>JARHVA010001119.1:2990000-3607500 GCA_037957365.1 Torreya grandis
TCATTGCTTCTTTGTGGGAACCACCACATTCCTTCTTCACTCTAGCCCTATTTCAATGACAAGATAAAAAAATACTAAAAAATGGGGTAAATGGGAAAAGGGATGGGGTTGTGCTCAACCTCAAAACCTCATGTGTTGAGCACTATCTACATACCAATAATCTAAAGAGGGATCAAAATCCATGTTAATCTCCCATGCTATGGTGGTGTGTGTACACTACTAGTAAAATGTTATATGTTGGTGCAATACTAGTTTGATTATGTACTTAAACAAATGACTTATGACCTTATTATTTTATTTACACTTAGAGTAGGGTTTCTTGGGATATAGGAACTAAGCATAGATAAAAATAGGTATTTTCTTCTTAATGGGAAACTAGATATTTTGGTGATTGCAATGATAGAATCCTCCTTTAACAAATGGGTAGAAAATGTACTTATATAGTAGACCTTTCAAGATTTCCTTAAAATGGGCTTGAAAAATGTGTGAAACGACCTTTTGGGATGAATTTGAATTTTAGAAACTAGTTTTTAATTGGAAAGAGGATAAAACTGGTGGTTTCAAATATGACAGGCCTATGAGATTGTCATGAAGGAGCAGTTTCATCTGAGGAATAGAGATAGTCAAACTAAAAGTATAAATCAATCAAGTACTAAGTTTAAGTTTCTTGGAATAAGTAATAGATACATTTAGTATCAAAGGTGCCTTAATATAGAGGGTAATCCATATAGAAAGAGATGAATAGTATTTTAACACCATGGAATTAAGTATAGGTTAAGTGTGCATAAGGGGTGGTCAAAAGTTCATTATTTTAGAAATAAATGTTATTTTTAGTGTCTACATTTGTCCTCACTTTTATTCAAGTAATGCAGAAAAGTAAAGGTACTATAGATTAAAAAGAAGAGTGTTATACTTGAGATTACATGTGAAGAATAGTCTTGAACATATATCTCATGCTAAGCTATGTTTCATACAAACCTGAAATGAAACATATGAAAGTAAATGTATACATCTAACTTTCCTTGCCTCATCTCTTATCACTATTATTATTAGTTGATACTAATTTATATTACTAATATTCTTAGTCATTTTTATAACATATCCACCAACTCATTCTACAACATCCACTAACCTTATATCCTTACCATGTCTAATTAATTATTCTAACAATCCCATTTATCTCGAAAACATGTCTATATTCTAAGAAAATATAGAATTCTCCATATATTCTATAATTTCTTTGCCACCCTCCTTTCCCTCTAGAAATTTCTATATAGTTTTTAATTCTTTATAAATTTCCCTCCATTCTTCTATTTAGACCAACCCATCTTATATGTAAAGGTAAAGAGGAAAATCTATGAAATCCATGTCCAACTAATAAGAGATTAATTAAAAAATATATGCTATAAAATTTCTCTTATCAAACCATCATAATCCATTATTGCAACTTCAAAGTCTGAGTCTACATTTAATAAATCCACTTACTTTGGGGCAACATCATCATGCATTTGGAGATGAATTGATTTGCAAGAAGTGAGGTAAAAAAAATTATTTCCTTTATTATTTACATGTTGATTCATTTACCTTGCCCAACCAGAGGTATGTTCTAAAGTGGATTAGGTGTAGGGTAATTCCATTCTTTCTTACATCCTAAATCTCCATTCTAATTTCTAATATATACATTTTGGCAACCACAGTGGGAGAATCCATTTAACCCTTAGTTGTTGAGTGATTGTGAGATTCAGAAAGTGTGCAGGTGTCCTTTGGATAAGAATAAGTTGACCAAAATTTGATTTTCCATGAAAATTTGCATCTACAATAACACAAGTAATATTGGCTTGTGTATAAATGACTTCATCACCATAATTTTGTGATTGGTAATCACGGTTTTATCTCCAAATAGATTTTTAAATTATCAGTCCTACTTAGACTTCAATGGTAATTTTAAATTAACACAAAGATGTTACTATATCATTTCAAAAATATTGATTTAATTAACTCCAAAAATGATTTTATTTATGGTATTCAAAAATTTGTATTTTTGTTTAACATATTTACAAAACTGCAAATATCATCCTCTTGAAATAAGCCTCTACATATTTGAAATTTTGAAATATTGTAATTTTATTTAACATATTTACATATTTTTTACAAAGTCACTACTAGGTAAGATTTGAAATTAGCATCTTTTTTGACTTCAATAGAAACTTTGTCATTAAACATCTTTATTTTTATTTAAGAAATTTTTTTGTGACTACTTTGCTCTTAGTCATCTATTAATCTATATATAGTCTGTTAAATTTTTTAATCCTTGTCTTGTTTATATTTTTGGTTTGTGCATCTTTTCAACAAATCCACTACTTTACATATTCTCAATCAGTGGCTTTGTTGTGGTGATCAATGACTTTATTATAGCAATAAGCAGATTTCTTAGGTATGGCTTAGTGTAAGTGTTTATAGTTTTTCAAAACTAATACTATAGAATAATGGATTTTTTTCATAATAGTGACTTTGTTAATTGTAAAAGTATTTTTGTCTTATTCTGACCATTTTTTTCATAGAAGTATTTTTATAAGTTATAAACATGGCTTTGTGTTGTGTACAAGCAATTTTGACTTGTACATAAATCACTTTATCCTACATAGAAGTTGTTTTGTTCTAAATTAAATTGTTACTTAATCTAATGTCTTAATTTTAGGTATTACCCCTCATGTTTTCCAAACCTAAATTTCTAACCCTTTGTTTAGCCTCCACATTCTTCATTTTTGAGTGCATGTTTCTATAAAAAGGACTTTTTTGGTGAAATATGGAAAATTTTGAGCAATTCCAAGGACCCTAAAAACTTTAAATTATGTTTAGCATTAGGGGAGCTACCCCTCAAACCTACCCTATATCTCGAATGCACTCAAGTATTTACCCCAAGACCCCATAAGGGTAATTTTCCCTTGACCCTTCTAGGTGTTGTTGTTGCTACACCTGGCCCTTTGTTCATTACTTCTAAGTGTGATTTTATTGCTAGTGATTTTATTGATAAAACTAATCTCCTATTCTTATTTTTTCTTATCTACATAAAGGTGACCTTGAAGTGATAGTGAAAACTTTATCTTCTATAGAAATTTTCACTTTGTCTAACCCTTTGTGTTGTAGGTTACATATTGAAATACCAAACTACTAATGATATTTTTCAAGTTGTAGGTCAAACAATCAAAATTGATAACATTATTTTCTTTGTAGATCATTTGTCAAATAATCCAATTTTAAACTACTAATATTTGTTTTATGGGATGTTTCTTGAATATTTTAGAATTTTGAAACCATATTTTTTATATATCACATCTTAATCAATATAATCAATTTGTGTACTTTACTTGATTTCATTATGTCTCAATTTTTGTCTCCCTAGTTGTCTACCCAAAGGCTAAGGTTGTGTATGTTCTCCTTACATCTTTATCAATGATTCTTGGAGGATAAAAACAAATTGACAAACCTTCCCAATTTTTATTTCTATGGTGCAACATGACTATGGAATTGAAATACATACACTTTCCATTAGTCCATAGGGGTCGGTGATGTGTATTTCATTACCATGCATTAGACCACACTCTATGTTGTAGTGGAGTATAAATATAAGGGATAAATATCATTAGGATAAATAGGTTTCCATATATATGAGCATGTTAATTGAGGAGTTAACTCTCTAATACCAGGCATTAGACAACACCCTATATGGACTTGGGACCTAGTATACCTAGAATATATCGAGGAATCCCATAAAGAGATTGTATAAAATTATCATAAGACCTTTCAATTTCAATATTAATCTAGGGTAAGGGATAATACTATCCCCCAAGATAACACATCATGATTAGATTTTGAGTGAGGGTTGGGAGACCAATCTAGAACCACTCTTAGTGAGATATTCAATGGGCTAGGTGTCAAGTTTCGCTCTGGTGTCAGTCACTCACTTAGGTTTTTAGTTTTATTACTTTGTTTGTGTGTGGTTGAGACCAATATTATTTTCTAAATCCTAAACAAACACAAAACCCTATTCAAAACTTCTTCCTAGGGGAAAACTAAACTATTAACCAATCATTATACACATATCATCATCTAGTATTAAAGTATCATCTTCTCCCATATCATGATCATTAAATCATCCATCTTGACCTCATCTTATCTTGTGTCTTATCTCATCACTCCTATCATCTTAGTCATATCATAGTAATACCTTGGCCTAAGTCTTATCTTGTGTATAGTGTCCTAATCATATCCTACCATCCCCTCTCATTTCAACCATCATCATATTATCAAAAGTTTAACCCCTTATTAGATTACCTTAATCATACTTTTGACCTAATCAAACTACATCATCTTGTAAAATTCTATAGTATATCCACTTTCATCTATGTCGGCAATAATTATATAAAGGTAACCATCCTATGCTCACCTGTATCTATGCCTATTCAAGTTTGATATCATTCATCGAATTAAGTCTTATCATTCACCTAGTCTAATCTAATCAACCAAGTTAGCCAATCCAACTTGAGTAAACCATCTTAGTCTTGAGCTAGTCTTAATTACTAAATCAAATCAAAACCCCATTAAAGGTCATTATTGACTTATTTTTATCTCTTTGGTTAGTCAAACCTATCCCCTTATTGAACCTATGGGCATCATTGTAGCCCATAATCATCAATAAACCTATCTAACACTTAGTTATCTTAAGTCTTAATTTGATTGACTCAATCTTATTACATCCTATCTCACATCACCAAGTCAAACATAAAATATAATTAAAATAAAGCCTTTGATCCAAGTCTATTTCATCATCCTAATTTAATCTCTTTGAATTTTTCATTTAATACCATGTACATGTTGATTGAGGTGGTGAGTTACATCATATATCTCTTCTCCCACCTTGATCAATGGCCTCTAAAATAGATTTTTATGATGCCTTATTGAAAAAATACATATTTTCCACAAGGATGCACTTATTTTATAGATCCTACAAATGGGTACCTTGCTTCCTATAGGCTTTGACCCTATCTAAATAGTATTTCCTCCAATCCATTACCATTGTCAAAACTTCCATCCCCAAGTCATAGTCCTAATACTAGAAAAGGTAAGTCCATCTTAGAAAACTAGTCACCCCAAATATCTAATTCAAATACTTCCATGACCAAGACAAAAAGTGAATAGAGGCAATACACTCTTCTTCATATATCCTTGAAAGCCCTCTTTCACAAACTAGTAGTCATAGATCCCATAAAACATTTTAATGTAAACAAACCTAAGCCATCCTAGTATAGATAAAATCAATACTATAAATATCATAGAACCAAATGGCATTATATTAATCGATGCCTAAATTTTAAAAAAAATGTCCAATATATCATTGAAAGTGGAAACATCAAAATTAAGGAAGAATTAGATACATAATCATCCATGAGTGAAAGAGAAGGGATATGTCAAGATAATGATCAAGCCCTTCCACTCCCAAGCCAAGGTGAAGACATCGAGCCCATCTTCCATAGTCCATCTATAATTGACAAACCCCTCTTCAATGATGAGTCTAATTATAATGAGCCAAGTCTTCCCTCCTCTGATAAGTATTTATTTCACTAGTTTATCTTTAACATGGCCATTATTTCTCTATCATCTTCCTTTCACCCATTTATCCAAGTCCACCATTTCCATAAGTCCCTTCATTCTAAAACATCAATTATAAAACATAAAGTGTGAAAGATACTTGAAAGAAATGATGTCATCCAATAAGGCCTCTTTATGACCTCAGTCAAAACATCATCTTTCATTAGCATCACATCATTTACATCAAATTCAATATTAGAGTCAACACTAGTGTTGTCTACATTAAGATCATGTTCAACACTAATATCTGAATCAAATTCCTTATTAGAACCATCATCCTTGATTGATGTTGTAGATAATAATTATGCCTACCTTTTTTAGGATCCCTCCTATTTATATTTCAACTAATCATAAGGCATATATTTTAAGCTAATCCAAGATGAATCAGTCATAAAAAAGTTATTACAATATTTAACAATTGATGATTGTTAGAATGGATCTTCTCTTACCTTGGATGCCTTTCCTACAAAGAACCTTAGTGATCCTTTCACATATATTGAGGAGATATTCTATGATGTCAAAACTAGGTCTCCTAAGAACTTCTATGAGGATCATGCTTCCCCACCACTACTCATTGACCTCATCCCAACATCTCCCCAAACTTCATCAATCATGAACCCTTTTCTTCCTATCAATTATCACTTAATCATATCCCTCCATGAATATAAATAGGATCATTCATCATTTGACTCTTCCTCAAGAACCATAAAATGTGCCCAAAATATAAAGGTCCAAGATCATATTCAAAAAATCAAGCAAAATTTTGAATTAGATTTTGATCCAAGTCAAAATAAAGCCAAGTCAAATATTCAAACTAGTCAAAAAGAATCTTCCCCTAGTGAAAATATCTTAGAGGCACTATAGGACCATCAAATTCAAAATAATTATCTATTCAATCAAAATTCAAATTCCTCTAGTGAAGCCTAAAATCAATCACTAGGGGAAATAAAAATACAATCATATTAGAAAATTAAAAAGTCCTTAAAAACCATGTTAAAATGGATGATAATTCTTCAAATAAATGGATCAAAGAGAAAAATAATCCAATGATATTGGATTTCTAAAATTATGTTATCATATGACACCAATTCAACATAGAACATCCAACATCTCCAACTATGTATGAAACTATTAGTCCTTCTCCATCCCATGTCACACCATCAAGTCCTATACACCACCATCATATCCTAGACCTAATCTAACTCATATCATATATTACCTCCTTAAGCACCATTATCTCTCATAGGGGCTACAAATATACCTATTCAATATGTCTAGAGGAATCTAACTCATGAGTCAACAAAGATCACAAGGACATCAATACATCTAACATTAAAAATATGGTCTTAACATCACATCTATATAGATTAGGTATCAATTAAATATTAGGAAAGTGCATATGTCACTACATATCGTATGCCTATAGTAAATCAAGATGCTATAAATAAAAATAATAATTCATTTGTCCAATGGTGAAAATCAATTTTCTAGGACCTTGGGAAAGTACCATGATGAAAATTAGTCTCTAACATCATTATAAAATAATACATTAACTAAAGGTTCCTTAACACTTAGGGAAAGTTTCAATTCATACCTATAGTCATATCCTATATTCCCTTATCCACTATATCTATGTCTCATTCTAGCATTCTTCACCTATCCCATATTATTCCTCATTCTCTATCATGCACCATCCATTATTATCATATCCTATTATGTCAATCCTTTCTTATTATATAAGTGTAATGTGTCTTGGGACATGTTATATAACAATCATTAACATATCCTCCAAGTGACACTCATATGACTAGACATTTGGACCCCTCATGATGTGATCCCTAGAGATCCCTGATCCATTTTTCATTGTCCCTCGCCCCCTTTGAGCACTAACCAAATATTGTCATCATTCATTTTTCCATGATTTCCCATCTTGGTTTCTATTATGTATCTTCCCTTTGATAGTAACCCCATTTATATAGTGTACATACATATCCCAAAAATCCTAAAAATTAAAATATTCTAAAAATCATAACATTCAAAAATCTAAAAACATCTAAGTCAACTTGTCTTATGTTGTCTTTCTTATGTCCTAAGTCATCAATACCATTGTCATTCTTCTTTGTATTTTATACTCATCATTTTACCATCCAACTCCTCATCCATATCTGTGGACCCATTTACATAACAACCAATTTAGTCCAATTCATTTATTAATACTCTCAAGATGTTTGCCTCTTATTTGTTCATTGAAAAATCACTAGTCAAAGTCCTCTAGTCAAACAAGTCCTTATGAATTTACCTTGTGGCCTAACATGTACCCATCAACATATATTATATTTCATGATTCATATCCTTATCACATCAAATCATCCTTATCAAGTCATAACCTGATCATTCATCCCATAGGCTTTCTATAAGACAACTGAAAAGACACTACACATAGATACTTGTGTGTGTTACTTGTATGCTCTTTTCTTTTTTGCCGTGTTTGCATGTGTTTTATAATGTATATATCTACATATGTTTTTCTTATTTTCTATAATTATCTTCTTTCAATATTATTCTTTTAATTTATCTTGCATTGTGTCTTTTTTTAAGGTTGAAATGAACAACAATGATATAGTGACATCAAAAGACACATTCAAACTTTTGGATGCCCTCTGTAGATTTATCTATTTACCCCTCTTATGATTATACACTTTAGTACAACATAATCATGGTCACATACATATATCATAGTGCATACTTATAAATTCTATATTAACAAGGATTACATAGACTATGATGAGACTTATTACAATAATAATTGCTTGAAAATAGATAAACTTCTCACCACATCCACGTCACATCACATAAATCCTTATCACTTATAGAACCACTTGACCTGATCATGTCAACCATGTGTAACCTCTAATATTAAATCATTTTCCAAGTCTTCCATCCTCTATATACTCATAAGTTACCCATCACATCCTCATGTCTAACATCTAAGTCTACTCATCTATCCAAAAAACTAATATTTCTACTAACAATCACATCATTTATCTTTTTAATCATCATTGTGACATTGTCATATTTTAATATATCCTAAACTACATTAAACTAAGGCATTTTCCAAATATTTAGGTAGTGATTAGTCACATGGGATGATTGAGGTCAACTCAGTTTGCATCATAAAGTCTCTCATAATTCATCAATATTCCTCATCTTTTATCCCATATAATCAAATCCTTCATCATCATAAACCATTATCATCAAGCCTTGAATCCATAAAATTATTGAACTAAATTATCATCAATCACATTGATTAATCACCATCAACTCAATCATTACATATAATATTTCCATAAATCATCCACACCTATTGATTGGAAATGGCATATCACTACATTCATATTTTATTCCATCTATCATCCATCCTCAATGATTGATCAATATATCATTTAGGGGCATGTATGTCTCCATCAATCATTAATATAAGACCCCAAACCCTCCAATGTATGTATTATTGCTTGGGATATGTTAAAATCTCATGTCTTTCCTTATTTGTCTTTTTTTATGGTTGGATCCCATTTAGGGCATGTCCACAATTATGACACTGTCATATCTTGCTTCCTTACATATGTCTTTGCAGGAGGAATCATTGATATAAATCATGTGGTATCTCATCAATTGACAACATTTCAACCCATATACCACTATTCCTCACATCTATTTAGACATCCCTTTAGATATTCATCATTTAGTCTCTTGTCTATCACATCTTTCTTATTTTAGGAGAACTACATTGGCTTGAGGTCTTTCAAGACTATATAGGTAACACTTGACCACATGGGGTGTCTGAGGTTAACTCGGTTATACTAACCAAGTCTCCCCCTTGATCCTTTGGTCACTCAATCATATCCTATCTTCTCCATCATCTCCTTCATATTATTTCTTGACTTAAGCTTTAAACTTCACCCATCATTAATATTATCAAATCATCTTATTTTGGCCTAATTTTCTCATAGCATGTTTCCTTGATTGAGATCACATGTCTAGCATTCCAACCGATTAACTCTATTTCCATATCATCCCTCATTTGTTCTTTTTGAGTGGCCATCTATCTCATTATTATCCACATATACTCTTGTGTGGGTATTATATGTCCACTAATTTACTAGCGTCTATGACCATCTTTCTTATTTGAAACACCATTACTTATTTCACTTCATCCAATCGTAACACCCTTTCAAATATATGAAAAATGTATACATATATATTTTAACTCCTCATCTCTCATCACTACTATTATTATTATTTGACACTAATTTCATATAATTTATCTTATTAATATTTGTAGTCATTTCTATAACACACTCCCCCTTCATTCTAAATCATCCACTAACCTTATATCCTTCCCATGTCTAATAATTCTTCTAATAATCCTATTTATCCCAAATCATGTCTTATCTATTATATTGGAATTTAAAATTCCAATCCCACCCACATACCTATCACTAGGATTTACTACAATACTAGTTTCTAATCTTTACCTAAACTCCCACTAATTGTCATTCATCTTACCTAATCACCATTTATCTCTTTTAAGATATTCTATAACTATCCATACATTTTATAATTCCTCCACTACCCTCCTTCCTCTCTAGAGAGTTCCTTTCTAAAAATATCTAAAGTATTTTTAATTATTTAGAAATTTTCCTCCATTATTCTATTTAAACTAACTCATCCTCTATGCAAAGGCAAGGAAGAAAATCTATCAAATCCATGTCCAACTAATAAGGTATTCATTACAAAATATATATTATAAAATTTATCTTTTCAAACCATCATAATCCACCACTTAAACTTCAAAGTCTGAGTCTACATTCAATAAATTTACTTGTCTTGGGGAAACATCATCATTCATTTAGAGATGAATTAATTTATAATGAGGTAAATTTGTTTTTAATTCCTTATTTGTTTGCATTTTGATTCATCTACATTTCCCAATTATATTTATGTTTTAAATTGGAGTAGCTATAGGTGATTTCCATTATTGATTACATCCTAAATTTATATTCCAATTTTAATATATACAATGAAGATAGGAAACTTATAGATCAAATAACAAGGAATGAATACACATTTTTATGTACACAAACCATTGTGTTTTTTTTGTTGTAAAACTAGTGAATAGAGAGGGTTTAACCCTTGGAGATTATTTCATTTTATAATTTGGATTGGACTAGACATGCTCCATTTCTCATTAGTAGGATAATGTGCTTTAAAACTCAAGATGTACTTCAATTCATCATCTCACAACTCAAGTTAGTAAAGTAGATTGGAATCCTTGTATGAATTTCAATAGAATAGTATGGTGAAAAAATGGTATAAAAACTATTGAAAAAAGATGAATCAACCATTACAAATAAAATAAAAATCATTTTAGTGTAAAATTATTGAAATGTCTAGTTTTAAATTGATGAAATATAATATAAATTGAGTATGGTGTATACAAAAAAGAATTACATGAATTATTATTCCTTCTATGAAAACTAGTGCATAAATGAGAAATAAAGTGATCATGTACCATACACATGTCCTAATATGATATTTTAATATGATGATTATGATAACTGAGTAATACCAAGTGAATTTCTAATTGAAACCATGTAAAATTTTGAAACACGTGTCAAGAATTATGCACCCAATCTGAAAAAAAATTATAATCTTATGTATAAATTTAAAACTATTTATGGGTAACCAATGAAAACTATTATATAGACTAAGTATTGTTAAGTATTATCATTGATGTCAAAAGGTGCGTCTTGTGAAGGTTGATGTCAAAGGTGACTAAGCCTAGTTATAGGTGTGTGATGTGATAAGGGGCATTGAGAGAGTGTTGTCATGAGTAATTTATGTCATGAGAGAAAGAGAAAGAGATAATTTATAGGTTATTGATGTCTTATGTTTGCATGAAGGTACAGGTCATTGATGTCAGAGTGCATATGAAGCCTAGTCATGACATGAAGAGGTATGTACATAAAAATTAATAAACATAGGCATGTGAAGTTTTTGTGGAATTTTTTGATCATGTATATGATTCATTAAATAATTCATGAGTTTTAGGGTGACCCTATAGGGGTAGGACCTTCAGACTAAACCTACACCTAAACCTCTCTTAGACCTTACCTAGATTAATGAGACATGAAGTTAATATTTCAAGGAAATTATGCATATATGATCATGTAAAAAGGTAAGATAAGTTAATTTAGGCATGTTCATAAAGTTTTAGGTCTTGGTTTGAAGTAAATTGCATGATTAAATGTTTTAGGCCTTCTTGAGTTCATAAAATGAGGTCTCAAGACCCAAGAAGCACTTTTAGACATTTATTGGCATGTTTAACCTCTGCATGGTAGTTTTAGATTTTAAGGAGATATTTTTGAGGTTCCTATCTAAGATCTCCAAGCATTAGTTTTGGATTTAAATGGCAGTCCTTTATGAAGAATAATTAACAACAAAACTTGTGTTAAACCTCCCTAAAACCCTAATAAGGACCTAATGTGAAATATATTATTAAAATAATCTCAAAATATATTAAAATTCCTATAAAAACTATTATATCATGTATTAAACTCTCCCAAGTACCTCTAGGTGGTGGTGGTTAGTTATATGAGAGAGAAAATTCATAGATACAAGATTATTTGTCAAAAAGTTGTTGTAGCTCTCAAAATTTGTAGTGGTCAAGGAAATAAAATATATGTAATAATAATATATAGACTCATAATTAATATCAATTATGGTTTATTAATATTTTCCACCCTTCAAGTATGCAAAATTGGTCATCTAAGTTACCCTGTCATAGACAGACGTAATGGTGCAAATAGTGTAAAACCTAGGTAGAGATAAGAAGATGCATTTGAGAATATAATAATGTTATATTGATGAAAAAAATTACATGAATATTTTATTTTTGAATTATTATTTATGATCATGCATTGAATAATATTTGGATGTCAATATATGTAGTGAAAATGTTATTCACAAAATGACCTGTTTGGTTCAAATAAGATCATGTGATATAAGGTCAAGAAATTGGTCTACAACACAAATATTTAGAATTATACCATATGATTTTTTTATTTTAGTATGTTATAAAGGTATCATATTATCATTTACATGCATCAAGAGTCATGACAAGTGTCTATGTAGGTGTTGGAGGTCTAATTCACCATGACTAGTTTTTGAGATAAATTGGTAGTTTAGAGTGAGTGAGTTATAGAGATATTATTTATCTTTTATCTCCTAAGTGAAAGTATTAAAAAATATTTTTGATGACCCTGAGGTCATTTATATCCTATCTACATGTTTCATTTTTCAAAGTTTAGTAGCTTAAGGGTGTTTAAGCTTCATTTTTGCAAGACAAACTTCTGAGGTACACAAGCCTAATAGGTTAGTTTGTCCTAAAAGAGATTTCAAGATATGATTGAAGCTTAAATTTATAATAAATCATGGTATAGGTCATAATAATTCACTATTTAAGTTTTTAAATGGTTTACAGTTTTTGGATAAAGCCATCTGGGCCCATAAAAATCAATATTTACCATTAAGATGATAGACCTAATGAAATTAGGATTCCATGAGACCTAAAAGAGGAATAAGGCCTACTTGATTTTTTTTAGACCAAAATGGGATCAAATTTAATTTTAAACATGTTCATAATATGTTATAATACCTATTTTATTTCTGACCTAAGAGGTTGAAGGTGTTTTTGGCTGATTAAGTGGTGTCTGACCATGTGTCTAGTATATATACAAGACATTTTAGGCTTATTTGGATGTAAGAAACTAAAGAAAATAAAATATTTATTGGTAGATAAAAATGATTTATTGAAATGATACCATAATATTATATTATAGGTTTGGTGATAAAAACTCATGAGGTGTATGAGTTGGTGTTGAGTCACCTAGGGAGTTGGTGCTGGCTAAAGCCTAGTCAAGTGGGTGTTTGATTTTATTGGGGTTGGTGCTCCAAGTTGAGTTTGTACTTAATATAATTTGGTATTTTTTTATAATAAATTAGTTCATTTCATAGATCATAGTGATTTTTATTCCTCTTTAGGTTTTCCCACTCATATGTGTGTTATCTTGTCTAATGCTCATCTGAATGGTTCTTTATGTTTTGCAAGATCACTATGTTATTTTTATAGTTCATGAATGATTGAGTATAATTTAATAAAGTTTTGTAAAACAATGATTCACTCCCCCTACTCTTATTTATTATGATCCAATAATTGGTATCATAGCTTATTCATTTTAAGTAGGACTAATAGCTTAAAGGAGATCCTAGAAGCACAAGCATGTCTAGCCATCAAGTACAAGGAAGTTTCTCGACCAATAAGGCTCCTATATTTAGTGGGTATAAATACATATATTTTATCATAATAATTAAGACCTATCTAATTTAATTGGGCTATGATGTATTTCAATCTATTTTTTATGGACTCAGTCCACCTTCTACACCACCAACTGATGCAACAAGCGAGAAGGCAAGTGAGAACAACTCAAAGGCAATGAATTTCATCTTGTGTGGTCTTTCAGAGGTAGAATTTGTAAATTTCATGCATTGTGATATATCTAAAATTATTTGGGAAATTTTTCAAACCATCTATGAAGGAGATACCAAGGTCAAGTTGGAAAATTTATAGACCCACCAAAGACAATTTTAAAGCTTGAGAATGAAGGAGGATGAAAACATTACATATTATTTGTTAAGATTAGATGAAGTGTTAAATTTCATTAGAGGTATAATAGAGAAGTTGGAAGAATCAATAGTAGTTCAAAAGGTAATAAGATCCCTGACATATAATTTTAAGTTAAAAATGTTTATAGTGGAGGAGATCAAAGATCTTAACATACCATAGATGGATGAAATTCATGGCATCTTGAATACCTATGAAATGATAACAATTGATGGAAGAAATTTCAATAAGGAAGTTGCATTCAAAGCTGAGAAAAGCTCACAAGGTAAAAAGCATAAATATGATGTTGACATATACATTGATTATGACAAGATATAAGCCATATTTATCAAAACACTAAGGAAAAGATCAGGTAAGTATAAGGTCAATTTGCCCTTCAAGTCCTTCAATCATGGTAATATTGGTCACTTTTCATCTCAATGTCCTAAAAAAATATAAGAATGAGCATGATGAACATCATGGTAATGATAAGGTCTATAAGCTTGATAAGAGAAAAAAGGGTTTCAAGAAGTATGGATGCAAAAAAGGTCATGCAAAAACAAGAGAAGTTTATATACCAAAGAATATAGTATCTCCTTTAATGTAAGTGACACAAGTAAATCTATTAGTGATGATTATAGTAATTATCATGATATCAATTAAACATTATTTATGGATATATAAATAGACAATGAGGGTTGTTCAAAATGGAAAATTCTTATGGATGATGAAGAATTAGATGAAGAAGAGGTTGAAGTGAATCTTAAGGTAGAATTGGTGAGTGTTATAGAGGAGTTAAAGTTCCAAATAAGGAATAATTATAAATTGAGATTATTAGTTAAAAGTTATGAGGAAAAAATTAATCTCTTTGAATATAGACTAGGCAACAACACCAATGAACAAGAGGAGATCATCAAGTAGTTGAAAACTTAAATTGAAATTATCACTTCAAGTCTTAAGACCAAGGATTAAGGATGCATCAAGATTTGAATATAAATGGAGTCCTTAAAGGTATAATTAGATCAGGCAATAGTCAAGTTGAAGACACATCAAAAATTTGAAAATAACACTGAAGTCCTTGGTGATATCTTGAATATTCAGAGGTCTCCACATGACAAGATAGATTATAGATTCAAATAATACCAAAAGGAAAACAAGGAGAATCAAACCTCAAAGGACAATGGACTATCAAGAAGTGATGTTATTGATAGAGTAAAGACTTATGTAAAAACTCTCAAATCTAAGACTAAAATTGGTCATCAACAAGTTAAGAAGAATGTGACTCTTTTAAGAGATGAAAAAGGTAGAGGTGCATCATTCAACATCAAATATACAAGGTATGTGAATCCTTTCAATGGTCACTTTTTATCATGTAATTGATATGGACATAGAGATATGGATTGTAGACATCATGATAGAATCAATTTGTCATGGAGGAATAGGGTGAATGTCCATTTCAATAGTAGAAACAAAATTCTATGCTATATTTATGATCAAATGTGACATATCAAAAGGTATTTTAATATGACGTATATGAGAAATATCATTAAATACAAAAGGATATACATTCATACCACTAAAAAGTGTATCAAGAAGTTAGACCATATAGACAAGGTGAAGGAGGAGCATAAAACTATAGGAAAAGAATCTATGCTAGCTCAAACCACCTTTCACATTCAAGATGAAGGCATAAAATGGTATATAAATAGTGGTTTCTCAAGCCACATGACAAGATACAATATCAAGTTCATCTCATTTAAGAATAATGTTATTGGAATAATGAGATTTAGAGATAACACAACTACCAATATAGTTGGCAAGGGTATCTTGAGTTTGTATAAGGGGAAGACCAAGATAGAAAATATGTTGTATGTGGAAGGTTTAAAACATAAAATACTTAGTGTAAGTCAAATATGCAACCAAGGACACACTAAAATTTCATGACAGAGGGTGTAATATAAGGAGAGATAAATTAGAAAGACTAATTGCCAATGCTAAGAAGATTGAGAACAATCTGTATGTCTTGAATGAAATCAAGAAGGAGAGATACTTTATGATCAAGATGGATGAATGTTGGATATGGAACATAAGGTTTGGCCACCTAAGATTTGACAATCTAGTCAAGATAATCTCTAATAAGGTTATGAATAACATGCTTAAAATCACCAAACCTATAAACACACTTTGCAAGGCATGTCGACATGGTAAGAAAACTAGAAGAAGGTTCAAGTCCAAGGAGCACTATACTACAAGAACTTTTGATTCAATACAAATTGATCTCTATGGGCATACAAGAATCCAAAGTATTCAAAGAGATAGCTAATTCATGTTACTCATAGATGACTACACAAGAATGACTTGGGTAGCATTCTTGAAAGAAAATTCATAAGCTCTTGATAATTTCAATGCATTCAAGGCTCTTGTTGAGAATGAGAAGAATGGAAAGATTAAATTATTAAGATATGATAGAGGAGTAAATTTTTTTTCCAGTGAGTTTGATGACTTCTGTGAGTTCCATGGAATAAGGAGATAGTTCTCAGCATCTAGAACACCTTAGTAAAATGGGGTAGTGAAAGAAAGAATAGGATAGTTCAAGAGATAGAAAGAACTATGCTAAATGAGTCAAGGTTAGTTGATGGATATTAGAGATAGATAGTAAACACTATAGTATACATTATGAATAGAGGAAAGATAAGGACAAATGGTAACAAGACCCCTTATAAACTATGGAAAGGTATATCTATTAATGTGGAACATTTTAGAATGTTTGGAAGTAAATGCTTCATCAAAAGAGATGAGGAAGACTTAGGTAACTTTGATTCTAGATATGATGAAGGTATATTCTTTGGATACTCATCAATGATCTCAGCCTATAGATTTTATAACAAGAGGTTGTAAAATATAGTGGAAAGTACCAATGTGAAGATTCATGATAAGTTCTAAAAAGTCACACTCACATCCAAAGGATAAATCAGAGAATATAAAATTAAAAAATGAAGAAGAAAAAATATATATTAATGAGGAAGAAGAAACAGTTGAGGAAATAAAATATTCAAAAGGTACTTCAAGATAGATTTAGAGAGACCATCCTGAATCACAAATCATTAGCAATAAGGATGCAGGTATGAAAACAAGGAGAAGATTGGTAATTAACCTAAATCAAGAGAATATTTATCTATTGTATAATATTGAACCTAATAACCTTGTATAATCATGTATGTGATTCATTTCATTATTCATGAGAGTTTAAAGGTGAGCCTATAAGGGTATGACCTTTAAACTAATCCTATACCTAGACCTCTCTTAAACCCTACCTAGCCTAATGAGGGATGAAGATCAGATTTCAAGGAAAGTTTTCATATGTGAGCATGTAAAAATGTAATATAACTTGTTTTATTCATTTTCATAAAGTTTTATGTCTTTTTTTGAAGGAAATTACATGATGCATTGTTTTAGGCCTTCTCACGTTCATAAAATGATGTCTCAAGACTTGAAAACCAATTTTATATGTTCCTTTGCTTGTGTAATCTACAAATTTTAACCTTATATATTAAGGATATATGGTTAAGGTACTTATATAATATCTCTAGGCATTAGTTTTGGATTTAAAGGGCAATCCTTTATGAACAATCGTTAACACCAAAACTTGTGTTAAACCTCGTTAAAACCATAATAAGGACCCAATGTGAAATACCTTGTTCAAATAAAATCATATTGGATTAAAATTCCTATAAAAAATATTATAACATATATTCAACTCTCCTAGGTACCTTCAAGAGGTGATGGTTAGTTAGATGAGAGAGAAAATGCATAGATACAAGCTTATTTGTCAAGAAGTTGTTATAGCTCTCAAAAGTTGTATTGGTAAAGAAAATAAAATGGATGGAAGAATAATATAGATACTCATAATTCATTCCCATTATGGTTTATATATATTTTCCACCCTTAAATTATGTTAAATTGGTCATCCAAGTTATCTAGTCACACATAGACCTAATGGTGCAAATAGTGTAAAACCCAGGTAGAGATGAGAATATGGATTTGAGGGTATGAGTAAGTTAGTTGATGAAAAAAATTGAATTAATATTTTATTTATTAATTTTAATTCATTTTAATGTATTTAAAAATCTTTTGAGGTCAGCATATGTATTCAAGATATTGTTCACAAAATGACGTGTTTGGTTCAGATAAGACTGTGTGATATAAGGTCAAGAAATTGGTTTACAAGATCAATATTTGGCACTATACCATATAATTTTATTTTATTTTATTTTATTATGTTATGTAGGTTTTATAATTCTATTTACATTAATCAAGATTCATTACAAGTGTTTACACATGTGTTGGAGGCCTAATTCACCATGACTAGTCTTTGAGGTAAATTGATAATTTTGAATGAGCAAGTTGCAAAGATGTTCTTGAGCCTTTATCTCCTAAGTGAAAGTGTTCCAAGAAATTTTTAATGAAATTTAGGTCATGGATAACCTATATACATGTTTATTTTATCAAATTTTAGTATATTAAGGGTGTTTAAGCTTCATTTTTGTAAGATAAACTTATAAGATATGCAAGCCTAATAGGGTAGTTTGTCCTAAAGAGATTTTAAGCTATAATCAAAGGATATAGGTATAATAAATAATGAAGGAGGTAGGTTATAAGATTTATTTGTTTAATTTTTTTTAATGGTTTTTAATTATTTTATAAATCCATCTAGGTCCAAGAAGATCAATATTTGGCATTAAGAGGACATACCTAATGCAATTAGGTCTCCATGAGAGCTAAAAGAGGAATAAGGCCTAATTGAGTTATTTTAGACCATAAGGAGCTCAAATTTAATTTTAATAATGTTCATAATATGTTTTAAGACCTATTTTATGGTTTACATAAGGGGTTTAAAGTGTGTGTGGTTGACTAAGTAGTGTGTGACTATGTGTCTAGTATATATACAAGGTAGTTTAGGCCTATTTAGATGTAAGAAATTGAAGTGAATAAAATGTTTCTTGGTAGATAAAAATAAGGTATTGAAATTAGACCATAATATTATATCATATGTGTGGTGATCAAAATTCATGAGGTGGATGAATTGGTGTTGAGTCACCTAGGGAGTTGGTGCTTCCTTTCAAGTAGGTGATTACTAAAGCCTAGTCAAGTGAGTGCTTGAATTCAATGAGGTTGGTGCTCCAAGTTTAGTTGGTGATCAACACAATTTGGTCTTTTTTTATAGGAATTTATTTCATTTTAATATATCATAATGGTTTTTACTCCTCTTGAGGTTTTCCCACTTATATGTATGTTATCTTATCTCATGCTCATCTGAATGGTTCTTTATGTTTCGGTATATCATTGTGTTTTTTTAATATTTCATGAATTATAGAGTATAATTGAGTGAATTTTTTTAAAAAAATTGATTTATCCCCCTACCCCAACCCGCCCCCCCCCCCCCCCCCCCCCCCCAATCAATTATTGTGTTTCTAATAAGTATGATTGTGAGTTATCTAGAAAACATTGTTTCTAATTTTGGGGATGAAATCACATTATTTTGGATAATTATAACTTTTGCCATTATCCTTATGGTTTAGCATTGTATAAATATAATTTTTGGTTAAACATTAAGTATTCACTATGATAAACTGATCAAATACTATTATTTTATATATGTTTAGTGGAATGTTAAAACTTAGTCTCTAATACAAGCTAATATGTATGCCCCTATTTGAGGTGAGTTTTAAAGTCTACACAATAACTTAGATCAAAAGAAAAGTTATGAAAATTATATTATATAAATATTGAAATTTGTAGAAATAATGATAACATTGAAAATCATGGTGTCATATTGGTGATCTGAACAATATAATAATGTATGATACATATAAAGTGAAGCATACATAATGCCATGTCTAGATATATGTTGATAATTAGGTACATGATTAATAATTATCATATACTAAATACTCAAAACTGATGTATAAATACTTAGAGAAGATACATGACATCCATCATGGGATCAAAAAACTAAGAAAAACATAATAAGAAAGATTCATTGTAATGATGCACATACTAAGAGAAATGAAAAATCACACAAAGCATGCAATAGGGCTAAGGGGACAAATATAAGGAACCTGTTCAAATGTCACTCACACACATAGAAACATACAATAAGGCTTATAGCCACAATCAAGGACATTTTCAAATGTCCACAACCCAAAGAAGTTACACATAAAACATGAAGCAAAGAAGAAAACATGCATAAATAATTGAAATTGATTTACATAAGTAATTTGTAATATCATCATATCTAGAAACTCAGGTATCCAATGACATAGTAATGTTAAATTAATTGAGAAAATAATTAAGTATTCACACAATGAATTGTATTGTATTAGGTAAAAATAGGAATAGTCACATAATGATAAATTTGAGTAAAAAATGCCCCCAGTAAAATTATTATAATGCAAACAAGTTGTATAAGGTCTATGTCATTTTGAATATAATAAATTGGAACTTGTGTTCATTAGGACAATTCTGATGGAATGGGATAAAATAAAATCATGTGACTTGAAGGAGTAGTGCATTTTTATTTGTGTAAAGTTTCTATGCCTGAGATAGTATCACCACATACAACTATATTTAGAAGTGATAACATGTATGTTCTACAACTCACTCAAGTACACTTTTAAAGAAAATATGATATCAAACTAGATATATATAAGTATTATATATAGTTAAGAATATAAATTATTTATTTTTTAAATGAATAACATGTCATGCAAAGGACTTGGTTTTTTGAATTTTTGAAATATTCTATTTTTTAAAAAAATTAGAATATTATTATGATAAGAAAAGAAACTATGTATAAGGAATGATGATACTATAGGATAAGGATCTCATCAAAGAGATTGATATGTTTAGGTCATGTATCATATTTTTTGTAATCCTCAATTAAATTGTCATTTTCATATTGCATGTTAATCATTCCATTCCAATCATATTTTGCATAATCATTATCATGGTCATAATCATCTTACTAATCCTAAAATTGTGGTATGCCACTCTTGTCTTCTTCTGTATCTATCTATGTAAAACCAAATGCCCCATACTATGGTATTTACTTTTATGATGGCTAAAATTTGAGGAATCATGAAGTTCGCATCTCTTTAAATCTTTTAGACTATTATCCCTAGCTAGGACACTCAAGGGTGTACTTTATACCTCCTATTAGTATATAATTTGTGTACCCACATCTCAATCACTATCCTAGTGTAACCCCATGTCTTCCACCTTTTTCCTATGGGAGTCCTCTTTTTCTTTATTTTTCTATATACCTTTCCTAAGAACTACTTTCACTATTTATCATATTGAAAAACCATTATAATCAACATGTCTTTCACATCTCATAAATTATACATTATTTCATTTATTTAATCATTGTAAATCCAAAATGAAAACTATTAACAATGCATTATAAATGAAAATAATAATTCCTATGCTAGACAAATTCATAATTAATACCTCCAATGAGAAAATAGGAGGCTAGAAGCAACACCTTCACCTCCTAAGGAGAAAGTGGCCCTCTTGATCTTTGGATGTTGATTAATGCTTGATATATGTATTTTAATGTATTATGGAGAGCGCATGGACAATTCAGTAGCACCTTCCCTTGGAAACTTGAATATTGGATTGATTTTTGATGATCTTGATGCTTGGATTGACATTCAATGGAGCAGAGTGTTGATAGGATAATTGAGATTTTTTTAGAAGTGGAGGGGTGATGATCTATATATAATTTTTCTAGATGAATGTGAGCCATTGATATTGATCCAAGATCAAGGGTGGAAAATGAGTCCTCTTCCTCATTTAATGAGGGAACTTGAGGAATAAATGTAGGAAGTTGAGTGTGTAATTGAATGAATTTATGAAGAGTATCTAAGTAAAATTTATCGTGCCTTACCTTGGAATTTTTAAATTCCCTTATAATTTATTGATTGACATAAGGATTTGAATTGATTTGATAATAACTTAGTGATGATGTCACCAATTTGAGATGACTATTTGATTTTTTATTTTAGAAATTATGGAAATTACACTTTTCATGGATATTTGGATTTAGGTTTGACTAGCTAACTTCAAATGATTTACTGGCTAATCAACCCTTATTTTTGATTTGTGGGATTTTTTCAAGGTTCATTATGAAAATGAGATTAGCCAATTAATTTATTAGGCATGATGTTCACAAAGTGGTGAATTGATATGGGATGCATTCAATGGAGTTTAGGTCATCGTATAGTGTAATAATGTGTTTTGGGATGTAATGACCAAATATGAGACAAAAAAGGTAATTTGAATCATTGATTTGGGTTGATTGAAGAAATTAGGATTTAACTTCATGATAATGTAAAATAGTGATTTAATGACTAGTGATGACATAAGAGTGGTGGAAAATAGGTGTCTACATTTTACCCCTCTTTAAAAAAGTGTTGCAAGACACTGTTGGAGTAAAAACTTTTAAAATAATGAACAGAACAAAAAATGGGTATACGTGGATTCCCCAAGTGATAGGATGAATATGAATTTTATTTTAGGAACAACAACTTGAGCAAACCACAAAAAAGGGCACAGGAGGATACACCAAGTGATGGGTGATGTGGATGAGCACTTGAAAGGAAGAAGAAATGAAATAAATAAATAAAAGAGATTGAAATATGAGGAAAATAGAGGAAAATAGGAAGAAAAATTAGTAAAATAAGATAAAATTATGTTCAAATGTTGTGAAAGAAGTGCATGCGGGGAAGGGGGGGAATTTTCAAATGTGGAATATAAATAGGAGTAAGGGGTGAAAAAAATCATTTAAACCCCCATCCTTTAGAAATTATATCTCTAGATTTAGTCCTAAGACCTTTTTTGAATATGGCTCATATCTCCTCTGAGAGGCATCAAAGTGAATGCATGAGAGATTATTAGAGATAGATAGGTAGAGGGGTACTAGTAAGTGTAGAAACCTAAATCTGGCCACCAATAACCTCCAACTAGGCTTTTGACCAATTTCCACCTAAAATGCACAATTTGGCCTAAAAACACTAAAACATGCTAAATGATTTGAAACTAACATATTCAAGTGCCAATTTTGGTTAAGGTATCATTATATGGGGAAATGCAATTTATGGGCTAGCTAACTTTGATCAAATCATTCCAAGTCAAAATGCCAATTTTGCACCTAGGTGCTTTGGATTACTCTTTTCTATCAAATCTCTTGCACAAGACATGTGCGTTCATTAATTGTTTTTGGTAACATACTAAATGGGATAATAGATCCAATTCATCTGACAGTGACTGCCAATTCTAATCTAGTCAAATTTTGGACCAACCACAAGGTATTATGATCAATTAGAGTAATTTGTGCACAAAGTGCTTAATCATGCTTAAGATATAATTAACTCAAATCAAGGATTAATCAAGAATCCCATGGAAACTTGATAAATAATTATTTTTTGAAATGAATATGGAATATCGGCATCATTAGGTGACCTCATTTCTTGAGAAGACATCCCTAGGCCATAAATGCCACAAATATCAAAATTCATGCCCTCCATGCCTCATCAATGCCTTCCATGATGCCCTCCATGCCTCTTAATTGCCCCTTATTCCAATGTCATGATGAGGATAATTATAAAATTAATTCCAAAAATTGAATTAATCCTCTACCACACATCTCAATCTCAGGATGGATGGTTTACATTGATCCTAGACATTCTCAAAAATGTATAAATAGGAGTCCTTACCACATCATTTATAAGACTTGATAATGTAAAGTTATAATGCAAAAATGATTCCAAAAGCCATTACAATTAGTGTTACCATGCCAAATTGATTTCAACCCAAGTCAATCCATAATCCAAAGGTGCCAAGGAGAGATGGAGGTAGCCAAGCTTCCATTACCAAGGACTTCATGAGCACAAGCCAAGCAAGCCACTACAATAAGCATTTTGGAGCATCCAAAAAAGCTAAAATAGGGTTTGTTTTTCATTTTAGTTGTGTGTTTTATTCATGTTTGTTAACTAATCTCTCTCTAGTATCTAGGCCTAGGGATGTTGTGCTAGTTAGTGTGTTTCTTTCATTTTGTTTTCATTTTGGAACTAACATGATACTAACCATCCTCTCTTGAGTCAAATTCATAGATCACATAATGGCATTCCTGGTGGGACTAGATGCATCTCACACATAAAAAAGATCATTTTTAGCTTTAAAATATTCATTTGGACCCTTAAAACTCTTGAAAATTGATTTTCTAACTTTATTTTTCTAGTTTTGTTTACCACAAGTTTACATAGTAACTGGCATTAGCTAGTAAAACCAACATCAGTTACATAGCTTAACTGATGTTAGTTATGAAAAACCAACATTAGTTGTATACCTGTCAACAGTCACATTAGTATAATTGATGTCGGTTAGACAACTAACATCAATTAGAAAATGTAACCATCATCAGTTATATATAACCAATGTCAGTCATTGTGTTTTTCTTAAAACATAGACCTAAGAGATCTTTTTCTAAAATTTATTATTTCAAAACCAAAAGAGCTTCAAGGCTAAAGGACATGCTAACATTTTTTCTATAGGACCAAGCTTGACATTTGCTAAAGACATGTTTAGATCACCTTTTGCATGCTTAAAAATAAATTAGGAACCTTTTTTGGTGTTTAACAAAAAATTAGATGTTTATGGTGAATGTTTTTAAAATTTTCAACTAAGACCAAGGGGTCAAATAAACACCACCTCATTTTCCATTTGGGCTAGAAATGAACTCACCTTTTCAAAGCTTTTTGTATTTACTTAGTTGTTTAGACTAAAATTTTGTTTGGGAAAAAGAGGGATGTTGTGTGTATGTTCTTCCATTTGTCCCCTTTAGGGAACCCTTGGAATCAAAATTGTCATTCCTATTACAAAAATCCTAGTCCAAAGTTTAGAAAGAATGTCATCTAAAGCACTCCCCAAAAACTTATCAAAGTTTGGGTGACCTTGAAAATGACCCTAAATTCTTTCTCTTAGTTTTTAATTTTCATTACACCTTGGCTTGCAAGGGGGATGCCATTACCTCCCATGAGCTATTTAGGAAATATTTGACCCAAGGTTTCATCTCCCAACATTGAATTCACTTAATCCTTTTGAGTTGCACATGGGACATATATACATTTGGACATCACACTACACTAAGCAAATAGTAGGATGTAGTGGTTGTAAAAAGGACTAGACCCTTTTACAGCTAGTTAATGCCATGGTCACCTAATTTTTGTGCTTGTATTTTACATCATTTGACATGAAATTCATTTTGTAATTTATTCTCCTAGAGATGTTCGAATCTTGCTAGTTTAGTTAACCCCACATTGGCATACCCTTGCTAGGATTTGGATGATTATACTTAGTGTATTTTGGTCATTTTTTCTTGGTATATTTTGAGACTAAAACTTGTTTGTTTGTTCATAAGCCATGTCAAAACCAATTTTCATATATGTCACTCTTTTGTCTAAAGAGGCATTATGCTAGCCATTTTACACCACACTTGTGCCTTGAAATTTTTTCTAAACTTGTTTATGTGTGTGTCATTTGAGTTGTAGAAGGTAGTGTTATGTTACCCAAAACATGTTAAAACCATTTTTCCTTTGAGTCTTTCGAAACATAACATTGATCACATCATTCAAGCATGTTTAAACTGTTAGGCTACTTAATTTATTTCAAAACTTATTTCACCTTGTATCAAAAACTGTTTGTTTCAAACCATGTCATATATACCATTTGAAACTTTGTCTTGTGTCATCATGTTGTCCAATCTTGTTTAGCTTATTTGGTCAAATCTTAGTTTTAAACTTTGAGTTTCAATTAACCTTATCAAGTTTAGATTCAAACATTGATTGATTTCTATTTAGGCATTAATTTGTGGGGCTAATACATAGATATTTATCTTCTAGATTGCATAACTTTAGTTAATAGATTACCCAAATTTGAAAACTATTGATGGTTTGTTTGTTCAGTACCTATCCTTATTATTGTTTGTGTCTTTATTTGGGAAAACATAGTCTTTCTTCAAAGAGCTTTGTGTCTTATGCCTTATGCCAACTGATCATGTTTATGTATGATTTCATGTGTCAGGTTTATGTCAAATTTATTTCCAAACTTGTTAGATTAAATCAAATCACATCATGCCTATTTGTTTGAGCCTATTTTTTGACTTCGTGTTTGGATAAAAGACCTAGTCACTCAGCTTCTCCTTTTCCTAGTTTAGAAATTTTTTGGAACAATTTGACCTACACCTTTGACATGTCAATTTTTATTCAGACACTTGACCTTTTGTGTGTATGATATTTGACATTAGACATTTGATGTTAGACTATTTTAAGCCATGTTTTAACAAAAATCATTTTGGAGATACAGCTCCACTTTCAGACCATATTTGAGATATAGCTCCACATTCAATGAAGTTAAACCAAGTTTGAACCATTTATCTTTTGGACATAGTTTTTTAGAGTTTATAAAACTCTAAGCCTTTTATTTCAGAGCTTTCATCATTTATGTGGATATGTCTCACTACCCTTATGATGAAGTCACTTAAAATCCAAATTATGATATAATTACCACACAAAATGACTTTTATGGCTTTAGTCAAGACCCCAATGATGCTAATATGGTTTGTGAGATAGATTTCTATCCACCTCATATTAATCATTCATGGGAACAAAGTCATGAAACAACTTACAATCCAAATCAAGACCTTGATTGGTATGAAGAGGCTTGTGAAGAGGAATTTAAAGACCCAACTACAGATAATGTTGTTTGGGATGTGAATCTATACCCTATTTTCAATAATCAGTATACAGAACAAAGTCAAGACCCAGGTTATGATCCAACTCAAGATTAAGACGATCTAGTTTTTGAGGAAGACTTGGATGCTTTGGATTATGTAAGTAATCAACTTCCATAATGTATTTTTGTTATCCAATCATTGATTACCCCTAACCCTCCTTTAGATTATATGATCCATCAAGCTCTGCAATATCTAAGGAATACCATTACCATTCCTAGACCTAGTTTTTTGGCTTGTGCAAGCAAGCAAGCTCCACAATGCCCCTTCATCATTCTAGGACCTATTCCTTTGGCTTGTGTGAGAAATCATGCTCCAAACTACCCTATCATTACCATCTCAAGAATTTTTCCTTGGATCATGTGATTAATCATGCTCCCCAAGGCCCTACCATTATCCAATCATAGACCATTCCTCATCCAGTACCAATCCCATCCAATCATTTGAAGACCAAGTTGTTTCAAAACTAGTATCTTCCAACTCATTAGAAACCAAGGCCAAGAGAATCAACCAATCCAATATGTTTCTATTGAATCAACCATTTGTGATAATTTAACCTATGATAAATTGCCTATTGATCCTATACCAGTTGTCAAAGAGTCTCACTCTGATGAGATAGTCTTTGTTGAGTCACTTCTTACTAATTATAATTGTCTTTGGTAAAATCATTACCTCAACCATGTGCCTATTTTTCAAGAGCCTCCCATTGATAATACAATCTATGAGGAGTTGTCTCTTGACTTATTTCCCATCCTAGAGGAGTCTCATTTTGACAAACCAGTTTTTATGGAGCCCATTATGCCATCACAAGCTATTACTTATCTAATACCAAATATTTATCAAGACATCATCGTAATAGAGTACCCATAAAATGAAGAATTAGAATTAGAGTCAAGTTATATTCTTGAACTGACATCATATTTAGCATCAAAATCAGAATCAACATTAGTCTCAACATCAAATTTAGAGTCCCTTGAGTTAGAATCAGATTTAGAAGAAGAATATGTTCATGGCTATTATAATATTGGTTATGTATGCCTCACAAATCAGTTTGAATACATTTTTTATCACTCTATGATTAATTTAGCTTTGACATAAGTTATCTTAGTGTCTTCTATGAGGATGTTGCAGCCTCTCCCCATTCCATTATCATTCCATAAGCTATTACCATCAACCAAAATAGCCATATCATTGACATTCCATCTCTCACAAGTGTTGATTGGGATAAAAAAATCACACTTTGTTGAACTACATCCATGGTGACATGGTAGTTGAAGAAGAGCAAGGAGACCAAGAACACATTCATATAGTAGAAGAACACTCTCCTAGTGAAACATTTTCAGAGGTGCTAGGATACAATCAAAGTTAGAACTCATCATTTTCTAGTGAAACTTTTTCTAAAGTGATAGAAGAAAATCAAAGTCAAAAGCCAATTTTCATTAGTGAAACCTTCTCAAAGGTGATACAATATAATCAAGACAACTTTATTGGTGAAAACATCTTTGAGGCACCAATAGTTGAGCACAAAAGTTCTTCACTACTTGATGAAGACAAAATCAAAGATCAAATCAAAATAGCTTCCTACCTATAGCCTAATCAGATGGTAACTACTCTCAAGATCAAACAATAAAAAAAATTAGTGGTCCTATCAAGGGAACAAGTCTTTGACCCTACCACAACTAAAATTATCTTAAATCCAGCATCAACAACATTACATGTGACTGAACATCCTGATCTTCATTTGTTTCCCCACTATTATACATTTTATTATCATCTACCATTCCATTTCATAAACAAACCTATCATATAAATTTTATCCTTGTTTACCATCCATGGCCACACTTTCCTTTGTAGAGGCTACAAAGGTACCTTATCTCGATGTTTGAAGGAATCAGAATCAATGACCAATGAAGATCACAAAATCATTCTTGACAATTAAATCTGCATCAAGTTTTTGATAGAGTAGTTATTCAGATGAGGTGTGTAATAACAATTAACATGATTGAGTATTTTTTTTGTATGATTTTTTGATTAGGACATGCATCTCCCCATCAATAGGAACAATAGAATCAAAAACCATACCCAAGCCAAAAACATGTACCATACCATTTTATATTACCATGCCATTACCATTATTACATATGCCTATTTACCATTATTGTATATTCTTACTATTCATCTCATCACTTGGGGGCAACCCTCCTACCATTTTAACCCAATTATCAAACCATCATTACCCTAAGTAAGACCATACCATCCTAACATTTCATTCCTATCTAGACCAAAGCCTATTTTTAGTCATCCTAGCCGATCCTATTTTTGATTTTGGTTCCTTTGGTTCTTCTTACACTTTTTGTGAGAGGATTCCAATCAAGTTTTAACAATCAATCCAATCCATGTTTATAATAATAGTCTATGAAATTAGTGTGATAGTTTATCTAGAAAGATATCTTTTATTTTCCATCCTGTATCAAGCTATTTATATGAGCTTGATTATAACCACCTATGGGCAAATAAGTGTTTCACCAGTCTTGCTAATAATTATAACCACCTATGGGTAAATTAATATCATTGACCTATGCCATTATATCTTAGTTTTATAACTACCTATGGGAAAAATAGGGGAAATACTTATTTATCATGCATTGTTGCATCATCTTGCCATCATTGTTTTCATTTGACTGGTCATTTGGCAGATTTGAAAACTTGTTGGGACCTAGTTGGTTTTTCCATACCTTTTTTGTGGATGGAATTACTATGAATTGAGGTCATTTTAGGACTTTAAAGGTCATGCTTAATTTATGTTGAGGTCACCTCAGTCCCCCTTTCCATATGCTCTCACCATGTTATGAGTAACCTAAGCCAAACACTCTTGCCATTTAGTGAGTAGGTATATTGTCATTCTCTAACAAGTTAAGATACCTCAAAATTCCAAAAACATTCACATATTTCAAAAATCCAAAAATATTTGTCCTATTTAATCCTAGTCAGTTATCCTTGATCCGATTTACTAGGGCATTATCATTGTTAGGATGTTTTTTTTTGCTTTTAGGATTTTTATTTGTTTTTATATTTGTGTGTTTGTTTATTCACTTGCCTATTTATTTATTTTAGCACTGTTGCCTTGACTTAGTCTATATGTGTTCATTAGGTTATTCCTTGAGCACATTATTCTTGAGTCCATCCATATTCATATGTCAACATTGGCATCATGGTTTTTTAGCATTGGTGTATTGTTTTTGAGTGTCTATGAAATCAAGAGTCAGTCCTTATGCATATTTTGGGATAGTCTTCATGGTGTTCTATCATTAAGCCTACCATCACATGATATACCAAAAATTAGCTTTAGGAAGGTCTACAATCAATGAAGCTGTAGAAGTTTCTCCTTCATACCTTGGCAAATCCTTCTATCCCACCCCTAATCAAATTAACCCAATGACCATTCTAGTTGTATCGTTGCTATTCAGGACGAGCATCTCCTCATTGCCAGGTACAACTAAATCATTCACATTGATCAATCTTATTCTTCTATTCAAATATTTCATCACTTTTCACCCACTCATCTTTAATTTATATTATACGTTATATCCTTGAGTTATGCTTGCTAAGAGGCCCTAACTAGGGCACCATCAATTTTAGCCAATCCAGGTCTGTTTAATTATTATAATTGCCTATGGGTAAATCATTAAAATAACTTTTATTCCTAATTCTAACTGCCTTTGGGAAAATTAACATCCTTTTTACATCAATGCATGCAAGCTTTTATTATTTAGATTAATCTCAACCATGGATTAATTCCACCTTTCTTCTTGTTTCTTTTTGAGGGACCATCCATCAACAAATGTGATGGCCACTTCCACGAGGGGGCATCATCATAGGCTTCCCAAAACCATTTAGAGCTTTTTTATTCAACCATAGTCTTATTTTTAACATATAGGCCATCTCTCATTCTTTGATAAGGCATTGCTTTGCCTACGGTTTGTAACATCTTCCCAAATAGGGGCAAACTGTGGAAACCTAAATTTGGCCACCAATAACCTCCAACCACGCTTTTGACCAATTTCCACCTAAAACACATAATTTGGCCTAAAAACATTAAAACATGTTAAATGATGTGAAACTGACATATTCAAGTGCCAATTTTGGTTAGGGTATCATTAAATGGGGAAATGCAATTTATGGACTAATTAACTTTGATCAGATCATTCTGAGTTAAAATGCCAATTTTGCACCTAGGTGCTCTAGTTTGCTCTTTTCTATCAAATATCTTGCATAAGACATATTCCTTCATTATTTTTTTTTGGTAACATATTAAATGGTATAATGGATCCAATGCACCTGATAGTGACTTTCAATTCCAATTTAGTCAAATTTTAGACCAATAATAAGGCATTCTAATCAATTTGAGTAATTTGTGCACAAAGTGCTTAATCATGCTTCAGAGATAATTAACCCAAATCAAGCTTAATCAAGAATTCTGTGGAAACTTGATAAATACTTATTTTTGGAAATGAATATGGAATATTTGTATCATCAGGTGACCTTATTTTTTGAGAAGACATCCCTAGGCCATAAATGCCATAAATATCAAGATTCATGCCCACCATGCCTCATCAATGCCTTCCATGATGCCCTTCATGCCTCTTAATTTCCCCTTATTCCAATTTCATAATGAGGATAATTATAAACTTAATTCTAAAAATTTAATCTAACCTCAACCACACATCTCAATCTCAGGATGGATGGTTCAAGTTGATCCTAGACATTCTCAAAAATCTATAAATAGGAGGCCTTACCACATCATTTCTAAGACTTGATAATGCAAAGTTATAATGCACAAATGATTCCAAAATCCATTTCAATTAGTGTCACCATGCCAAATTTATTCAAAGCCAACCCAAGCCACAATACAAAGGTGCCAAGGAGAGATGGAGGTAACCAAGCTTCCATTGCCAACGACTTCATGAGCACAAGTCAAGAAAGCCACTACAACAAGCATTTTAGAGCATCCAAGGAAGGTAAAAGAGGGTTCATTTTGCATTTTAGTTGTGTGTTTTATTCATGTTTTTTAATTGATCTCTCCCTAGTGTCTAGGCGTAGAGATGTTATGTTAGTTAGTGTGTTTCTTTTATTTTGTTTTTATTTTGGAACTAACATGATACTAACCATCATCTCTTGAGTAAAATTACTAGATCACAGTAAGTAGTTTGAAATTTTGAAAATTTTTCATTTTTGAGCCATAAATATGGGTTGAAGTGTCACGTGTGATGAAAATGTCACTAGGAAAATTCTTTCTTATGGTGTCATCACCCCCTAGAATGGCATTTTTGCATAAAAAATTAAAAATTTCAACTTTTGGCATTTTCACATTGCTCATGTCAATTTTGCATGAAAAATAAATCTTTTCACAAAATTCAGGGCATTTTTATAAACCATTGTTTGTGAAAAATGCCATAGTGGTTTTGCATGGGTTACCAATTTCATCAAAATTTATATTTTTAGATGAAATAGAGATAAAAATGAAGGAAAAGCTAGAGAATTATGAAACTAGATGAATAGGTTATGATAATGATGAGAATGTCTAAGTATGGAAACATTTGTGATTATATGAGAAATTACCCATTAATACTACACACTAGAAATAATTAAGAGAATTTTCGATGATCCATAAACTAAGCATAGAGAAAGGTTTAATGACATGTCACATTTGTTAATATAAACAGTAACTTCTACTAAAGTGTTTTAATTACCCAATATAAACACTCAATTTTCATCACTTTCATGTTGAAATTGTAATCAAAACCTATTTCTTATCATAAAGCACAAAATCATTAAAACACCCAAATCATTTAGCAAATCTTTCATGCACATTTTGAAACATATTAGTGCATCCCTTGTTATGGAAATACATCGTATGAATAATTATATCCATCTAATTTATTGAGTCAAGTTATAACTATGCAAGAGACATTTTGGATTAATTAGGTAGAATAATTTTTCATCTTTAAAAAGTCACATCACTTTGCATTATGCTAATTAACCTATCCTAATTAACTTAATATTCCTCTAATAATAAATTTCATTGATTTTTTGAATTTCCTATTTTCTTAAATCATTAATTGAATTATTCCTCCACTCACATGGAAAGCAAACTCAAATATCTGAAATCATAACTTCACACAAAAGTTTTCAAGCATTAGCATATATACAATAAAATATTAGCATAAATGTAGAAATGTAAGCCATGCCTAATAAATGTAGACTCAAACCCCAAATATTAATGACATATGTTAGCTAAAATGGATTGAATTCCAGCCCCTCATCTTGATCTTGATCCAATTGTTATTGTGGATCATAATCCATATTTTGAAGTTTTAGGACAATTAGTTTTTCATCATGGATGTGTTTGGTGAGTTACATGATTTTAATTATGGCTTCCTCTTTCTTGAGTCCCTTTTTATTTTTGTCTAAGTCTCAGCTCTTTTCATTGGTGCCACATGGCATCTCGATGCTCATTATTCACATAAAGGTTCTCAGCTCACCCAAGAGTAGCACTGGCTCAACTTGTCATCACGATGCTCCTCAAGAAGGAAAGGAGTTATTTTATAAAGTAAAGGTGCATCATTGGTTAATGAGGTAATGGGTGGGACCCATTGTGTAATTATAATGAGAACAAAATTAACCTTCTACATGGCACCCCCATGCTCATTCTTACAAAATATTTCTCAACTTCCCTAAGAGAATCACCACCTCACCACATGGTGTCATGATGCTCTTCAAGAGTAAAGGTTTCTTTTTTCAAAGCTTTGAATCATGCCATTAGTCAATAAATTTAGAAATGGGACACATTATGTAATTATAATGAAAAGGAAGTGAACCTTCCACATTGCATCATGGCACTTATCTAAGGTAGGTTTATCCTTGTCAGAGCTTCAAGCAGTGTCATTAGCTGAGGGAAGTGTACCCAATTTTCAACAAGAATTCCAAAGGTAGTTTAGAGAAGAGACATGCATCACCACCACGTTTCTTCTAAGCATCATGGGAATCATGATGCATTGAGGTTATGTAACACCCAGAATTTGAAGACCAATTGCACCCATAAGCTGAAGCTCTCCCTTTCAGTTGCAATGACCTCATCATGACCATGAGTGTTAGGTTCCAGGTGTCATTTCCTCATGAGGCTACTATGCCTATATATTCCAGGCTTCTTTCTTTTGAAAGGGGATGGTATTTATTTAATAGTTTTGATTTTATGATTGTTATCAAAGAGAAGCTATTGTAATAGTTTAGTTTATGAATAAAAATAATAGCAATTCTTGTTTTCCATTTTAAGACCTTAACAGGTGCCCCTCCTAGAAGGGATTGAATATTTTATATTATGCCTTTGGACCTTTTGTATCTTGTTCTCCATCCAACAATGAAGAGGATGAGGTGTTCTATGTCAATTTGTGTGGAATCAATTGCTATTTGTTATTTATGTTCTCTGCTTCTATAGTGTTGGATTTTTATTCATATTATAGGCTTTAAATCATGCACATTCTATTTTAAATTGTCTATAATGTTTTAAGGGTTCAATCTATTTTATGTAATACTAGGAATAAGTACATCAAGAATTTGAGCACATCACCTTAGTTTGTTTTAGTTTTATATGTGTTTTCCTTCTTCCCCTTTTCATCCCCAATTAATTCAAAGAGCCAACTTCTAAAATCCCAAAGGTCACTTCATAGAATATAAATTTGGTCCCACATCTATAAATCTTCCCATATGGAATTGTTTGTTGAGAGTGAAAGTTTTAGGCATCAATAATTCCCTTTTCTGACACGCCTAGTGGGACTAGTCTACCTAACTAGAAGTTAGAGTTTATGAACTAGAGACCCATCACAAGGTCATAAATAATGTAGAATCCAAGATTGTTACTACCACCTATCATATCTTCAACTTTCCAAAGGATTGTAGGATAAAACATGACACAACAACCATAGTAAATGGAAATCTAGGACAACCAAGGAACCTTTTAGCATGAAATAGTGGTAGCCCACTCATTCCTCTAGTGGCCCTAGCTACATGGTATTATATTCATACTAATGCCTTAAAGGCACTCCCTAAATTCATATGGGAGGATTTCAAAATCATGATGGAACATATTCAAGATATCACTAATGTTTGTATTATGCATTATGTCATCCAGTAGAATGTAGCCTTATGTCTACTAGCCACCTCTTTCAAAGGGCAAGCTCTTGATTGATATTGGTCCTTGATGCCTAGCTCCATCACCACATGGGATGAATTGGGTGATATATTATTCAAATGATCTAATGAGAAAGTAGATAGATCATCCCTCCTATAGTAGTTAATCACTATTAAGAGAACCCTATAAGAGGCTATCATTAATTTTAATACCATGTTTGATGAGACTTGACAAAGAATCTTCATAGTGGCTCAAATGCCCATGGGTGTGGCCATTGTATTTTACCTCAAGGCCTTTCATTCAGACATAATAGTTATGATTCAATCCCTTGGACGACAAACATTTTTAGATGTATATGAATTAGTTTTCAGAGTGAAGAATAATTTGATATATGTTGGGAAACTTCCCCTATGACCATCGATGCCGATGTTCCCACAAATATCCATACCATTGCAATAAGAAGTCCCAAGAACCTTGAAATCACCTCCTTCCATGTATGTATATCCACCTACTAAAATGATCATGTCCTCTTCATCCACGCTAGTTATAGAGATGAATGACATGAAGAGCATCCTACAAAAATTCTCAAATGAGATCATAAATCTCAAAAGATTGCAAGCTATGCCACTAAAGGCCCCTTACCAGAATGATAAAAATGGAAGAGTGTCATATCAACATAATCAATATCAAGGAGGACAAAGGCTGAATCCATGTAAATCAGATTATCCTAGTTCTGATCCTTTGAAAATGGTCCCACCTAGTTCAAACAGAGAACTAGTCACTGGCCAAAACAACTTGGTGGATGACTAAAATTCATGGTGCTTTTTATGAAATGATACACATACACCTCAAAATTATCCAAGAGGTAATCTAAAAGAAAAGGTTATCAAATAATGGATACAAGGGAATAAAACTAATTTAACTTCTTATGGATACCAATCCTTGGGTTTTACATTATCATCCTAATGGCTTAGATATAAGTAATTTACTTATAACAAGAAGAAGAAATAGAATCAGATCATGCATTTTTCTCTTGAGTAGAGGGGAAGATGTGGTTTATGAAATTGAGATATCCTCATTGAAGGCCCCACAAGTCTAATTGGACTACTACACCTAATCTAAAAAGAGACCAACTAGGACCTAAGAAGCTTTCATAAGGCCTAAAGTGACTTTCAAAAAATGTTTAGACCCCAATCGTCACCCCTGGCATATAAAAAGTAGAGTGAAATAATGTAAAACAAGATTAAGGACCCCAAAGTCTGATCTCAAGGGTCATATAATGTGGTAGAACAACTGAAGAAGGCTCCAGCCAATGTTTATCTTTGGGATGTATTATCTAATGCTGAGTAGAAATATCTACTATGAGAGGCATTGGAAGACCAAGAAATCCTATGTGAGTCACCATGACTATGGATACAATATAAAATAAGGGAAAGGAAGTTAGTATCAATACATAAACTAATTATCCATCTACATTCATCAAATCCCAAGTAGGGGTAAGTAAAATAAAACCTACCCCATTTTATTTAACTCTTATTGTGGGAAACAAGTTGTTACATAATTATATGATCGATTCCAGTGCCCACACCACTGTAATGCCCAAATATATTATGTATGCACTAAAACTCCAATATAAACCTTTAAATAAAGGGTTAATGTAGTTAAATGAGAAAAAAAATTAGACCATAGGTGTTATTAAGGCCCTTCCCATAACTTTGTATTCTTATCTTAATATCATAGTCTCCCAAGAAGTTATGGTAATATATATTTCTCCAATCTTTGGGTTATGTTTGTCATGATATTTCATAGCCAAGAGAGGTAGATACTTGTCTTTAGATTGGTCTCACTTGATCCTAAGAACCAAATATGGTTCAAAATTGAAAATACTATCCAAGCCACTACACCCGAAGCACATAGTTGATGATGATATGATGAATTTTAAAGAAATGCACACTTCTTTATCAAAGAAAGAAATGTATCACATATAAATTATCAAGGAATAAAGAGTGGAAGATAGGAGGATCTTGGAGGAAGAAGTCCTTGTTAATGAATTCATTAAGAATGACACATTCATGATATTTGATGTTACCAACCTTGGAACTTACATAATCCATGATGAAGATCAAGACATCTTAAAATCATGAAGAAGGAGGATCAAAGCAAGGAACCAACAAAAGAGTCTAAATTTTGGACTCTACATTTGGATGGTGAAAAATGCAAGACCGGCTTTGGAGTTGGTATCTGATTGATGTCTCCATCTAGAAAAGAGATCCTTAGGGCCTTCCACTTCCATTTTGTCTACACAAATAATGAAGCCAAGTAAGAATCCTAGTACATGGCCTTAGCCTTACTAAAAACATGGATGAAAAATAATTAAAAGTGTTCAAATATTTTGAACTAGTAGTGAGGCAAGTAAGAGGAGTAGTGGATTCAAAGAATGTCTACATAAGATCTTACTACCATCAGATATGGGATTTAGTCCAAGTGTTTGAAGCATTGAATATTCAAATCATGCCTAGGTACATGAATGTGGAGGCAGATAAAATGGCATTAATAGGCTCCTACCTTGATCTGATAACTAATTTGTTGATCAACAAACAAGTGGTGTGGATAATTATCAGACCCACTATCCTAGAAATGATTAGAATTGGCAAGTATTTGAGAGCGATTCCAAACTTGTCATTTTTTTACAATAGTCATGTGAGTTTGTAGAATAGTTATAGCCAAAGATTGAATAAGATTATGGAGATCAAATCATGCAACTAAAGTCCAATAAAATTCCAAAGGGGATGATCACCTTATAGAATATATTTGATTTTGATGATGCCCAAAATGATTAAAAAATATATATTGCAAACAAAGGTGATTACTCTAAGCTCAAAGTAGGAGATGGAAGAACATTAACAGTGGGGAAAGAAGTTTCCCAAAAGGATAAGGAGTGATTGATATCCTTTTGTAATAAATATGAAGGAGTTATGGCTTGGAACTATGATGATCTAAAGGGGTATGACCATGAGGTAATCCAGCATACCATATATCTAGTTGAAGGATCCAAGCTTTGAAAAACTCAAAGGCCAATAAACCAAAAAAGTGAGTCTCTCATGGCTCATGAATTGAGTAAATTAATTGAATCAAAGATCATATACCCAATCAAGTATTTGACTTGGGTATCTAACCTAGTTCCGGTGAGGAAAAAAAATGGAGAAATTAGGCTATGCATGGACTTTAGGGACTTGAATAAAGTGTCTCTAAAATATCATTATCCCTTCCTTTTATGGAATAGATCCTCCAAATATTAGTAGGTGAAAAAATTTTCTCTTTGTTGGATGGGTTCTTAGGTTATAACTAGGTATTTGTCAATGAGGAAGATCAATATAAGACCAATTTCACTACAAAGTAGGGAACCTTCACATATGTGAAGATGCCTTTTGAAATCTATAATGTAGGAGATTCTTTCTAGTGGTCCATAGACATAGATATTTAGGGCCTAATTAACAAAATCATGCTCATTTATCTAGATGATCTGATAGTGTTTTATAAGAAAAAGATATATCATTTTGATCATTTGGAGAAGATTTTTCAAAAATGTCAAGAATTTGTTTAATCCCTTAACCTCAAAAAATGCATCTTCAATGTCCTAGAAGGCAAGCTATTATGATACATGGTATCCAAAGAAGGAATATCTATTAATCTAGATAGAGTAAAGGCCATCAGGGACTTAACCTTATTGGCCAATAAGAAAGGAATCCAATCCTTCCTGGGGAAGATCAACTTCATCAGCCAATTCATATCCAACTTCATAGGATTGCTAAGGAAAATCACATTGATTCTAAAGAAAGACCAATATTTTAGGTAAACCTTTGAAAGGAGAAAAAAAATTGAAAAGATCAAGGAAATGATATCTACCACTCCCATGCTAGTCAATCCTGACTTCTCCAAAGATTTTGTCATGTATGTTTATGGTAGTGAACATAACTTAGTGATTGTGTTAACTCAGAACGAAGATGAAGGGAAGGGTGAGAATCCTATTGCATTCTATTCTATAACCCTACATATATATGATATTAATTATAAATTCACTAATAAATAGGCTTTTTCCTTCATCAAAAGTCTCAAAAAGTTTAGATACCTGGTGATGGGGAGCAAGGTGATGTTATACATGGTGCATTCCAACATCAAAGAATAAATCATGGAAGAAGAAATAAATGAGAAAAGAGACAATTATATCACCAACATCCTATAATATGACATTGAATCTAGACCAACCAAGGTGATCTAAGGAAGGGGACTTTGTGAGTATTTATCTCAATGTACGGACGTCCCGATAGGTGAGCAGGACGTGCCAAAAATGGTTTTAATGAGTCAATATGAAACTAATGGGTCCTAATTTGTTGATATAACCTACTTTATGTAAACTAGTCAATATCTAAATGACATCCCCATATATAAAATAATATTCTATAGGTTTCAAGGGGCTAGTTACATTCTACTCCAGGAAGGCCTTTTCAAAAAGAACATTGATAGAGAACTACTATGATGTGTTAATGATCACCAAGCTAGGAAAATCATACAAGACATGAATTTTACCCCTTCGAGTGGTCATTTATTAGCAAAAACAATTGCAACAAAGATAATTCATGTGGGATACTATTGGTTGACCATGTTTTTGGATTGTCATCAAGTGGTGAAGAAATGCTAGCAATGCTAGTTTTATGAAGGAAGGTGAAAGAATTTGGCCATGCCACTGATCCCTATTGTGACATATGAGAATTTCACATAATGGGGCTTAGATTTCATTAGGATGATCAATCCCATGTCTATCATAGGCCATAAATTGATACTCATGGCCATAGATTACTTCACAAGGTGGACCAAAGTAGCCCCCTTAAAAGAGGCGACTAAAAATGTGATCCTCAACTTCTCAGATAAATTGATAGCAAGGTTCAACCCTCCAAAAATGATTATATCTGACAATGTGAAGGCTTTCCTTGGTTCAAATTTTCTAGAGTTCATGCTTAGGAATGGAATTTTCCTAAAAAATTCATCCAACTACTACCCATAAGGAAATGGGTTGGCAAAATCAACCAATAAGAACCTCATAAGGTTAATCAAGAGTATGGGTGTTGACTGACAAAGGGAGTGGCATAATCATCTAAATACAAATATTTGGGTTGATTAAACCACCCACAAGTAAATTATAAAGACATCCTTATATGTAATAGTATATGGGAAAGAGGTGATCATACCCATTTTGATGGAGATTCCCTCTCTATAGTTTCTAAAGGTTGTTGAGATAATAGAAAATGGAGTGATGGAGGTTAAGTTAGAGGAATTTTTGAGCCTTCAAGAAGCTATAGAACAATCCAATGATGCTAAGATCAAATGATAATGGGTAGTCAAGAGATGGTTCCATAAGAAGGCATCCAACTCAGGCTTCAATTTGGGAGACTTGGTTTTAAAATATAGTGAAAGGGATGTCAAGCCAAGTCAGCATGCTAATTTTTATTCCCTATGGAGAGGACCCTTTCACATCATCAATAATAGACAAGGAAATGTATTCGAGTTAGCAAATTACGAAGGCAATTTCTTAGAGATTATGGTTAATGAAATCTACTTGAATCACTTCAATTGATTTATTAGCTTCACTATTGTATATAATTAATTAGTTTCCCTCTTTTGTTGTTGTTTCCTTTCAAAAATAAGTGTTGTTGGCATAATTTATACTATCCCATTTCCATGTGTCTGCACCTTGGCTTCCCTAATTTTGAATCATCTTTGAAAGATGGTTATCTACCCCACTCCCCCTATAATTAATGTTAGGCACTCCCAATTACATGATCTCCCATGAGGATTATCGTAAAATATATTATGAGATGTTTTTTAAGCATGTGTGTCACCCTTAACATTTATGAGAACTCAAATTCAAAAATATGTATGATGATTGTGCTAGAAGTGTTGGCCTATAAATACTCTTGATTAAACCAAACATTAAAACATCTTAAGAATTTCAAGAGATTTTTGAGCATTGAGCAAAGCATCTTGAGTGAAGAATTGCACATAATTATGAGAAGAAGCCAACATAAAGTGTTCCCAATATTTATCTTAAGTCAAATAGAATATTTTTCAAGAGAGATATAAGATGGAGACTTTTGGATCCTTGTTTGGTGTTGGACACCCTAGGAAATAAAGAACTCATGGATCAAGTGGTCATGGGGACCTTCCCTCACAATTCATGGGAAGAAAATCATATGCTTCCACCTTCACATAATCAAAGCCCATAGTGCCAAACATCAAGAGTGTCACCAAGGGGAATTTTAGGGACACTACACTAGTCCTAAACTTTGTAGATGGGATATTTGATCCCAAATTGAACAAGAATACGAAGAACCTAAGGGAGAACACTCATGCTCGCATGATCTCAAAGGCTTAAAACAATGACTTTAAGTAATTTGGTTTTAGGATTTAGAGTTCCACACTAGCTCAATACATGGTGTGTCTCATTCACCTGTGCCTAGAGATCATTACCCTATTTGCAGAAGGATACAATTCTACCACTAGCATTATCATAGGCAATCACTTGAATTTAGACATCAGTGTTGATGTAGTGAGGCAGATTTTTTGTCTCTCCAATAACCCTAGCATAGACATCTATTATATGGAGAGCTTACATAATGTATGGGACACTAGTGTCCAAAAGCTAAAGTTCCTCAACTTAGCTCTCCATAGTTATTACATGAAAGTGCTACTTTTATCCATCACTCTCTCATGATTTACGACATAAGATATGAAATATGCCCTCCCTATACTCGTATTCATATTTGGAATGTACTCAAAAACTAATATCTATGACTTTTATTTGGGTGCAGTCTTCCACTTGAAGAAGGTGAGTAGGGGGGAGGCCTATTAAATGGATTTTTTAGATGTTATTCACAATCATCCAGTGAATTTTTTGGCGCAAAATACCTTTAGGTATTATTCCTTCCTCCTTCACGTGATATTGTACCATAACTCCCATTTCATTTTTTTGTACTTCACCATCAATGCAATTAAGAGGGAGATGTATCCCCATACAATGATTTTCATCTCCATGTGGACCCACATCCTATCAACCATGCAAGATTATCATGAGTTTGTAGAGTGTTTTTTGTCTTCAATCCTGATTAACCTTAGTCAGGAAGCCATCACCTTCAAAATTATGGACTACTAGAGAGCATGTCTCACTAGCTAAAAAATTCAAGTTGATTGGTTTTCTGGAGCCCATTTACATTCATTAGGGTCCATAGATTCAAAGAGGAGACATTCTGATTCTTATGCCTACTCACATATAGGACCTTGGTTTGTCATCTCAACATGATGGACTTAATTTATGGTGTGGGATGAAATAAGAGGGCCCTTTATGGCATCCCCTTTTCAAGAGGGTGAATTATAGTTATGAAGAGGTCATAGGAACATTTACTTACACTCAAATTGGTCGAGCTCAGCCTAGACTAAATCAATGATTAGTGAAATTATGACCTGATCAACCGTATATCCATTTTAAATATTGCCACCCCCTTCATCAATGATCCCCAACCATACTTCAAATAAAATAAGTCATTGATGGAGGATGATATCAATCACTATGTGGATCTATCTAAGATCCCCTTAGACACTTGCCACCTATGGGAGTATTTTTATAAACTAGTATGGGATTTTGATCATATGAAGACCATGACCAAGGGTCTAAGAGTGTAGCTCATCTAGAGGGGTTAGATCAAGGAGAATATGGAAGCCTATTGGAATTATAGCTAGGGGATTAGACAAAGGGAAATCAAATTTAAATATCTTGACTCTGATGAGTAGTTTGAGAACCTCTGAGATGAGCACAATGAGGAACAAGCTTGGGTAGAAGAAGAGGTTTCAATTGAAGAAGATGAGGAGTATTCCCATTTGAGGAAGGAGGAGGATGTTTTTGTGATTTAGAGGCCTACATCCTAGTCCCCTCCTTTTTATCCAACTACCCAACAATAGTTATAGGTAGCTCTAAGGCAACCTGAGGCTAGGTCATTTTAACCTAGATCTTAGGTGCAAGATTTCATCCTCTTCCCAAACCTAAACAAAATAAGGTACACTTTTATAACCTTCTCTTTTCCACTTCTTCATTCTTCACTTTCCCTTTTCCTTATACTATTTCCACTACACTTGTGCCACTTAAAAACATATATCCAATCACCTCACTTGCATTGCTCTTCACTCATCTACCTTCATCCACCACAAGTACATCCATCATGGTGCAATCCCCCATCAACCCTCTCTATGGCATCCTACTTTTCTCACCTTCCACATTGGCTCTCCACTCACTCATCCTTGGATGAACAACATTCGCTACCTCACAATAGTAAGTGACCATTCCTTTCAAATTAACACAAGGATTCCCCTTTATGGGGGAATTAATTTAGTCACAAGAGTAGTTCCACTATTAGTTGGAGACTGAAAAAAATACTAAGAGGCCTAGGTAGAGAAGAGAAGAGGAAAAATGGCCAAGGCTCTGCTGACACCTCACATGTGGTCATTCTTTGACCCTACACAACAATTCTTGATAATTACACATGTGACACAAATAGTAATCAAGCCCCCAAAATAGATGTAGTCGATGGATTAATCGATACATAATGTCATCCTTAACCTCATCCCCAATTAATTAAAAGAGCCAGCTTCTAAAATCTTAGAGGTCACTTCATAAGTCACAAATTCAGTCCCATGTTTGTAAAGCTTCCCATAAGGCATTATTTGTTGAGAGTGAAAGTTTTAGGCATGAATAGTTGTAATCAATCTGACAAGCCTATAAATACAAGGCCCATTTGACATTACAAGAAAGCACTTTAGTGTAAACTCACTATGCAAAAAAAAAAAAAAAAGCTTCAAAATTCTTCACATTGATCAATAAAATCACACATAGACAAGGGGAGATGCTATCAAAATAAAAAAGTGAAATTGATAAAGACTCCTAGAGAATGAATCCATTAGAAAGGTATAGTTTTTGGTTTATGTCTTTTTATTTGTGCACATTCTCCTAGACCTTACCCAATTTGAGGGATCATGCTAGAGATGTCATGTTTGTTAATTTGTTCTAGTTTTGAATTACTAACAATGAACTAAACTCTCTTGTACTCATTATTTACATTTGGCATGCTTGGTGGGATCAATGCACCCCACAATCTTCTTAAGATTATTCCATCATCTTATAAATTCAAAATTAGCTCATTTTTTAGCTTAATTCACTTAATTTCCCCTAACAATCACACATTTATCTTTTTTGCATTTCAATGATAATGCTCTGAATATCAATGGATTTACTTCATGTAATCTATGGTATCACTCTGTTAAGCAATGGTATCTATTTCTATTCTATTTTCTAGTTTTATTTTTTTAGGAAAATGGTGGATTCACTCTGTAAAATGGTGGATTCACTTTACAAAATACTAAGATCATGATGAAAAATAGTGAGATCTGCAAAACACCATGATCATGATAAAAATTTCAAGATCATAATTAAAATTTTAGGATCATGATGAAAATGTTGAGATCATAAAAATGCAGAGATCGTGACCAAAACATCTATATCATGACCAAAATGATGGGATCACTCTATAAAATAGTGTATTCACCAAGTAGTGTTTTTTTTTACATTCTGGAGGCCATAAATTTTGACTCAAGTGTCCATTTGACCTATAATTTGTGTAAAATTGAATGTATTAAAAAGATATATGTAGCCATCAAATAAAATTATTAGTGGTGGAAATGTGAAAAAATGGTGAGACTGTTGGTAAAATGGTGGAATCATGACCAAAACATGATCAAAATGGTGGGATCACCCTATAAAATGGCAAGATTGTGAATGTGACTTTTTTCACTACTTATCATTTTATAAATCAATGAGAATGCCCTATTTAATGATGATATCACCTTGAAAATTAGGGATATTGCCTAGATAATCATTGAAATCACTAGTTTCTTGTTCGTTATTTCATTTATTTGTATAAAATTGAGATTCCCTTCTAAATGACATGATTTCCCTACTAAATGGTGGGATCGCATTGTGTATTTTTATCATGATATAAAAAAAATCAACTTCCCACCCTTGCCATAAACCAAAATTCCAAAATCTTAACTTATTTCTTGCAGGTTATACTAATTAAATAAGTGGGCCAAATAAAGCTCATTTTACTCACATTTCATTTGGTGTTCAAATGAACAAATCAAAATTTTATTTAGTGATAAATTAAATAACTCACAACTATATTTTAGTGCTCGTAAAATAATTTATTTCTTTTTTCATTCCTTTATTATTTCTTGTTGTTTTACTTGCTTGCTTATAATATATCATGCATATGCTCTCCCCTTTCCCCCTTTAAGGAGTTTAGGTGACCAAAAATATAGATTATTATTGTGTTTATTGAAATAATGTTATATTATGCTCTTATCTTAAGCATTTTTGGGGTCTCGAAAATCAGAAATAACACTTGTTTTCTTTGCTCTTGACTATATGGGGTGGATTTCTATTGGTGTAAACTTTTATGCCACTAGGTTTTATCTACATGGTCTAGTCAAGCTCGATTAGGTTTAATAAAGGCCCTTAAGTGGCATGCATGAGGATATTGGGATATGTCTCATCCTACCCCTTAGTTCCCTGGTCATATGGTGTGGTCACATGAAGGGGTTTTAAAATTGGATTCTTACTAGTGGGGGCTTAACTTTAGCACTCAATTCTAAGATTTGAACAACATTTTCAAAGTGAAGGATCACCTTTCCATATTCAATTTCAATCGAGCATAAATTTTAGGCCATTGGTCCTTTTGATGTGACATTTAATTCAAAGTGCATGTTTTCTAGATCTCTTCTCATTGGTGTTATTCACATGCCTTGTCAAATTGAAATTTTATAGATTTAGGGGGTGTTAAATTATTATTCTATAGTACACATGATTTATAAAATATTTCATTTTTTTTATTATAGATCTCAATTCTATTATACTTTTTATAGCATTCAACTATCATGAATGGAAAGTAAAATTGCAAATACCCTTGAGGAGCAAAGGATTACATTGAATCATGATGGGTATAGAAATAGAACTAACACCTAACATAGAGAAGGTGAAGTTATACAATCAGAGTGATGAAACCTATAGTCTATTATGCCTATCTATGTCTTCTAACTTGTATTTTCATATCATATATGTAACAATTCCAAATCAAATGTTGACCTTATTGGATAAAATTTTAAGAAAATAGGATGAAATGAGGGGTCATGAGTTGGAGAATGAGCTCATTTGTTTGAGCCCAAGAGACTTTGATACAATAAAATACTTGTGCACAAAGTTCAAATCACTCAAGTTATAGTTGAAATTATATAGCATTGAAAAAAATGATGATCAATTGATTCTATCCATCCTTAACAAATTGGGATGTGACTATTATATATTTGTTTCTAACTTTCACACTACCAAGAGTGCCCTTGGAGCTACATGGACCATGCCATCCTTGGATGACTTTTATAGTGACTTGAATTGGGATCAAGACAAGCTCATTCAAACGGGTATACTAAAGTACTCCAAATCTCATGCCTTAATTTTGAGTCATAAAAAATAGAAGGATTCCAATAGTAAGGAGAAGAAATAGAACAAGAAGGACCTAAAATAAAGAAAGGGTTAAAAATATGATGCTAAGCCAAAAGCATAAAAATATTCCTCATATTTAGATGGGAAATACAAGAAAGAGTAACTCACATGTGGTTATTACAATAAATTTGGGCATGATGAAGCCAAATGCATGAAGAAGCAGATTGACCAATTGATAAAAAAGCTCGAGAAGTATAATATTAGTGTCCTTGATTCTTCGACTTAGAGTTCATCAGCATAGGGGTCTTCTAAGGCAAAAGAGAATAAGAATGGAAAATAAAAGGGCAAATGACTTGTAAAAGTTTCATCCCATACTTCCATATGGGTTATTAATTCTAGTACATCACACCACATAGCTTCATCATAGGACATGTTTGCATCCTTGGATCCTTGTTCTATGCCCTTCATCTTGTTGGGTGATGATACTTCCACATAAGTTAGTGGGAGAGGATTGGTTGAAGTGAATGATGGGGCATTTCATGATGTTTTATGTATTCACTCTTTATCCACCAATCTCCTATATGTTTACCAGAATAATAGCATCAGTTTAGGCAAGAGAGTTGAGTTCACACCCAATTCCATAATTGTTAGGAAATCTAATAGTGAATCCATTATTGCATTTGGGAAAGTAGATCACCAACCTAGGTCATATAATTTCTCACATTTTACTCTTTATCAGCCCTCTACTAAATTTCTCTCTCATTCAAATGAGGTGAGTAAATTATGGCATGAGTGATTCGGCCATCTCAACTATCACTACCTAGAACTTAATCATCAAGACATGGTTTTAGGGTTGCCACGAATCAAGTTTTCTAATGGAGCTTTCAAGGGTTAGATTCTTGGTAAGCATCCTGATGATAAGTATGATAAGGGAAAATTATGAAGAGATAAATAGATATTAGATATTGTTCATATTGTCATTATTGGCCCATTTCCAAAACATGTATTCAATAAGATTGAATACATGCTTACTTTCATTGATGACTATTCAAGGTATACTTGGGAGTACTTTATTAAGTAAAAATCTATGTATTTAATCATTTTCATGACTTCAAAGTGCTTGTAGAGAAACAGTTAGGTAAAATCATCAATATTTTACACATTAACAATGGTGGTGAATATGTAAGTAACCATTTTGAGCTATTTTGTATATTAGAGGGGATTGAACTATATCATATAATTCCACATAGTCTTCAACAGAATGGTGTTGTAGAGCACAAGAATAGGTCCTTGAAGGAAATGGCCAACTATATACTACACTCTAAGTCTCTTACACCTTGTATACACCTTAAATTGGTCAAGTAATCACACATATCATGTAGTTTCATAGGAGAATATGATTGGAGAATACAAGCCTTATTCTCACTAGCCATGTCTTTTTTTTGTTTGTATTAGTCGTGTTTCTTGCTTTTATCACCTTTCAGTTATTTTAGTCAACTGATCTATGCCCCTAGAGACCCCTAGACTTGGCCTATGTCAGTCCCAACCTATTTTTTTGAGTTTTGGACAATATAATTCTGGTGAACTATAGTGCTCAACACTCTTGTCTTACTCAACACTATTGTCCAATAGTTATTTTTTCTTGCCTAATAGGTCCCAAACCCTTCTTAGCCTCTCCTTTAAGTTTTATTTATATTTTTGATGTCAGCTAGTGTGAATAAAGCTCCTAAATTCAAAATGAAGAGTCTCCTATATAAAGGACTTCACAAGGCATTTTATATCTAGCACTTACTACTTTAGCACACTAAATAATTAAAATCAATCAATATTACAGCTCAAAATTATGCATCACACATATATTTGCATGTTTGATCAAGGAAGGGCCAAGGTAAAAGTTCATTTTTGCATCTACCATGCATGTTGATTATGCATGTTCCCTAAAGGAGAACTACATTTGATCTAAGACCCTAGCTTGAAGGTTAATATAGGCATCGATCAGAACAATAGAGGTTCTAGATCATACGATCATACTTCCCCTAACCCATTTTTTTCCTTTTTAGCTTTTGATATGTTTGTTTTTTTGTGTGTGTAGATAGACCTAGGGTTTGAGAATAAAATAGGTCATACAGTGGCATAGATAGGTGATTAAGAATAAGTAAGAACACTTACAGGACTCCAAAACCAAACCGTATCAGAATCTAGAGTTAGAAATCCAAATGGACAACAATGCTAGAATTAGACTATAGCATCAAATACCAAAGTGACTTATTTTTGGCACTCCTATCCTTTCACAAAATGAAAGCTAGATTTAGGTTTAAGATACTATCTCAATCCTGCACAACCATTTTTAGCCTCTATATCAGTTGTTTCAGTCTATTTCCAGCTAAATTATATTTCTTCCTATTTATTGTTATTTTTAGAAATGTGAAAAAGACAAATAATTGCACAAATTTGTACTGATTTATTAATCTAGACCCTTAACTAAAATAAGAATAAAACTTCATTATTTACAAATAAGTTAAATCATTTGGTGAACTTGACTTATTTTGAACAAATCTCAAACCTTAAGTACCCTTAGGGTTTTCCTTTACATTTATGTGCAAAAAATTTAATTTCAAAATTTTGATTTTGTATAAATTTTTGTACATTTATTTTATTCAAATTTAATTTTAGAATTCAATTTATTGTAATAATTTCAAAAATTCTAAAACTCCAACCCAAAACCCTAGATTTCCAAACTAGGTCCTCAAACCCCAAGCCTTCCTCCCTTACATTTTTTACATAAAAAAATTATAATTTTACAATTTGTTTGGAATGTCAAAAATATTTTCAAAATCTCTATGTTAATAGTCATTCTTGCATTTATTTGCTTAATAATAATTTTGCATACTCTCTTTGATGAAAGCAATAAACTAAGGCACTTCTTCCATCTCATCCTATAGATAAATTTCTAATTTTTTCTCATAATTATGATAATGAATGGACAAATTTGCAAAATTGCACATTAGCCAAAAATAAGGAAAATGACTTCATTTATAATGAAGATAATTTCTATTGTTTTATGAGGAATATAATAATGCATATGAAAGTGATAGTGAAGAAAAAGTATATACATCTTCTTCTCTCAAACCTATCTCTTTTATTCCCTCCTCCAAAGAAAATAATTTTGATAAATGGGATAGTTACTTTTCACCTCATTCTCCTATGCAAAATACATCAAATGTACAAATTAATCATGAAATTCCAAGTAAACCTCTCATTGGTGATAATTTGCTTGCATTTAAACCTAGTTTTTCCCTATCTTTTACTACTTCTATGTTCAAATTACAACAATATAAATGAAATAGAATAAAATTTCCAATGTATAATTCAAATGATCAATCTCATGTTCTTAAGTCTACTTTGTCATCTCAAACAATGACAAAAGAATGTTTAAATGATAAATCTCTTAATTTTCTCATATTGCAAATGAAAATAATGCATACATTCCATTCAAAGATAACATAGATGCACATAGTATTCCAATTTCGCATGTCAATTTATTGCATATTAGAAAAGAATAAACATCTTCTCTTACCCCTCTCCCTAGTGATAATGGAAGTGGCAATTAGTATGATAGTGAACATGCAAATAAATATGACAATGAGAGTGAATATGAAAGTAATACATCTACTTATCCTCTTTCAAATGCACAAAATTCTGATTGTGATAATGCATGGAATAATGATGAATATTATGCATATGGTGAAGAATAAAATTCATCTCATGCTTCTAACTCTTCTCTCACTTCTTCTCTCAAACATAATACATTACAAGATATTGCTTCTACTTTTATGCATGATTCTATTTCAAATGATGCACAAGTCAATGATAACATCACATCTTCTATTTAATTAGAATGTGATTCACTAAATACTAAAGATACCAATGAATCTCCCAAGCCACCCCCTATTACAGTAGCACCTATTTATCACTCTTCACCCAAATATAATGGTAGCCCACATCCCTCTACTAAGTTCCAAGTTACCATTACTCCAAATGAGCACACCACCTCTCTATGATCCAATTGCTAAATTTAGCATTTCCATGGATAAAATAAATGATCAAATTCAACATTTAAATGAACCACTTCAAGATACTAATAAACCATCCCAAGATATTATTTCTTTGATGCATGTAGTTGGTGAATTACAACACTAAGAACATCTCCTTACTTTGGAAAACAAGGCTTATAAGTCTTAGATGGATGTCAATGACTTTCATGGTAACCCTCTTCTGAAGATATTTGTCAAAGCTTCATTACCTAAGCATTTCCAAATACCATCATTGCCTCAATTTGATGGAACTAGAAATCCATTCATATACCTTAAAGCCTTTTTGAAGGCTTTTCTATCTCATGCGAGTCATTTGATTCTCTTATGTTGTTCCAAAAGGTATTAGTGGGTAATGCACAAAATTGGTTCTTTCATATACTCCCTATTGGTTCCTTTCATACATATGATGACTTAGAGGAGGAATTTCTCATATATTACATAGAAAACATGGGCCCTTGTGTTACATACGAGAAACTTGCTACATTGCATCAGAATTCTTCAAAGTCAATTAGTGATTATATCTTATGATTCAAGACTCACATGTTACAATTGATCTATAAACCAATATATTTAGAGATTCAACATATATTTATTAAGGGGCTTCGCCAACCCCTCCAAGAGCATATATTATATTAGATAGAGTCCTCTTTTAGGCACTTATGTTACACAATTTTAGTTTTGGAGAAGAAATTGGGATTGATTGAGTCAGATTCAGTTGATCAGCTTACTTTGGATTTCAAAGCATTGCCTCCAAATATAGCTCCTAGCACTCAACATCTACCATATCCCAAATAATATAGGAGACCATAGCTAGAAAAACAACTAGTTAAGAATAGAGAGCAAGTTTCTAGAGCACCACCTATAGTATGCACTACAAAGAATAGAATTAGGGCACCACTATAGTTTGATTTAGAATGAGATAACCCATATGTCATATTATTAGCACTAATAGATAGGAGGTTAATCACATTGCCTTCTACTCATCATCGATATCCACATCTCCTACATAGGCAACCACATCAGCCCTTTTGTAACTATCATCATATTTGTGGACACAAAGATAATTATTGTTATGGATTTAGGGATTGTATTAATAGATGTGTTGATAATGGCATCATAGCACTCTCACTAAGGGTACCGAGATCTCCTCCATTATGGAACCATAGATCTTATTCCTCCATGATCAAGTCATCCCAGGACATCCCTTCACAGGAATCATTAGTTACTCATCGTGAGAGTAATGTGGTTTCTAGGAGAAATCCTCATAGGAGATCTCCTATCCTACCTACTCAGAGGGTTTGGAGACCAGTACAGTGAGAGTAGCCTACATATAGTAGTGTGATTCATGGAATACATAGTGTAGTTCCATATACATATCTAGCATAGTCATAGGCACCGCAATAGGGTTTTCAGAGTCGTATTTCATGTATAAACCCATTATGGTTAAGATTAGGTGAACCCACATCATAGAGTACTACTCCAAATACATATTCACTACAGTTGAATTTTTAGGGACCTATTTCACATAGCAACTTGCTATGATTGAGATTAGACAAGCCCCCATCATAAGTTATAGTTCCATCTCGATTTATTACTTAATCATATGCATCACAGTAGAGGCCATAGGGTGTTATTTCACATAGTAATCCACTATGATTGTGGATATATGAGCCTCCTTCATAACACATAGTTTTAGTTGTGCATCCCTTGAGATTGCATCATATAGAGTCTCCATGTACAACTATAGTTAGTGCACCATAGACAACATCATATATAGGGCATGTTCCTACACAACATGAGTAGTATGGCCACTTGTTCAGTTGGCCATTAGGGTTCAAATAGTGATATAGTATCCATGGGGATGATATACACAAAGTGATATCTTATTTCCCCTTCTACTAATAGTTAACATTCCTAGTTCCAAATAACCATCCTTAGCCAAACTAAATTATCCAAATATTGATCTTACCAATATTTTATTTTACAAATTTTAAACTAATTCACTTTATCAAATCAATTTACTAATTACAAAATAGCAAAGTTTTTTATTCACATATGATTCAAAGTCAAAACTAGCATCACACTTGAACCTATAAACAACAATCAAATCACATCTCAAATACCATTATACCAAACATATGCAATCTCAACATCAATGCCAAATCAGCTATTCACAATAACTATACCAATATACTTCAAAGTCCATAACATAATACACATGAGTCAAAATAAAACAAGTATCTATATATAATGAGTCTTCAATACATATACACCAATATCAAGTAAAATTAGTCATGAATGGACATCAGATCCTCATTCTCAGCCTCACTCTCTCCACTAATGCTAGTCCCATAATCTACCATAGCACTCACTGGCCCCGCACCTCCTTGAGCTATCACATGCCTCTTGTGATGACTTTCTTGCTCCAATAGCCAACCATGCTCCTCACACAAGTCTGCATATCATCTCTCAATATTCGTATACTCATCCATGATCCTCAGACTAATAGATCTAAAATTCTTAATTTTTTTGAGTTTTAAATAATGTAGCTCCAAAACTTAGGTAGTTTTACTTGTTTCAAGCATGTTTATAATCAAAATATTCAAACTTTATGAATGTTTCTTATAATTTTTGAGATTTTGGGTATCCTATGCCTATCCAACTTAGTTATTAGCTTGTCTCTCTCTCCTACTACCCTAACATATGCAATTGTCACTATAGTAGCCCTACCAAACAAATGGGCATAGATAATAGCCATGACCATTGCTCACTCTATCAATCCCTCCTCTACTGCATCATCATGTGCATCTTGTGTGAGCTCTTGGAGTGTTAACTCAATTATTGTCTCTTAGTAATCATCATCTCCACCTCCTACCCCAACCTATGCTCTATCTTGAGCACCTCCCACTTCACCTATTCATAAAGTATGACACTACGTTAGATATATACTTTGAAATAAAACTAAAGCACAAATTTATATATAATTCAAATGCAATTACTACTTACCTCCCTTCATTTGGATCAGCTCAGGATCCTAATACTTTGGAGCATCCCCTACCTCAATAGGGTACAATAGAGCCCACTGATGCCTAGACCACCACGTGGTATATGCATTTATGCATCTAATGTCATCTACATCCAAAATATCTATGACTGTATCCCTCACATCTGTAGGTAATGGTGTGAGCTCTGTCTCAGTAGGTGTTGCATGAGCTCCTACCCATGCGAACACTAGCACACTCCTCACCCACACCCATGTTGTTGGGGGTACATCCTATAGTACCCCAAACTATCTAATAATGTGTTCATATGGAAAGCACTCATATACTCCACCCAACGGTCATGTATCCAACAACTAAACCTCATGTATCATAACTATACTTCATCCTCTGCCCACTTAGGAAATCCTTTATAAGACCTCTATATGATGTTGCAAACCACCAATATATTTAAAACCTACCCATAATAGCCCATACCATGGGATAGGATAGCCAATGTGTTCATTTACCACTCCTTGAATGGCTATTTGGGTGCCCATTCTACCCTTGGTAATATAATTAGTCACACAAATGCTATGTGCTCATAGGCCCAATAATGCAATAAGGTCATATCATTCACCCTACCATTGAATCAATCTTGTGTAAATCTGTAGAGATACCTATATAGGTGGGCTAACATAGTCCTCCCCAACGAGAATATAGTGACATATACCTCCACACTATGAAAAATCCTATGCATCTTGTATGCAATAGATACTTCACTCCCATCCATAGCAATAAAAGATGCCAATAAAGTAGCAAACCACTTCCACAAGTGTGGAACATTAGACTGCACAATGATTGACAATAACACATCAATCGTCACTACTTCTATGATATATTCCTGAAGGCACACCAAAAAAATACAAAGATGCATGTTCAATTGCATCAGCACCCATGTCATCATGTATTATCACTCGCTGCCCACTAACTAGTAAATGCAATATATAATACACATCCTCCAAATTCATAGTCATCTCCACTATAGGAATCTAAAAAGTACATTTATCCATGTTCTACCTCTCACATAAGGCAGTCATCATATATCGGTCCCACTACACTATACCTAGGTCACACACATGACCTAACCTTGCCCTATCCATAACCACTCTCTCATCAGTAGATAGTGGTAGCAAATTCAATGTCTCCATCACCCGGTCCCTACAGAACTCTCTCATTCATACCTCACCTTACAAACATTAGAAACAACACATTTATCAATCAATAATACCAAATCAAAAGCCAAACCAGAACAATAATAAACAACAAAGCAACATTATAAAAAAATTATGCCTCTTGGACAAATTCATTGTAGTAAGGATAACAACACTAGACAGGAGCACTAAATCCTAGATAGGAGCACTAAAATCTGGATAGGAGTGTTGGACTACAAGACAAGATTATTGGAAATAGAAATAACTTTCTAAGCTAATTAAGCCCTCAAAAACACCAAAAATAGGATTAAAACCTAACAAAAACCAAGTGTTTGGGCTTCTTACTAGGGTCACATCGCCACCAACCTAAATCTAGGCCACCAGCTGCTCGAACCTAGTCATGGTGGGTGCTCGTCTCCTCAGCATTATTCTCACTCCCTAACTCAAAATCTCAACCTAGTAAATGCACAAATGAATCAAGAATCAATCCAATTTCCTATATTAGCCAAGTTTTTCATTTAAAACAAAATACCATTTTCCCCACAACTTGAACCACATAACTTCATTTTTCAAACCATTTCCTTCCATGGAATCATAAAAATGATACCTTTGACATTGCTCAAGATTCACTCTCTTACTACTTTATCTACCTACTATGGCATGAACATTTATATATTTCTCTTATACCCATACACATGCCTTGGTCATCACCAATCAAAATGTGTTCCACTCTCAACAACATAATCTAATTAATCAAATAACCTTTTAATCTATTCATAACATACCAACCTTGTTTCTATTACTATGCCATTAGTCATCACTTTTGGCTTGACCTCCTCCATCACATATTATGTCCCTCGCCCCAAAAGGGGGGCATCATTCATAATATCCCTATTTCTACACTTACCCAGCATACCCATCCACTCTCATAAGTGGATACACCATGGTTCTTATACATCAAGCATTTAGATTCAATTCAGATTGGTCATGATATATAGTGACTCAGATTATGTGAGTCACTCAGCATTACTCAGGATATTTAGAGGGATATACCTTTAGTTTACAAATTCATAGACTATTCAGATATAGTGGTTCAAATTATATGGATTCATAGTGATTTCGATACAATTACACAAACTATTCAGATACAATGGTTCAAATTATATGGATTCATAGTGATATAGATACAGATACATAAACTACTCAGATACAATGGTTCAGATTATATAGATTCATAGTGATTTTGATATAGATACATAGACTATTTAGATACAGACTTAGATACCATATTTGAAGGTATGTACATGCTACACGTCTCATACATATAACTTTATATAACATGACACAATTATAGAATCAGATAGTAGACTATAGGCATAATGTAGAGTATAGTGTTTTGGTCTTTAGTTTTGCACATGAGGCATGGCAAGATATGGCATATCACATGTGGTTATAAAGATTACCAGTTTATATAGATGAATCAATCACATACCGGATTTGGGGTCATGGCACATATATTCATGTTCTTCATCACTCATGATTATACAAATGGAATGGTAAGACATGCCATTTTCTTTTTGCACATTAACCAGATTTTTAGATTACACCTAGTTGTACCCAAGTTATCACCAGGTTGGATCGCATGGCTGTCTAAAATGGTTGGTCCACTATATTAATCAGATCTATATTACATGAGTTTATGTGGGATAGAGGACATACGTTGGTTTTCGGCCTCTGAGCACTTCTCAGTTCCAGTTTGGGCATGACATATTTTGCTCTTTAAAACATATAGATTTTATACATATATAGAGATTACATAAGTTTATGTGGGACAAAGGATAAACATTAGTTTTGGGCCTTTGAGCATTCCTCATCTTTAGTCAGATTCAGCATAGGGGACAAACATTGCCCTCCTTCTCCATGATACATAGATTCCACATTTAGATTCAGTACAGGTGGCATCCACTTCATAGATTCCTCTCTCTCCAAGCACTATTCGACTCTCTATCCACTTTCCTGGCCAATAAGTGAGTTGGACCCTTGTAGCAAATTCACCTCCATATAGGTAGGTTAATGTATGCATTTTTGTATTCTTTCTTTAACTCTAGTATTTCATTTTATTATATCACTAGAATAAAATGGGGGCAGATATATACACCCTAAATTAGTCAATAAACCACACATATCATATCTTTTCATAGTCCTCTTCATAGGAGACTCCGATTAGAGAATACAAGCCTTGTTCACACTAGCCATGTCTTTATTTTGCTTGTCTTGGTCTTGTTTCTTGATTTTATCACCTTTTTGTTATCTTTGTCAATTGATCTATACTCCTAGAGACCCTCAAAGTTGACCTATGTCAATCCCATCCTATTTTTTTGAGCCCCGAATAACATAATTCTAGTGGACTACAACACCCGACACTCCTATCCTACTCGATGTTGTTATCCAATAGTCATTTTTTCTTGTCTAATGGGTGCCAAACCCTTCTCAGCCCCTCCCTTAAGTTTTATTTAGATTTTTGATGTCGGCTAGTGTGAATAAAGATCTCAAATTCAAAACAAAGAATCTTCTATATAAAATACTTTACAAGGCATTTTATATCCAACACATACTACTTTGGCACACTAGATAATTAAAATTAGTCAATAGTATAGCTCAAAAATTTTCATCACACATAGATTTGCATGATTGATCAAGGGCCTAGGTGAATGTTCATTCTTGCATCTATCATGTGCGTTGATTATGGATGTTCCCTAAGGGATAACTACATTTGATCTAAGACCCTAGCTTGAGGGTTAATGTAGGCAATGATCATGATGACAGTGGTTATAGATTGTACGATCATACTTCTTATAACCCAATTTTTTCCCTTTCAGCTTTTGATATATTTTTTGTTTCATGTGTAGATAGACCTAAGGTTTGAGAAGAAAACAGGTCACATAGTGACATAGACAGGCGATTGTAAATAAGTAAAGACACCTACAAGACCTCGAAACCAGATCACACCAAATTCTAGAGTCAAAAATCCAAATAGACAACAGCATCAGAATTGGACTACAGTGTCGAACACCAAAGTATCTCATTTTTGACTCTCCTATCCTTTCATCGAATGAAATCCAGATTCAAGTTTATGACATTGTCTCAGTCCGGCATAGCCATTTTCAACCTTTGTATCAATCGTCTCAGTCTGTTTCCAGCTAAGTTATATTTCTTCCTATTTATTGCTATTTTTAGAAAGGTGAAAAAGACAAACAATTGCACAAATATGTACAGATTTATTAATCCAGACCCTTAACTAAAATAAGAATAAACTTCCATTATTCCCAAACAAGTTAAATCACACCTGAATATTGGGTCGAGGCCATCAATTGTGCTTGTTACATCCAGAACTGAGTTCATCAAAAACCATTGAATGGAGTCACTCCTTTTGAATCTTGGAGCGGTCAAAAACCCATAGTAGTGAACTTTTGAGTGTTTGGTTTACTTGTTATGGCTCACATTCCCAATAATAAACATAAAGCATTAGAACCTCAAAGTTAGTCTTGTATCTTTGTTTGATATCTTAAGGATGTTAAGGGATACAAGCTTCTCCATCCCACCACTCATGAGTTGTTTATTGAGAGGAGTGTTCATTTTATAGAGGGTCCTTTAGAATCCAAACTTGACACCTCTCACCCTTCTTTAGATGCACTTGGATTTGATGACAGTTTTGACGATTCAAATCCACCTAATCAACCTCACGATGACCCAGATTCTTCTTCTAATTCTAATAATGAGAATAGTGATGAGGATTCCTATCCTCCTCCCAAATTATCTTTAGAAGATGAGGAATCCCCTCCTAACTCTCTGAGCACTAGTCCTCTTTAGGCTAGACATAGATTATAAAGTGTTAGCCAATGGATTGAAGATCCATCAGAGAATAATAGGTTAAGAGGGGAAGGATATATTTTTTATATATAATTTGTTACCATTAATGAGTAAAAGTATATTTATATTTGAACATTCCTTTCATTAAAAAATATGAATCATATTTAATTATAATTAAAACTAATAATAAATTAAATATAAATTTAACATTCATCAAAAATTTCCTAAAATTCCTCACCCTCTAAGGTGATATTTAAATTTAAAACCGGCTATCATTTTTTTTTCTTCTTTCTGTTTTGTTGTTTTTGGTAATTGAATGTTTAAGAAATCTCAAATAACTGGGGACTATGCTGTAATTCCATTAGATCCTAATTTTTTCTATTTATGCCCTAATAATTTCATATATACAATAGACTGTTAGCTGTATATGTTGTAATCACAATATATTTTATTTTTCTATGACTTTTAAGCATAATGTTTAATAATCAATATAACTCCCTGACGCTATGAACTACTGTTCATGTCCTACATACTGTGGTGAATCTGTTGTTATTTTCATTATGACTACAATATGCAGTCCATACAACAGTATAAATAATACAGATAATGGGGCATATGCTAAGAACTCATACCAAAGAAAGCAGGTGCATATCGTGGTTTATATTGATTTAGAAACAAAGGAAGCAGGGGCATATAGGCCGCGAATAAATGAATTATGGGATTGCATAAAACAATGGTGAATGCATGCCATCTACAGGGATACGGTTTCGCAAAGACTTTTGAAAATCCTGGTGTATGAATCACTGCAGTATGGTGTATAATGAATGCCAGCTCTCCCGACAGTTATGGTTTTGAAATGCGAATAGCAAGACTCAGATATGCAGGGGCACTTATACAAATTCAAAAAATGGTCGATGATCCATGTTTAGATGTTAAGGATCATGTCAAAACAATTTTATATCCGTAGGGTAATCTTCATCATATCCATGAAAACTCAACAGCCTTGAATATATCCAGCTTTGAAGCTATGCCGTAATGATCGCTGAAAACGTGGAAAACCATTTTTGGGGAGTTTCCTTCTTTCTGATCCCTAATCAAGTTGAAAGTAAACTATCTACTGACATAAGCTATGTTCATATTTATTTATTCGGTTCCAAATCCAATCTAATAGAGTATTAAAGGTCGCAGGGTTTGATACTAAAATGTTATATACTAGTTTTCCAGACTTATTCAGTTTTACTGTTTAAAATATTATAATTTAATTTATTAAAATGACATAATAAGATTTTATAGACAATTTAAACAAACACACAATTTTCACATAAAATTATTCCATATTAAAATTTCAATTTTCGATATATATTTGCTGCAAATTTCTTGGGAGGCTCTTCAATTCTCTCTTAATGGAAAATAATAAACAGGGGCAGGTCTAACAATACGAAGATTGAAGAATCATGGAATTCATGTCTCTCTGAATCTTTCAAATCCTATACAGTGTTAGCCCTGACCAGAACACTCAAGCATATACTTTGTATCCCTTGTTAGGATACATTATGTGTATCCTTCTCAATCACTCTCCTAGCTTCTACCCTTTTTTTTAAATGAGAGTCCTTTCAATTTTATATTTTAATAAAATTTTATTAAAAATTAATTATATTATTTATTATATTGAAAAGTTTTTATAATCAATATATCTTTTCACATCTCATAAATTATATATGATTACATTTCTTTAATCATAATTATCCACACATTCGGCCATTTTATATAACAATGTTTATATCATAGTTATCATGTTCGAAAAATTCGGTTTGTTCAGAAGGGGGAAAAAGTTCGGAAGTTCGGAATTTTGAAAAAAGTTTGGTTCGGTAAATTTGGAAGTTCAGAATATTATATATATATATATATATATATATATATATATATATATATATATATATATATATATATATATATATTTCAATCTACTAAGGAATGAACATTAATTTAAGTTTAACACTTGCAAAAATGAGAAATGCATAAGAATTTCAAACTTGAATTACATTAAAAGATAGCAAAATATTCATAGTTTAGAGCCTAAGCTCAAAATTGATATAGAACTTAAGTTTCAAACATTTGCAACATCAAACCCAGCGTCAAAATCAAAACTAGCACTAGCACTAGCACCATCGTTCATTCATTCATTACTTCAAAGACAAAATGTACATTCAAATCTAGAATAAATCATCTCGATTGCCCACAAAATCATGAATGCCACTCCCATTATTTTTCAACTTTATCATTTACTGACACTTTCTCTCACAAGGGCTCATTGGTGCATTGAATCTCACAGAGTGGATGCCTTAAGGGGTGCACTGGGAATGGGGTGGGATCGGCTTGTGGCACTTTGCGAGAGATATTTTCATACTATTCTATCATGCATACATCCCTTCATGTAGCCTTCATACCTCCTATGATGTCTCCTTGAAATCTTGAAACCCTGAAATATGGCTAAGTTTGAAACCTTGAAACCCTGGAATCTGACTAACTCTGAAATATGATAGGATCCTCCAAAACCTAGAATTTGCATTATAGCTCCTAGCAGTCCGAAACCCCTCTCAAACATCCTGAAAGTATATAAATAAAATATAACTTAAAGTATAAGAAACAGATGTAAACTTATACTTAAATGTTTATTTTATTAATATACTGTTGAGTTCGGAAAAAAAAAAGGTTATTCGGTCAAGTTCGACTGCACAAATTCGGTCAATGCCATTTGTTCGGTTCGAACCGAACATGAGCCATGTTCGGTTGAACATGGTAACTATGGTTTATATTCATATTTTTTAACTCCTTTTTATTTTCAACTTATTTGATTCCCTGTATTATCATTTCGTGGTTATCAATGGATTTTCTAAGCATTGAATACACTCTTATTCAAAAGATTTTAGTTATAACTAGTGTTTTTTTCGAACAAATTTCCACCAATATCTGCTCGGCCTGATCTCAAAATCGGATTTCCAGGTTTGACCTATGGAATCCTATCACAATCCCAGATCAAGCGCTTGATCTTCTAGACTCATTACTTACATTGCTGCAAAAAACTCATCTACTGTATCTCTTAATGTCTTCATTGTTGTCAGTTAGTGATTTATTGCCTATGCTTGAAAACCAGGATTAGGACTGAATCAGTTCAAATTAATCAAAATTGGTAGAGGCAATCAGATTCTTCCGTCTTTCTCTGCAAAAGCTTATGAGCTGCGAAATCAGTTTGATTTCTTGTGCTAAAAAAGAACCAAACAAAATATTTTGATATAGAAAGTAGAGACTAGAAAACACATTAGGCTGACTAGAAATAGTCTGACAAGTGATCAACAAAGAGTTGAAAATGAAGAAAACATTTGCCATGAATGGTTTGCAACGTATGTAATATTTTTGGAAGATGGGGTTTCCTATTCAACTCATTTCTTGAATTCTTTACCAAAATGCAAGCTCAAATCCCAAGAATGAAATTAATAGCAATCAAATTGAGCTCCACACAACTGTCTTTATCTACTTCTGTTTCTAGCTATTTTATGATCAATGTTGTTTCTACTTGGACTTTTAACTATTTGAAACTTTTATCTTCAGATTTCATTTGCTACGTTTAGTCCCATTGGAGTAGAGAGGAAGATCATGGATAGAGCAACTAACAAGAGAGTATGAGAGGCTAGATTGAAAATTGCAGGATAAAAGAAACATGTTGTTGATGGGCATCCTTTTGTATGATTAGCACAGGAACCATAAAATTACAGATCAATGTAGCGCAAAGTAAAACTTGGGAACGCAGATAAATCTGTCCAATTTGCAGGTTTGGAGATAGAACTTTCCCAAACTCCATTAGGTCCACCGTCCATGTATGCCAATTTTTCCCCTGCAGTAATTGTGTATCTTGTGTGAAATTTCTTTACGTTTTTACCCAGAGTAGACAGCCACATAATACCTTAATCCTTTGCCTAAGAAAGAAAGATAATATATTAGTCATCATTAATGTCCATGAATGACCAAAATAAGTCATTGAAAGAAGTGGTCAAGCAAAGCCTGCTGAAGAAACCAAACACTGTTTAGCAAGAGGAAGGTCAACTGTAAAAATACCAATGATACAAGTCTATCTGAAGTACAACAAAGTTAAAAGAATAGCTTGACAGAATCATGGGTTTACAAATTCTGAATATTTATAAATATAAAAAATTATAAGTATTTTGATGTCCTTTAATGAGCAGCATGTAAACTGTCCTTTTAATTTCCAGGCAACACTGTTCTCGATTATTAGTCCATATGAAGGATGATCTGAGCCCCGTGTTGGGGTCGCACAGTGAGTAAGAACACAGGAGCGTGAGTATAAGAAAATGAAGTGACAAAAGAAAATTGTTACAGAATCATGGCGGACACTACTTTTGCTTCCAACCAGGCAAAATTCTGGCCCACACACATAATTGGACCAAATCCAAAGGGCATGAATGCCATTGGATGCTTTGTTGCCTTTGCGGTTCCTGTAGAGTAAAAAATACTCTACAATTTATTTTGATTTTCAGTTGCGCACTCCAAATTTTTGTCCATGCACATTTTGGTTCGAGACAGTGAAATTTTTGACTCAGAGAACGGGCTCGAATTTCTTTTTGCCTAAATTTTGTCTAAATGTAAAAATCATGCGGAAGCTGCCAAGTGTCATCGGCCAAGGCACATTTCATAATTTCTATAAGTTGGTCGGAACGTGCCACGTCTCTCATAGTAACTCAATGGAAGGCGCCAAGTGGCAACTGCGGAAGGTTTCAAAATGCTTTTCTAAAAGCAATGGAAGACACCACGAATCCCTAGCTGAAGAAAGCGGAAGCTGTCACGTGTCAACATCTGAAATATCTTCACTTTTTTTCATTGATAAGTAAACACTGTGGTGGGTTCCGGGTTTTGTTTCTGAGGCAAGCAGAAGCCGCCAAGTGTCGCCATCCGTGTAAATATGAAATGAGGCCCGAATGTTTCTATAGTATAGACAGAGTGATGCGGAGACCAACAAGTGTCACCTTCTGCAGGATTATCAAAAGATAGCTAAAAGCAGTAGAGACTGCTACATATCCCTTGTTAAAGATGCGCGGAAAGCGCCACCTGTCCCTGTTCCCTTTTTGAAGTTGCTCGGACAAGAAGCTCTATGGGTCCCATTTTCTATAAATTGTTAAAGTTTTGAAGAAGCAAACTGCGACAGATGTCAAGGACGGAACACTCCTGAGCAAAGACACAGTAAAGAGTATAGGTTACGCGGAAAGTGCCGTGTGTCTTCAGTAAGTGTTGCGGAACATGTCAAGTGTCATTTTCCAATGCCTTCTGAATAATAAGAAGGTTTTCAAGTAGAGTAAGGGAATCGGCCAAGTGTCCTCTCCCGTTTGAAAGTGGAAAGTGTCCTGGGTATCTATTTCGGCCAATGAACATGCAAGAAGACATAACGGTTCAGATCTAAGAAATATCCTGTGTTAGACACTTCTAGTTTAGTTAGAGTTCAGTTAGGCCATTGGATTGGGAATGTGCAAACAATCTAGAGCTAATCCAATGCTATAAATAGGGGTGTAGAGATCACCAGAAAAATGATTAGAAGATAGAGAGAATTTTCTGCAAGAGATTATTGTCAAGAGTTTTTAGACTTTTTTAGCTGTGATCAGGGATATCATTTGCCTTTGTTCTAGTTTCTTGAGTTAGAAAGCTTGTATAACTTGCATGTTTCTGTGCCTTACTGAAAATTAATGAGAATACTGAATTTTGTGCCTTTGTTGATATTCTCTGTGTCACTGCAAAAGTAGTCTAAGTTGTGAGCCTTTGTTTCTATTGTTTTCATCTTTTACATTAATCATGCTTTGTTTGCTCTTTAATGTAATTGAATCTTGCATATAGCTTCACTGTGCTTAGAATTAAGGGTCAAATTAAATTCAAGCGCATCGCCATAGTTAGAGTTTCTTTCGTTGCACTTGTGTTTCTGTTTAATTCCTATCCCTTTCCCCATTATACGCTTGATATAAAGAAGAGCCAACTTTTTTAAAATCTAGAGGTTGTTTCAGGTTGCAAGTCCCACATTCCTGAAACTTCCCATTGTTGGTGTTAGAAATAGCGCAATTTTAATCAATAGTTTTTGGCACGCCCAGTGGGACACCATCTTGAAGTTTCTTTCAAGACCGTATGAACCAGAGAGCTACAAGGAGTCAGAGTTGTGGACCAGTAACAAGATCTCAATCTATTGTAAATCCAAGTATTCTTTTTCCACCATTGGTAACTAGTCCAAGACGAAGAGTCAATCAGTTTATACCAATACCAAGAGTAAATATGGGAGCTCCTAAACCTCCAAGGAATTATGCAAGTTGGAACACTGGCAGTCCTTTGATCCTTCCAATACCACCAGCCACTTGGGACCTTATTCCAGTAAATGCCTTGAAGGCTCTGCCCAAATTCAGTGGGCAAGATTTCAAAACACCTGAAGAACATCTTCAAGATGTATCTGATGTATGTGTTATATATGTGGTCACATGACAGAATGTTGCCATAAGATTGTTAGCAGCTTCTTTTAAAGGAAAGGCTCTAGAATGGTACAGATTTTTGACCCTAAATACAATATCTACATGGGATCAACTTGGAGATCTTTTCTTTGAAAGATTTGAGGAAAAATATGATAAATCTTCTCTGTTGCAACAATTGATCACTATAAAAAGGGCACCACAAGAAGCAATGACTGACTTCAATTCAAGATTTCAAAAGACTTGGGAAAGAATCCCATCTACAACAAGGCCATTACGAAGTATGGCTATAGTGTTTTATTTTAAGGCTTTAAATTCAAATATATCAGTCATGATTCAGTCACTTGGAGGTCAGACTCTACCAGAAGCTTATGACTATGCAGTCAGAGCTGAAAATAATTTAATAGATGCTGGAACGTTGCCCCCAAGGCCTCCCATGCCCATGTCTCTAAATATTACTTTACCATTGCCTCAAGAAGCTCCTAATTCCATAGCCCCACCTGTGTCTATGTATAAATATCCTCAACAACCTACTAAAGAACCTATCTCTGCCTAGTCATCTGAGATAGATGATATCAAGAACATCTTAAGGACATTTTCCAATGAGCTAATTAACATAAAAAGATAGCAGAATCCTTATCCTAAACCCCAATATCAGGGCTACCAAGGAAATAGATTTCCACCACAACCAAACTAGTATCAGGGTCATCAAAGGCAAAATAACCCTCAACTAGCAAACCAATTAGTTGCAGTCCCTACATCCTCACAGACTGTTCCTCCCAAATTAAATAGAAAGATTGTTCAAGGGCAAAATAATTATGCAGATGACACCAATGCCTGGTGTTTCCCTTGTAATAATGCTCATACGCCTAGAGATTGTCCCATGGGTAATCTACAACAAAAGGTAGCAGAGCAAAAAAGAATGGATGGACAATTTGCAAGTACTTTAGATGCACAAATTTATCAGTCTCCTGGTATGTAAAATTCAGTCCTGATAGCTCAAATGCAAGGGATGTCTTTACAACAAGAAGAATAAATAGCCCCTGAACATGCTTTGTTTTCATGGGTTGAAGATGAAGAATTAGTATTCTTGAATGAAGATTCTACATCCAAGAAACCAGTGGTGCAATCAGACTATTATACTAGACCAAAGAGAAGAATGATGGAACAGCCTGAAGTTTCAAATAGTCAAGTTATGGAGAATCCTCTATTTCAAGGTCAACGAAACACAGCTGTCAGACAGGAAGTGCCTCAGCCAATGCAGAACCAAAGGATTCATGTATAAGTTCAAGAAAGGAGGGATGCGGCACATGATTCATTAATAAAGCATCAAAAAATAATTAAAGATTGCTTTGATAAAATGACTTCAAATCCCCATTTCGAAGTAGGCTTAATTGTTTTGAATTGGGATGCAAGAGCCGCCAAGCCGGGTCAACATACTAAATTTTAAGCATTATGGACTGGCCCCTATAAAATTCGTGCGTGTAAACAGAAGAATTCGTTTGAGCTAAAAATAATGGAAGGCAAACTTGAAGAGATCCCTGTGAATGGGATCTACTTGAAACATTTCAGTTAAGCTGTGTCTCTAATGTATTATACTTAGATAGTTTTCCTTTCCTAGTTGCTTTGTTTTCCCATTTTCTTTCCCGCTCTTTCTTTTAAATAAGTGTTCTTTGAACACATAGCCGCAACTTAGAGCCTTTTTAAAAATTTCAAAACTCTTGACACATTAAATATCTCCCAAATCCTTAAATTCCCTAAGGTACCTTGCGCAACCACTTGCATGACGTGTCTAACTCGTTGTCCTATGAAGATTTAGTAAGATTTGCTAATAGTTATCTAGGTTTAATGCCATTTTGAGACTTGATGGGTCAATAAATACCTCATAACAAGAGTTAAAGCTTATAGTGTCTCAAATATTCCTGCGTCTGCTAGAAAACCCCTGCTACTTGCATTTTTAGTTCATAGCAAAGCTACTTAAGTGAAAGTGCTTCCTTATTGCAAAAGCTTCATACCTATTACTACAGTTCACTATTTTCAAGAATAGATATAGATATGGAGGGAGCACAGTCTTCGCAATAAGGGTCTGGGATTTGTGAATCCCTTGATAAGTTTCTTGCAACCAAATCATATGTTTCAGTGCCTGCACAACCATTAAAGACCTATTCGTGGACTAGAGTCCCTGAAGTTGGTCATGCAAACGACCTAGAAAAAGTGAAATATTATGCAAACAAAATCATGGACCCAATTCTTCAAAGAGCTAGTAGCAAAACTCTCAGAGAAGGGGCACATCACAGGTGTCTTCAGAGGGCCAAGGTTGTACAATACGAGACATTCGCAATGAAGATATGGACTTCCCAACTGACACAATTCATTGTCCCAGGTGTGCATCCATGCCATGACTTGGTTGAAATATGCACCGAATTGTTTCATGCACCTTCAAATACCATACAACAGGGTCCATTCACAATGCAAATTACACCAAAGGCTATCAGAGACATGTTGGCCCTGTACCATGACAAGACAACCACGTTTCCCACCATTGCCAAGATGCAAAAAATGTGGGCAAACATTAATACTCAATTAAGATTTTTGAAATCAGAGTTGCAATTAGGCGATGATGATACCACTGTGCCGAGACTGCCAATAGCAAGAGCACAATCTTCACAAGCGAGTCAAGATGCAGTTTCCATGATGGTTTTCATTTTTGGAATGAAAGATGATATAACTGTCTATGAATAACAAATGGCTATCCTCTTCAGATTGAAAACTGTTGACAAAACTCAAGAGTATCAGTTTGATTTCTCTGAGCAGATTGCATATTCAATGGTTGAACAGCTCACCCAGTTCAGATCTAAAGGAGTTTTCAGGTATTCCTCTTATCTGTTTCACCTTATGTTGTATCCAAATTCTGGCATCTTTTCCCAATACATGCATCTAAACATATATGACCCAACCTTCGGTCTACATAAAACCACTCCTGTGTCTACATGGACACATATCTTATCCAAAACTAATGACCCATACAAATTCTGGAAACTTTTTGTTGCCCTTGTTTTTTTCCGTCTGAGCCCAGAACTGATTGTAAATAGACTGTTTCCAAGTGTTTCAAACCTTATGACCAATTCCCATATTCCTTGTGATTATTTTTTTGGATCCCATCATACTATTATTAGAGTTCATGGTTTTAGTGGGGAACTAGTGTTGCTACCTAAGATTTTGACCCTTAGATTTGCAATCTTAGAGGTCACCAGGCAGGGGTCTATGGTAGATAATGAATATGGCTCTGGAAAGAAGAAGAGAAAAATATATGATGTTCCATGGGTGACAAACAACATGGCACTAGAGGCCAGAGATGCTGAGATCGTGTTGCTTAGAAAGCTAGCCTTCCTAAGTTTCTTTCTACTTGAAGATAAATGGGTATATGACACAAATGGTTTCATAACTTCATGGATTAGGACTAATAGGGTTGCTGCTAGAACTGTGCATGAGGGCCGCCCCTTTTGGGGAAACAAGAAAAATCCTAGGGAAGATATTCCTGAGTTTTATGTTGAATTAACAGATTTGCCCCTTCAACAAGACAGACCATGGGAAACTTTTTATGTTAAACAAAGAGATTTTGACCCTAAAATCAGAATGACTTCTATTTTAAGAAGAGCATTAAAGAATAAAGACTTGAATGTTGAGAAAATAGAAGCCTATTGGAAATATAGGCAAGAGATTTGTGAGACAACTCACTCTTTTGGAAATGTGGATTCATATGAGAAATGGGAGGAACTCTAAGATGAATGTCATCTGTCTCCTAGTCTAGCTCTGATACAAGCAATTTGTAGACACAGGTTGGAGAGCCAGAATCTAGAGCAGAATCCAATCAAACATCGCAGGCTCCAGTGCAAACTCCAATGGTAGTCGCTATGACAATTTGGCCCCAATCTCTTAGCACCATCAAAAAAAAAGTTTGGTATCTTCACCACCAAAAGTTTCTCTATCAGCTTCAGTCCTTGAGGTTCCCAGTTCTACACAAGCACCACTAGTAGCAATGATAAATATTGAAGAGAAAGGAGCACATCCAGAAGAAGAAACACCAGAGAAACATCAGAGGCTAAGGTTCCAACTGGATTCAGAGGAGAGGGCAAAACCCTCACTACACCAACCATAGAGTACCCCAGTTACTCATCAGGGAAGTGTTGTTTATCCTTCTTCTCAATCTCTCTCTTCTCCTTTAGGAGTGATGATTCTATCTGGCCAAATGACATCTCTTGCCACCTCCACTGTGCCCATTTCTCATTTTGCCCCGTCTATCCATACTCAGGCTATATCATTGCCTCACTTCTCCCCCTCTATTCTCAAGAAAGTGCCTCCTCAGATTGCCCCTAGCCAACATTTGGCTATTCCATATGGCTTGCCACAAAGTTATCTTTTTGTGGGTGGGCACATTGCCTCTCTTTCTACCTTCCAAACTCAAGTAGATACCGGTAAGAAGGCAAGAGAAGCTAGGATGGAGAAAAAGAGGCTGAAAGATAATAAAACTTTGGCTACACCACATATGAGGTCATAATTTGACCTAGTACAACAACAACTAATGGTGACCTATTTGTCACCAAATATAGTCAAGCCAAATAAGCAGATGCAGCCAGAAGATTAAACAATGAATGCAGTGGCTATAGACATGCCTATTTTCAAACTACAAGACAGGGTTGAGCTGCTAACTGAATCCACTTCTGAAGTAGCTAAAGATTATTTGAAAATATCAAAGAAGCTACAGATGATGGAGGCTGATCTAGCCAAAGAGAAGACAAACTATAGTAATTTGACCACAAAGATCAATACTAAGAATAACGAAATAAAGAGTCTAAATAAACAATTGCAAGATATTGTTTCTCTTCAGAGTCACTAGGTTATCCATGCCCAAAATGATTCTTTGAAAGCAGGGCTAATGCAGGTGAAGGATGCAGTGACAACCTTAAGGCAGAAAAAGGCAGCATTTTAGGAAAAATGTGAGGAAAACCTGGTACATGTTACTCAACATCAACAGAAGCTGCTAAATGAGCAGAATAATACCGCTGCTATACAGGCCCAACTTCAAATAGAGCGATAAACGATAGAACAATTGACACTTGAGTTGGCTAATAGGCCAAAGAATGTAGGGGTGTTGAATCTGGTGAAGGAGCTTTATGAATCAATATGGAAAAAATCTCTTAGGAGATTATTCAGCTTAGACCTTCTCTAACCTTTCTGGTAAATGCACAAAAATTGTGCAAAAAGGTGGAGACATTAGTAGAAGACACTCTGTCTACTGTCTCTGTGAGAGTGTTTGACTCTCAAACGCTGCTGCAAAAGCTATATGATGCAACTGATGGAACATTGTCAGCAGCAGGGATTAATGATAGAATGATCGCTACTAAAAGAGTGAATGAAGTTCTCAATTGCAACTCCGTAGCAATCAATTGCAGAGAGCTTATAGATATGATGAAAGAAGGAATCAAAGACATGAAACAACACATCGAAGATCTGGTGCAATTAGGTCTTCCTTCCCCTTTTCCTGATAACAACACTATGTTGATGATTGATGAAATTAAACCTTCATTGTTAGCCAGGCAGAATGATCAGGCAGTTTTTCAGGGTTTAAGGGATGATTCATCAGTCCCTAAAGTAGAAGCTATTTTGATTCCTATTTCCCAGCTTGAATTTAAATTGAAGGCTACAGTTTAGATTTTGCAGAATTTTTCAAACAAAGATATTATCAATCTTGATTTAGCCTTTCACGAATTGCAAAATAAGCAGGGATTATCTTATGATGAGTGGTCTTCTTATCATACAGCCTTACTGAAGCTGTGATTTTCTTTGTCACATTTGATCATGCAGGAGTTGTGGATTCTTTTTGAGCAGGCTCAAAAGTCCTTGGGGTCGCCAATATTTATAGAGTAAAAAATAATCTACATTTTATTTTGATTTTTAGTTGTGTGCTCCAAATTTTTGTCCCTGCACATTTTGGTTCGAGATAGTGAAATTTTTGACTCAGAGCCTGCGCTCGAATTTCTTTTCACCTAAATTTTGTCTAAGTGTCAAAATCATGCAGAAGCTGCCAAGTGTCATCGATCGAGGCACATTTCATAATTTCTATAAGTTGGTCGGAATGTCCCACGTATCTCATAGTAACTCAGTGGAAGGCACCAAGTGGCAACTGCGGAAGGTTTGAAAATTCTTTTCTAAAAGCAACAAAAGATGCCACGTATCCTTAGCTGAAGAAAGCGGAAGCTGTCACGTGTCAACATCTGAAATATCTTCACTTTGTTTCATCTATAAGTAAAGACTGTGGTGGGTTCCAGGTTTTGTTTTTGAGGCAAGCAAGAGCTGTCAAGTGTCGTCGTTCATGTAAATATGAAATGAGGCCCGAATGTTTCTATAGTATAGACAGAGTGACGCGGAGACCAACAAGTGTCACCTTCTGCAGGATTATCAAAAGATAGCTAAAAGTAGTAGAGACCCCCACATATCCCTTGTTAAAGATGCGTGGAAAGTGCCACCTGTCCCTGTTCCCTTTTTGAAGTTGCTCGGACAAGAAGCTCTATGGGTCCCATTTTCTATAAATTGTTAATGTTTTGAAGAAGCAAACTGTGATGGATATCAAGGACGGAACACTCCTGAGTAAAGACACAATAAAGAGTATAGGTTACACAGAAAGTGCCGTGTGTCTTCAGTAAGTGCTGCGGAACATGTCAAGTGTCATTTTCCAATGCCTTCCGAATAATAAGAAGGTTTTCAAGTAGAGTAAGGGAATCGGCCAAGTCTCCTCTCCTGTTTGAAAGTGGGAAGTGTCCTGGGTATCTATTTCGGCCAATGAACTTGCAGGAAGACATAACGTTTTAGATCTAGGAAATATCCTGTGTTAGACACTTCCAGTTTAGTTAGAGTTTAGTTAGGCCATTGGATTGGGAACGTGCAAACAATCTAGAGCTAATCCAATGCTATAAATAGGGGTGTAGAGATCACCAGAAAAATGATTAGAAGATAGAGAGAATTTTCTGCAAGAGATTATTGTCAAGAATTTTTAGACTTTTTTAGCTGTGATCAGGGATATCATTTGCCTTTGTTCTAGTTTCTTGAGTTAGAAAGCTTGTATAACTGTGCATGTTTATGTGCCTTATTGAAAATTAATGAGAATATTGAATTTTGTGCCTTTGTTGATATTCTCTGTGTCACTGCAAAAGTAGTCTATGTTGTGAGCCTCTGTTTCTATTGTTTTCATCTTTTACATTAATCATGCTTTGTTTGCTCTTTAATGTAATTTAATCTTGCATATAGCTTCACTGTGCTTAGAATTAAGGGTCAAATTAAATTCAGGCGCATCGCCATAGTTAGAGTTTCTTTCGTTGCACTTGTGTTTCTATTTAATTCCTATCCCTTTCCCCATTATACCCTTGATATAAAGAAGAGCCAACTTCTTTAAAATCTAGAGGTCGTTTCAGGTTGCAAGTCCCACATTCCTGAAACTTCCCATTGTTGGTGTTAGAAATAGCGCAATTTTAATCAATAATTTTTGGCACACCCGATGGGACACCATCTTGAAGTTTCTTTCAAGACCGTATGAACCAGAGAGCTACAAGGAGTCAGAGTTGTGGACCAGTAACAAGATCTCAATCTATTGTAAATCCAAGTATTCTTTTTCCACCATTGGTAACTAGTCCAAGACGAAGAGTCAATCAGTTTATACCAATTCTAAGAGTAAATATGGGAGCTCCTAAACCTCCAAGGAATTATGCAAGTTGGAACACTGGCAGTCCTTTGATCCTTCCAATACCACCAGCCACTTGGGACCTTATTCCAGTAAATGCCTTGAAGGCTTTGCCCAAATTCAGTGGGCAAGATTTCAAAACACCTGAAGAACATCTTCAAGATGTATTTGATGTATGTGTTATATATGTGGTCACATGACAGAATGTTGCCATAAGATTGTTAGCAGCTTCTTTTAAAGGAAAGGCTCTAGAATGGTACATATTTTTGAACCTAAATACAATATCTACATGGGATCAACTTGGAGATCTTTTCTTTGAAAGATTTGAGGAAAAATGTGATAAATCTTCTCTGTTGCAACAATTGATCACTATAAAAAGGGCACCACAAGAAGCAATGACTGACTTCAATTCAAGATTTCAAAAGACTTGGGAAAGAATCCCATCTACAACAAGGCCATTACGAAGTATGGCTATAGTGTTTTATTTTAAGGCTTTAAATTCAGATATATCAGTCATGATTCAGTCACTTGGAGGTCAGACTCTACCAGAAGCTTATGACTATGCAGTCAGAGCTGAAAATAATTTAATAGATGCTGGAACATTGCCCCCAAGGCCTCTCATGCCCATGTTTCTAAATATTACTTTACCATTGCCTCAAGAAGCTCCTAATTCCATAGCCCCACCTGTGTCTATGTATAAATATCCTCAACAACCTACTAAAGAACTTGTCTCTACCTAGTCATCTAAGATAGATGATATCAAGAACATCTTAAGGACATTTTCCAATGGGCTAATTAACATAAAAAGATAGCAGAATCCTTATCCTGAACCCCAATATCAGGGCTACCAAGGAAATAGATTTCCACAACAACCAAACCAATATCAGGGTCATACAAGGCAAAATAACCCTCAACTAGCAAACCAATTAGTTGCAGTCCCTACATCCTCACAGACTGTTCCTCCCAAATTAAATAGAAAGATTGTTCAAGGGAAAAATAATTATGCAGATGACACCAATGCCTGGTGTTTCCCTTGTAATAATGCTCATACGCCTAGAGATTGTCCCAAGGGTAATCTACAACAAAAGGTAGCAGAGCAAAAAAGAATGGATGGACAATTTGCAAGTACTTTAGATGCACAAATTTATCAGTCTCCTAGTATGTAAAATTCAATCCTGATGGCTCAAATGCAAGGGATGTCTTTACAACAAGAAGAATAAATAGCCCCTGAACATGCTTTGTTTTCATGGGTTGAAGATGAAGAATCAATATTCTTGAATGAAGCTTCTACTTCCAAGAAACCAGTGGTGCAATCAGACTATTATACTAGACCAAAGAGAAGAATGATGGAATAGCCTGAAGTTTTAAATAGTCAAGTTATGGAGAATCCTCCATTTCAAGGTCAACGAAACACAGCTGTCAAACAGGAAGTGCCTCAGCCAATGCAGAACCAAAGGATTCATGTATAAGTTCAAGAAAGGAGGGATGCGGCACATGATTCATTAATAAAGCATCAAAAAATAATTAAAGATTGCTTTGATAAAATGACTTCAAATCCCCATTTCGAAGTAGGCTTAATTGTTTTGAAATGGGATGCAAGAGCCGCCAAGCCTGGTCAACATACTAAATTTTAAGCATTATGGATTGGCCCCTATAAAATTTGTGCGTGTAAACAGAAGAATTCGTTTGAGCTAAAAGCAATGGAAGGCGAACTTGAAGAGATCCCTGTGAATGGGATCTACTTGAAACATTTCAGTTAAGCTGTGTCTCTATTGTATTATACTTAGATAGTTTCCCTTTCCTAGTTGCTTTGTTTTCCCATTTCATTTCCCGCTCTTTCTTTTAAATAAGTGTTCTTGGAACATGTAGCCGCAACTCAGAGTCTTTTTCAAAATTTCAAAACTCTTGACACATTAAATATCTCCCAAATCCTTAAATTCCCTAACGTACCTTGTGAAACCACTTGCATGACGTGTCTAACTCGTTGTCCTATGAAGATTTAGTAAGATTTGCTAATAGTTATCTAGGTTTAATGCCATTTTGAGACTTGATGGGTCAATAAATACCTCATAACAAGAGTTAAAGCTTATAGTGTCTCAAATATTCCTGCGTCTGCTAGAAAACCCCTGCTACTTGCATTTTTAGCTCATAGCAAAGCTACTTAATTGAAAGTGCTTCCTTATTGCAAAAGTTTCATACCTATTACTACAGTTCACTATTTTCAAGAATAGATATAGATATGGAGGGAGCACAGTCTTCGCAATTTGTGAATCCCTTGATAAGTTTCTTACAACCAAATCATATGTTTCAGTGCCTACACAACCATTAAAGACCTATTCGTGGACTAGAGTCCCTGAAGTTGGTCATGCAAATGACCTAGAAAAAGTGAAATATTATGCAAACGAAATCATGGACCCAATTCTTCAAAGAGCTAGTAGCAAAACTCTCAGAGAAGGGGCACATCACAGGTGTCTTCAGAGGGTCAAGGTTGGACAATACGAGACATTCACAATGAGGATATGGACTTCGCAACTGACACAATTCATTGTCCCAGGTGTGCATCCATGCCATGACTTGGTTGAAATATGCACCAAATTGTTTCATGCACCTTCAAATACCATACAACAGGGTCCATTCACAATGCAAATTACACCAAAGGCTATCAGAGACATGTTGGCCTTGTACCATGACAAGACAACCACGTTTCCCACCATTGCCAAGATGCAAAAAATGTGGGCAAACATTAATACTCAATTAAGATTTATGAAATCAGAGTTGCAATTAGGCGATGATGATACCACTATGCCGACACTACCAATAGCAAGAGCACAATTTGCACAAGCTAGTCAAGATGCACTTTCGATGATGGTTTTCATTTTTGGAATGAAAGATGATATAACCGTCTATGAAGAACAAATGGCTATCCTCTTCAGATTGAAAACTGTTGACAAAACTCAAGAGTATCAGCTTTATTTCTCTGAGCAGATTGCATATTCAATGGTTGAACAACTCACCCAGTTCAGATCTAAAGGAGTTTTCAGGTATTCCTCTTATCTGTTTCACCTTATGTTGTATCAAAATTCTGGCATCTTTTCCCAATACATGCATCTAAACATATATGACCCAACCTTCGATCTACATAAAACCACTCCTGTGTCTACATGGACACATATCTTATCCAAAACTAGTGACCCATACAAATTCTGGAAACTTTTTGTTGCCCTTGTTTTTTGCCGTCTGAGCCCAGAACCGATTGTAAATAGACTGTTTCCAAGTGTTTCAAACCTTATGACCAATTACCATATTCCTTGTGATTATTTTTTTGGATCCCATCATACTATTATTAGAGTTCATGGTTTTAGTGGGGAACCAGTGTTGCTACCTAAGATTTTGACCCTTAGATTTGCAATCTTAGAGGTCACCAGGTAGGGGTCTATGGTAGATAATGAATATGGCTCTGGAAAGAAGAAGAGAAAAATATATGATGTTCCATGGGTGACAAACAACATGGCACTAGAGGCCAGAGATGCTGAGATCGTGTTGCTTAGAAAGCTAGCCTTTCTAGGTTTCTTTCTAATTGAAGATAAATAGGTATATGACCCAAATGGTTTCATAACTTCATGGATCAGGACTAATAGGGTTGCTGCCAGAACTGCGCATGAGGGCCGCCCCTTTTGGGGAAACAAGAAAAATCCTAGGGAAGATATTCCTGAGTTTTATGTTGAATTGACAGATTTGCCACTTCAACAAGTCAGACCATGGGAAACTTTTTATGTTAAACAAAGAGATTTTGACCTTAAAATCAAAATGACTTCTATTTTAAGAAGAGCATTAAAGAATAAAGACTGGAATGTTGAGAAAATAGAAGCCTATTGGAAATATAGGCAAGAGATTTGTGAGACAACTCACTCTTTTGGAAATGTGGATTCATATGAGAAATGGGAGGAACTCTGAGATGAATGTCATCTGTCTCCTAGTCTAGCTCTGATACAAGCAATTTGTAGACACAGGTTGGAGAGACAAAATCTACAGTAGAATCCAATCAAACATCGCAGGCTCCAGTGCAAACTTCAATGGTAGTCGCTATAACAATTTGGCTCCAATCTCTCAGCACCATCAAAAAAAAAGTTTGGTATCTTCACCACCAAATGTTTCTCTATCAGCGTCAGTCCTTGAGGTTCCCAGTTCTACACAAGCACCACTAGTAGCAGTGATAAATATTGAAGAGAAAGGAGCACATCCAGAAGAAGAAACACCAGAGAAACATAAGAGGCTGAGGTTCCAACTGGATTTAGAGGAGAGGGAAAAACCCTCACTACACCAACCATAGAGTACCCTAGTTACTCATCAGGGAAGTGTTGTTTCTCCTTCTTCTTCTCAATCTCTCTCTTCTCCTTTAGGAGTGATGATTCTATCTAGCCAAATGACATCTCTTGCCACCTCCACTGTGCCCATTTCTCATTTTGCCCCGTCTATCCATACTCAGGCTATATCATTGCCTCACTTCTCCCCCTCTATTTTCAAGAAAGTGCCTCCTCAGATTGCCCCTAGCCAACATTTGGCTATTCCATATGGCTTGCCACAAAGTTATCTTTTTGTGGGTGGGCACATTGCCTCTCATTCTACCTTCCAAACTCAAGTAGATACTGGTAAAAAGGCAAGAGAAGCTAGGATGGAGAAAAAGAGGCTGAAAGATAATAAAACCTTGGCTACACATATGAGGTCATAATTTGACCTAGTACAACAGCAACTAATGGTGACCTATTTGTCACCGAATATAGTCAAGCCAAATGAGCAGATGCAGCCAGAAGATTAAACAATGAATGCAGTGGCTATAGACATGTCTATTTTCAAACTACAAGATAGGGTTGAGCTGCTAACTGAATCCACTTCTGTAGTTGCTAAAGATTATTTGAAAATATCAAAGAAGCTACAGATGATGGAGGCTGATCTAGCCAAAGAGAAGACAAACTGTAGTAATTTGACCACAAAGATCAATACTAAGAATAACGAAATAAAGAGTCTAAATAAACAATTGCAAGATATTGTTTCTCTTCAGAGTCACTAGGTTATCCATGCCCAAAATGATTCTTTGAAGGCAGGGCTAATGTAGGTGAAGGATGCAGTGACAACCTTAAGGCGGAAAAAGGCAGCATTTTAGGAAAAATGTGAGAAAAACCTGGTACATGTTACTCAACTTCAACAGAAGCTGCTGAATGAGCAGAATAATACCTCTGCTATACAAGCCCAACTTCAAATAGAGCGATAAACGATAGAACAATTGACACTTGAGTTGGCTAATAGGCCAAAGAATGTAGGGGTGTTGAATCTGGTGAAGGAGCTTTATGAATCAATATGGAAAAAAATCTCTTAGGAGATTATTCAGCTTAGACCTTCTCTAACCTTTCTGCTAAATGCACAAAAATTGTGCGAAAAGGTGGAGACATTAGTAGAAGACACTTTGTCTACTGTCTCTGTGAGAGTGTTTGACTCTCAAACGCTGCTACAAAAGCTATATGATGCAACTGATGGAACATTGTCAGCAGCAGGGATTAATGACAGAATGATCGCTGCTAAAAGAGTGAATGAAGTTCTCAATTGCAACTCCGTAGCAATCAATTACAGAGAGCTTCTAGATATGATGAAAGAAGGAATCAAAGACATGAAACAACACATCGAAGATCTGGTGCAATTAGGTCTTCCTTCCCCTTTTCCTGATAACAACACTGTGTTGATGATTGATGAAATTAAACCTTCATTGTTAGCCAGGTAGAATGATCAGGCAGTTTTTCAGGGTTTAAGGGATGATTCATCAGTCCCTGAAGTAGAAGCTATTTTGATTCCTATTTCCCAGCTTGAATTTAAATTGAAGGCTACAGTTCAGATTTTGCAGAATTTTTCACACAAAGATATTATCAATCTTGATTTAGCCTTTCACGAATTGCAAAATAAGCAGGGATTATCTGATGATGAGTGGTCTTCTTATCATACAACCTTACTGAAGCTGTGATTTTCTTTGTCACATTTGATCATGCAGGAGTTGTGGATTCTTTTTGAGCAGGCTCAAAAGTTCTTGGGGTCGCCAATAATTATAGAGTAAAAAATACTCTACATTTTATTTTGATTTTTAGTTGTGCGCTCCAAATTTTTGTCTCTGCACATTTTGGTTCGAGATAGTGAAATTTTTGACTCAGAGCACGTGCTCGAATTTCTTTTCGCCTAAATTTTGTCTAAGTGTCAAAATCATGCAGAAGCTGCCAAATGTCATCGGTCGAGGCACATTTCATAATTTCTATAAGTTGGTCGGAATGTGCCACGTATCTCATAGTAATTCAGTGGAAGGCGCCAAGTGGCAACTGCGGAAGGTTTGAAAATGCTTTTCTAAAAGCAACAAAAGATGCCACGTATCCTTAGCTGAAGAAAGCGGAAGCTGTCACATGTCAACATCTAAAATATCTTCACTTTGTTTCATCTATAAGTAAAGACTATGGTGGGTTCCAGGTTTTGTTTTTGAGGCAAGCAGGAGCTGTCAAGTGTCGTCGTTCATGTAAATATGAAATGACGCCCGAATGTTTGTATAGTATAGACAGAGTGACGCGGAGACCAACAAGTGTCACCTTCTGCAGGATTATCAAAAGATAGTTAAAAGCAGTAGAGACCACCACATATCCCTTGTTAAAGATGCGTGGAAAGCGCCACCTGTCCCTGTTCCCTTTTTGAAGTTGCTCGGACAAGAAGCTCTATGGGTCCCATTTTCTATAAATTGTTAATGTTTTGAAGAAGTAAACTGCGACAGATGTCAAGGATGGAACACTCCTGAGCAAAGACACAGTAAAGAGTATAGGTTACGCGGAAAGTGCCGTGTGTCTTCAGTAAGTGCTGCGGAACATGTCAAGTGTCATTTTCCGATGCCTTCTGAATAATAAGAAGGTTTTCAAGTAGAGTAAGGGAATCGGCCAAGTGTCCTCTCCCGTTTGAAAGTGGGAAGTGTCCTGGGTATCTATTTCGGCTAATGAACTTGCAGGAAGACATAACGTTTCGGATCTAAGAAATATCCTGTGTTAGACACTTCCAGTTCAGTTAGAGTTCAGTTAGGCCGTTGGATTGGTAACGTGCAGACAATCTAGAGCTAATCCAATGCTATAAATAGGGGTGCAGAGATCACCAGAAAAATGATCAGAAGATAGAGAGAATTTTCTGCAAGAGATTATTGTCAAGAGTTTTTAGACTTTTTTAGCTATGGTCAGGGATATCATTTGCCTTTGTTCTATTTTCTTGAGTTAGAAAGTTTGTATAACTATGCAGGGTTCTGTGCCTTTTATATAACTGAAAATTAATGAGAATATTGAATTCTGTGCCTTTGTTGATATTCTCTGGGTCACTGCAAAAGTAGTCTAAGTTGTGAGCCTCTGTTTCTATTGTTTTCATCTTTTACATTAATCATGCCTTGTTTGCCCTTTAATGTAATTGAATCTTGCATATAGCTTCACTGTGCTTAGAATTAAGGTTCCAATTAAATTCAGGTGCATCGCCATAGTTAGAGTTTCTTTCGTTGTACTTGTGTTTCCGTTTAATTCCTATCCCTTTCCCCATTATAACCTTGATATAAGGAAGACCCAGTTTCTTTAAAATCTGGAGGTCGTTTCAGGTTGCAAGTCCCACATTCCTGAAACTTCCCATTGTTGGTGTTAGAAACAGCGCAATTTTAATCATCAACAATTCCTTCACTCAACCGCCCTGGGTTGAAATCATTGACATCATTTCCCCACAAAACAGGATCATGGTGCATTGCAAACGATCGGAAGATCAAGTTGAATGCCTGCAGGGATTGAGAGCCTTCCAAGCTTCGTTGGCTCGTATGCCTGTTGTCGTAGAAATACTGCAGGAGGATAAAGTCTCAGGGCCTCGTTTATGATCATTCCCACATACAAAACATTCATACAATATTTTATTTGACTAACCAAAAATTCTGCTTTTGAATTCAAATCCGCGGGATTATTATTATTTTTTAAACTGGGTATCACTTCTATCCATGAATTGGTGGGTGTCAAATCCCCTCATAAATATGAAACAAAGACTGAGTTTGGGCTCACCCCATCGACCCTTATAAAAAAATAACTGGGCATTACTTCCCGGTACATTTTGTGAATAAATTTTGTTAAGATAAGCGTCAATGCTATTTGTTCCTTTTCTTATACCAATTCTTTAACCGCTTAAAATGTTTTGGTTTGAACTTTATAAGGATCATTTAACACAGACCTTATATCTGCAATTGAATTTTGTATCCTATATATATGTATTTAAAATTTACAATAACTGAATCTAAGGCTCTATAAGGATGTCAGCAGGTACCTTAAGTACAGGGAAAAGTAGATAGATTTTAGTTAAATTTAGGCAGCAGAAAATGGTCAGTCCTGTAATTTTACTAAATTCAAAATATTTTAGATGTTTACAAGGAAATTTAGGTCTATGTGAGATTGTCCTTACAATTTTGAGGCGGCTTATTGTGTCTGCATCTGGATAACTGTTTTCCCCGGATACTTCCAGCACCTCTCTGCGACCTTTCTCTTGCCAGTCTTGATGCATGCCCAACAATATTATGGTCCATGTCAGGAGGACTGATGTTGTTTCGTGACCAGCAAAGTAGACTTACATTCATCAATGATTTCCTCTGTTGTCAGGTTTGCATTACTTTCTAGATTTCCCCCCACTTGTTCCTTGTTCTCAGACATCATTAAACCAAGCAGATCAGTACCATAGCTACCTGATTTTTGTATTCCAGCAATCTTTTCCCTAGCATCTATAACCTGTCTTAAGGATGGTCTTATTCCTTTCTCCAAATTCCAGCGTTGCCTATTCTTTGTAGTAGGCAGAAACTTGTTGAGAAGCCACTCTCACATATTACATGCCAATGTGAGAAATCAAAAGAAGCTATAAATCACGCATGCTACAGAATATGAATTAACCTTCCTAAAATATCCAGTCCTTTTGTCTTATTAAAAAAGTGTTTTCATAGAGTAAAAATTCTTCAAATTAAAGGTACTGAAAAAATCAAGAACACTACCAAATGCATATAATTCTTGAGGTCATTAAGGTATTTGAGCTGTGAAGAGATGATTAAAAAATAAGTGACACTCCAAACTACTCTTTAGAAAAATATTGGAAAGCCTCTAAAACCACTGTTTCAAAAAAACATACGAGGGTCAGATATATGTACCCACTCAAATCACAATAATTTTTTTTGGTGATTTAAGATTGATAAATTGTATTGCTACAAAAATCAAATTCGTCACCTGAATCCTGGAATATAAAGAACAACACTGCGAAATAATTCAACTGTAAGATCCATCTGTTTGGCCTGCATTTTGAATATATGATTTCCCTCTGCATAACTGCTACCAAATGCTGTGCGGGCAATAATATCCGCTGTGAGATCTTGGAACTCCCTAAGCACCTCAAGTTCTGATGCACCTGACAAGACCGATTTCCTCCATCCGTCCAATATATTGGCACTACTTTTCACAATTGTTGGAATCATACCCTGTAATAATAGTACTAGTATAATCAACATATACAAGTTTGCAGTTTTACAGGCCATATGTAATTCTGATTATAAATTTCTAGATAGAGAAGCACTTCACAAAGTAGAACAAAAGTTAAAACTATAATATAGTCTTTATGTCAATTTACCAGTAGGAACTCATGAAAGGTTTCTCTCTCCCCAGACAACAAATTCAATTTATCTATTAGATCAATGTGGTCATTATTCAGGATATAAACACAAACATGCTTTGCCTTAGCTTCAAGAGATCCATGCGAAAAGCAGGATTGATGATTCTCCTATGTTGGGCCCATTTTTCACCAGTCAACCCCACAAGACCCTGTCCAGCCAGTTGTGTTCTAAGAGGATTAGACTTAACCCTTCCATAGTTTCCAGATTTGCCAGACATTATCTCCTTAATAAGCTCAGGGTGGGGAACATATAGACTGGGTTGAGGCCCAAGCCAGTAAATGAAATCCTGACCTGAATCACCAATAACAGGTTTTTAATCAATAAGTGTTCTCAAATCTTCCTCTCTTCTTAATCAACTACCATCCAAACGACATGCTCAATGGTGTTAGACAGTAAAATGGATACGACTAACATGCTTAATGAATGCTAGATGCCATAGAATACCGTGTATGGAGGCCCCCTGATTCCTTGGGATTCAAAGCACTTTTTCACTTGGAGAGGCTTCCACCATATCACTGATGCAACTTTCAGCAAAAACAGAACTAAACCAGTACAGACAGCTGCCAAAATCCAAAACACCCACTCCATATTACAGAGGCCGACGACAAAATCCGCGGCACTGTTAATCCTGAAGAAAGGAGGATTGCAGCAGTTTTGTTGAAAGTAAGGCAAAACAACAAAAGAGCTGAATTATGAAACGATACTTTGAATATTCACATTACACGAGTAAATGATAAAATAGTTGAAATTACACATGACTGATAAAATAGCTGATGAAAAAATTTGTGGTCAAAGACTTGGAGGAAAAGTTTTGCTGCAAAGTGGTGCCCTTATCTCAACTTCAACGGTCGTCATAGTCACAACTCACAGGGTAACGCCAAAACGAATGGTCATGCTCATAGGACGGCTAATCGCGAACGGACGATAGATATTAAAACTATCAGTTGCCCCCATGGTGAAAGAAAAGCTTGGTTTGTTGCAAAGATAAAGTATTTTATTTTTTTTCTTAAAATTTTAATTAAGTATTTCTAATTGTTTTTCATTATTTTGCAAGTTTTTTAAATTTTAAGTTGTATAATTCAGTTATCAATTTCTTTGATCGTTTTTGTAAAAATATCGTATGATATTTATTATGATTTATATAAATATTAGATTATAAAATTTATTTGATATAGGAGCTATAAGATAAATTGTGGGACTTCATTGTTTTATAACAATTAAATTGACTCACACAATGTTCTCATCCACTCTTGACAAAAGAAAATGACTAGCATCTTCATCCACCCTTGACAACAGGAAATGTCTATTCAAATATGTTACTACCTTGCTCTAACAATATAACTTAAAAGACCTTATCATTGCCCCTCGCCATCACTACACAACTCACCATGAAATATTTTAGTATTTACATATTTTATATGGCTTTGCCCTTTTTTTTAAAGGTTTGAGTATGGGGTTTTTGTATATTTTTAACGCTAATGTTAACTACTCTTAAGTGTCAATATATTGGTGACATGGATGAATGGAAGATAAAAGATGGATTATGGGACCTCAATGGGTGGTTTGTTAATCAAAACAACCTCTTTCCATCTTTTATATGGAACCAATAATGATTCTCTAAATTTGCTACCCATGCATACAACACAAGCTTCTTGTCATATGCCACCATGGCATGGAACATATAAAAACTCGTACAGAAAATTTCCACACCACATCTATCGAGGTAAGGATCAAGTACATTGCATTGTTGATGTTCTCTGCCAGGGCTTTAATTCCCATGAGGGTTGCCAAATCAAACCTTTTCAAGATCTTATCTAGATAATATGCTTCATTTTACTATTGTTTCCTAAGCCTCGTGGGAATGACATTCGTCACATTGGAGGAATTTTTGTAGCCCTTAGTAGGCTTAACATCTTTATATGCTGAGACGAATCTATACAATAGCCTTGTCAAAGAAAAACCTTCTACGTAAATATAATATATAATAAGATTATATAATATATATTATAAAGATAATTATATTATATATTTATAATTTTAAATATTATTAAAATATATAAATTATTATTATTTTATATATTAATATTATATATATTACTATTATATATTTAAATATATGATAATTGTTATATATTATATCTATATATTTATATTGATATAACGATAATATAATAGTTATATTCTAATAGTTTTATATCAATATATTATTTATATATAAAATTTAGTGATAATAGTTAGCATATATTATAACATCATATTATTATTATTATTATTATTATTATTATTATTATTATTATTATTATTATTATTATAATATTATAATTTATAATTAATATATATCCACTTTATTGAAAGTCGGGTAAACTTTTTAACGTGACTGGCGCCGCTGGCTAGACACGACTAATACCGGTACCACGAGGCCAGTGGGGGACTTGAACACTGATGGGCAGAGCCGCAATGGAAGTACCCGACCAACCGACTATACCCCCTGACCCATAATTAATATATATCATAATATTATAATAATATCTAATTTTTATAAACATACTTTTATCTTTAAAGAGTCAAAAAGAAAAATGGAATATGAGTCTTCTACCTGTCCCTCACACACTTCATGCCATCCACCTGTCCTTCACACACTGCATGCCATCCACATGTTTTTCCCAGGTATGCCTCTTTCGTATGCTCTTTTTGTGTCATTTGAGTCTTTGGACAACTGTATCTTGAGAAAGTTATACTAAGCCATCTAGATACTTTTCACTCTTATTCATTTCACTCAATACCATGGTATTAGATACGTCTTCTGCAAGTGTTTCACTATCATCAAGATCATTGTTGTTGTCACCATTGCTTCCATCAACTTCAGCCGATATTTTAGAATCCTTGTGTTTGTTATTTCCAAAATGATCTTTATCTTTTCCCAATTAAGTTTTATTTTTATGAATTTATTTAATATTAAAAATCTTATGTTGAACTATGCCTCATTACATTATCTTCTTGAAATAATGTCTATTTGTGCTGGTGGTTTGGTTTTAGTTGTGGCTACATTATGCATAAATAATTAATTAGTAAATTTCATTTCATTAATTTTATGTTTAAGGCATGAGGAACGAGTAATGTGTTATGTGTATACTTAGTGTGCAGGGAGATGGGTTGAAGAAGGAGATACAAATCATCTTGAAAATTAGGGAAGTATGTGTCGGTACTAATTGTAGGTGGTGCAAGGTTAAGCTATGAAATGGAATCACAACGAAATACTTGGTGGCTTTTACATATTGTCCTTACTTCATCTATCACAACTTTATACCATCTTTATTGGGATTTCATTAAAGACTGGGGAGTGCTCAATCCCCATTCCAAGAATCCATGCCTCAGAGAGGAACTCATTCTTAAACACAACATTATATACTTCCTCTCAATAATAAACTCATTCACTCCTTGCATTCATGCACTACCTTAAACATTAAAATGATCTAACAACTTGTGACTTGTCACATATTGCAAGCATTTAATTTCATACTTAGACTTGCATGGGTCCAAACGATCATGTATTTGAACCTTGGAAGATTTGGTTACAGGGTAACAGATTTTGTCCCGGCATCCCTTGAAGTCATCTGATGTGCTCACTGGAATTTTTATAGGTGCATATAGAGGCAATTTTTGAGTGTGACTATCTGTGTATAGACTCATCTATTTATAGTATTCAGAGGCCACCTTCAAATGCTAGACGTATTAGATCCCACAATCACCATATTAACACCCCCAATGCTAACTACCTTCACTTATAATCTACTCTGTGTTTGAATGGTGGAAACAAAATATTCGTTTTCCTTATCATTTATGAGATGAATCTCCAAGGCTTCACCACTGTATAAAGCCTTTGGCTTAATAATTAATTGAAATCATTTTAGATCTTAAATTTTTTAAGTGGTATTATTTTAGATTTTAATTTCTTTACTCATTTTAATATGTCATCTTAATTACTTACAATTAATATAATCAATTTTATCACGAGAAGTCATTATATATATATATATATATATATATATATATATATATATATATATATATATATATATATATGATCAAAACAAAACTTAACATTTATAGTTACAATTTGTGACCTTTAGAGCACCAATAATTGCCTAAAAAATTCTAGAACAATCATTAATAAACAACACAAAATACTTGCACCCTCCAATGGATGACTTTTTCATATCACAAACATTATTATGAACTAACTACAAACATCTTTTAGCTAATGCAGGAGCATCACTACCCTTATATATTGATCTAATTTTTATGTTTCATGTCATTAGGGAGTTGTTGTGGTCTTAGGAGGTCTGTAGAAGTCCATATTAGGTGCTAGGTCTTGGTCAAATTTGAATTTGGACCCATTAGGCATTTTCCCGCCTAAATGGCCAATTTAAATATTTGAAAAGCTTTGTACTGTTTCTCTAATTTTTTGATGTTATAAAAGGTCGATGTGTTATGACCTTGTATCCTAGGAGTTAAGAGTGTTTAAGGTTGTTTTTTTACTTGTTAAAAGTTGTGTTATATCAAGTCCTAACTGCACCTAAACACAAAAATGATATGATAAACCTTACTATGTTGGAAGGATCAAAAGGTAGTTAGGGTAGTTGGATTTTTTTTGAATAAATAATTATTTTGGTGTTTCAACGAGTCATATTCAAGGTCAAAGGAGATGCGAATGAGAGTTGATAGAGGACCTTTGAGATAGATGAAGAAGAAAACTATGTTAGTCGTATAATGCTAAGTAAATTTTTGTAAAGAATCTTGATCATAGAAGAATAAAGAAGTTTTGTAAATGGGGATAAGTTCAATGCTCTATTTGGAGAATGATTTTATAAGTTTGTTCAAATCCTTCATATGAATGAATCTATTGTGCTTGTACTGTAACATGAGCTTTGTGTTGGAAAATCTATGTGTATTGGATGATAAGTAAAGGTCTTGTTGAAAGAAGAGCTGGTCTTAATAGTCTCAGAAGAATTGCATGTGTTTCAATGAAAATAAGGTTGATTACAAATACAATTGATTATAGATTTACTTGTGTGACAAACAAGAACTCATACTCTATATTTATGTGTCCTTTGATCGAAACAAGGGTTGTAAGTGCATGAATAGTAAGGATATTTAATGCAAGAGCAATCTTGAAATTTGTGAAATAAATCCATTTCATGAAGAATGAACTAATAGGCTAATGTTGAGGAAGTGTATCTATGAAACAAGATAAAATTGAGATTGTTATTCTACCCTCTACATCATTTTGGTATCAGAGCGAGGAGTTCATTAGGAAGAAGGTGAGTAAAGGTGGTGTAAAGAGTGAGTTGATGTTTTGAGGGTTTGAGATTTGAATGAGGGGAGATAAAAGAGTAGAAAGAGTGTGGATAAGGTGTCGTTAAATACTAAACCATTCATTGAGTCCAAGAACCATTGGGTGCACAAGGAACTAGTAAACCATTGCTAACACAATTTGATAAAAAGAAGTCAAGCTTGAAAGGAGTTGAAGAAATGGATAGATAAGAGACAGTGGGGATAAAATACATAAGTGACAGAGACATATGAGTAGTATAGGATAATGCCTAGTTCATGAAAGACATCAAACCTTCAATAGAAGACAAAAACCAAGTAAGAGAGATTTGTCAAAGAAGGGAATTCTATGAGGACTTTTGATACTTAATGGATCATTTGCAGGTGTTAGAGTTATATAAGGAGTAGAGTTAGAGGGCAGGCTCTACATCATTAGCTCACTAAGAAGAAACCTTACGATAATTTTCCCTATTTTGTTTGTCTAAAACACATGATTCACAAAGAATGTTATCTTTATGGAAAGTGGGAAAAACTTTCACCATGCTATATCTATGTAAGTCCACCAAAGAGTGAATATTCAAATGTCTATAATGTAGATGCCACAAAGACTATGCAAACATTGTACCTATACTTTTGTCAATAACTACTACAAGTTCCACTATGATAGAAAATACTTTGCAATGCAAATGAACCAAGTTTTGAGCCTCATAACTTGTATACATTATTTTGTATCCTTATTTGAAAGAGTTAATATCAATGAGCTCATTTTCAGGCATAATTTGATAACCATTATTATAAATAGTTATCAAGGAAAGAAGATGTTTTTTAAATGTGGAAACATACCAAAAATTCTCCAAGTATTTGATAAAACCATTAGGAAGAAGAATATGAATAGATCCAAGTCTTGTGGAATATGCATAAATTTATCTACCAAGGATACTAGAGTGAGAGATGCTTATTTTAAAGTCCAAAATAAATATCAACTAAGTTCCATGTGCTTGGTTTCACCTATTTCTAAAATCCAAACATCTATGAACTCATCTCTAGCCTCATATTCCATATAAGCAATGTTACATAACATTGTAAATGTGGATTCATGAGAAATGTTTCTTGATTCATCATATTCATGGGTTGCATATTGATTATAGTTAGATTTAGTCACTTTTGGTGGCCTCTAAATTTTGCTTAAAGTAATTCTACATTGTGAAGCAATGTGAAAAACATTTTCCACATCTATGACATTGAATGTCTGATCTACGTTTGCCTCTACCTCTCTATGAGTTGTGACCACATCCTCTATCACTCATATCATTTGAATGAGAATGGCTATATTTTTTATTAGAATAAATATTTTGATGATATCTTGTCTCTATTTTTAAATCTTATTCCTCTGTAACCTATACCCCTTTATAACTTTGCCCTCTATAGTTGTGTTGACAAGAAGATGAATAACTAGGTTTGGACTCTAGAACATGAGCTTCCTCTATTTTCTTAAATTTCTTGGGTAGAGGTAGGTCATGTTGAATAATAAACTCAACAAGTTTATCAAAATTTATGTTTGTGATCTTATCAGAGACATGAAGCATTTATCCAAAGTTTTTGTAAAACACAGTGGTCCTTTCAATGCAACAGATATAATGAGATCATCATCAACTTTACCAAACCCAACCTTAGTATATTCAGTATCAATGTTATTCAACTTATACATGTACTCTCCCATATCCCCATCTTCCTCTAATGACAAAATAAACAATTTCATATGTATATCTATCCTTTAAAGCTTGGTATTTTTATCATACAAATCAAACAACGTCTTCCATGTAGTGTAACTATGGGCAGAGTTTTCAATATGAATGTAAGTACCTATAGTGAAACAACACTTGATTAAAGCCAAAGCTTAGAAACATGAATATATTAAACGCATAAAGTTTATCTTATGTCATGGGTAACACAAGATGTTCACTTTTCATAACATTCAAAAATTCATTGAATACTAATGGTTCTTCCATTAAGTGTTTCCAATCAATGTAATTAAAAATCATTAAACAATCAATATCTAAAACCATATTTTGATATTTTTGATATTTTAAAATAAAAATAAAAGAGAAAATAAAAATGTAGCACACCCACAAAATTATTTGGCACAAAAAATGCTTCTATGGAATTTTTCACTTAACCTCCATGTAGAGCACATGAAAGTTTTTTGATGGGTTTTGTACTTAACCACATTAAAAAAAAATAAAAATTACACCCTTACTTCACCAAAAATACAACCTTATTTCACTAAAATTACACCCCTATAATAAAAAACATAACACCTTTTTCACTCTTTTACACCCATTTGTTGCTCTATTAAAGTTTATTCACTTTACGATAAATTAAAAAATAATCATATATCAAAGATATTCTAAAAAATAAAAGCATACACCAATAGATTTTATCAAAAATAAATTTGACCAAAAAAGTGTTTTCGAGGATTTGAACCCTGGACCTCTCCAACTTCCATGGGTTTACAAAAATAACACTACCAACTACTCTACAATAATTTACAAGATATGAATAGAAGTTTTTATATTTAGACCTGATTTTCCTATGTGGGAAAATAAAAAAATATTACTTTTCCATATAATAATCTTTCACCCAATACTTTTTTGGAAAAATTGTTGTTGCTCCTTTGAATTTATGTGGGTCCCAGAAACCCTAATATTTTCTAAACATGTTTTAAACTTTGAAGTATTAAAAAATATTAAATTATGCTCCTCTCATGCCATGATCATACTAAGGATGTCAATTCATTCGTATCTACTCAAAAAGCTTCATAAATCCATATGTATCAAGGAAATCTAGTAAATCAAATAAGCTAAGAAATCAAATGAAATCTTGTTCTAAACTAACTTAACCTATGATAGAGCTACAAATGAAAGAAACAAAACTAAATTACACCTTAGTATAAAATGAAGCTTCCTCTATTATGATTTTAATTTTGATTTACTCTAAAAAATTTGGTTTCTCACTCTTCCAACACAAGGGCAAAATGGGCAATGTTGTGGTATGCGATCTCTTACAATCTCAGCATCATAAACATGTGATGAAGAAGCTTGGAGATATAATGGTAGAACAACTTTGAGATGAAGAAGCTTGGAGATATAATGATAGAATAACTTTGGGATGAATAAGCTTGACTAAATTAGAGGAAGAATCTCTAATTTATAAAATTTAGAAATGGATGTGAACTATCCATCTTGAGATGAAGATCAAGGGACGGGAATAAAAGGCAATTTTTAATTCATAATGGCAATCTTGAATTAAAAATTAGAGTGAAGAACATGCCGGACTCACAAATGAATATAAAATTCATTTGGGAGAAAGATATGGTATAAAATTAGCAATGGATGTGATCTGGATTATTAAATTGGAGAAAATCAAATAATGGAAGATAATAGGAATAAGGGTGGATTATTAAATTAGATCGTGGAGGACAATGAGGATAAAGGTGGATTATTAAATTAGATCATGGAAGAAAATGGTAATAAAAGTGGATTATTAAATTAGAATGGTGGGGGACAAGTGGAGCCTTTGGGCATGTGAGTATAATTTTGATTTTTTAGATTTATGAAAATTATGAATTTCTAAAATCCATGGAATTTTTAATTATAAAAAGATTAGTTAACTAACTTTGGATTAATTTGGGGATAATAAAGTAGTGAATAGTGAATAGGTAAAATTAAGGATAATTAGAGATAATTATAGATGATTAGGTATTTAGTAAAATAAGGATAAAACCAACATAAAATCTCTGATTTTAAGTGTCTACATTTTGCCCCTCTTTGAGAAGTCATTGTGAGACATTGTCAAAGTAATGACTTTTCAAAGAATGAAAAAGTTAATGAAAAGGTGAGGAAAAATAAAATAAAAAATTAGATGAAGAAATAATGGATGTTATGATTTTATCTTTTCTAACTAATAGGTGAAGGAGTTTGGATAGAAGAATAAGATAATGATTGGAAAAAAAAGAGAGACCCATGATGATGCCCCCTCAAGTGTTTGTATAGTAAAGCAAAGGAATACTCAAAATGATGTAGAAGGAAAAATGATGAAGTGGTGACTGTTTCTATTCAAAATTCGCTTTCTACATTCAAAAGTTGAATAAAGAAACTAAAGAAGATGGACGAGGCAAGGAATACCTGGATGTAGACTGCGCACCGTAATCCAGACGCTTGTGAGCACCCCTCTTTGGCTGTGGAGGAATGACACCTGCAACGAAAAGAAACTTGGACAAGAGGATGTTAGATAGATAGGCAGTGGGTTGCCAAGCGAAAGCTTGTTCCCGGAAGTGTAAAAACTTCCTCAAAGGGAGGTCAACCCACAGATAACAGACAGATAAGGACTAAGAAAATATAAGATGCCAGAATATAGAAGTGATAAACAGATTAGAAATGAAAGAAAACACCAATGATTACCTGAAAGGAGCAGTCGGGCTGATGACAGTCGCCGAGGTCAGAAATGTTGCCGGCGTCGGTTAAGAGGTCTGCCGACGTCGGTTATCTTGCCGACGTCGGTCGGGGAAGTGACCAGCGTCGGTCGGGGTAGTAGCCTGTGGTCGGGTCTAGGATGTGTTCTGGACTGTGGACAGGTCCGAGATGTGAGCAAGGTCAAGACTGAGTTCGGGGACGGGTCTGAATGGACTGAGGAGTGGTCTTGCCCTGTATAGGGTCTTTGTTGGCAAAAGGGGGATGAGGGAGTTGTCTGGGATTGGTATGAAGAGTGGGACAATGTGAGAGGAGGATGGATAGAGGACAGGTCCTAAGAAGGCTTTTCAGCCTCTCAGGGGGAAGGATGGAGGGAATAAGAATAGCAGATAACTAAAAACTTAAAGAACATAATCAATTAACAGACTTGCTTACCTTTTTGCTTGCTGAATGAAGAGTTGAAGAAGCTGTTGTTGAAGCCGCAGAGGATTCTGCAAGAAGAGAACTCTGATGAAGAACCTTTGCACCTGTTGCTGTTGTTGCACGAGGTCCAAACAGAGACAAGACGAATGCCAAAACACCAAGAGAGATCTGTTTGCGAGCTCAAGGGTCCAGGGGGCTGCAACGGATGCAGAAAGGGGTAATGAAGGATGCCGACGCCGGTAGTTTCGCCGACGTCGGCCGAAGGGTCGCCAACGTTGGCAGTCACAGAATGGGGACAGAGGCTAAAAATAGCCTCTGCCCATTCTTGCACGCCGCCGAGCGAGGGGGTGTGGGAAGAACGGTCACGAGGATGCCAAAATGGGCGTGGGGGGGAAGATAATGAAGAGATTTGGCCTAATAAATGCTAGGGGGAAGGTGGAGGGATTCAAGGGAGGATCCAAGGTGGCAAGGGTAGGGTGAAAAGGGGGCCAAGGTCAAGGGTTAGGATAGGGGTTTAAGGCCAAGGGGGAGGACCAAGGTGCAGACACGTTTGCGGTGTCTACATTTGCCCCTTTTTGTCTTGTTGGTTGTTCTAGACGAACTGCAAGACAAAAATAGGAGTTGGTTGCCCCAGAAAAAGGATGAGGTGTTCCCCCCTCAAAGCGATAGTCGAGAGAAGGGAACCGAAGATCGAGTGTCGATTTGACAGAGAAATGGATAAAAGAGAGTGAGTGAAAATGCTGCCATAGTCGTGATTGCGCGTATACCACGTCACGGGATGGTCGGGTCAAATTATCGCATGTCGAGGGTCAAGGAGTGCCAAAATTGAAGTAACCGGGCCCCAGCATTTAGTCGTCTGCTGATCGGGTCACTCAATTTAAGCTGAAGCTCCAAATGGTCGTCGTGTTCCAAGTATCCAGGGCTCAGGAAGTGCTCCCAGAAACACGAAAAAGCCACAAGTAGTAGGGATCAACTGGCTCGCGATCCTATACTTGCGAAGGGTCAAAAATAGTCTGCGGACAATTTTGCTAACCAGCCGTGAGGTAGCACACACGCAAAAACAACCAAGGCAACATTGTCTTGGAAGTGGGCGAAGGTCGAAGGATGGTCATTGGTCAAGAGGATGGATGGACGAAAGGATGCGGCCGAGCTAACCCTAGAAGACCCCATGTCAACTGAGTGCTGCCTACATAGCCCCTGTTGTAGGGGCCTCAGGCCGATGTAGTTCTTCCTAAAAGGGAGGGAGGGTCAGAGGGATTGATTGGTCTTGGTCAAAGAAAATGATTGGTCTTGGTCAAAGAAAATGATTGGTCTTGGTCATGATAAGAGTCAAAGAAGAGAGGGTTTGTTCATCATAGAGATGAACAAAAGGGGGTGGTCGAGCTAACCTCAGAAGATGTGGTATCTGAGTGCTGCCTACATAGCCCTGGTCATAGGGCCTCAGACCAATGTAGTTCGGACAAATTGAGAAGATTGGTCGATGAAGAGATTGGTCATGTGTTGAAATGACGAGGGTAAGATGAGGATAAAATGATGCTACAGATGGTGTATTCTGTAGAATTGGTCGAGAGTCTTTCATCCCTAGCAAGTTTCCATAGTCGTGATGGATGCATGTTAAAAATGAATAGAAGTCGATTTATGCTTCAGCAAGTATTGGTTTATGCTTAACATAAATTGGGTCTAGTCGGTAGTTTCTATGTGTACTGGTGTCCATAGAAACTATGTGAAATGGTCTAGGATGATGTCAGCTGAAAATGATGAAAATGGCTGGGTTTGAGACAATTGATGTGGTTAAATGTGACCAAAGTGAAGAGAAAAGATGAAAGGCAAATCGCTCTTTCATTGACAAGGACCCGAAAGGAAGCATAGATAGGGGTTATTAGAACAAAAGCCCCATTCATGCATTACGTCGTTGACCAGTGTTGAGTTAGAACGGTAATCGAATCACTTTGACATTAAAGTGACCTCGAAGTCCCTTAAGCAGGTGATAGGAGGAGGATAGGGTAACCCAGTTTAAGAGCAGGAATAACCTTGCCCCTTTTATAGGAGACCCTGAGACAACTACAAGCCAAGTCTGTGACTCATTTTTTTTTTTTTTGGGGGCAGGCTGATCGATGCGGGAAGCCTACATAGAGATGTCTTTTGATGTAGTGGTCATGTTGCGAAGCTGATCGATGCGGGAAGCTTCTAAGAAAAGTGCTGTTTGTAGCGAGATTTAGTCATAGCCATCCTTCGAGGGAGTGGTCTATATTTTTGCTTAATAATGTTTGATAAGTTGGCCTAGCTGTCCTTCGAGGGATCAGTCTAGTAATACAACAATGATAGTACAGCTGTCCTTCGAGGGAGCAGTCTGTCTTTTTGATTTTGACTTGATTTTGTGACCATGGATATGTTTTGACATCTTGATATATTTTTTGATTTTTTGATTAGAGTCATGGACAAGGCTGTAGAAGTTCAAGGACGCCCCTTTTATTAGGACAAAGCATCCATGCATCATAAAAGGGTCGTAGAGGACTTGTTAAAGGGGAATAGGGTTGAAAGGGATGAGGGTTAAGAGGACGAGGATTGCTCAAGGGATGAGCTCAAGTTACGTGTCAAGTAGACGAGTACTCGACTAGCAGAAGAATGGTCGAAGATGCAACGCATTAAGAGGCTCAGGTTCTGGCCGTCCGTCGAGGGAAGACAGACGATAAGTCCCTGACCCATACTTGTGCGTGATGATAAAAGGTCCAAGCCAATTGGGGGCGAACTTGCCTCATTTACTTCGCTCCATATTGGTCACGTGCTGATTCTCTTTGAGGACGAGGTCTCCGATGTTGAAATCTCGTTCTCGCAGATTTTTGTCGTAGGCCCGCTTTATGCGACTTTGGTAGACATGGAGATGATTAAGGGCAGCAAGACGGCGCTCGTCGAGTAACTCAAGTTGAGCTAAGCGATCTTGACGAAAGTCATCATTGGAGAGAATGTCATGCAGGGAGATGCAGAGAGACGGGATCTGCACTTTGAGAGGTAAGACAGCCTCTGTTCTGTACACGAGAGAGAAGGGAGTAGCACCCGTAGAGGTTCGGATGCTAGTGCGGTAGGCCCACAAAGCGAAGGGAATATGAATGTGCCAATCCCTTCCTGTATCGTCGACCACCTTCATGAGAATTTTGGTGAGAATTTTGTTGGAAGCCTCTGCCTGCCCATTTGCTTGTGGGTAGTAAGGCGAAGAAAAGCTGAGTTTGATGCCAAATGAGTCGCATAGTTTTTGGACAGTCTTGTTTTTGAAGGACTTGCCGTTGTCGGTAATGATTTTGTGAGGGACACCGAAACGACAGATGATGTGGCTGTTGATGAAGTCGGTAATTTTGTCGGCTTTTGTGGAGACAAGAGGAATGGCTTCCACCCACTTGGTGAAATACTCAGTGGTAGTGATGATGGACTGATGATGAAGAGATGAGTGAGGGTTGATCTCACCGATGAGATCCAAGCCCCACTGAGAGAAAGGCCAAAAATCCTGAGCGACCTGCAGGGCGTGGCTGGGGAGATGAAGCAGGTTAGAGTGCTCCTGACACTTGATGCAACGTCAAACATAGGCGCTACAGTCTTGATGAAGGGTGGGCCAATAATAACCCAGGCGAAGGATGCGCTTGGCAACCGAGTTTCCACTGAAGTGTCCATCACAAATCCCGTCGTGGACTTGCTTTATGGCTTGAGGAGCTTCAGTGGAGGTTAGACAGTGAAGAAGGAGGCCGTCGAAGCCTCGTTTATAGAGAAGACCCCCTAGCATGGTATAGCGAGCTATGCGCTTGATGAAAGCTCACCGCGCATTGCTAGAGAGGTTGGGAGGAGTGACAGAAAGAGACAAGTAGTCCACAAGTTGCTTATACCAATCATCTTGTGGGCTAGAATTGACAGTGTTGATATGGTCGATGTGAGGAGAGATGTATGAAGGCAAAGGTACACGATGCACTGTGACAAAAAGGTGAGATGATGATGATGAAGACGGGATATGCGAAGCAAGAGAAGCCATGGTGTCGGCAAACTTGTTCGTAGAGCGTGGAACAGTCTGCAAGAGGTGATGGTCGAAAGATGCTAAAAAAAGGTCCACACGATTCCTATACCTCTGTAAAACTTTGTTTTTACAGAGATATGAACCGTTAACTTGATTAACGACGAGCTGCGAGTCGCCGAAGATGTTGATAGACTTGATGTGAAGAGAAAGGGTAGTCTGAAGTCCCAAAATTAAGGCCTCGTATTCGGCCATATTATTGGTACAATCAAAGTCAAGCTTGAAAGATAGAGGCATGGGCTCCCCTTCGAGTGGGATGAGGATGACCCCCGCACCCCCACCGAGTTGACATTTGGAGCCGTCAAAGAACATAGTCATTTGGTAGACGGTGTCATCGGTGGAAAGGGTAGCGATAGACTCGTCAGGGAACTCACAGTGGGAAGGTTGGTTGTCGGGAAGAGGGGCATCTGCCAGTTGGTCAGCGATGGTTTGCCCCTTGATAGATTTCTACTGGATGAATTCGAAGTCAAACTCAGCAAGCAGCATGAGCCACCGAGCCATGCGTTGATTCTGGTATGGCTTGGAGTGCATGTACTTGAGAGGGTCGGTGTGAGTGACGACAAAGGTTTTGTGGTTGAGAAGATAGTGGCGGAGCTTGGTAGCGGAAAAGACTAATGCCAAACAGAGTTTCTCGGTATGAGTATACCGAGTTTCATAGTCGACCAGTATTCGGCTGATGTAATAAACCGCTTGCTCGTGATGATGCTCATCTCGGTGCGCGATCATGGCACCTAACGAATGGTTGGTAGCAGAGATATAAAGGTAGAAGGGTTGGTCGTCCTTAGGTGGAATGAGGACTAGTGGAGAGACCAGATAGCCTTTGAGGGCTTCAAAAGCCTCTTGACAGTTCTTATCCCATTTAAAGGAGACATCCTTCTTAAGGAGGTGATGGAAAGGTTGGCAGCGGTCTGAAAGTTGCGAGATGAAACGGCGAATGGACTGGAGCTTCCCTTGTAGACTGCGAAGCTGCTTGAGATTGGTCGGGGGTGGTATTTTGAGGATAGCGCGGATCTTGGCAGGATCTATCTCGATACCACGGAAGGAAATGATGAAGCCGAGAAGTTTGCCTGAGAGGACCCCAAAGACACACTTCTTGGGGTTGAGGCGGACATTGTATTGAAGAAGGCGAGAGAAGATGATTGTGAGAATGGTCAAGTGGTCGTGGCGAAGTTTGGACTTGCCGAGAAGGTCATCCACATAATCCTCCATGATCTTGTGGAGGAGATCGTGGAAAATGTAGGTCATGGCGCGCTGATAGGTGGCACCAACATTTTTCAAGCCGAAAGGCATGACTCGATAGCAGAAAGTCCCCCATGGGGTGATAAAGGTAGTCTTGTGCTGATCTTCTGGTGTGATCAAGATTTGATTGTATCCTGAAAACCCATCCATGAGAGATAGCATCTTGTGGCCGGCCGTGAGATCCACAAGCTAGTCAATGTTAGGAAGAGGAAAGTCATCTTTGGGACAGGCTAGGTTAAGGTCGTGATAGTCCATGCAGATCCGAATCCCCCCAGTTGCTTTAGTAACTGGGATGATGTTAGAGACCCACTGTGGATAATCGATGGGTTAGATGAAGGAGACAGAAAGAAGGCGTTGAAGCTCCTCTTTGACAAGGAGCACAACGTGAGGATGCATCTTTCGAAGCTTCTGCCTAACAGGCTTAGCCTCTGGTTTTGTGACAATGTTATGGGTAACAATGGTGGGGTTGATGCCGGGCATGTCGCTGTAAGTCCAGGCAAAGGCCTTGCTATGGTTGGAAAGGAATTGGGCATAGTCAAGCTGCTCCTGAGTGTCTAAAGATTGGCCAATCTTTAAGACGTGAGGAACATCAGGAGAAGAAGGGAGGTTGATGTCAATGGTGGATTCATTTAACATAACCTAGGTCTCGAAAGGGAGGAAACGCTGGATGAAAGAGTCGTCGGCACCCATGTAGGAAAGGATGGCGTCATCGTCAACGCAGTGGACAGTGTGAATGGTTGCCGACTCATCTTCTACCATGCTAGGAAAAATGAGAGGGAGAGACCTGGACACCCCATTGAGCTGATAGGTCAGGGGTTCCAGGCGGACGGTGTTTATGGAAAAAAAAACTAGGAGGGATGGAAACCACCGACTCCGTAGGTGACGAAGGAGAGATGGGCGAGTCTGGAGGAGATTGGTTGATGGTTGGCTCGGGACAAATGTCGGAAGGAGCCTGAGTAGGGTCATGATATCCCAGGCCATACCGTTTCTTGGCATCGTGATCATTGAGCGGCTCGATGGGCTGGTGGGGGCCTTGCTCATAACGTCCGAAACCAAAACCCTTCCATGCACACCTGTGAAGGTAAGTGTGTGCAAAGGCGGGGTTGCCAAGAAACGAGAAATCATATGTGAAAGGTTGGGGTGAAGAAAGGGAATTGGCGTTGGTAGGAGCTTGATTAAGCCCCCCATAGACAAAGTTGGTTTGGAAGTGAGGAGGACCATAAGGTATGACCATCCCGATCCGATGGTTGTAATTGGGACTGAGGTGAAGGCGTCCATACTCTTGCAGAGTTTGGAACATGTCGAGGGTCAACAAGCGATATTCCCCAAGTGATAGTCATTGGAAGATGTCTTCCATGGGGTCTTTGGTCGGCGCTTGAAGAGGAGGGGTGAGGGCAACCACCGATTGCGAACTGGTCAAAGCTTCCGCAGATGGAGGCAGTGTCGGAGTTGACGGCTTGATGGGAATGAGGACATCATTGGGACGGTATGTGGTGTTGCAAGTCTTGAAGGGTGAAGGGTCAGCGGGAATGGTATGGACTTGCCCGTCATGCTCAAACTTCACACAACGGTGCAGGGTGGAGGGTATACAGGCCATGGCACGGATCCAAGGTCGGCCTAGTAGAAGGTTGTATTGAAACTCTCCTTCGATGATATAGAAGAGCTCTGGGACTATGCGTGGACCAACGCGAATGTGAAGGATGACTGTGCCCATGGTCATGGCGGTGGTGTCATTGAAAGAGCGTAAGATCGCGTCAGTTTTGGAGATGCAATTCTTGGGAAGAGACAGCTGATCAAAGGCGTGGGTAGAGATAATGTTGATGCTAGCGCCGCTGTCGATCATAACGCATTTGATGCGTGTCCGATCGACATAGGCAGTGATGAAGAGGGCGGCGTCCTGATCTTCTGTGTTAGATGTGGGAATCTCAGAATCGCTGAATGTGATGGAGTTGACAGGAGATAAAGAATGGACGAGGGCAGCAAGTGGTTGGGGGTCCTCGGGTTGGACCTCCGCTGCCTACAAGGCTTGGATAAGGGCTTGACGGTGCTGAGGTGAGGTTTGGATAAGGTCATAAAGAGACATCTTCACAGGTGTCTGATGAAGCTGCTTTAGCATGGAGTCGTGAATTGGCCCAGAAGAGGAAGACAAAGAAGGTTGGGATGCGCCAAGGATAGAAATTTTAGGCTTGGGCGCAAGGGGTGGCTTGACGAAGGGATAGGTCCAAGGAATGGCATCTTTTTCTTTGGCCTTGTCCTTCTGCGACCTAGTGGTTATACGGATAGCATTGATTTCGAAAATAGGAGGTGAAGAAGGGGTCATGTCTTGCTGGTGAGATGTTGACGTGCTTGAAGAGGTTGGATGAGGAGTCGGGGTCTGGTCAAGAGTGTCCTCAAGGAGAAGAGTGTCTTTCTCCATATGGCGACGGATGACGGCCTTGAGGGCACAACAAGTCTCGGTGTCATGTCCTGGTGTACGATGATATAAACAAATTTTTGTATCGTCGAACCAGGAGGGCTTGGACCCGAGAGGTTGGAAAGGCTTGATGGGCGGAAGGGTTATGTCAGAAGTCTGGAGAAGTCGGTGCAATATCAACGAGTATGAGCCCAATAGAGGGTCCGTGCTATTTGATATGCGTGAGGTTGGTGACTTTTGCTTAGGTGAGGCTAGAAGAGGTTTCCGTACCACCTTATGGGTTGATGGCGCGGTGACAGATGGAGATGGCTCTTTTTTGATGATTGGTACCACCTTTTTAGGAGAGGGACGACTGGAGATAGGTAGAGGAAGCAAAGGAGGCAATGAGTTTTGGTTGAAGGTCAGAGTGGGAAGGATGCTGGTCAAGGTCGAAGGATGAGGGCCCAAAATTGATGGCAATGGTGACGGAGAAGGAGGCATTCGTTTCTGTGGTCTGGCAGCCCTCTTTGACTTGGTTGGAAGAGTACTGCTGGTCGAGGTCTGGCCTAGGTCCACCTTCACTTACGGGTGAGTGAGGGTGGAGACAGGACGAACGCCAAATGACTTGATGGGTTTAGATGAGGTAGATGCAGGTTTCAGTTTGGACGGGTTTGGTTGAGGTTTGAGAGTCTGGTCTTTGTCAAGAGTCTGACGAGATTTTGCCTTAGGAGGATTAGTGACATGTGATGAGAGGGCGCGGGTATGTTGAAGGGCTTTAAGACACTCCCACAACACTTGAGGCGTCACTTTCCTTGGAGGGAGAAGAGCAATTTTCTCCACTAATCGGGAAAATGGCTGAGAGGAAGATGTTGATGGTTGCGAGGTTGAAGACGAGATGGGTGTAGTGGTCTTAGACGCATGGTGTGGTGAAGTCATGACAGATTTAGATGAAGACGAAGGGGAGACAGGTTCTTCCCTAGGTGGAGAAGAATCCGAAAAGCGAGGCTCCCCGAGTGGGTAAAGGGTAGGGATGATGGTGCCCTCCACTTGCGGCTGAGGAGTAGGAAGGGTTGGGTCCTCCATAGGCAGTAAAACAGAGGATGGCGAGACCGGTGGTGCAGGTAAAGCCGAGGTGTCCTCCAAGATGAGAGAGGTCGATGGAGAAATAGCCAGGGAGAGAGGTTCGTCCACATGTGACGGACTAATTGATGGACTAACCTCCTGAGGTTGATTGGGGACGAAGGGAGAGACCGTATTGACCGTTCGAACGTTGTGCTCATGATTGTCGTCAATTAAGGTCTGGACGTTGTTTTGAGTTGGCGGATGATTGGGGAAAGGTTGTTTGAAGATGTCAATGGCCTGATTAGGGGGTGTATTTGGATTGTCTAAGATGAGATCCCCCTTTTCGAGCATGTCTTGGATTATGTTCTTAAAGGTCTTGCAGTTTTCCGTGTCATGGCCCTTAACACGGTGGAAGCTGCAGAAGTCCTGCTCCCTATACCACGCGGGAATAGCATGTGAGGGATCGAATTGTGGAGGAGGTCGGGCTTGAGGGAGATTGAGGACCCCCTATTTAACAAGCTTGTCTAGCACAGACACATATGATTCTCTGAGAGGAGTATATCGCCGCTGCACGTATCTTTGCTGGAACTGGCGAGTAGTGCTCTGAGATGTAGATGGCTCAGGCTGATTGGTCGAAGAAGATGAAGGTCTGACAACCACGGCATTAGCTGAAGCCTTAGATTTAGAATTAGATGATGATGGCTTGGCAGAGGAAGAGTCATTGGTCTTAGAGCTGGGATTCTTGTTTCGCAACTTGACTTTATTCTCCTCGATGGCACGCAACTCAAGTTTGCGAGCCATCGTGAAGGCTTCGTCAAAAGTGCGGAAGGTTTGAACCCTCAGGGTGGAAGAGATATGTTTGGCGCAGGCTTGGGAAAAGAGTTCAATAAGCTCGGCCTAGGGTAAGGAAAAGGAGAGTTGGTTGATAAGGCCTCTCCATCGAGCTACGAAGTCGGCTATGGACTCGTCCTCGAATTGCCTGATAGAATAGAGGTCTGTGATTGAGACCTTCTTGGTTATGTTGATGGAAAAGTGATCGAGGAAGAGCTGAGCCAATTGTGTGAATGAGAAGAGAGAATGGCTAGGAAGGGAGCTGTACCAGTCAAGTGCAGCACCCAAGAGAGACATAGGAAACGTGCGTAAGAGTAACGCATCGTCATGGCCAATGAGGTAGCAGGCATGTTTGAATGCCCGCAAGTGTTGTTGTGGGTCTTCCTTGTTTTGAAAGCGAGAAAACTTCGGAAGCTCCCACTGGCTAGGATATGGTCTGATTGGGACAGAATGATGAATGGGCTCGTTACAGATCTGCTCGTATGAAAGAGTGTTGCACGAGCCGGAAATAGAGGTCTCAAGACTGGTCATCTTGTCCATTAGCATTTTGATGATGTCTGCCGACGGATTGACGGGTGGCGCACCCCCTAAGTTGTAGGGCGCTTGGAAGAGGCTAGGGGAGGTATGCGACATAGTCAGTTGTACAATGTACGGATGACTAATCGCAGGGGCAGAGGTGGAGGCTAAAGGTGGTTGGGTGGAAGACATAGCTGGGCCCATTGTCGCCACGAGAGGTTGAACTATGGTAACGGGGGCTAAGGGATATGAGGCCACCTTGGTGTTGATAGGGGCCAGGGTAGGCGAAATAGAGACGATAAGGTTTTGAAAAGGAGTGGATAGCGGTTGAGAGGGGTGAAGTTGACAGGGGGCCAGAACCCCGGTGGAAGTGGGCCCAATGATAGAGGGAGAAGCCACACCTGGAGGATTGGTCAAAGTCTGGTCAGTGGTCAAAGCGATGGCTTGGGTGTCTGAAGGTTGAACTATGGATGTTGTCGATACAGCCGTAGTCGCGGCAAGGGAGGTTGGCATTCCATAGATTGGATTGCCCAAGGAGTCTCACGTTCGGCTATGCACGAGATAATGTTGCAAAGCCTTGACATTGAGGTCCAAGAATCGTTCAAAATCTTGGTCCCCTTCTTAGACAATGGGAGTCTGTGGCGGGGTTGGATGAATGGGAGTTCTTTCGGTCTCCGAGTTGAACTCCATTGTAGGCTTGGTCACGGACGAGGTGGACGGAAGTGGTTGACGGCTAGCGTGGTTGACAAGAGTCTTGGCTTGGCTACGAGTCAAAACCATGCAAGGCAAAGAAGGTTCAGGTCTCAGGAACTGTGTTGCTCAGTTTTAGAAAACCAGGATGGAGTCTTTGGCAGAGGAGGGACAGGTTTTAGGCTGCTGGTTTTGAAAAAAAAAGGACAGTGACAGAGACCGACGTCGGTTTAAAAACCGATGTCGGTTATAAAGATGGCCGACGTCGGTCAGATAATCGATGCCGGTAACAGATGAAGCCGACGTCGGTATTAGAACCGATGCCAGTGACAGATGAAGCTGACATCGGTATTAGAACCGATGCCGGTGACAGGGGAAGCCGACGTCGGTGTCAGAACCGATGTCGGTGACTGTGTTTTCCGGAGAACCAAAAGGTTCTTGGAAAACAAAGAAGAAAGCATCCTCACACACTCAAATAATCAGATGAGAAGAGGAAAACAGAGAGAGACAGACAAGCCTAAGCGATAAATCCTAGGAATTAACCTTAGAAATTGTGGCTTATGCCTTAGATGGATGTTTGGGGAGATTGGCTGAAAAATGGGTCCTAGAAGAAGGCAGTCTAAAGATGGTTTCAGGTGTTGTTTTAGGTGCTCAAAAATTTGTGTTAGGGTCTGGTACGTGGCCTGGTGCTAAGGAGCAAGCTCCACTCACTTCACGATTCCAGTGGTTAGCTGGTCTCGCTTAGCCAAGATATACCTCACCTAGAGTTTATCCTCTGCCAGAGAACGGAGTGGGCTTCCCCCTTGGTGATGAAATCCAAGTAGGGTCACCAGGACGGGTAAGGTATCCGTTGGGGGATGAAATCCCAGTTGGGCCTTGTCTCAAGTAAGTTTTATGTTCGTTTAGTGCATGTGGTTCGGTAGTGTAACATCAAGTGTCTAGATGTATTCAATATGCGTTTAAGTTACTAGATGTGGACTACGAAGATGCAAGCACAAGCAGAAATGAATGCAAAGTGTTTTAATGCCCAAGTCGAAATGTGATGTTGTGATGAAGACAAGTTTTGAGAAAGGGTTGAGAGTATGATGTTTAGACTAGTCTAGAAATGCAAGGAAGAAAGATTCGTTTTAGTCCTGCTTATAGTGTCATTGAGAAGAAGAGAAAGAGGAGAAAAGGTAAGAACCTAATGCTCCTAAATGAATGAAGAAAAAGGAACCCAGGAGGAACCTAGGGTCCCACCAGGCGTGCCATTTATGTTTCTATTCAAAATTCACTTTCTACATTCAAAAGTTGAATAAAGAAACTAAAGAAGATGGACGAGGCAAGGAATACCTGGATGTAGACTGCGCACCGTAATCCAGACGCTTGTGAGCACCCCTCTTTGGCTGTGGAGGAATGACACCTGCAACGAAAAGAAACTTGGACAAGAGGATGTTAGATAGATAGGCAGTGGGTTGCCAAGCGAAAGCTTGTTCCCAGAAGTGTAAAAACTTCCTCAAAGGGAGGTCAACCCACAGATAACAGACAGATAAGGACTAAGAAAATATAAGATGCCAGAATATAGAAGTGATAAACAGATTAGAAATGAAAGAAAACACCAATGATTACCTGAAAGGAGCAGTCGGGCTGATGACAGTCGCCGAGGTCGGAAATGTTGCCGGCGTCGGTTAAGAGGTCTGCCGACGTCAGTCGGGGGGAAGTGACCGGCGTCTGGTCGGGGTAGTAGCCTGTGGTCAGGTCTGGGATGTGTTCTGGACTGTGGACAGGTCCGGGATGTGAGCAAGGTCAAGACTGAGTTCGGCGACGGGTCTGAATGGACTGAGGAGTGGTCTTGCCCTGTACAGGGTCTTTGTTGGCAAAAGGGGGATGAGGGAGTTGTCTGGGATTGGTATGAAGAGTGGGACAATGTGAGAGGAGGATGGACAGAGGACAGGTCCTGAGAAGGCTTTTCAGCCTCTCAGGGGAAAGGATGGAGGGAATAGGAATAGCAGATAACTAAAAACTTAAAGAACAGAATCAATTAACAGACTTGCTTACCTTTTTGCTTGCTGAATGAAGAGTTGAAGAAGCTGTTGTTGAAGCCGCAGAGGATTCTGCAAGAAGAGAACTCTGATGAAGAACCTTTGCACCTATTGCTGTTGTTGCACGAGGTCCAAACGGAGACAAGACGAATGCCAAAACACCAAGAGAGATCTGTTTGCGAGCTCAGGGGTCCAGGGGGCTGCAACGGATGCAGAAAGGGGTAATGAAGGATGCCGACGCCGGCAGTTTTGCCGACGTCGGCCGAAGGGTCACCGACGTCGGCAGTCGCAGAATGGGGACAGAGGCTAAAAATATCCTCTGCCCATTCTTGCACGCCGCCGAGCGAGGGGGTGTGGGAAGAACGGTCACGAGGATGCCAAAATGGGCGTGGGGGGGAAGATAATGAAGAGATTTGGCCTAATAAATGCTAAGGGGAAGGTGGAGGGATTCAAGGGAGGATCCAAGGTGGCAAGGGTAGGGTGAAAAGGGGGCCAAGGTCAAGGGTTAGGATAGGGGTTTAAGGCCAAGGGGGAGGACCAAGGTGCAGACACGTTTGCGGTGTCTATAATGAGAATGAAGGATGTCAAGAAATTGAAGCACTAGAAATCAATATCAGACTTACAAGATTAAAGTTGGTGTAAAATGATTTTCCCCTAGCTAAAAACTAGAGAATAGATAGGAAAAAGAATATTTCTTTCTCAAAATATACACACTTGGATGGCACTCATGATGTAGGGGTCACATGAGCAGGGGTGGGAATAATATATCTTGGTAAGTTATGGGCCTTAAAATAAAAAATATAAATTTCTCAGTTGGAGAGGAAGATTTTATAGAATTGATAGTCGCAAGTAGTTGATTAAGATTGATAGCATTTCAATTAATTGAGGCTTGAATTTGTGGAGAAAAACTATTGAAAAATATGAAAAGGATGGGTTGGAGGGAGAAACTATTGGAATGGGAGGGGATAGGTTATATAGAGATGTTGAATTCGAAAGTGTAACTTGATGGAGATTGTATGGATGGTTAGACAACTACCTTGTGTTTGTGTTTCTCCTTGTTTTGGAATTTCAACATGAATAAGTGAGTAAGAGTGGAGAAACCTGAGTTTTAGTTTAGCATAAAATAGTAATCACCAATGATATGAAACAACCAAGATGAATATATATGTTTGATGTATAAGGATTAAAAATATTATAATTTGTGCAAAACAGAGTGCATCATGATATGGAAAAATCATAATCACACTATAGTGTAATACACAAAAGAATCTCGACTCAAAACATGATACAAAAAAATAAAAACAAGAAGAAAGAAGATAAACACAATAAGAAAAAAGAAAGTATATACAAACAATAATGATGAGTGTAAGATAAAATAATTAAATCATAAGACATATGACAATAAAATCAAGATTAAACAACTAAAATGAAGATAAGTTTAGTAGAATCACAACAAAACAAAGGTGAAAACAAAAACTAAATCAATTGACACCAAAAAAAGGAACCAAACAATAAGACTAATTGCCTAGTCTAGGGTTGAGACTTTTGGTAGCCAAAATCATTGAATGATAGTTGAGGACACTTAGAGATAACCATGCAGTTTAAGATATAAATGAAAATAAGTGAAATCATAGTTCGGAGAGGATGGAGAAAGTGGTCGAACTGACCCTAGGGGGCCTAGCCCCTAAGCATTGCCTATATAGTCTAAATTCTCTTACCATTGAAAATGGTGTGAACACCCATGATAACAAGGATAGACTTTAGGCCACACGTAGTTCTCCTAGAATGGGGGAAAACAAAAAGGAAGGAGGGATTAATAAGATGAAATAAATAGAGGATATTTAGATGGAAATGTACTCGCACAATAGTAAGAGTGTGGATAATAATACTCATAAAAAGATGAGAATCTGATGGAGAGAGAAGGGGAAAAGATGAGTGTTCACCTAGTTAGTGATGAGATAATAAAAATGTCCACATCATCTAAGGAAAGATAGAGATAATAGATGAGTGGGCACTCATATAATGATAAATACAGTCATGATGTTCACCTCATCTAAGGTAAAAGAGGGATAATAGATGACTAGGCATTCATATAGTGATGTATATAGTCATAGTGTCTACATCATCTAAGGTAAGAGAGGGATAAGAGATGAGTGGGCACTCATATAGTGATGTATATAGTCACAGTGGCCACATCATCTAAGGTAAGAGAGTGATAATAGATGAGTGAGAACTCATATAGTGATGTATATAGTTACAGTGTCCACATCATCTAAGGTAAGAGTGGGATAATAGATGAGTGGGAACTCATATAGTGATGTATAAAGTCACAGTTTTCACATCATCTAAGGTAAGAGAGGGATAATAAATGAGTGGGCACTCATATAGTGACATATACAGTCAAAGTGTCCATGTCATCTAAGGTAAGAGAGGGATAAGAGATGAGTGGTAACTTGTATAGTGATGTATAAAATCACAATGTCCACATCATCTAAGGTAAGAGAGGGATAAGAGATGAGTGTGCACTCATATAGTGACATATACAGTCATAGTGTCCACATCTTCTAAGGGTATAATAGAACACACTAGGAAAATGAAGGAAAATGGGTGCACTAACATTGGAAGGGGAGACAAGATGAACCTAGAGATTGTAGGAATGTAGAGAAGAAGCATTAGGAGGTGGATATCAATACAAAGGTAACTTAGAGCAAGAAACCTTGGGATGAGGTTGGATAAATGGTTTGAGAATGGGTAAAGGGTTGGAAAATAGCTGTAAGGTGAAGGGAATAGGTGGAGAGGGACAAGGTATAAAAAGAGTACCCATGCAAAAAATACAAAGACATTGAAGGAATAAATGGATATACTTTAAGTAGTTAACCTAAAAATATTTTGTGCATTAAAGTGAGAGAGTGGAAGATAGGAGGAAGCAAAATGAATATGCATGGAGAAGCAATATAAACTAGTGACTGCACTCTAATAAGTGAGGAGTGGGATTTTTAATGAGAGAATATGAGGGAGAGCCAACAAGGGATGATGTGAAGGCAGACAAGGAGATGGATGAAGTAGGAGTGATAAGATAGTGAGGTCATAGATAAAGATGAATTTAGATAATGATGTAAGAATCCAAACATAGATAATGAGGAAAAACATTATCATTAAGTATGAGTAATGTCATCAAGGAGGATGAGAAAAATGAAATGAAACAGAAAAATGAGAATAAAAATAAAAGGTAGAAGATGGGGGTGTGAGGAATGAGGAGTGGAATAAGGACACATAAAGGATGACATGAGAGTGAATAAGTAGGTGGTATCATGACTAAGTAAGCATAGATAGGAGAAATGATGATAGGCAAGGAGATGAATAGCTAAGCAAATCATATGGTGGTGTTGGAGATAAGAAGGGGATGGAAGATGTGAAAGGGGTTAAGAAAAATTGGGGGAAGCAAAGGATGGGTGGATAAGAAGGTGAGGAGATAGGGTTGGTGTTAATCATCTTGTTAGAAGAAATTGACAAGTTGAATGGGTGATTAAAAGAGATTGACAAGATAAAAAATGGTGGTGAAGAAATAAGGGATAGAAAATGGAAAATGGATGATAAGAAAGGGAATAGGTGAAGTAATAGAGAAGCAAAATGAAAGAGAATGAGATGAAAATAAGAGATGAAGATAAAGGATGATAAGAAGAAAAACGAAAGATGAAGTAAGGGGGTTGGCAAGGATACAAAGCATGCAAATTCACACATATGCAAAAGACAAGTGTGTATAGAGATGCAAAGAGGAAAAAGGGAATGCAAAATGCAAAAGGCTAGAATAGATAATAAGAAAAGGGAAGTTATGGAAGCCTTCTCAAAGGATAAAGACCCAATTGGAAGCTAGTTGTGGAGGAAAAAATAAGACAGAAAAGATGAAAGGGTAAAAATAAACCAAACAAGAAGAATGGAAAATGGCAAAGGTGGGAAGAATGGCAAATCAAAAAAAAAAATGGTGGCACATGTAAGAAGAAAAGAGGGGTGCAAAAAAAGGGGAATCAAAAGAGAAGAAGAAGATGTGCACAAATGGGGGCTAGAAGAAACAAAAAAGCATGCAAGATGCAAAAGATGAAAACAAAAACTGAGAATTGGAATGAAAATGGCTTACAAGCAGTGGAAGAGAAGGAAGAAGGTGGTAGCAAAGAAGAGAAAGATGTAAAAATGTCCATCGGTGTGTAAGGGAACATGAGGATGTAGAATTGGTGAGGAAAATAAATTAATGAACAAGGTAAGAAAAATTACCAAGGATAAGGGGAATGATGAGGACAATGAAAGGAGACAAAGGAGATAAAGGGAAAGGTTGGTAAGAAGTGGAGAGGGGGACAAAAATATAAAAAAGTGAGTGCGGGAGTGAGCAATGAAACATGCACAAGAAATGCAATGAAAGGTGATGGGGATACCAACGAAGGGAAGTAGATGGTAGATTTATAGGAGACAAGAGAGACATATGAGGAAGGTTATCAATCCTTGCTTTAAAATAGATTGACAATTTAGGAAAATGGTTAAAAGAGATTGACAAGCTGGAGGGAGGGAGATGGTGAAGAGATAGGTAGAGAAGTGGAGGAAGAAATTTTAGGTGAGAAAGGAAAATAAAATAAGGGATGTAATTGAGTTGACCTCAGTAACTGACCACTACCTACATAGTCTAGAAAGACCTTAGGCCAATGTAGTTCTCCCGAAAATGGGAGAAAAAAAAAGGAATAAGTATTAGATGTTGTTAAAATATAAGGATACTAAAAAAAAAATAAAGCTTCCTTGATGCAGGATGCCCTAAGAAAGAGGGCATTGTTAGCAATAGAAATTAGTAAGAATAAAATATGATGAAAGGAGACAATAATTAGTTGTTAGTGGTCAAGTTTCCATTAGAATTTAAGCATCACCTATATAGTTCATGGACATCAGGCCAATGTAGTTCAACACATACGATAAGTGATGAAAAAATGGGTTTATGGATGAAGGGTAAGATGAACACATGGATGTTATTAACCCACTTAAGCTAATGATTTCACATTTTGATTGGTCAAGATGATGGATTGATTTAACCCCAAACAACAGTAAATCTCATGGATGAATGATTTTTTTTGTGTGTTTCTTTGCTCTCTTTTTTTTATTTTGTTTGTTTTTGATGTTTTATATTTTCTTTTTAGTTTTTGATGTTTTATGATTTTTTTTTGTATTGATAGGTTTGAATCACATTCCCTCTATATAGATGGATATTACAAGAGACTTATTATACAAACTCGACAGTAGAGGACTAGACATTGAGGATATGCCATGTATCTCTATGTTTTTATGAGAATACAATGGAAAATGATTATATATGTGAGAAAAAAATAAAAGAAAGAGGAGGATGGATATAACATGATGGATATGCATGAAATTTTTTGAATGTGCTAACAGTTTTTTTACAAGTGATGACCCAGTTATTTTGTTCACACAACATATGAATTTCAATTTACAGTAAAAGAACGAAAGGGGGAATAGGCTAGGTATGAAATGGTGAAGATGAAAATAAAAAATCAAAATTTTGGATGAAAAAAGAAGGTGACCTCATCCTTACAAGTAAAGGATAAAAAATGTACTTCTTGATAAACTCATAAAATACTAACTTTAATAGCTGTGTCTAGAGAGAACTAGTCTTGAGAAAATTGGTAAATTGGAGAAAGTTAACCTTTTTAGCATAGACATATAAACAAGCCCCCATTTATTTTTTAAATAAATTTATTTTTTTTGGAACACCTTGTGATTTAATATGTAACATAATTTTTTTTGTGGCCCCCTACATGTAGTCCCATGTGACTAGGAAGACACATGGACTCATCACCAAAGACTATATGTAGATGAGTAAGGGCATCTCTCCCCATTGCTAATCCCATGAAACTAGTGAGATGTGAGGGGTCAACACCAAAGATCAGTGAAGGGAAAGAGATGTGGAATTTCAATTCAATGTTGCATAAGATTTAAATAAGGGTGTCAATTTATTTGGAAGGAATTTACCCGTAAGTCTTGGCCTCATGTAACTAGTAAGATGTAAGGGCTCATCACCTAAGACCAAGATAGGCTAGTAAAGTTACCACTTATTTTTGATAGCATGCTAATGTTTTCTATGTAGAGGGAACTGTAAGAGGAGACTCTATCATAGACAAGCTTCTAGACTAAGATATAGGTTAGTATTGTATAAGTCTTGCAAGATGTAGGCAAAATAGATGTACTTTACTCATAAGAATGAAGGCAAGAACCAATGTAATGCCAGTTTTGAAAATGTTTTCCATGGGATGATAGGGTGATATGAAAAATTGAAATGATATGATAAGCTGCATTTTGAGAGTTTGTGTTATGTGAACTAACAGCTAAATAATCACCAAACATGACATCTGATATGCAAGACAAAATGTAAATGATGGAAAATGCAATGCAACAAAGGAAATGTGAAGTGCAACTATAAATGTGTTGCTCCCAAGTGTCAAGATACTTATAGACAAAAAGTTGTTTTATTTTTTATTTATTTTTTATAATTTTTTTTTTTCTTTAATGGCATCCAAACCTAATGGAGAGTCACAAGATGCACATTTTTTTTTTGGGTTTTTATCCCATGCAAATTCTAGATGATCTTTATCATTCTAACTAGATTTCCTCTTCAATCTCAATTTTATTTCTATAATTTACTTTGAATAATACTTGACCAAGATGAGGTTGTTGTGCCCACCAAAAGTTATTAGTGAACCATCATGAGTATTGTTTCCTATCATGAAATCCTTGTTGAATAAATAAATCTAGATATAAATTTCTTTGGTAGAGTTCTGTGGTAATTTTGGTTTTTCTTGGAATAACAAAGTTATCAAATAGACCCAGATTAATATGCCTAATAGTAAAACTAAACTCTAGAAACTTTCTAAGAGTTCTTCGGATCATTGCAAAATCTAGATGCCTTTCTCTATATGGGTTACAAGCAATATCGTTAAAGAGTATCAAGCACCTGGGACTAATAAGCTCTCCATATGTATAAAAACCAATATTTCTTACCCAATCACTATTGACTAACCACCAAATACTAAAAATGTCAAAATAGGATAAATATGTATTGATAATCCTTAATTCCTTGGCAAATCTAGAATGTTCAAACTTACTGTGATGTGCCTCAAAATTAATCTCAAAATCATGATCCAACTCATTATAATGGCATTCTACCAGATTAGCATAAGTATGTAAGGCATGAGTTATGATTCATTCTTGGATTACAACTGGAAGATCATTCCATGTCATTTCTCTCCTAATTAACTTGATGTTTTTATTGCTTGTGATGTCATTGTCATCAAGAAACAAGGAGCCAATTTGTTCATCGATTGGTGTATTGTGATTGCATTTTAGAGCTTCAAGTAATGGTTGATGAAGTAGAGTTTCTTCAAATGGGATGTTTTCATGGATTTTTATAGATGTTATAATTGATATTTTTCCATGGGATAAGTCCAACAAGGCCCATTTCTTTGGATTCTAGTTGTCATGTGTAGGTAGTGTAATGTTAATAGGAAAAGGAAGAAGAGTGTTTATGGAGATGGAAAATACTACTTTGATGTTACTAAGATGATTTGTATTGATGCTAGATGAGGCTTCTTCCTTGTCTATAACATTATCACTATCATTTACAAAATTGTCTACTGATAAAATTATTTTTATGACCAATGTGGATGTTGAATTTTATCTTAATCCCAAAAGTAAATGTACATCTGATTTTGATAATAAATTTGATCTTGGCTTGTATGTGGCTATAAGGATGGCTTGTTGAATTTATTTTTTTACATAATGTACTTTTTATTGATCTCTTAGAAATATTGGATTTGAGATTAAGAGATTTTTGAAAATGTGGATTCCTAGGCACTGTATTAAATTCATATGATAATTAGATGATAGTTATATTAGATGATGTTTGAGTCAAGATTGGATGTTTATCAAACATGAGTATTTGATCAAAAATGGTTGTTTGGTAGATAATAGATGAAATATTATGATTTTTATTTGGAAACGAGATGCCTTGATATGGTTCAAGAGAGACATCTTTACATACCCATGAAGTAGGATTTTTAAATATAAATAGATGCGGGTTCATTCTGATATATTCTGCATCAGCTAACTCTTAACTAGTAATGAATTGTGTTGAGGAAGTAGTTTGATCTTGGAAGCATGGGTTTGTTGTATTTGTGTTGAAATTAGAAGTATAATTTAGAGAATTTTTATTATTATAACCTAAAAATTGATTTGGTGTTATCCTTGAATTAAAATTTTGGCATTATTCTATGGGTGAACATGAATAAGCATTGAATTTGGAAATGGATTGGTTATGGTTTGGAAACCTAAATAATTAGCCATGATTTGACTTGATTGGTTGATGTTTGGATATGATTGATTGATGGATAAACTTGAATAAGCATTCAAATTTGGATTTGTTTTGTAGATGAGTAAGCTTGAATATGTATTCAAATTTGGATTTGACTTATTGATGGGTGAGGTTTAATGCACATTCAAACTCAGATTTGGATTTATTGGATGATTGATTGGTAAACTTGAATAACTATTCAAGTTTGGATTTAACTAGTAGATGTTTGGATATGATTGATTGATGGGTGAGTTTGAATGCACATTAAAACTTGGATTTAGATTTATTGGATGATTGATTTGATGTTAATTCAAATATGCATTTGAATCAAAATTGATTGAATTGGAAACTAGGTTAAGACTAGGACTATTTGGATTTAGATTTGTGATTAGATTAATGAAAGGATAGCTCCACAAATCCATTTATCTAGTGACAGGTGATATTGCTTACAAGAAAATCTTTGACTCAAGAAAAAGGATTAAAAAAATGACTTGACACTAGACTATAAAAAAAGACCAAATTGTCTAAAAAATTGATTGACAACTAAATTCTTTTGATTTTAAGTGTAAGGTTATTGGTAGAATCTTTTTTAATGACTCAAAAGAAATTTATTTTTCACTCAAAGTTTATTCAACACATGGTATAACACAAGGAAACAAACAAACAAATTCTTACTTTAAATAATCAAACAGTCATACATAAAAGGTGAAAAACTAGGATAAGGGTCGTGAACAACATTTGGGCCTTCTGATGTTACTTACTTCTCTGTGCTTTCAATTGCAGCCTAATATTTCAAGGCACTAACCATGGAGGATCCTACCATTCCCATGGCCCATTGAGTCCAATTTTGAGGGTGTGTGGAAGGTAAATTATCGATTCTAACCACTAACCGAAATACCAAAATTAAATAGAAAAAATGTCTTCCTTAGGCTTAAAGATTAAACAAGATTATCTAAGGTGAGACCTCCAAGATACCTTGTGGTACATTGAGGTCTAAAAACATGGAAGAAATAGATAAAGTGGAAGCACACTATTGGGTCTTATCCCAAAGTTCCCAACACTATCATAGAGGTTTCAATGTGTTAAAAATCAATGATATCATATTTCAAGGAAGCTATTGAAACCTTGAGTATTGGAGCATGAAAGCCCCTCACATCATGGTGTGCTTAAAACACATAATCACTTAGGCAATTGAAATAGTTGTATCTTGATTTATATACCCTATTGGTACATGGGGTTTGGGCTACTACATGGTGGTGAAATCTACGGTCAATAGAGCCCCTATACAAATAAATAAAAATTAAGTGTTTATTTCTAATTTCCATGTATCATCACTAATGTGATTCTAAAGAAAGAGCATATGAAAACACCACTTGGTTAACATAAAAATTATGAAATTATTTTTTATTCTTGAGTATCATCACCAATGTAATGCTAAGGGAAGACCATACATAATTCCACAATGATAAACAAAAATTCTTAAATAGAAATAATTATCTCCAAAATAAATGTGATCTAATTACTAAAACTTGAAAAACTATATCAAAGTGTTAATAGAAAAGGAAAATAAAGATTTTTTTATCCCTTTTGTGGAGTTTCTTTGACAAGAATTCCACGAATAATGTATTGGAGAGTTTTTTAAAAAAGGAAACCTACAACAAAGTTAGAAAAAACCATAAAAATAAGAGAAAACAATACTTGGATAATCAAAAGTAAATGTTTGTTTCTAATTTTCAAGTATAATGACCAATGTGATGCAAAGAAAAGAGCATACAAAAATACCACTTGGATAACACAAAAAATTATAAAATTGTTTTTGATTCCCAAGTATCATCACCAATGTGATGCCAAGGGAAGAGTATACACAATTCCATAATTACAAATAGAATACTTAAAAATAAATAATTAACTCTAAACTAAAAAGAGAAAACAACAAAAATTAATTGAAAACTAATTCTAAATATAACTATGACAAATATAAGATGAAAGAAAGATGAGGGAAAGTTCCACCGAGCATGCCAAAATATATCAAGGAAATATATAAAAATAAATAAGCTAATAAATTAAATGAAATATTATTTTAAACAAACTTAATGTTGACCCCTAAATTTTGTACAAGTATTGTTCCAATTTTAGCATGCGGTACTGAGGGACCATTATCCATTTTGACACAAGTACTAAAATGATGTGGGAGGAACATGACATAGGAGGACCATGGCACATAGGAGTATCGTGACATGAAACTTGCTAGGCACAGAAGGACAATGACACAAGAGACCCAATATGAGAGGACCCAATCAAGGTAGAACATGTCATGAGGGACCCAGAAGTAGAGGACTCAGAATAAGAAGCGGAAGACTAAGGCAGCATGAGGGAAGTAGAGTACAAGTATGTAGGAGCAATTAGAAGATCAACTCAAGTAGGACACTTTGACCCCATCGATTGGAGGTTCTATACCAACCCTAGAGAAATGAAATACTTGGCCACTAGAACATAACATAAAGCAAACATCTAAGGGCACAAAGGCTTGATTCTATAGGAACAACTAGTTTTAAGAGCCATGACTCTTGGCTTGTTGGGAGTTCATGTGTCATTTTTCCATGATAGTTATAATCTTGACACTTGGTCAAGGTAAAACAAGTATAAAAACCCCCATTGTAATCATTTGCGAGTGTGGCCCTTTGAAGAATAAATACAACATTATGTCTTGTAATTTGTTAAGCAATCAATGAATAGTTAGTGTTTACCATATAATGTGATGATTCATGAACATTCTAGGTGTTGAATAATGAATATGTTTGCTTTCTAAGTTATGGGTATCTTTTTTATTTTATTGTAACTGTTGAATAGTAATGGTGATCAAAGTTATCGCAGTAGTTAAATATGGAACAATAAGGATAATAGTGGTATATTTATGGTATTGAATAACTTAATATTTGTGTAATAAGAGATGAAAAAACATATAATAGTGTGATTAAAAGCCTTCAAGAATTGATATTTTGTTGCACACTTTAGGTGAATGTGTGATACTTACCTCTTGCATGATAGGGCCAACACACTAGCTTGTTGGGAGAAAGCTTCAGCATCATAGTGGAATTAATTAAAATAACCCAACATTTTGATTTCATTGTTGAGATATGAAGAAATTAGAGAATGAGCATGGAAAATGTTTGAGCACATTACGTTAGAGAATATTGAAGAATGGCTTACCAGTGTCGAAGATAACTTTACAGTTTCATATCTTGAACCAAGAATTTTTGTATGACAGTGGGTAGAGAAGAATCTCTATAGCTCTTTGTATGAGACTTTATTTTTTGAGGTCTTAGTTCTCTTGCATTCTTGGATCTTAGCATATGCTTGAGGATGCTCTCAAAATCTTGGATGAAGCTAACCTTGGACACTTGAATGACAGAGGAGTTTAGGATGACTTGGAGTTTCCTAATTTTTTATGGAGAGGCATTTAGAGTAGCTATATTTTGGAATATGTGGTGACCACCTATTTATGTCCTGAGGAACCAAAGTTCCAATTTCTATGAGAGCTGAGGGACACTACCTCTCATTTTTTGCCTTCACCATTAAGAAGATAATTACTGATCTTGGATTGGAGACTCTACCCATGGAGGGCTAAAATCTCCTACACATGAGCCACACATTTGGAAGGGAAGGTGGTTGATTAAAGACTATGGGTTAAACATGGTAGCAAGCCAAAAATCATTACATAAATGGAAGTATGATGAATCTTAGTAGAGGATTATGGGATTTATTGGTATAGGAAGAGACCAATATACCTCAAAGAGTGTTATGAAGAACTGTAGGGAGGTGGATACACATGAGGAACCCATCACTTTTGAGCCACATTATTTGACACTTCTATCTTATGAAGGAGGATTGAGTTGGACTTCAATAATCAAGGGATTAAGTACAAATCAACTAGGCTCCCCCACCATAGTGCATGCTCATGCCTTTGAGTTGGACAAAATACATATATAGAATTGGGAGACAAATAATATAGAGTCAAAAACTAAACAAGTAAGGGAGACTAAAATTAGGCCATTAGGTGATCATCCAAAATATACATTATCTTTCCCTCTTCAACAAAATTCTATGGCACATCTTGGGATGCCTAGAAGATTTGGTCCTCAAATCCAAAATACAAGCCCAAACTTGGGAAATCAACTCTCTACAACACCTTTTCCCATGGGCACTACTACTAGAGGCACTAGAGGAGGATTAGGAGGCATTAGAATAAGTAGACGCTCTCTTGGAACTTGAGATGGATCTTCCCAGCAACCACCTACTCAACCACAACCCACTATGGTTTACTATGAGATGACATTACATTTGCCTGAATACCGAGGGGTAGAGAATGTAGTTCAACATGTTTATAAGTGTGAGTTAATTTGGAGAGTGCATGACATCATGTCTTCTTAATGAAAGGAAACATAGTTTACAACCACACTTTTATAGTGTATGGACAAATGATATCACAAATTTGATGCTCAACAAGTAGTGGTTAACTATGACTAGCTCAAAGCAACCTTCTTGCAAGAATTTGGCATTCCTAAGTTTGAGAAGCAAAGTATAATGCCATTGAAAGATATAAAGCAAGGACTTATAGAGAGTGTACATGAATATGATGTATGATTCAAAGCCTTTCTTTCTAAGTTGTCATTTCAAATCAACCCTGCCTAGTATGTATAATGGTTTATGGGAGGATTATTTCTACCTTTTTGATGATCCTTGTCACAAAGAACCTTCACCAACATACACAAGGCTCTGGAAGTTGCCTTCCATACTGAAGCAATTGAAAGTATGGATACTAGGATTAGTCCCTTTATAGAGGCACAAATAACATCTATGGAATCTTATATTAAGAAGTTGACAACAAAAAAATCACATGAGACATGTAGTGGTGTTTAATGTATCGACTATGAGACTAAAGGGCACACAAGGAACAACTTCCCATGTAAGAATATCCATGTGGTACAAAAACAAAATTATGAGATTTGTCATGAAGAAAATGATGTTCATTCTTTTCCACTTTTGTAATGGATTATAATCACTAAGGTATCTAAGTATTTTAATATTTGTGATGCCTACACATATGACACCAATGATTGTCGATTGATCAGTGATATTCATAAAGCTTGAGCGTATGGTACGTGCCAAACCTTGATCACCAATACTCAATAAAATGGTGGCTACTGTGGGAAATGGAGAGGATGAGGATGAGATGGTCATTGGTTTCCACCAAGAAATTATTAAAAATGTGGTTCACCAAACCACTATGAAAGGGATTGCCTATAGTACACAACCTATGCATTTTACAAAAAGGATCATTGACTGGAAGAGTGTCCTGATGTATATGTAGACATCACTAAGGACCATAATGAAAAGCTTACCAACATGATTCATATAGATAAACCAAAAGGGTGTGCATGATTGATGATCCCCATATAGCAACAAGTAAGTATCACCACTCATAGTGGGGGTCAAACTCAATCCATAGCCAACCTGATTGAGAAGGCACATCGAGAAGAACCATGGGCAAGGAAGTAACCTGATGCATAGTAGCAAAAGGATTTCCTTTAGGATGCAATGGTACTTATGAGAGAGCTCTAAGGCAAGATTCAATACCTCAAGGATAAGGATGTCACATAGCACATCATATTACAAAGGGAAGTTGAACCTTCAATGGTATAGGTTAATTTTTAGGAACTATGAAAATGTATGCTTGATGAAGACATCATTCCCCAAATTAGTGCTTGGCTTAAGGGTCAAACCCACCTACCAAACAAAGTCTACCCTCACCTTATTTGGAAAAGCAAAGATCACTATTTAAATCATGCCCGATGTTAAGAAATTTCTAGTTCCTCTTCCTTGAAAGATGGAGAGATACTAGTTAATGTTGTTATCAATACATGGGTAATCCAAAATATTCTAGTAGATACTAACATGGAATTTAATGTTCTCACTAAATATCCTTGGAAAAAAATGTCTAGTCCAACCCTATATCCCTCTCCTTATGTCTTATTCATGGTGAATAAGAATTAAGTGCACCTTATTGGAATCCTCAAGAAAACCACCATTAACATACTTGGGGTTTCCTTCAAAGTAGATTTTGAGGTTTTAGAGTTGGCAGAAGATGATGGCTATTCAAACTTATTGGAAAGGCCTTGGTGTTATGAGAATCATGTAGATTTGAGCTTTAAAAACTAGTACATTAGCTTTGAAAATACTGATCAACACATAGTAATACCTTTAGACCAAGCATAGGTACTTCCTTATATTGAGCTCATAAGTGCTGATCAAGACATCAACAACTTGTATAACGTGACTACTCAAAATGATGAATAACATGATCTAATGCTAGATGGTATTCTCTAGTGGATAGATAACCAGTCTATCTTGAATAATACAAGTCATGATTTCAACTATTGGGCCCATGATGACTATGATCTCACTGAAAGATTGTACAGCATCGTAAATAGAGCAGAAAACATTCCATGCTAGCTTCCTAAATGTCACATGTTTTTTCACCTCATGGGTTTAGCCATAAGAGGACCACTGGAGGGACTACCACTAGAGAGACTTGATGAAGCTCCATGGTTCCAAGGATAAATAAATGTGTGTGACTTTATCCAATGCCTCAAAGAGTTTTATGATATAAAAAATGACTGAATGAGGTCTTTTGATCACATTTTTGGTGGTATCATTTCCAGATGATGGTGTACTCATAAAGAATAACTTTTATATTGGGATCAAGTGTGAGCTTATCTACATCATAGATTTCATCATGACAATAAGATTAGAGGCACACTTAGTTACAGTTGTGTGTAATCACTCAAACCTCACTTCATGGCTAATGAGACACTATGGTGAGCTAAGGAAACATTCTTACTTGAGTACCTCTGGGTCTTTACATTCTATGAGACTATGCACACTTGGGCATGGGCTTGGTACATTCATAAAAAGAGGTACATAGTACTAGGTCCTAGTAGTTACTAAATGATAACATGACATCAACACTTTCTTACTCTTCCCCAAGGATGGACATGCACATCACCCTTCAAGCCATGTAGGAAGCAATTACTAGGGATCCTAGTTATGTTGAAGATCACCTGTGGCATATTCATCAGGAACCTGAAGAACCCTTGCATATATTTATTGAGCCTATCACTCAATCAAATTTTTCACCTACTCTAGTTCCTAATGAAGAATGATGAGAAGAGATCTACATGGGCAAGTAAAAACTAGTCTTCTAGGTAGATGAAGGTGAAGCATCTACTTCACTTGACCCCTTGAAAAACCACCTATATGTCCCTAAAAATAATAGTCCATGAACTATTTAAGATAAAAGTTCTCTAATGGACAACCCTTATCATGGGCCCATCCAAACTATTCAACTCAGCATTGGCACAGAGAAAGAGCCTAAGATGGCTACAATTGGAAATTATTAGACTGAGATAGAGATCTCATAGATTTTGAATTGTTGAAAGAGTATCAAGATGTATTTTTGAGTAATTGTAGAAAAATGAAAGGGGTTCACCCTTCTCTAGGGAAGATGCACATAAATTTGATTGACAATGCTCACCCCATGAAGAAACATCCATACAAGATGGAACCTAACCTCCAAGCATGCATGAAAGAGGAGATCGATAACATGCTCCATATCAGTTACTCCCATTGATGAATTTGAATGGGTGAGTCCCATTGTAATCAGTATAAAAATGGATGGGCATATCTAGATCTATGTGGATTATAGTCTTTTAAATGCATCTTGTGTGATAGATCCTTTTCCAACACTTTTCATAGAGGAAATCCTAGAAGGTGTTTCCAGTTGTGAAGTATACTCTTTCATGGATGGGTTCTCAAGGTACCACCAAGTCTAGATATATAAGGAAGAACAATCTAAGATTAATTTTATGATAAAATGGGGATCTTTTGCCTATACCATCATGCCTTTTAGATTTAAAAATCCCTAGTGGTGTTCTCACGAATATCAGTTGAGGCTTCCAAAGATTTTATTCATAAGTTTATCCAAGTCTACTTAGACAACTGGACTATGTATGGGTTGGTCAAGGACCACTATTCTAATCTAAGACTCATGCTTGAGTGTTGTTGAGTGTTTCAAATTTCCCTAAATTTAAAGAAGTGCCTATTTACTACACCTTTTGGTGTACTTCTTGGGCATATCATTTATAAGGAGGGACTCCTAGTGGATCTAGCTAAGGTCTTTGTCATTCTTCTTCTACTAGCACCCAAAAATCAACATGAGGTACACGTCTTCCTAAGACACATGAGCCATTATATAATGTTTATTCAGGGTTATGCCAAGATCATCATGCCCCTAGAAGAGCTTCTAAAACACAATGAACATTTTATATGGACTAATTCTTGCAAAGGAGATTTCAAATCACTCAAATAAAGATTAGTTACCACTCTTATCTTGTAATTCCCTAAATTCCATGTTGATCCATTTGGAATGACATTCAGTGCGATACTTGCATAACCAGGTGAAAGAAACTTGGATCACCCAATTTACTTTGCTAGTAGGAAGCTAACATTGGCTGAAAGGAACTATACCACTACTGAGCATGAAGCTTTATCTATGGTTTATGCTCTACAAAATTTTAGGTAGTACCTTCTAGACACTCCATTTATATTCTATATAGACCATGAGGCCTTGAAATATCTTGTCAACAAGCCAGTCTTACATGGAAGAATTTTCCACTAGATTGTTCTCTTCTAAGAATTCTAGTTTTTCATAGTAGTAAATCCTAGGAAGACTAACTATGGACCTGATCGTTTATTCTAAATTGACAATGGAGAACCCCCACATGTCATATAAGATGATATTCTTGATGTACATCTTTTTTGAGTTACTTGGGTACATGAAGAACTATAATATGTTGCGACATTACTCAACACTGGCAACATGTCTGACTCCCTTACTTCATAAGAGAAAAAACAACTTGAGGTCCATGCTACAACATATAAAATCATAGCTGGAGATATTTATAAGATGGATCATGATGAGGTGCTTCAATGATATGTAATGCAACATGAATGCCTTGAAGTGCTCTAAGAACTCCACAAAGGTATTGCCATAGGACATTATGCTAAAAAGGATACCACACACAAGGTGTTACTCATTGCACTTTGGTGGCCAACTTTATTCAAATATGTAAAGGCTTATGTTAGGTAATGTGATGTCTTTTGATGCATAGAAAAATTGAATAGAAGATATGCTATGCTGTTGTACCCTGTTCTTTCTCAAGAACCATTCAAAAAATGGGTCATTGACTTTGTGGGGCCTATCACTCTAATAGGATGATGACCAAGCTCTTGATACATCATTATATCAATCAATTACCTCATACATTAGGATAAATCAATGCCAATGAAGTATTTTACTATAGAAACTACCACAATATTCATCTAGGAGAACATTATAGCATGATTTGGATGTACCTAAGCTTCACTAGTGATCATGGCACCCACTTTTTGAATGAGACAATTCATATCTTATTAGTTAAATTCATGGTTGTGCACCACAAGATGACACCATACCACCCACTAGATAATATAATAGATGAAACTTTTATTAAGATCCTTAGTACCACTTTGACAAAAAATTGCAATGTTGGACAGACTAATTGGGATTGTAGAGTATCTGTAGTACTATGGGCTTATCAAACTATGTACAAGCACCTCAAAAAAATCACACCATCCAACCTAGTATATGGCAAAGAAATAGTCATGCTAGTGAAGTTTTTGGTTCCATATCTCTGTATAACACATGTTTTAAACCTGGATGATGAATCCTATTTTACAACCAAGCTCGATGATTTGATGAAATTAGATGAGGCTTAGTTCCTCACCCATTGGAGTTAGGATGTTGAGAAATGTAAATAAAAATCATGGGCATGATCACCATCTAAATAATGAAGTATTTTCTCTAAGCATGAAAGTTATACTATATGATTCCAAGTTTGCATGCCACCCTGAGAAGCTTCACATCCATTGGGATGGACCATTTATAGTTCATAACATTTGACCTACTAGAGCTTGCCAGCTAAAGCAAATGGATCGATAATTCCTCGTAAGACACTATAATGGGAGTTGGATTCAATAATATTATGATTATATTCAATTTAAATGTTGTAATCAATAAGGCTTAAGGTCATTAGGTTAGAATTTATTACTTTTAATAAAAATTATTGCCCTTGAGGTATGTAACTCTTTTATGTAATTATGAGTTCATGTACTTAGATTATTTTTGTGGAGGACCATGAACCAATTTAGTGTGGGATAAGGCATGCATATGAATTCAAGACATAAGACAAGTGGGCACATAAGGATCATAAGGCATGAAAGTCATTAATGGCACACAAGTGATTAAGGGCACGTGAGTCATTCAATGTAATTTGAAATAATTTTGAAAGGTTGCCACTTTTTGGGTGATAGATGTCTTCCACTTCATTAGAAAGGTGGGTCATATTTATCATCCACTTCCAAGAAAGGCATGAGAAGGGATGGACTATTAATGCTACAAGGTTAGTTATGTTGAGAAACATGTGAGTGGAATGATGGGACAATTTGGTTAAGGCACTAAATGCTCGCTATAAGATTTGAAGTATGAAGGTAGTTACAAGATATGAATTTATGGATAGAAGTAATAAGGGGAGGGAAGGAATTAATGGAGGTTAAACCCCCTGAAGGGCATATAAATAAAATTTCTAAAGTCATTTTAAACTTTACCTTGCTCAAATTTTTGAGTGCTAAGTGTAAATGGTGAACCGAAGAACTAGAGATTGATGAAACAAAATTTATTGTAGATCAGAGTGATTTTGAAGTTAGAAAAGACATGATGGTTGTTTTTAAGGTGAAGAGGAGAGGTTTCTAAGTTTGGACTTGTGTGTAAGACTAGAGATTGTTGAATTTTTAGGTTGCAGGTTTTGCCATTGTTGAAGCGTGAAGCTTGAGATTCGAAGCAAGTTAGATCACCACCATGTACTCATTTGGAAATGTGGGATGGTCATGGATTAACCTTCAAGTGCCATGAAGGTAATGTGACTAAATAAAAAGTCTAAGATAATTGAAAATCTTCCAACCATATCAGAGGATGAAGAGGTGAGTAGAAGAACTTGGTTCCCTATATGAGAAAAGGTTTCAAGAGACCCAAAATAAAGACTAGAAGAATTGAAGCATGCAAAAGTCTTGAGGGAAAACATAGAATAAGAAGTAAGAGAGCATATAAGAAAAGATGGTGAAGAAAGGAAATCAGGTGCATGCCTCTTCATCACAAAATGCCCTAACATACCCCCCTTTCTCCTTGTTAATAGAAGAGATACAGTACCTAGAGTCAATCTTGCACATAGATAATTGGGTCTCTAAGGAGTCAATTGCAACAATTTTTTACTACAACCATCGTTAGCTGGACAATGAATTAGAGTTACAAAATGACTATCAAGTCTAGACCACCAACACTAGTAATCAAATGGTCTATGACTTGTCCATCAAGAACTTGCTAGATAAGGCCAACCTCTTTAAACTCTTTGAAATGCCATACTTTGGCAAGCCTATTGAGCTAATTAAATTCCTCCTCTCATGCATCCATGAGGACTACATCCACTTCATTGGGTGCAACATGAAGATCACCATGGAGAGGATAAACAAAGTCATAGGGATCCAATGTTTGGGGGTGAATATGTTGGATGATTTGGTAGATATGGAAGAGATTTAACAGACTGCCATCATGCTTATGTACCAAAAACAAAGGCATGTAATGCATATAAGGAACCTACAAGATCCTACCCTTAGAGTCACAACATAGTTCATTTTCACCAAGGTTAGGGGGATTGACTAATGGAAGGAGCTAGATATGGTCCACTTACACATTGCTCACTAAGTTATTCAGGGCACATAGTACAACTGGGCACTATATTTTTCCTAGGCTAAAGATGTAGATAAGGTGCATAAAATTCCTAAGTATAGGTTTCCTTGGTGAGCAATCCTCTTATTTCTAGTTTTTTATGAGATCAGGGTGCCTGACTACAGCTCAAGATCATTAAAGTGGGTGTACCCCCCACTCATAAGTCCCCCATTGAGTGCTTCAAAGCCTTCACCTGCCCCCAACACATCATCTAAATGTACAAGTTGAAGATGAGGTACTGGTCTAATAAGATGAAGATGAATTTCAAGAATGAATGGTGCATTCCCAAGGATTTACCCCCTAATCACAGATCAAGTAGAATTCATTATGAAGTAGCACTACTCCTTGGTTCACATTTGAATGAACCTTTCAGGACAAATTTCAACATGGCTTAAATTGCCATATGCCTTCTCTATGCTCTACTCCATTGATTTCATCAACAAGATTTATGATATGCAACCAATCAATCTATAAGTAGAATGAATCGATGGGGAGTGCCACACCCTCTAAAAAATGTTTGTATATCTAGGTAAAAAGGCCTTTATAGAGAGGGGAGAAACAAACTTAACCGATATTAAGGTTAAGAATATCCTGGTTGGGGAGCAAGTCCAGAAGCTATTTTATATGTTACACCCTTGCCAGTACCCTTAAGATGGAGACCCCAAGGAGAGGCTCCCCCATGAACTACAAGTAATAAGGAAGTAGGTAGAGCTAAGTGCTAGTATAAGTGGGTAGCAGGACCCTCAAAAATGATAGAGGATAGTGGAGGCATAACCCTCCATACCCACTAATTTTTGACTTTCCATGCCACATTCACCTCAACCTCATCCTTCACCTTCACCACGTCGACCGTCTCCCTCTCCATCTCACATTTCATTACCATCTATTTCATCTTTTCCTTCTCATTCCACTCTTTTACACTCATCTATCTTGAACCCTTCATCTCCTCATCCAACTTTCCCACTTTCTCCACCTCTATTACCACCTTCACCTCCACCTTCTCCAAAGATTACCATTGGATCAATGCCATACCAACCTCGAAGTCAAGTGCCCCAAAGGGAGCCTTCTTAAGAGTGGATTCATACTTTAGGATCAGATTCAAAGAAGACTCCATCCCTAGTGGAAGAGGCCCCATTTAGTGATCGAATTGATATTGATGAAATGGGAGAAGATGAGATGGTCTCAAAAATCCATCAAGAGGGTGAACTTGAGTGAGACCCAGAAAGGGGAAGGGGATAGCTCAGTGGGAATAGGAACAAAGAGGGTTGTCCACTTTGCATAAATGATACCATTTCAGTGTAGAAGAAAAGAACCTCTATTTGTGGAAACACTTCCACCCTAAGGATTCAACCCTAAATACAAGGAAGTAATTGTCATTCCTTTTGGAAATGTATAGTGAAGAGCCCTAATTTGATATTCCCTTAGATTTTATTTTTTCTAGCATAGATGCTCTAAGACTGCTAGACCTTATGAAGATTAATCCACAATGTTTCTCTCTAATAATGACAAGTGCTACATTTTTGAAACTAGCCATGGAAATGACATGCCAAAACATTTTTTTAGAATCGAACGTGCACACGATAGAAAAGAAACATGGTAGAGTTGTGTAAATGTATAATAAAGTGTATACAAAAAAGCAAGTGCTAGCTGAGGAAGTGGCCTCCTTGAAGCAACAAATCCAAGAGGCCATTGAGGCTAAGGTAAGGGTTTTAAACCTATGGAAGATAATTTTGAAAGAGGAGCTGGTACATATGGATGGTGTACCATTAGATAGGGATGCCATTATAAAGTTGGAAACATTAGTTGAGCTATTGCTCAAGAAAAATAAGGAGCACCTAATACCTAGAGATGAAGCCAAGGAAATTCTTGAACAATTCACTATAGTGGCAGACATTTGTAAAATCACTTTGGAGAGAGTCAGGGAAGTTATCCTAATTTTGGATGGTATTTTTGCATGCCTATCATGCTAAAATAAAATAGTAAAATCTCAGCTTTATGATGAGGAGGTCTTGAGGTAGTAAGTGGTTGATGCTACCCTTTTAATAAAATACCACATCAAGCATGCAAAAGCATTTAAGGATGTTGAAATGATGCAAGAATCCATTAATAATCATTGTCAATAAATAAATATAAGTTTTTCCATACTTTGAAGATAGGCTGACAAAGAGGTATTTGAGTTAGAAGAGACACATAAGGAAGCCAATGTAGCCATAGATGAACAAGTGAAAAATATTTAGAATTTGACTCAACCCAAGGAGCTAAAATAAGAAAATGAGGACATTGAACAAATAAGTACCAAAGTTCTTGATACATTGTCCTATTGGGATGGGCTAAAAAAGGAGCTCGAACAAAAGGGGCCAAAATTTTTGGAGGATATTGGTGTGGCTTAGTCCAAGACGGACTAAGGACTTAGTGTGGGATGATGTTGACCCCTAAATTTTATACAAGTATTATTCTATTTTTAGCACATGGTGTGGAGGGACCATTGTCCATTTTGACACAAGTACAAGAATGACATAAGAAGACCATGGCATAAGAGGAACATGGTGTGTAAGATTATCATGGCACATAACTTGCCAGGTGTAGAAGGAAAACAATGTATAAGACCCATCATGAGAGAACCCAGTTAAGGTGGAATGTGTCATGAGGGACCCAAGAATAGAGGACTTAGAACAAGAAGTGGATGACTAGGGGAGCATGAGGGAAGCAGAGCATGAGGGACATGGGAGAAATTAGAAGAGAAACTCAAGTAGGACACTTCAAACCCACCGATCAAAGGTTCTATAATAGCCCATGAAGAATGAAATACTTGGCTACCATACATAACATAAAACAAGTAGCTAAGGGCACAGAGGCCCGATTCTATAGGAACTATTTGTAAGAGCTACAACTCTCAACCTATTGGAAGTCCTATTTGTCCATGATAGTTAGAATATTGACACTTGTTCAAGGCAAAACAAGTTAAAAAACCCCTATTGTAATCATTTACGAGTGTGGTCATCTAGAGAATAGATATAACATTTTGTCTTGTAATTTGTTAAGCAATTAATGAATAGTTAGTATCTATCAAAACGTGTGATGATTCATAAACATTCTAGGTGTTAAATAATGAATATGTTTGCTTTATAAGTTATGGGTATCTTTTTATTTTATTGAAATTATTGAATAGTGATGGTGATCCTAGTTATCATAGTAGTTAAATCTAGAAAAATAAGGATAATAGTGGTATATTTATGGTATTGAATAACTTAAGATTTATGTTATAAGAGATGAATAAACATATAACAGTGTGCTTCAAATTCTTCAGGAACTGGTCTTTTGCTATGTGCTTTGAGTGAGCATTCAAGACTTACCACTTGCATGATAGGGCCAACACACTAGCTTGTTGGGAGAAAGCTTTAGCACTATAGTGGAATTAATTAAAAGAACACAACACGTAACATATGATATAGCTACAAATGAAATAAACTAAACTAAACTATACCTTAGCATAAAATGAAGCTTCCTCCATTGTGATTTAAATTTCAATTTGCTCTAAAAATGTGGTTGCTCACTCTTCCAACACCAGGTTAAAATGGGCAGTGTCGTGGTATGTGATCTCATACAATCTTAGTATCATAAACATATGATGAATAAGCTTGGAGATATAATGGCAGAATAAATTTTAGATGAAGAATATTCAAGATATAATGGTAGAATAACTTTTGGATGAAGAATCTTGACTAAATTAGAGGAAGAATCTCTAATTTATAGAATTTGGAAATGGATGTGAACCATCCATCTTGAGATGAAGATCAAGGGATGGGAATAAAAGGAAAATTTTACTTCATAATGGGAATCTTGAATTAAAAATTGGAGTGGATAACATGCATGACTCATAAATGAATATAAAATTCATTTGGGAGAAAGATATGATATAAAATTAGCAAGTGGATGTGAGGTGGATTATTAAATTGGAAAAAATTAGATAATAGAAGATAATGGGAATAAAGTTGGATTATTAAATTAGATCATAGAGGACAATGGGGATAAAGGTGTATTATTAAATTATTAAATTAAATCATGGAAGACAATGGGAATAAAGGTGGATTATTAAATTAGAATGGTGGGAGACAGGTGGAGCCTTTGGGCATGTGAGGATAATTTTGATCTTTTAGATTTATGAAAATTATGAATTTCTAAAATCCATGGAAGTTTTAATTAGAGAAAGATTAGTTAACTAAATTTAGATTAATTTAGGGATAATAAAGTAGTGAATAGTGAATAGGAAAATTTAAGGATGGTTAGAGAGGATTAGAGATGATTAGGTATTTAGTGCAAAGAAGGTTAAAATCAACATAAAGTGTCTAATTTTAAGTGTCTACACCATACAACCCTCACAAAGAAAGAAAAAGGCTATACAATTGAATGTTTTTTTGGTTTTGGATTAACAAAAACCAAAAAAATTACATATCTAATTTTTAATTAGGGTGCACCATCATAGGCTAAGGATGACATACATGTGAATTTCCATGTCGTAAAATGCATAAAAGGGTTTCTAAATGCCTGTAGATCAATTTCGATGGAATTTTAGGCATGTAAAAGCTTTAAAAACCATGTCAATATTCCATGAAGATACTATACAAAATTAGGAGGCTATACCATGATTAAACAAAGGGTTTTTAGCTTGAAAAATTTGTACAATTATTTGTATGTGAATTTTAAATATAAATGCAAGTGTTAGAAGTAATCAATAGGTTTCTATATGGATTCAAATGCATGTAAATATAGTATAGTTTATTTTTCACTAAATTTATAGGCAATTGTCATAAATCTATAATTTTTATGAATTTTTTAGTAATTTGTAAAATCCTATATATTTAATAAAATGTATTAAAAATGTAACTATTCAATGCTTTTTCAATGTTTTGTTCATGAAAAAAAAGTAGATTTTAAACTTGCATACACGTATTTTATCTTCATAGGTTTATCCTTCTTAACCTTCTTCAAATTTTATTTCATGTGAATCTTTTATTTCATCGAGGTTCACCACATTCTCTTTCAACAACAATTTTTCACCAAAATAACCAACCTTTACCAAGCTATGATATCACTGATTATAGTAAAATCACCAAATGAAATTTACCATAGGTAATCTTATGTCTAAAGTAGATAGATCACAAGTATTTTATTAATAGAAAATATTCAAGTACATAAGGGTTCCTATAATATATTAACTCCAAATGACCAAGATAAGACATATTTATAACTTTATCAATAGACCATTATAACAACAAACTAGGTAATAACTAAAAACCTAACTCTATACGAGATTATTTACCTGTAAAACATCATTACAACTTTATTATAATCTAACTAAACAAAATTTATAAATGAGATGTCTTAAATGAGAAGCATTTCCCTTTAATTCATTACAAACATATTAACCTAAATTATTGCTAAGACTTTGGAACAAGTCCTAACATATACTTGGGTTATGTGATTGATTTTTTTTGCTCTCAATGGACTTGGAACAATTGATCCTTATACTAAATTGGGGGCATAATTACCCTCCATTTCCCAGGTTCATATCTCCAAGGTTTAGTTTTGAACCTCTCTCCTATGCTTTAGCTATGAATCATCTCTACCAAGATAAAATACTAAGGGGAAACATGGTTGCATCGACACATAGGTGTACTCCTTGCTATCTTTCTTTCAAGTAATTTAAAATTATTCAATTTTAGATTATGTGCAATAATTACACTTGTAACATGATCTTGGTTTTAGTTAATTCAAATATAAACTTTTCAAGTGGGTTCATGTAAATATAAGGTGTGTATACACATGATGGTACACACTCTTTCCTTTAACCTAATAATTTCATCTTTATGCATTTCTAAATTAAAAAGGGAGGAAATGTAGATGCTAAAATATGGATTTATATGTTAAACTAGTCTTGTTCACTTGATAAATATATTTCAAGGTTTCACCCTTCAGTTTGACCTTCCTTGTAGCCAAAAGGTTTGCAATCACCACCTCATTAGGTATAATTACTTATTTCTTATTCCAACACTAATTATTTTGATTATCTAGATCACTAGTAACCATACATAACCTAAAATATGATATATCCTTCACTATCAATTATATAACCTCAATAACTTTCTTCCATCCTAGATAGTTGCATTAAAGACAAGACAATTACATAAACACTATTTCCCCTCCTCCAATGCATATTTATGCTACAAACACTCAAATTTTCAAAATATTTCAATGTGTATGGGTTGGCCTAAGAATGTCATTAACCCTTGTATGAGGATTATTTGAAAAGACCTAGTATAAATATAAGTTAGATCCTACTCATTATTCGTCTATCAAATATCTATAAAATTATATTTTTCAAGCAATCACCTATCAAGTTTAGACATATTATTGAAAATTTTAAAATGCAAAACTAAGCTATTATGCCCTATTCATTCATATTTGCATATCAATCATAGGAGCAGTCATTATACAATGTTGAAGCACTCAAAAGATAACCCATCGACCATATTTGTCAAGTTATAAGTTAGATCACTACATACATCTTCATATATTATATTGCACCCTTGTACACACACATTCCTACACATAAGGGAGAACTACATAAGTATAGGGCCCTTGTTGGATTATTAGCTATGTAGATAATGCTCAAAACAAATGGGTCTTTGAGGTCAGCTCGACACATTGAGCCCACTAACTAATTTTCTATAAGGTAACCAAACCTAAGGTGAAGAGCTAGGGTTTGAGATAAAAATAGTGATGTAAATCTTGTGCATGAGATCTAGATACATCAGATGAAAGGTGATAAAAAAACCCATAAATATCCAAGTGGTCATATCTTTATATAATGAGCATTATATATAGGACATTTAAATTGGGATTTAGATAATAACATTGAAACAAGTGTCCACAAGATTATGCAAGTGTCTAAGTAGCAAATAAGAATATTTATAGAATGGGAAGACTATTTACTAAACATTAGACTTGCTATTTCCACATTTTTACATCTCATATCTTTTTGCACATCATTACATAAGCTATGTATTTTTTATTATTTGTGATTACATAATCAAAATACTATTTGGTATTGTGATTTTCTATATTTAACATTTTAATAATTCAATAGTGAAATTAAATATCATAAACTGGAATATTTAATTGACCTACTTTTAGGAATAGGTTATCTCACTTTTGAATATTCCATTCCTTCATAATCCTTAATTTCCAAGAAATGTTAAAAACCTACGTAAATAAATGAATAATGTATCTCTATTAGTTTTCATAAAGGACCAAAATATACTCACTTTTTAAATGATCATATTTCATAACCATACCAACTAGTTATACTTTTAATGGATTGTCTAAGCATTGACTATTAGATTTATTAGTTTTGTTTCCAATGAACTTTCATGAAAATATATCCCTCCATGTTAAATTGAATACCAAATTTAACTAATAATATCTTAATATGATCCCAAATTTAGAGCTTGATCTTTTATATTATTTCATCCCATAGATGTAGCAAAGACTTATAACTCTTGCATATTCTTGAAAACCTGGAAAGGACCAAATTGTTAAAATTAATAAGAATCGACATGTATCCAAAAAATAATAGTCTATTTATTTTTTAGTTCATCTTTAAAAAAAATTATTTGATCTATTTTGCTTAATAAGGTTGAACCAAATAATTGTAATCTATAAAATAGAGATTGAAAAACACATTATTTTGACTAAATAGATTGACAAGATAATAACATAGATTTGAAAATGAGCTAAACATCCATGTCATAGCTACATTGTAAAGTATGATATACTTTTGTATGACATGGTTTCATATTTAAATCATTTATTGTGTATTTTATGAAAATATAATAAAATTTCCCAATCATGAATCAAACATCAATTAAATTGAGATAGGCATGACTGTCTTTATCTGCACATGTTTCTATTTATTTTTCAATCTTGATCCATGCTATTTAAATTAGGACACTACATGAAAGTTAAACTATTTCTTATGATAGTTCATTTCTATGTTTGGTTCATTGGTGGAGAAAAAAGGAAGAACATGAATAAAGAAATTGTTAAGAGAAGTATGAAGTATTAAATACTAGATTGAAAATTGCAGGATAGAAGAATTTTTTTTTTGATGGGCATCCTATTTTATGGTTAGGATGGGAACCTTAGAGATATAAACTATTTTAGAGTAAGTAAATTTATATGTTTCTAACTTGGTACCACAAATAATTACTTATATTTTGTAGGATTGGGGATAAAATAATCTCAAACTCTATTAGGTTCATGTATGCCAATTCTTTCCCTGTAAAAATGATTTAACTTCTTACACTTATACCCAAACTAGACATCCACATACTACATGTTATGTTAAACAAGGAAGACATGTTGTTGTTGTTGTTGTTATTATTATTATTATTATTATTATTGTTATTGTTATTATTATTATTATTATTATTATTATTATTATTATCATTATCATTATCATTATCATTATCATTATCATCATTATCATCATCATTATCATCATCATCATCATCATCATCATCATCATCATCATCATCATCATCATCATCATCATCATCATCATCATCATCATCATCATCATCATCATCATCATTATTATTATTGTTTGTTTTATGGAAAACATCATTGGAGAGATGCCACATTTGGGTAAGACCCAAGGAAGACATTATTAGTCACTAACACCCATGTATTCAACCAAAATAAGTCATTGAAAGAAGTGAAAGCAACATTGTTTGAAGATTGAAGAATCAAAAACTCTATGTCTCTCTGAATATTGCATACTGTTAGCCCTGGCTAGGTCACTTAGGTGTGTACTCTATACCCTTATTAGGATACACTCTATGTACCCTCATCTCAATCATACTCATACTTCACTCATAAGTTTTTGACCTTCTTCCTATGAGAATCATGTCTTTCTTAATTTTTCTATATACCTTTAATAAGAATTAATTTCACTATTTATTACATTGAGAATATGTTATAACCAACATGTCATTCACATCTCGTAAATTATACATTATTACATTTACTCAATCATAATAAACCACATTTAGGTATTTTATATAGCAATCTTTATTTCATGACTTTTAACCCCTTTTCATTTTTAGGTTATGTAATTTCCATGTATTATTAATTCATGGGTAAATAATCATATAACATTATCCTCTTGTAGATTACTGATTGCCATCAAGAGCTTAGGGATCACCTACACTAAAAATCATAATAGTGTTTAGTTAAAAAATGTGGGTATTGATGATGCATAAATTTAATCCTTTCGTATGTTTCACTATTTACGAATATATTTATTTCATTTTATACTATACATAATTATCCTTGTATATAAAATATCATATCATTAACAAATTGATTATAAATACTTTAAGATATGGTAAAAATACATCATGCAACATGGTCATAAAAGTATCATCATCTTGTTGTTGATCAAAGAGGAATGGATTATTACTAAAGTTCACATTCATGGTTAGATTGTACCTAGCTCAATTTCTAGTAACATGTGCCATGAAAATTGGATTTGATTTGATTGGTTGGATTAATTTATCAAAATTTATTGGTTAGATGCTTTGATTGGGTTTGAATGTTAATTTTGGATGTAGCTTGGACACAAATTATATTGTATTTAATTCCCTGATTTGGGTTTGAATTAGAAAGTCAGATTCATTTTGACTAAGTTAAGTAAATTGGTCAAATATGTTGATTGGATTCAGATATTGGATGTTAGATTTGATTTGAAAATAAGTTGGAATACTTTTAATAACCTTATTTGATTTGACCCAAAAGAGTTAGATTGATTTGATTGGATAAAATTTATTGTTTGGGGTTTATGTGTTGCTTGATTTTAGTTAGATTTAAATTAAACTTGATTTAATTAGTTTAACTTGGATGTTATTGGATGTTTGACTTGTTTAATTGGTTTGACTTTGGATTAGATATAATAGTGGTTTATCACATGGGGAATCAATCAAAGCACCAAGTAAAACCTATATTATTCAAGTAGGCATGTAACCAACTAGTGTCCCACTAATTTACCCTAAAATTTGATGGGTGTGTGGTGGGTGATCTTCAAGAATGTTGCTCCCTACAACATTCTTTGATATATGGCTAAGAGGTCTTAAGATAGGATAAAGTAGGTTGATCTAGGTGAAACCTCTATATATCTTTTGGTATGGTGATTTCCAATTCCATGATGTAAAGCTATTATCTAGGGAATGGGTATTAGAGGATGAAACACACTCATTTCATATCACTGATAAAATAGCTGACCACATAATGAATAATGACAACTCCTAATAATTTATATACCCCATTGAAACACAAGTTTTGTCTATATATTTGATGATGAAATATCAGTATCAAGACCCTAAAAAGCTGAAAATAAAAGGATGAGAGTTGTTTATGATTTTGAAGATTACCTTAGGGTGTGAGGTAAGAGCATACACAACTACACCTATGATAAGACACAAAGTCTTAGGCCATCTTTGATCCCAAAGATCACCTTACAGTGTGAGGGGAGATCATACATGACTTTGGTCTACACACACATAAACAACTAGCATGAAAGATAAAAAAAACAAAGATTAATTTAAGTTAAACTTTTAATTTTTTATATTTGGGTTTTATCGATTGATATTTGGTAGTAAATCTATGAAAAATTAGTTAGTAGTATGTTTTAAATGTCTTCATCAGTATATATTTTTAAAAACTTGTCAGAATGTAAAAATGTCTATACATAAGGTGAAATCACCAAACCATATGGAAAAATCACTAGGATACAAGGTGAAAACACCAAAGGATTGTAGACAGATAGAAAGGTGAGAATGTTAAAGGACTGCAAATAGACAACAAACATGCAAAAAGGTGAAAATGCTAAAGTTCAGGGTGAAAACATTAAACAACATGGGAAAAAAATAGGATATAGTGTGAAAAATCTAAAGGAATTCAAAATGATGATAAATAATAATAAAAAATGTCTAAGTACAGGGTGAAAATTCTAAAGAACAAGGTGAAAACATTAGGATACATTGCAAAAACACTTAGGGAATGTAGTAAAAAAACATACAAAATGGCAAAAAATGGTGAAGTCCGGAGTTTAAATGTTGATTGTGGGGGAGAAAATGTCAAACCATAAGGTAAAAATTTAAAACACATGGGAATAGAATTTTGGACAAAGTTTTGAAAAATTCAAACTCAAATTAGCTCAAAATTGTCCTAAATTAAACCCCCACCTCTACTTAATCACAAGTGCCAAGGTCAAGTGAGAGAAAATAAATAAGGATTGTTAATTATTTTCCTACTTAGTATGAGATAATGTATATCACAAATGCAAACCATTATCAATGCATTAATATAAATAAATTCACAATGAATACCTCTGATGAGCAAAGAGGAGGCTAGAATCAATACCTTTACTACCAAGGAGAAAGTCATCCTTTTGATGTTGTTCAATGCTTGATGGATGTAGTTGAATGTATTATGGAGAACACGTGAACAATTAAACAACATATCCCCTTGGAAACTTGAATATTGGATTGATGATTGATGATCTTAATGTTTGGCTTGAGATTCAACAAAGAAAAATGTTGCTAGGCTAATTGAGAGTTTTTTAGAAGTGGAGAGGTGAGGGTCTATTTATATATTTTCTAGATGGATGTGAGCCATTGATATCCATCTAAGATCAAAGGTGGAGAATGAGTCATCCTCCTTATTAAATGAGGGAGATTGGGGAATAAATGTAGGAAGTTGAGTGTGCAAGGAATTATATTTATGAAAGGTGGCTAAATTGCACTTCTTGTCCCTTACCTTAGACGTTTTAGATTGCCTTGGAATTTGTTGATTGACATTAAGATTTGAATATATTTGATGACAAGTGGGTGAGGATATCACCAATTTGAGATGACTATATATTTATTTATTTTAGTTAATTATGGAAATTACATTTTCCATAGTTTTTTTTATATTTAGGCCTAATAGCTAACTTCACATGATTTGCTAGCTAATTAACCTTGATTTGTGATTTGCAGTATTTTTGGCAAGGTTAATTATGCAAATGAGATTATTAAATTAATTGATTAGCCATGATGTTTTCAGAGTGATGAATCGATATGGAATGTAATTAATGTAATTTAGGTCATGATATGGTGTATTAATGTGTTTAGGGGTGTAATGACCACATTCAAGACAAAATTGGTAAGTTGACTCATTGATTTGGGATAATAGAAGAAATTAGAATTTAATTGCATGATAATGTGAAATAGTGATTTGATGAATAATGATGACACTAGAGTGGTGTAAATGAGGTGTCTACAATCATAATCACCCACACATTTGGGCATTTTATATAACAATATTTATTTCATGACTTTTAACTCCTTTTTATTTTCAACTTATGTGAGTTTCATGTATTATCACTTCATGGGTAATTAGTCATATAACATTATCCCCTATAGGTTAAATATTTCCCTCAAGATATTGGGGATTATATGCACCAAAATTCATAGTAGTGCTTAGTTAAAAAAATGTGGGTATTGAATATGCATTTAAATTCAGTTTTTTCCCATGTTGCACTATTTATGCATGTATTATTTCATTTTAAGCTATAAATAATTCTACTTTTAAATAAAATACCATAATTTCAGATAATAAAATGATTATCAATACTTTAAGATATGATCATTGTTTATATTTATTTACTCTATTTTATGGATTAATTAGATTTAACTTTACTATTATGATTATGTTTTGTGGTTAAATTATGATATTTTAATTATTGTGGATGGATGTGGATATATTATTTTTTGTATTTAATTATTTTACATAAGTTAGGTGATTGAAATTCAGTCATAATTTATTTATCCTTGGACTCTTGTGTTTATGGTTCTATTTGGTAAGAGATCTTAATTAGTCTTTGCGTAAACATAAAAAGCTAAACAAAAATCAGAATTGAGATTTGTATCATTGTACAATAATAAATGATTGAATGTAAATATCCATATTTTTTTAGTTTAAAGTGTTGTTGTACATAGGTGTTTGTTAATCATATAGGTTAGTTTTAGAATGGTTTGTGGCCACATTTCACATGAAGTTAATCCACCATTTTCTCAATTAAAAAAACCACATATATGTAGCTTGTGCCCTCGTCATATCCTTCATATCCTAAAATGAGAGGGTGTGTACACATTATATATGTTGTGCATAAAACCCATGTCAATAATGTTATTTGATGGATTTAAACATGAATCAATTTAGCTTAGAATATAGATTTTTATGAGATTTTAACATAGATCAATTAAATGTTTGGTGATTTAGATACTATTTTTTGAACTATTGTAACCTTTATCAAAAAATATTTTAATCTTATGTGGCATAAAAAATATTATTTATGGGATTTTAAAATTTGAGCATGGATCGATTTAATCACCAAATAAAAGTTAATATATATCAAAAGGCAAAACCTAGATGCTTAGTGAGGCATGTACAATTTATTGTAGGATTCAAAGAAATAAAAATAGATTGTAAATATAAGTGCTTATCAAAATATATTTCTTAGAATATAACATGTCATTTTAATTATTTTAACATAAGTTAATATAGTTTCAAGTACATGTCCACTGGAAAACATCAAAGCGGGGTGGTTGATAAGGCATTTACAATTTTGTAGGCTTTGTTAAATTAGTTTTTTAAGTTTGTTTGACATTTTATATATAGTCTTGCATTTGTATTATCTAAAATTGATCAACTTACAAAAATAAAATATAAGGATGCTTGATTTTTTAACATGGATAAATTTACACCGAAATCCATGGTGCTAGATTTTAACATGAATCAAATTTGTAAGAACCGTCTAGTTAGGTACCTGAAAAAATTAATATTATATATATATATATATATATATATATATATATATATATATATATATATATATATATATATATAACCTTGGAAAGGTATTCTTACTTATCCATCCTTATAATTCAATAATGGATGAATTGTTATGGTTCATTGAGTCAGTGTTTCCATCAAACACGACAACAAGGCACTATAACACAACATAAACCAAGAAACCATGAGATAATCTTAGGTTAGCCAAACGTTTAAACCTACATTTACACTTTCTAAATCTATGTTAGGAAAAATAATTAGAGTGTGACTTGAAAAAATTCCAAGAAATTGGAAACAACAAAGTTTACTGGGACATCCCATGACTAGTTCATAGCATGATAAATCACTTACAAAATGGTTATGGATAAAATACTCCATTAGGAAAAATTTATTTCTAAAATATCTAACCATTTTCTCAAAACTACATGGTACCATTAGGAACCCACAACACCAATCTTAAAAAAAAAGATAACTTTGAAATAAGATGGCATTCAAAATGGGTTTTGGCACAGAAAAGCTATTTCACCCAAATTTTTCTAAACAAATTGGGTTTAGAATTGGGTTGCTATAATTATTAACTTATTCCAAAATAAATAAATAAAAGTTCCTATGAAATTTTAAAGATAAAATAAAACACTAAAAGCCTCCAGTTTTGTGAAATTTTAACCTTAGCTATTTTTAGTGGATTAATTTTGAATCAACTCTACGTGCTAAAAGGGAACAAAATAATGCAAAATCCTACTATCACCTTTAAAAACTAAGTTCACATAATGACATATGAAAAATGTATAAAAATGCTTGTTATTATTTCCAAATCTTGTATTTTAGAGGTAGATCTTACAAGTGTTATTTTCAAAAAAAAATTAGGAAAAAAATTAATTTGAAATAGTTTTGCAAGCCATTTTATGTAGAAAAACATAAGAGGTTTACATAGTCCATTGCATAAAAACTCCACAAATTAAAGCAACTATTTCTCTAAAAACTATCTATCTGGGAAATATTTACACACTATTATATCATCTCATACTATAGGATTAGAGGCCAAATACCTTAGGTGTACATCTTGAATAAAGTCTCTCCTTTCTAAATTAATCATTCATTAGTAACATAGAAGCCAAACATTTCAATGAGATTATTATTAATGATGGAAAAATATTTACTCATTTTATAATACTTGACCTAAAATAGTTTTCATTTTCAAATGCATTTAATTCACTTAAATGTAAATATAAATTTTATAATAGTGAGGTTCTACACAACCAATATTCAACCAATTATGGCCTTTTATCGATAGAAAAAATGGTTGACCTTCACCACCTAGAGTATAATTCATAATATTATACATCAAGAATAGTATAGTCACCTAATGGAATTAGATAACAACTTTCTTTTGAGGAGGAGGCTATTCCACATGGGCTTAATATTTTTCTTCATTTGATTAATCCATTTTATAGTTTTGACTCCAGGCCTAGCCAACAACTAATGTTAACTATTTGAATTTACTCGTCATTAATATAATCTCATTGATAGAGTGATTTTTTTGAATTGCTTAAGTTGGGGACATTATTACTAATTTTTTTAATTGAATACAACTAAGAGTAGACTATTTAACCATTGGTATCAATTGGTGAGTTTTGAAAATAAAACAAGCCAAGGATTCTCTTCCTTGTTCCACACAATCCACCCTTTTATAAATAAGTATTTAAAAATATATAAATTAATTTATTAATTTTATATTTTTATACAAAAACGGTTACAATATTAATATCACCGTGAATTAAATTTACATGGCTTACAATTGTTGGAGATTAGTATTTACATTAGGTATTTATAATAGAGTAAATAGTACGTACAATTATTCTATTATGTAAGTTACTTATTAGAATATAATAGTTTAGAGTTATATTGTTGAATGTAACAATAATATATCACATATAGATTATTGAATATTATAGGGATATCAGGAGATTGTGGTGGAGATATGAACTCCAAAACTATAGGAAAGACTTTTTCTATATAAATGTATTGTCTTGTATGAAATATTATGTGTGAGAATTATAATATTATTCTTTGCCTAATCTATGTGAACTTTGTTCAGCTCCATTGCATGAGATAAATATTTGTTTAATGTCATATAATACCTATCTTTGGTACTAGAGTATCATAATGATATCCTAAGCATTATGAGGGGAAAATATTATTTTTTCAATTGCCACAAGTAATGGTGCATAGAAGAAGATGTTTTAAATTATGTATAGATTAGAATTTCTATGGTATCTTAATTTGTAAGGTTTGCACTATAATTATATATTGTGGGAGATAATGGGTCATATGCTAAGGTGTTTGAGATGTACACCATTTTCATCAATCATAATTGATCTAGTTTGAGTGTTACCTACTGTGTAGACTAAACAATGTGTGTTGATTTATTTTGGTGATATTCTTTCAAACGGTTTTTATATTTTGCATTTTATTTGTAGACCTATACATGCATATTATGAAGTTAATCAATCAAGACTATCATTTATTTTATGATAGATATATCTATATGTTTCCAAACTAATGAGTTTTTTTAGTTGTATCTCCTTATATTTATAGTGCCTAACCAAATTAGCATTGGTGGAAGATGTAGCTAGTGAAAACTTGTAATAATAATAGGTGGAAACATCTATACCAAAGGAGTTCAATGTATAAAATTATTTCCATTTTGTATGTATGAAAGGTTGAGGATCAATACTAAGGTGAAGCTTTCATTGAATAGGTTATATTACTTTAAATATTTATTCCACTCTAGTTTAGTGAAGCTAGTATCTGAATCAGTCCTAAAATAATTTTCTATGTTTCACTAGAAGATAAACTATTATTTGAATTTGTGCTTCTATCATGCTATTGTATGTTTCATGGTATTTGTGTGACAATTGAGGCATAGATATGTGTCTACCAAGTAATTTTGATTTTAATTTTATATGGCATAGGTTGTATATCTTGAATAAGCATCTCAATAGCATTCTTTGCCATCATCTTCTTACCTACATTAACTCTTTTGTGATCTTTGTGAATTCAAGTTGTTGGTCTATCTTCACTTGTATATGGTTTATTTTATTTATTTCATTTAAGGTCTATTATTTATTACCATGTTAGAGTTATAATTATCTTTAGGTTTATAATTAAATTTTTCCTTTGTATTTGTATGAGTTGTTTAGAAATTTATAATTGTCGTTTGAATATTTTGTTTACAATAGGGTCCTTTTTTCATTAAGGATAAGTAATCAAAATTATGCCTGTAAAAATTATTGTATGTCAATTAAGAATCAAAAGTCATTGGAAATTATTCATTATAGTTATAATGTCAATCATTTTATAAATTCATTTATGTCAATGTTGTCAAAGTCTTGAGTCTAAGATGCATTTTTCAAAGTTGAAGTCAATAGTCATTATCTATTACCATTTGTGTCAAATCCAATAGTCTTATGTACATAAAAAATAAAATGATTCGAGATTATAGAGTCATATTTTGTTTCAAAAGAATCAAAATAGTAAAAAATAAAATTCTCTTATAGATGCATTTTTTAGGAAACCCAACATCCTATGAAAATACACTATTTCACATTGAGGGGGGAAGTAAACCCAATGTGGAAATGATTGAGCTTCATGAATTTATCGGTTAAGTAAGTAGCTTATCATGATAGAGGTTAGTGGCAATAGAGGAAGGAGGTAAAACAATGACCTCTCGTCAGTCATCAATGATGGGGTTTTAATTTTGGTATGATGACATTTGTTTCATTTGTATGTGTGCATTTCAATCTTTTTAGCTTTTTTTTTCGGTGTGAAAATAAGAATAGATGAGTATTATTTTTCACTTTTGAATATTCCTCATGTAATCCCTTTTGTAGAAATATTGTATAACATTGATCAACATGTATTGTATCTATTATCATGTAAAGGTTATTAGTAAATCTATGGAAAACCAATTGTGTAAGGTTTTTGGTGAACTTGGAAAACCAATTGTGTAAGGTTTTTGGTGAACCTAGAAAACTAATTATGTAAGGTTTTTGGAGAACTTAGAAAATAAATTATATAATATATTTGGTAAATGTAGAAAACCAATTGTGAAATGTTATTGGTACACCTACAAAACCAATTAGGTAAGGTTTTTGGTCATAGTCAGGGAAAAACATCACTAAGAAGATCATGAGCACACAAATGTGGCATGCTATAATCCAAGAACTATATATGTTTTACCATGTAAAACTATGGGGGGTGGGGGATGTTGGATATTAGTATTTACATTGGGTATTTACTATAGAGTAAATAATACTTGTGGTTATGTTTTAGATTACGGTAAAATAAAGTTTTGAAGGGACCCCAAAACCCTTTAATAGAATCAAAAAAGATAAAGCATTAACAACCACCAGGAAAAGCAGTCCTGAAACCTACTGAAGAGAAGCATCAAAATCAGGTTTTACAGGGACCTGAAACCACAAACATAGTCCAATAAAAGCACCCAAGTATTACAAGGACCTGAAACCTCAAATAAAGTTTAAGACCAAGAATCAAAAAATAGGACCAAAAACAAGAACCAATTTCAACAACTAGCAATAAGGACCTGAACAGGAACAAAACCAACAAAGAAGACCCTAAGCTTCTATTACAGTTCCATGATCATCTTGACATCCTCCTTCCCAATCATAGCAGTATCCTGGATGGAGTTAGCAGCCGAAGTAGTAGCAGCTTGCAAGGCTTTCTTCCTCGAACTCTACCTTGTCCTCTTACTTGGACCCTCCAAGGATATTATTTCTTCATTTTCTCTTTTACCAAGGCTAACTGCAGTAGCATAGATACTTGATGTTACCTGCTCCATCTTTGTTCCACTTTCCTTGATGAGCATTCTAAGATTATGCTCATAATATTTAAGTTTTTTTGGGATATCTCCCATTTGCACCTCCAATTGGTTGATTATGGCCCGATTAGCATCCTTATTGTGTTTCATTGTTTCCACTTTCTTCTTCAGCCCCATTATTTCATTATAGATCCAAGAATCAACTTAGAGAATAGAGTTAGCATTAAACTTGGCAGAATGTAGGAAGGAAAGCTTGGTTTCCCTCTGTGGAGAGTCACAAATGTCTTCTACAATCTCATGTGGAGGGGAATCAACCTTTTCAATTTGTTCCTCCCTATCCATCAGTTCCTCCTCTCTAGTCTCAACAGGGTCTTCATGCTGAACAGGGTCCTCCTTTTCTTGTCCCCCAGTCTCCGTAGCAGGAGTAGAAGCCAAAACCATGTGATCCTCCTCTCTCATAGAAATTGGATCATCAATTAAGTTATCTTTGTCTTTAACACCTCCCTCGGACACAGTCTAATTACCCTCATTGTCATAATTGCTCTATTCTGAGTTTCCCTCAGTTGTATCCTCTTCATTCCCTTTCTCAATTCTTCCTTTTGTTTCTAGATATCCATCCAAATTAGAGCTAAAATCCCCAACATCCATCCCTTCCTCTTCCTCTGGGACATCCTTCTCAGAGCTTTCAGTACTCCGACTCAGAATCCTCTTCTATAATTTATTTTTGAGAACTAGAGGGTTTTGGTTTTGCCTTTTCTATCCCTTTAACATTCTCATCCTTCTTACACTTTTTGGAATAAGAACCCTTATGTTTGTCAGAAGAAGGAGTCAAAGCTATGGATTTATTTTTAAAAAAACCCTCTATGAGAAGTATCAGACCTTCATGTAAAATGGGGTGAGACTCCTTCTTATGGGCATACAAACTTTGAAGCAACAAAAAACACAGATAGAAAGGGAAAGAAATTATATCCTTGTGCCTAAAGTGGTTGAGAAAAACAAAATAAAATTTGTGAACTCTTTAATTCCTACCATCAAGGATAAAGTACTCATGGATATAGCATAGCACATCTCCCCAAATTCTTTTTATATGTTCCATGTCAAAGAAGTCTCCATTCTTTTCCAGTTGCTTCTCCTCTGCATCCATCTTCAGAAATTTTTTGTAGGCCGAATTGGATATACTAGTCTGTTTTGAGAACTTAATACCACCCACGGGAAGCTCCATGACCTCGACAATGAAGTCCTCAGTAAGCTTCATAGTGACTTCATGGAGAGTAACTCTGTCATCAATCCAATTTTTAAAGAAGGCAGTAGTGACATGGGATTTAATGGTTATGTTGTTATGTAAGTTAGTTATTAAAATATAATAGCTTAGAGTTATATTTTTGTATGCAATAAAAATATATCACATATAGGAGATTGACTATTATAGGATATGAGGATATTGTAGTAGAGATTTGAGCTCCACAATTATAGGAAAATTTTTTCTTATATAAATGTATCATCCCATATGAAAAATTAATAGTGTGAGAATTTTAATAATATTCTTTGTTTACTCTCTATAAAAGTTGTTCGGCTCCATTGCATGAGATAAATACTTGTTTAAGATCATATAATACTTATCAACAACATCAATTCAATCATAATATTTTATAATAAAAGTTACATTTAAGAGTCACTTCATAACAACTTTCATAATAAATAACTCAATTATAAGAAAACATTCAAATTATATTTTACCTTATTCAAATGATCAACATGATTGTTTATCTACCTAAAATCATTATTTATATTTATCTATAAGTATAATAAAAATTCATTTTTATGAATGAGATTATATTAAACCAACTTTAGATATTATAATCAAAATCAATAACCATCAATCTTCTTAATATGAACAAGTAAACTACAACTAGCAATTTAGTTTCTAAACCACATGTCAAGGGAAATTACTAATTGAAATCAATAAAAAAGTAAAACAAACACCATTCCTAATAGGTTTATCAACAAAATAAGCATAATTTAAACAAAATATTTCAACTTCTTCTCTGTTAGTTCTCCTTTACCGCTTCTCAGCCAACTTCACCGTGAATTCACCTCTTTATTCATTATGAGAACCTTTGATTTCCATCAAATCATTAAGTAATCTTCATCAATACTATCTCCTCATGAGTGGGAGATCCATTTCTCACTAAAAAATGTTTCTCTTAAAATAATTCCCTTCCACTCAGTAAACCACTGCACCACTCAATAAATGGAGGGAGTAATCATGAACAAAAATAAATTATAGGTATTAAAGCAACCCATAAGTGGTGCACTAAATGGTTATTCTAGTCCATTTTAACTACCAATTTGAATTCTAATACTAATCCAAAATTTCATCCATTATGAACATTAAATACCATTTTATCATTTTATAAATATTTTAATGCCACTTAGTAGTTCCAAAATTATTTTATTTCATTTAATTTTTAATATAAAAACCATCTTCACATATCTTAATTTACATATCGATAGATAATTGCTTAAATGAAATAACAATACCCAAGAATCTTACATCCAAAGATAAGGAACATTGACTCACCATAAGGGTCTCACCAACAAGTGCCTTAAATCTTAGTACAAGAAAATAAGATGTTACAAACTTGATATATAACATGTCATTTATGGGATTTTAACATGGATCAATCAAATGTTTGGTATGATAAATACATATTTTGAATTATTATAACCTTTGTCATAAATATGTCTGCCTTTTTCAAATAAATATTTTAATATTGCATGGCATAGAACATGTGATCTAAGCGATGTGAAACTTTGAACATAGATCAATCTACTTACTAAGTAAATCTAAATACACAATTTTATAGGCTTTCTTAAATTAGTGTTTCAAGATTGTTCAATATTTTCTATATTTTATTTCATTTGTGTGATTTGAGCATTGATCAATTTACACCAATAGATGAAAGGGGTGTTTGAGACTTGAAAATGGGTCAATTCAAACAAAAATTCATGGTTCGATGTTTGAATATGGATCATTTACAAAAAGACATGAAATTTGTGATTTTATAACCTTTCAATGTAAAGTTTTTAAGTTTTCTTAGCATAAAACACATCATTTTAGGGATTTAACCATGGATCGATAGGACAAAGAACACATCGTTCTTGGGATCTAACAATTAATCAATTTGACATAGAACATATTATTTGTTCAATTTTAACATGGATCAATTAAATGGTTGGTGATCCACATATAATGTTTTGAGTTATTGTAACCTTTATAAAACCAAGATTTTAATCTCATGTGTCATAAAACATATTGTTTATAGGATTTGAAAGTATTTTTAGACACCTAAATATGGTCACAAGTACTTGATCATGTTAGTTTTGAAACTTTTTTACATTAATTAACTTGTGCACTTAAGCTAGACCTATTTTACCATCTTACTCTATCCTAAGTACCTATGAGGACCTATTTATGTTCCAAATTATTATTTGTCACCTAAAAAATTGTTATGATTGATATATATTATTTGTTATGATTATTATTATTATTATATATCATTTAATTTCATTTTGCTTATCGTAAGTTCACTTGCAATTCTTTGGTTTATGCTATTCAATTTATCTTAATTATGGTTAATTCATATATTAATTCAAATTTCAATAAAACATATTGGTAAACCTGTTACTCCTAAGTTTACCTTAGGGTTTCAAAATTATATGGATTTAAAGTTTTTTCCTAGGGTTTAGATATATTATTGAATATTAAACACTAAAATAATCTCTTTTTTACCTTGGATCTAAATCTAACATTAAAAGAACTTGCTTTTAACCTCAAATATAATTATTAACACTAAAAACACTTTATTTTGACCTCAAATATGATATTTGACATTGAAATCACATTCTTTTGACCTTTAATTTTAGGAGACTTTACTAATATCTATACATCAATAAATTATTCATTTTTCTACATTATATTTCATATTTTTATTTATAGTACCTTTTCCATGTTACTGTTTAAAATATCCTTATTTTTAGGATCTTACATTTTAGTTACTTGATTTTCAAAGAATAAATAGATATATTATATGAGGACTTTTTGATTCAAAGTTTTAAAAATCAAATCAAATTACATGCTAATACATATGTACCATTAAAGCAAATATTTTTATAAAAAATGACATGGGAACAAGAGTAGTCATATTTTTAGGATGCTATAAGGCTTAATCATAAATAACCTAAAGTCTTTATTAATTATTATTATTTCAACATTCAATAAAATATTTTACCAAGATGAAAAAATCCATGCATAACTCCTTTCATTGCTTATACTACCCCTTCTCAAGATGGTGATAATTACTTTCCCTCTAATTAGGGCCTTGTTATCACTATCCCAAGAGGTAAGATGGCTCATCCTATTATGAAAAATTAATGTAATAAACATGTCCTTCCACAACTCTATCCACATCCTACATCTCCTCTTGATGGTGTTTGCATGCATATTCAATCATAAGTACCTAGTGTTTATACTTGTGAAGCCCTTCAAGATCAAATCATCACTATGATAAAGTAAATAAATGAATTATAAAATAAAGATTTATATTTTAGTTCAAATTTCACATCATGGGAAAATAAGAGGACATATACAAATAATCCATACTATATTAGTGTTACTCATATATATATATATATATATATATATATATATATATATATATATATATATATATATATATATATATATATATATATATATATATATATATATATATTCATCTAGCTATTGTGTGCATAACAAGACTTCATATCATAATTTTAAGCTAAAATAGAACACATCTAAAAATGGTGATTGAAAAATTATGGAAAAGGATAATAAAATTTCAAGTGAGCTTCTAATAAAAATGTTTTGAAATATTTTTATCACATTATCTTTTATACCTCCTCTTGTTTTATGCTATTTTGGGTTTTACACAAACACACTTACGTATATAATTTTTTTGAAAGGAGTATGATAATATTCATATTTAAATTAAAATGCAACCAATAATATAAATTTACCTAATTTGGTACATATAAGAAACACAATAAAATACAGTGTAATCAAGGAATAAAGAGATCATATTTTATTTGAAGTTCATATCTGAGACATGACAAAGATATGGAATCATCTTAGAATATTTCTCAGGCTATGGGATGTTCTCACTCTTCATTTTCGACTATTTCCACTCACGGTATTATTACATCAACTGTATAAAGTTGTGTTGACATAGATTTCCAATCTAAAGTATACATAAAAGTGGATCAAAACTCCTATTAAATCTCTACTATCACATGTGTGCCTATTTGGTATATCATAATATGTCCATCTATGTACGAGATCTAGCTAATAAGCAAAACCCTAATTTTATTTTCTTTGACCTCTTGTAACTTGGTAAAATGGGGTTATCATGTGAGTCAAGCTAACTCTATCAACCCCAATTATTGTTAAGTGTTTCCCACATAGCCAATATTCCAAATAGAGCCTTAGACTTGCATGTAGTTCTCCCTCCTAATAATATGTGTGGAATTGTAACTCTACACTTATATACTCTCTCTCATATAATAATATTTGGTAAAAATAATGTAAGAGTGAAAAAACCTTTTGAGTACTTTAGCTGTTTAATTTACTACTATAGTGTAGTTTGATGGCTTGCAATATAACATAATTGATAATTAGAACTTGTTTGATGAAATTATCAGATGATTTAAATAGACCATAACTTTTGTATATATAGGGATCTCTTGATTTTAAATTAGGACTTAGTGGCATGCAAAAAATTGACTATAAGATGAAAAAAAGGACAAAATTAATGGTCACTAAGTGAAAGATATAAAATTATAAATGAATAAGTCTAAACATGTGCATCATAGTTAGTGTTAGGTTGTGGAGCTAAAAGCTTCACCAAGATGCAAACAGGAAAAGTTACGGAGGATGCAGAGTTGCGGAGAGTTGCAGAACCAGTTGCAGGGCAACCGGCATCAGTCTGATCAACCGACGTCGGTCAGACAGCAGTGAAGAAGCAACCGACATCGGTCACCAGTCGGCCGACATCGGTCATGGAGGAGCCGACGTCGGCAGCCTGTACGTGAACATGCAATTTGCATGTTGATTTCGGAGAGTCTGTTTTGAGACTGTTAGTTTGCATGTTAAAGGCCAGTCATAGTCTTGAGTTGCATGTTTAATTATTGTAATTAGGATAGTCTAATTATTGTAAGTATGAGATCTATATAATAGACTCATGGGCTATATTGTAAACTTGTAGCTATAGAGTTAGAGAGCAATAAGCTCCTTCTGAGAGAGGAGAGCAATGGTGTGTTCCTCCTAGTGCCACAGTACCAAGGTGGGTACTAGTTTGGAGAATCAAAAGGGTTCTTCATATGTGAATGATCTTGGTCAGCAAGTGTGCATGACTTTTTATAGGAGATCTACAATGGTGAGTAAGGTCTAGTGATTTGTAGGTAGCAGTAGAGAGCAAGAGATCTACTTGGAGTACAGTTGTGTACTTGACATACTGGCAGTGTGTTACTGACTGGTTGGAGAGGTGAACATCAATTCTGTATTGGAGTTGATTGTTGTGACCGAGAGAGAGAGGGAAGAAGGTCTTGAGGTGTGGAGAAACTTTGAGGTGGAAGAAGAAGTGGCATCTTCTTTATTGTATATTCTTCTGAGTGATTATTAATACAATTGTGTTTTGTCTCTCAATTCATGTGTTGTTTCATATTTCTAGTTACTTATTGATTCTGGTTAAATTTCATGTTTAGTTGCTAATACAAGAAGTAATCATATGTGCTCTATTGGTGGAGCAAGATCCTGACAAGTGGTATCAGAGCTTTTGGTTGGGTTGACTAACAGCTGGTTTCAGATCTGGTAGTGTTTGTTGATTACAGGTCACTCACAGGGGTTTCAGATTGAGTGGGAGTATAGCAATGGCAGAAGAAAGTAAGCTATGAATGGAGAAACTGAATAGCACGAATGGTCTAATTGATGGAAAAAAAGATCAAGGAAATAAAGATTGTTGGTTGGTAGCAGATCAGCAGGGAGGAGTAGATGTTGCAGGGGATGTTGCACAGGATGTTTTGGATAAAGTAGAATCTTTGATTATAGATTATTTTGCCTCTTTCCATGCAGCCCAAAATAGAGTATCTTTTCATGGGTATGTCTTTGAAGACTTTGGAGAGATTTATTTAGGGGTTAGAGATCCTTGTTAGATGATTGATGAAGGGGAAGTGAAGCTGAAATTGTAGACAAATGACACACAGTGGTTGAAGGAAGTCATGCAGGTACCAGTCTTGGAGCTGAGTCTAATTTCTTCAGGAAATTTGGGTGATGGGAGATGCACTGTAACTCTCACAGTGGATACACTTGAATTAGATGGTGGTAAGAAAGTATGTATCCTTTCATCTATCTACTTATATTACTTGTTCACCTTTTGTTACAGAGATGTGGCGTTGTAGGCTTGGCCACATATGTAGGAGGGGAATGCATGTTCTCAAGTGGAAGATAGATGTTTTTGACAAGCTAAAGAACTAGAAAGCCTTGGTGTTCATGGAGGAGATGATGGACAGAGATCAGCGGAGTGAACTAAATTATTCTAAGCAGAGCAGGGTTGATTTGAACAGGATTTTGATCCATGGAGAGCTCACAGGTAAAAAGTTATCACTCACAGACCAACACAGGTACCAGCATCATTTAGGCAGTAATCGACATCGGCAAAAGGAAGACCAACATCGGTCATGAAGGAACTGACGTTGGTAGAAGGGATACCGGCATCGGTAAGGAAACTGGCATTGGCAGTCAGGGTCAGTGCAGGGAACTAACATCGGTTGGGAGCAGACTTGGAGATGGCCGAGATCGGTCACTGGAATGCATAGTGGGCAGACCACAAGTCTCAAACTCCCATATGAAGGTCAGAAAGGGTAAGTGAACCTCATATTCATTGTTCACCTTCTTTATATTGCTTACTGATGGTCAAGAACTAGGAAGATGGAAGAAGCAATGCAGGTAGAATCTAGAAACAGTGGGAGCTTGGCATGGATGAGGAGTGAGTCCTTGGAGAAGAACCAAACAGGTATTTATTGGTAGAGTTGTTAGCTAGAAGAAAGCACTGGATGAGGGATAGATTCCCAAGTTAAAGAAGAGAGTGGATGGACACAAGAGACAGAAGGCTATGGCATATGGTCTTGAGGAAGCTGTAGGACAGTGGTACAGGTTTTGACAGGTGGATGACTAAGCATGGCTTCAGTCAATGTCAGTGTAACTATTGTGATTTTGACTTACTAGGTGGATGATGGTTGCAACATTATCTTTTTACTGTATGTGTGTGATTTGCTAGCAGGTTTGTACATATAGGGATTTTCTGAGCTAAGGGTAAGGTTAGTTCAGAGGTATGTCAGGAAGAATTTGGAGCAGCGAAATTCTTTGGCATAAGAGACATGGAAGATCACAGGTTGATCTCAAGTGGGAGCTGATGTGAAGATGGTGTTGGCAGGGTTCATGATGCAGGTTGAAAAATCAGAAAGCACACCAAGGGCTGGACAGTTCAAGCTTAGCTTGAAACAGGGTTTGAAATCACATGAGGTCTAGTGTAGACCTGAGTTTTCCCAAGCAGTGGGAGTTGTCAGAAAAGTTTGGAGCCAATTCGAGGAAGGAGTATTGGAGGGCAGTTCAGTAGATTCTTAGGTATCTGAGAGGGATCAGCAGTAGGGATTCTTGTTATGCAGGATCAAGGTCTTCACTACATGGATATGTAGGTTCAGATATGGCAGGTTACTTGAATGACAGGCGTAGCATCATAGGTTGTGTGGTGGTTGGTCTTCAGGATTGATCTTGAAGAGGAATACAAGCCAAGGAATAATTTAGATGGTGTATAGGTACAGGTACAGGTGCAGCTATTTATCTCCAAGTGGGAGATTATTAGGTTGTGGAGCTAAAAGCTTCACCAAGATGCAAATAGGAGAAGTTATGGAGGATGCAGAGTTGCAGAACCAGTTACAGGGCAACCGACATCGGTCTGATCAACTGATGTTGGTCAGACAGCAGTGAAGAAGCAATCGACATTGGTCACCAGTTAGCCGACATCGGTCATGGAGGAGCCGACATCGACAGCCTGTACGTGAACATGTAGTTTGCATGTTGATTCCAGAGAGTCTATTTTGAGACTGTTAGTTTGCATGTTAAAGGCCAGTCATAGTCTTGAGTTGTGTGTTTAATTATTGTAATTAGGATAGTCTAATTATTGTAAGTATGAGATCTATATAATAGACTCATGGGATGTATTTTAAACTTGTAGCTAGAGAGTAAGAGAGCAATAAGCTCCTTCTGAGAGAGGAAAGCAATGGTGTGTTCCTCCTAGTGCCACAATACCAAGGTGGGTACTGGTTTGGAGAATCAGAAGGGTTCTTCATATGTGTATGATCTTGGTCAGCAAGTGTTGATGACTTTATATAGGAGATCTACAATGGTGAGTAAGGTCTAGTGATTTGCAGGTAGCAGCAGAGAGCAGGAGATCTACGGTTATGTACTTGACGTACTGGCAGCGTGTTACTGATTGGTTGGAGAGGTGAACATCAATTCTATATTAGAGTTGATTGTTGTGACTGAGAGAGAGAGGGAAGAAGGTCTTGAGGTGTGGCGAACCTTTGAGGTGGAAGAAGAAGTGGCATCTTATTTATTGTATATTCTTCTGAGTGATTATTAATACAATTGTGTATTGTCTCTCAATTCCTGTGTTGTTTCATATTTCTAGTTACTTATTGATTCTGGTTAAATTCTGTGTTTAGTTTCTAATACAAGAAGTAATCATATGTGCTCTATTGGTGGAGCAAGATCCTAACAGTTAGACACTTGCATTGATGTAAGAGTTCAAAATGGACTTAGGTGTCCAGAGGATAAAAACATATGGATAATAGAAAACATAGGTAGGGATCCCTAGGATACACTATTTAATAGATAATTTACAACATATAGTCCCATACAGGTAGATAAAAAAGTGAAATAAGATGGAACCAAAGAGGTCCACATAATATTGTGCCACTAGATATCTAACTCTTAGTGTATGACAAACCTCGTCTTTACTTGAACATTTTTTAAATATTTTATTTCAATCTTACTTACAATAGAGGTCATGTCACAAAGCAATCAAATTATATAATTTGTATATGAACATTAATAAAAAGTAACATAAAGAAAGAACATGGATATAATACAACCATGTATGTGATGTGTGGTAATGGATCCAAAATGTTGGAAACTAGAAAAGTAGAATGGGATGTACAAACCCATCCATATTTTGGCTAGGAATTTTAGTGAGCTCACAAGTGGTCAAATAGGCTACACTTTAGTGGTGTTATATTTAGAGTGGGGAGAGTTTGTAGGTGATCATGACCCCAACCCAAAAGAGTAAGAGTAGTGCTTTGGCCATTGAGAATATCATCTCCCAACCAACACAAATCAAGTGCTTAACCAGGTGATACTAGATGATTTAATCATTCTAATCTATAAATAGAAACCTACTTCTATAGATAGATAATGACCAAATAATAGTTCATAATAATTCAACTTAGGTGTTAGTATATGATATAATAATAGTCCATAATGTGATAAAATCTTTGATAATCTAGCAAATCTATAAGATAGATAAATATATGAGTACATATAAGGAATGAACCCTTGTTCATTCCCCATATCATATCTGGAGCAAATATAATAGTCTATGTAGATTTTACCTTTTGGTTTTGCATTTGTACCATTGGTGTGTAATATGTGTATAATTGTAATACCAATGTATAAATTATTTTCCTAAATATATATCTGAACCATATATTTTGCATGAGATTTGGATATTTTTTTCATGACCTAATCATGGAGGACATGTTTTCATAACATGTCCCCACAATCAGGTGGAGAATTTGAGAAATGTGTACAAATGTGGAAGACATGTTTCTAAAACATGCCCCCACTATAATCTAGATTTGTTGAGTGTTGATTAACTGTGAATATGTGGAATCCATGTCTCTATGACATGCCCCCACTAATATTTTCCCCTTTTGGGAGGAGGTGAAATACAAATTTACTAGTCACCTTATCCTGAAAGGAATAAGTGGCACTGTCATGTATTTGAGTGCATAGTAACCAATTTTACCTTGGTAGTGTGGGTACTAGAGAATGTAACATTGTGTTGGTAACAACTATGATTTAGAATAATATCTATGTCTATGAAAAGTTTTAGGCAATTTTTGGTTTTTCCTAAAAGTTTTTGAAATTGAGATAATATGAAAGGGCTCATTTCTTGGGTCCTACTGCAACTCATTATTTTGAATTTGGATAACCAGTATTCAAGATATGTGCATTTGAAGTTCTTATAGAAGTTTTATATTAGGATTTAGAATATAAATTTAAATTCATTTGTACTTTGATACTTTTGAAATTTTGAAATCTAAGTAAAAAAACATAATGTTGCATGGTAGAACCCCACAACCAATGCGAATTGAGGTGATGCAGATAACCTTAGCCAACCAAGATTTTGATGAGCTAGTAAGTAGGTCCAAGTGTGAATTTAATGGTAACATTACATTTTTACAATTTTTTGCTTTTTAGCATTTTTTTTATTTTTAAGGTTTGATGGACATTTCCTCAAATCTTTAGATAGTTTCATCTGAGTCTCAATGCTAGTATCTTATTTTTGATGCAAATGTCAAATGTGAAAAAATCATCAAATGATGAGGATGTCCAAGATTGAAGATTGGTTGATTGAACACATTAACTGTATTGAAGACTGAAATCAATATGAAAGCATAATTGAGCACTATGTATGCATAAATAGTCTTGTATTCCATTAAAAATGGCTTAGTGAAGAGGTACGTATATATGTGGAAGATAGGTGAATCCCACCCATACCATGCATATAGGAGTAACTTCTCCAAAATAGGTGGAATAAAGGCATCAATCCAACATCCTCATACATGTGGGATAAACTTCCCCAATTTACACAACTAAGGAAACTAAATAGAAGTGTAGGAAAACCTTACACACCAACACACACCCCCCCTGCCCAAGCATAACTTAGGTGGGTAGAAGAAATGGGGGTCCCAATAATAAAGCATGATGGGGTACTCAAATACAAAAAAACTATCATAAAGTGGAGAAAATGAGCAAACCCATAGGAAAAACTCCCCCCAACCAAAAAAAGAGAAAATAAGAAGAGAGGGCTATAAGACCCTCCCTCCTCAAAAGTTGATCTATTAAAGAAGGCCACACTCAAAGTATATCTCAAAATATGATCAATGTCAATAATATGATCCTCTACCTAAAGACTACAAAAGCTCCATCCACATAGAATAATGTTTCTTCCCTTTATCAAAGGAAGAACCCAATGTACATACTAAAATTCTACCCATTCCATAGTGGAAGATGAGGGTAGCAATACAAACGTCTCAAAATATGGTTTAAGGCTAAAAAGTGGAATATGTGTGGCAAGATTGTGCACAAGAAAAAAGGTAATGCCACTAAAGTAGACCTGTTAAAAGAATGACATGGAACATTTGCGGAAATAATGTCCATGTAAAGTGTAGAGCATGGCTCAACAACTCTCAAAACAAAATAAGACACTGCAAATAAATCATGTGAATCTGCATAGTGAATATCCATAGTAAGAGATGTGTTGTCATAATTATCACAAAGTGTACTCTCATTAAAAATAGTAGAGTCCTCTAAAGTATAAATATGTGATGGATGTAGAAGAGAAATATCCTTAATAAGAATGAATTTAGAATCTATAAATTAATAGCTAAGGTTTGGCATAATCTCATCTTATAGTTGTGGCTCCAAGAAAAGAAGAACATTGTCTATCAATAAAGTGTCATCACAATAAATAAAACTAGTAGGAGAGAGTACAAAGTCTCCAAAGAGACAATAGGAAGAGGAGGGGGAGTGATATAAAAATCAACATGATTTATAAAAAGAGACTAAAGAGTGTTCCAAATAGTGGAGGGACACTCTATGTGCTCCATATAGTGGTGTATATCCCATTAAATGTTCATCAATAAGTGACCATAGACATAATCATAAGAGTTGGCCCAATCATTATATTGACAAGGTTTAGTGGGAACAAGTATCTATCCATATAAAATGGAATAAGGTCATCTTAAATGAGAAAGTATTCCATGTACGTCTACCATGAAACAATATTTATTATTTCTAAGAAGAACCATTGGTGTAGAATCAAATCTCCTCATCTTCTGGTATCTCTCAAGTAGAGTCAACATGACTGAGAGAACACACCAAAGAAGTGAAATGAAAAAAACACTACACAAATGATAATACATGCTCAGTGAAAGGACATCAAGATCAACTAAAAATGCATCCAATAATGTAAGATAAATTAATGAAATGGTCACCAAAGTGGCACACAAGTCATGAAAATTGAGTGTGCATACAAGAGATAAATTAGGTCCCACAATAACCCCTAGGATAATAAAAAATGACCAATCCAAAAGTTTATAGGTACAAAGCATGCTCAAGTGAACAAACATCAGGATTAAATGATAATGTGTCCATGAATCTGAGAGTAATCTATGCTATTGATGTGAGTACTAGTACATTCTCTAGGTATGGACATCAAACTCAACTAATAATGCATCTAAATAGGTAAGAGAAAATAGTGCACAAGTGCCAATAAAAATAGGCCAAGTAAGAGGATATCAGGTTATGGTAATATGTTTGTAAGGAGAGAATAAATTTGTGAAGTAGTTAAGCAAGTAATGAGAGAATAAGATAAATTTTTGGTTTGATTGTGAGAAGGTTTGGCCATCTATCAAACTGGGCCTCATCCTTTGTCTTCATCAAGAGAAAATACAAGGAGTGACTAAGAAATAAACAAGTTTAACTCACTTATATCTCATTTTATAATATTTTTTCCCACAATAATATCTCTCAATAAAATATTATTTTTATACAAAAACAATAAAAAATATTAGTCCACCATTAATAAGGTCCCCCATATAAAATTATCTCACAATGTAAATCCACATCATGTATTTTGTCCCCCATTTATAATAAAGTCAAAAAAATTTACCTATATCTGTGTCCCCTACTACTCAATTGCAAATTTATGACCTAAAATCCTTAGGGTCCTATATCTTTAGGTTCAATACTTAGACCTTAAAAATGCCTAAGTATTGACCAAATTGGATTTTGAAAAACTATTTTCCACATCATAAGGTGTGCATCTATGAGACCAACTCTATTAGATGTAGAGTGAGCCCAATTTATTATATTTACTAAAATAAATTTAAAATATATGGAAATATACATTACTTAACATTTAGAGTAGTAAATATAAGTTTCAATTCAAAATTTCCTTCATGTGCATGTTCACATAGTTTTATGTGCAAAATAATAAGAACATGATCGTGTTATTACTATTATAATAATGTGATCATGTTATCTATTAATGTAATCACATTACTAATGTGGTTGCATTATTTATAAAAATAATCACATTATTAATGTGATCGTTCTATTTGAATTTGAATTCAAACACCAAGCCTTTTAGCTTGAGAATGGATTGGATTCTTGATCCAAAGGCTTGGGCCTGTCAATCTATAGCTAAGTCTAAGAGTTCATAAAAAAAACTCAACTTTGATCACCAAATCTAATACAAAATTTAATGGTAAAATTCAAAAAATTAATACTATCTCTAGGATCATGCTCTCTTCTTTCCAAAAATATGATTTTTGTAATTTTTGGACTAATTTAAGGTTTCAAACTATGTTGATTTCTAACTATACCATTTTTAGGCCACTACATCCCACAAATATACATGCTTATACGTGTTCATGTAATTTTTTTGGTTGACCCAAGTGCAAAACAAGTTATATGGTGACAAAATAGGCCTAATTCTACGCACATTCAAAAAAATTGTTTTCATTTTTTTGAGGTAGTTAGGTGCACTACACGAGAGGCTATCCATTTTTTTTAATCAATTTTTAGAATCTATTTACTTGAAAATTTCATAAAAAAAGGTCAAAAACTATAAAATCTTATCTAAAATTTCACTAAAGGGTTTTAAATGGTATTAAACACTGATAAAAAAGTAATGCATTGCACGGCCATCTATCTACTTTATTCTCTTTAAAAAAATAGTAGTTCCTCTTCAAATTTTATTTTTTTGACCTAGTTATACTTAACTATTTTTTTTTTTAAATAGTTTTTTGAAAACTAGACTTGAAATTATACATTTCATGTTCTTACACCATCTTCAAATTTGTAGTGTAGATATCTCAAATTATCTACAAAAGTTTATAATTTTGAAATTTTAGGAAAATCATCTCCATGGGTAAGCCACTTTTTATCCCACAAATTTTTTAACTTACCCAACATATGCATTTCATTTGTATTCATGATTATACAAAGTTTTACAAGGACTAAGATTTTTGACTGGTCTCTACCCATTAGCCTTGCTAAACTAAGGGTATTTTATCCACAAATTACATTAGTTATAGATGTTATCATTCCATAAGTCCTGTACTATTGAGTTATATATTATTTAAAAATGTCTTTCTAACAACTCTATCTTACATTATGTACACAAATATTCTATTTTCTAGGATATGATCACATTACATATATATTATTTAGACTACCTTTCTAGTTCTATGTTCTAGTGATGTTGTTACTTGTACATAATAGATTACATCATGTTTGTCTAGTGTGTATGACCCTTGGACTTGTGTGTAATTGGTTGAACATATCTATTGGATTTTGTTAGGTATGTAATAAATTTGAATATGTCCATTAATTTTGGCCCTCGGATCCATGTTATGCATGACATCTGAACATGTCCCTTACTTGCAACAATATTTGCGACCTTTATATTTGGCCCTTGGCTTTGTATGTGTCATTTATACTTTATGACATTTGAATATGTCCCTTTATTTTGACCCTTGACCTTATTTTATGAGATTGTGCTTGTTGTGTGGTGTGTTTGTTAAGCTTATTAAGTTTTGAGTGTCATGATCCATATCATACACTAACATGCATAATATACTAATTTTATTATTAAAACAACTTCATTGATACATTTTATAGACCTTGTGTCATATGTAGCATACATAATTCAAATGATACAAATACTATTATGCTAACATACTTTTCACATAAACTACATTATTCAATGATTACATATTACTATGCATATTTTAGTTAAATTTTATTTTGAGATGAGTGAATTTCAAAATTTATTCACTCACCTTAAAAATGGGGCACTTAGTGGGATTTTCATACATGAAATAAGCCCCTACAAGAGGAAAAATAAGTTTTGGTAGAAAATATGTTGCAAATATTTCAAAATGGTTCATAGTCAATTATTGGCATAGATTAATGGGAGCATATTCCATGCATACACATTCACATTGCATGAATAAAGTATATTTTTACATAGTTTTGAGTGCATGATATAAGTTTATGCACAAGTTTAAAAAAAAATTAAAATTAGTAATTACATATAGTTATAAAATATACATTTACCAATGGAGGCATGATACAAATTCATGCACACTATGTTATTTTTCAAAATTATTTGCTAATCTATAGACATGGTAGGAACATGAATGTTCTCCATTCTATTTTAATCATGCGATTAGAAAAAAAATTACAATTAAATATACAAGTCTCCTTCAATGGTTGATATAGTTTATCATAATTCATAAATTCAAGGTTTAGTGCCCTCTAATATTATGTCTACAAATATATTTTTAATTTTAGCCCATTTCACATCTTTGAGTTACAAAAATTAGCTGAGTTAAATTGAGGTTTTTGCATCCCCAAATGGGTGTTATTTATTTTATATAAGTAAAAAATAAATTTTAGGCTTCGCCAGCCTCAAATTATCAATTGGTTTATTTAAGGAACCAGTCTATTCAATGATTCAAGGAAGCATCATCTCCAAGAAAAAGTCACAAAAGTAACATTGGTTTCACACATACATGTGTATTCCTTGATCTCATTTTATGTTGATGAAAATTTGAAATTCAAGCATTTTCAAATTTAAAACTTAAGTTTTTTCAAAATTTAGATTTGAAAAGAACAAAGTAACCAATTCATGTGTTTTGTAGGGTTCACCAAAGACTACAGTTCCTTACATGATTGGAGTACTAGCTCAGAGATAAAGTGTGTCTTACACACTAAGGTATATTATTTATTTAATCTAATGATTTCATTTTTAGATTAAATGGGGGAAACTGTAGACACCTAACTCTAGTCATAAATACTTGATCATGTTAGTTTTGTCCCTTTTCCACTTTAATTAACTTGTGCACTTAATCTTGACCTATTTTTCACCTCAATCTATCCTAAATAATTATGAAACCTATTTATATTCCAAATTGTTATATGTCTCTAATATAAGTGTTACGATTGTTAAAAATACTCTTAAGCAACTATACAGACAAACTGATATCTAAATTTCATATGTTTCCTTAAAGGACAAAATTGACTAATAGGGATAATAGTGGTATTAGGATCTATCCCTATGGGTTGATCATGTCCATTGGTCCTATAAAAATTAGTTTTTAAATTTAAACCCTCCATTATATTTTCCTTTCATGTTTTTAGGATTCCTTGCTTGTGGTTTCCCCTTTTAGATTGTAATAAAGGCACATAAGTCACTTATTCTATCACATGGCAATGTCAATACAAAGGCATTTTACATTGTTGCACATTGAGAAAAATTTCCATGTTCTTCCTAATTCTAATTCTGATCACTATAAGAATTCTTTAGATAAGTCACAAGCCTATTACCATTTTATCTAGCCCAAATCAAAGCATGATCAATTATTCAATACATCCCTAAATGCATTCATATAGTCAAAATATCACAATTTCACAAATCACTCCAAGTGGGAGAACTATGTGGGCTTTGTTTCCCTCCTTGGAGTATTAGAATGTAGGTAGTGTTCAATCATTGAGGAGGCAATTAGGGTCAGCTTAGCCCAATTACACTCCATATTTTCTTATTTATAGGTTTTCAATCATTGTTATCTCTATTATATTTTCAACCTTAGAGAAGTTATTTTCAAGTCTTTTCATACTCCCAAAGGTCAAATTTTCACATACAAAGCTAGCTTACATTATTTCAAGTGATCATGCCTAAAATTCTCATTTTTTTTGAAAAAATAAGATCAACCAAATGGGATAAAAATGGGAGTTGATCTTGTCCTTAGTCTACCAATTTTTTCCTTATGTATTTTAAATTCTAGCTTTTGGGACCTTATGACATGATGAAGGAATAGGTCAAGGTTTCAAGTGCATTGGAAGCTTAAGTCTAGTCATAACATGGTGAAGGTATGAGCTAATGACATGATTAGGTGAGTGAACTCAAGCATGTGAAATGCTGTGAAGGTTTTGTGAGCATGATAATAATGTGTGGATGCACTCATAAGTGTTTAAAAGTGAGTATTTGAAGGCAGGGCCTTCAGTCTTGGTCTACACCTAGACCATTCTTTAGCCCTGCCTAACCTAATAAGGCATAAGGATCATATTTCATGGTGAATGTGTGAATGATATCATGGATATGATTAAATAAAGGTTTTTTAGGATTTATCATGAAGTATGAGGTCATGGTTTATAATAAATGGAATGAAAAGTGGTTTTGAGGTCTCTTGAGTGCACATAATGAAGGTATGTGAACCCAATAAAGAATTTTATGTGTTTTTTGGCATGTTTAATAGCTACATGATAACCTAATATGTTAGGGAGAGATGGGTAAGGGTCCTATCTAAGATCTCTAGGAATTGGTTTTGGATTTAAGGGCTAATCCTTTATGAACAATCGTTAACACCAAAACTTGTGTTAAACCTCCCTAAGATCCTAATAAAGACCTGATGTGGAAGATATTGTTTAAAATAGCCTAAAATGGTCTCAAATTAATATTAAAACTATTTATCATGTATTCAACTCTCTTAGGTACCTCTAGGTGGTGGTAATTAGTCAGATGAGAGAGAAAATACACAAATATAGGCTTATTTATTAAGAAATTGCTATAGCTCTCAAAAGTTGCATTGGTATAGGAAATAAAATTGATGGAAGAAGAATATAGAGACTAATGATAAATTACCATGATTTTTTTGGATAGGTTCCACCCTTAAAATGTGCTAAATCGGTCCTCTAAGTTACCAGTCGTAGACATACCTAATGGTGTAAATAGTGTAAAACCTGGGCAATAGTGAGAATATGAATTTGATTGTGTTTTCAAGATAGAATGATGAAAAAAAGTGAATGGAGATGATTTTTATTAATTTTAATTCATATTAATTCTTGGTATACTTTTTTTAGGTTAGTGAATATGGTGAAAAAGTTGCTCACAAGTTGACCTATTTAGTTCAAATAAGAATGTGTGATATAAGGTCAAGAAATTGGTATACATGACCAAATTTTTCCACATAAACATATGATATTTATATATAATAATGATATATATATAAATATATATATATATATATATATATATATATATATATATCATAATATAATTTACATGCATCAGGATTCATGCAAAGTGTCTAAATAGGTGTTGGTGGTCTAAGTCATCATGACTATGTTTTGAGGTAAATTGACAGTTCTAAGTATGCAAGTTGTAGAGATGATCTTGAGCCTTTATGTCCTAAGTAAAGGTATTAAAATAATTTTGGGATGATATTGAATTCATGGATTACATTTATATGTGTTTAATTTTCCATTAATTATTTTATTAAGAGCGTTTGAGCTTCATTCTTGCAAGATAGATTTTTTACTGTATATGGGATTAATAGGGCAGGTTGTCCTAAAGAAGGTTTCAAGGTATGAATGAAAGATATAGGTATAATAAATCAAGAATAATGTTAGTATATGCATTATTATAAGTTATTTAATAGTTTTAAGTTTTTGTAAAAGGCCATATGGTCCCAAAATAATCAAGCTTTGATGCTAAGAAGATAGAAATGATACAATTAGGTCTTCATGAGATGAAAAAGAGAGATGAGGCCTAATTGAGTGTTGCAGACCAAAAAAGACTCAAAGTTAATTTTAATCATGTTTATTATATTTCCTAAGACCTATCATATTTCTGACATAAGAGGTTAATTGTGTGTGTCCAACCAATTGGTATATGAACAAGAGATGAGTATATATACAAGGCATTTTAGGTCTATTTGGATAAGCTCAAAGTAACCAAATGGAATGATAAATAAATGAGCCTAAGGAGGTTGGGAAACATGTTATATACCTTTATTATAGATAATATAATCATATTATGAAGATCATATAGGTTTTCTATATTTAAATATCAAGGTCATATGACCTAGTTAGTCTTTTATAAGGCTAGTTGGGCAAAGAAGACTAAAGGCAATTTGGAGAAGAGATCAAGTGGAGTAGAGATAAATGAGTGATTATTGTCTATTTAGAGGATATCAAAGTTGCATCAAGGATGTGTTCCTAATGTATGATAGTTTATATAGTTCATATGGAGTAGATAGAGAGCTAAGTGGAAGAATAGAAGAAGTGTAATTAGATAAGTTGGTGCTTGGTCAAAGAGGGAGTTGAAGCTTCTTTATAGGTTGATGCTTACAGAATTAATTTCGGATGAGTTGGTGCTTGGTAAATAAAGAGTTGGATCTACCTTGTAGGTTGGTGATTGTATAAGTGTCCTCTAATAGAGTTGGTTCTTAGTCATAGGGGGTTGTAGTCTCCTAGTAAGTAGGTGCTGTAGACATCCAATTCCTAACACCATTTGTGTTAAAATTGTCAATCTTACTCGAATTGCACTCACATGCACATTATAGGTCAAAATCCATTAAATGTGCTAAATGGTTCAAATTTGTCATTTACAAGTTCCAATTTAGGTCAAAGTATCTCTAAATAGGGCAATGCATTTTATGGGCCAGCTAACTTTGATCAGATCATTTCGATTCAAAATGACCATTTTACCATTTAGTGCCCTGGATCACTCTTTTATTTTAATTCATTGGTACACATCATGTTAGGATGTGGAGCTAAAAGATTCAACTTGATGTAGATGAAGAAAAGAAGGTTGCTAAAGATCCAAAAGAATCAGCGTTGGTAGCATGACCGACGTTGGTCATGATCAGTGCAGAAGGCAACCGACGTCGGCAGGTAGTCGATCGACATCGGCAACACTAGGCAAGCAGGGACCAGCGTCAGTCACCTGTGTGTTCCATAACTTCTCATTGCATGAATAGTTAGTTAAGTGAATGGAGTGTTTGCATGTAAAGGCTAATTATAGTCTTGAGTTGCATGTCTAATTATTGTACTTAAGATAGTATAATTATTGTAAGCATGAGATCTATATAATAGACTCATTGGCATGTATTGTAAACTTGTGCTAGAGAGTAAGAGAGATAAATAAGCTCCTTCAGAGAGAAGAGAGTAATGGGGTGTTCCTCCTAGTTCTGCAGTACCAAGTTTGGGTGTTGGTTTGGAGAATCAGAAGGGTTCTTCATATATGTATGATCTTGGCCAGCAGGTGTGCATGGCTTCTGTTGGAGATCTACAATGGTGAGTAAGGTCTAGTAATTTGCAGGTAGTAGCAGAGAGCAGGGGATCTACTTGGGGTATGGTTGTGTGCTTGGTTGTACTGGCAGTACAATGAGGTGAACAACAACTCTATATTTGAGTTGTGTGTTGGGACCGAGAGAGAGAGGGAAGAAGGTCTTGAGGTGTGGCAAGCCTTTGAGGTGGAAGAAGAAGTGGCATCTTCTTTATTGTATATTCTTCTAAGTGATTATTAATACAATTGTGTATTGTCTCTCATATTCCTATGTTGTTTCATATTTCTAGTTACTTATTGATTCTGGTTAAATTCCGTGTTTAGTTGCTAATACAAGAAGTAATCATATGTGCTCTTTTGGTTGAGCAAGATCCTGACATGTGGTATCAGAGCTTTTGGTTGGGTTACTAACAAGTGGTTTTAGATCTGGTAGTGTTTTTGATTACAGGTCACTCACAGGGGTTTCAGATTGAGTGGGAGTATAGCAATGGCAGAAGATAGTAAGCTATGAATGGAGAAACTGAATAGCACGAATGGTCTGATTGATGGAAAGAAAGAGCAGGTAAAAGGAGATTGTTGGTCAATAGAATATCAGCGTGTAGAAGCATATGTTGCAGGGGTTCTTGTACAGGATGTTCTAGATAAAGTCGAATCTTGGTTTACAAATTCTTTTGCCTCTTTCCATGCAGCCCGAAATAGAGCATCTTTTCATGGGTATGTCTTTGAAGAATTTGGAGAGATTTATTTAGGGGTTGGAGAGCCTTCTCAGATGATTGACGAAGGGGAAGTGAAGCTGAAATTGCAGATGGATAACACACAGGTGTTGAAGGAAGTCATGCAGGTACCAGTCTTGGAGACGAGTCTAATTTTTTCAAGAAATTTGGGTGATGGGAGATGCACAGTAACTCTCACAGTGGATGCACTTGAATTAGATGGTGGTAAGAAAGTAGGTATCCTTTATCTATCTACTTATATTACTGATTCACCTTTTGTTACAGAGATGTGGCTTTGTAGGCTTGGTCACATATATAGGAGGGGAATGCATGTTTTTAAGTAGAGGTCAGATGTCTTTGAAAAACTTAAGAACTGGAAAGCCTTGGTGTTCATGGAGGAGATGGTGGATAGAGATCAGCTGAGGGGACTGAATTATTCTGAGCAGGGCAGTATGGACAAGGGTTTGATCCAAAAGGAGCTCACGGGTAAAAAGTCATCACTCACAGGCGAACACAGGTACCGGCGTCAGTCACACAGTAATCGACGTTGGCAACAAGAAGATCGACGTCGGTTATAAAGGAACTGACGTCGGCAGAAGGGATACCAGCATCGAAAAGGAAACTGACGTCGATAGTCAGGGTCAGTGCAGGGAATCGACATCGATTGGGAGCAGACTGGGAGATGGCCGAGATCGGTCACTAGAATGGATAGTGGGCAGACAGCAAGCTGTCAACAAGTCTCAAATGCTCATATGGAGGTTAGAAAGGGTAGGTGAACCTCATATTCATTGTTCACCTTCTTTATATTGCTTACTGATGGTTAAGAACTAAGAAGATGTAAAGAAGCAATGCAGGTAGAATCTAGAAATAGTGGGAGCTTGGCATGGATGAGGAGTGAGTCCTTGGATAAGAACCAAACAGGTATTTGTTGGTAGAGTTGTCAGCTGGAAGAAAGCACTAGATGAGGGATGGATTCCCAAGTTAGAGAAGAGAGTGGATGGATACGTGAGATGGAAGGCCAAGGTATAAGGTCTTGAAGAAGCTGCAGGATAGTGGTACAGGTTTGACAGGTGTATGACTAAGCATGGCTCTAGTCAATGTCAGTGTAACTATTGTGTTTGACTTACCAGGTGGATGATGGTCGCAACATTATCTTGTTACTGTATGTGTGTGATTTGCTAGCAGGTTTGTACATACAGGTATTTTACTGAGCTAAGGGTAAGGTTAGTTTAGAGGTATGTCAGGAAGAATTTGGAGCAGCAAAATTCTTTGGCATAAGAGACATGGAAGATCACAGGTTGATCTCAAGTGGGAGCTGATGTGAAGACGGTGTTGGTAGGGTTCATTATGTAGGATGCAAAATCAGAAAGCACACCAAAGGGCTGGACAATTCGAGCTGAGCTTAGAATAGGGTTCAAAATCACATGAGGTCTAGTGTAGACCTAAGTTTTCCCAAGCAATGGGAGTTGTCAGGAAGTTTGGAGCCAATTCGAGGAAAGAAGTACTGGAGGGCAGTTCAGTAGATTCTTAGAGGGATCAACAGTAGGTCGACATGCTATGCAGTGTCAAGTTATTTTTCTACAGGTGTTTGTAGATGTGGATGTGGCAAGAGATTTGGATGACAGGTAACATCACAAGGTGTGTGGTGGTTGGTCTTCAGGTTTGAGCTTGAAGAGGGATACAAGCCAGGGAACAAATTAGATAGAGTACAGGTACAGGTATAGTTTTAGCTGTTTATCTCCAAGTGGGAGATTGTTAGGATGTGGAGCTAAAAGCTTCAACTTGATGTAGATGAAGAAAAGAAGGTTGCTAAAGATCCAGAAGAACTAGCATCGACAACATGACCGACGTCAGTCATGATTAGTGCAGAAGGCAACCGATGTCAGCAGGTAGTCGGCCAACGTCGGCAGCACCAGGCAAGCAGGGACCAACATCGATCGCCTGTGTGTTCCATAACTGCTCGTTGTACGAATAGTTAGTTAAGTGAATGGGTGTTTACATGTAAATGCTAATTATAGTCTTGAGTTGCGTGTCTAATTATTGTACTTAAGATAGTCTAATTATTGTAAGCATGAGATCTATATAATAGACTCATTGGCATGTATTGTAAACTTGTGTTAGAGAGTAAGAGAGCTAAATAAGCTCCTTCAGAGAGAAGAGAGCAATGGGGTGTTCCTCCTAGTTCGATAGTACCAAGTTTGGGTGCTGGTTTGGAGAATCAGAAGGGTTCTTCATATATGTATGATCTTGGTCAGCAGGTGTGCATGGCTTCTATTGGAGATCTACAATGGTGAGTAAGGTATAGTGATTTGTAGGTAGCAGCAGAGAGCAGGGGATCTACTTGGAGTACGGTTGTGTGCTCAGTTGTACTGGCAGTACAATGAGGTGAACAATAACTCTATATCTGAGTTGTGTGTTGGGACTGAGAGAGAGAGGGAAGAAGGTCTTGAGGTGTGGCAAGCCTTTGAGGTGGAAGAAGAAGTGGCATCTTCTTTATTGTATATTCTTCTGAGTGATTATTAATACAATTGTGTATTGTCTCTCATATTCCTGTGTTGTTTCATATTTCTAGTTACTTATTGATTCTGGTTAAATTTTGTGTTTAGTTGCTAATACAAGAAGTAATCATATGTGCTCTTTTGGTGGAGCAAGATCCTGACAGTTGGTATCAGAGCAAGTGTGTTTGTTTGTTCTTGGATTACCTGACACATCATGTAACTTTGTTATTTTTTTTGGAAACATCTTAAATGGGAATACCATTCTAATGCATCTAGTGTCACCTTCCAATTCTTCTTGAGTCAAATTATAACCTTGTAATATGACTTTCTAGCTATTTTGATTAGTTGAAGGTCAATTTTCAAATAATTGCACAAATGTTGATTAACCTTGTTTAAGGATAATTAATCTAATTCAAGGTCTTAAATGGATTTTCCATGAGAATTATTGAATATTTCTTTTTTTAAATTGATTTTTATTATCTGCATCACCTAGAGACATCATCTATGGGGTGGCATCCATCAAGCTATAAGTGCATAAAATATCAGGATTATGGATCACCCATGCCTAGTTAATGCCTCCCATGCCTCTTTAATGCCCCTTTTTCCAAGGTCATTATGATGATAATTATGGATTTAATTCCAAATATTAGGATTATCCTCAACCATACATCTCAATCTTGAGATAGATGGTTCAGGTTGATCCTGATCAATCTCAAAAATATATAAATAAAGAGGCCATTGAAATTATTTCTAAGATATTTTGAACATTGCAAAGTTATAATGCTAAAGTGTTTCTACAAATCTTCATTGATAGGCTATCTTAGTGATTCCACATAAAGAGCCTAGGTTTTGTGGAGTGTTCTTGAGGAATTGGAGGAGATTATCACCATTGTTGACAAAGACAAGGTTGCTTGATCAAGGGAGAACATGTTTTTGAGCCACATGGGCATGGTGAATCCATTTGGGAAGGTAATATAGTGTTGATTTCTTTCATTTATTTCTTTCTATCCTTTGTAACTCCCATAGGAATATATAGGCCTGGTTAGTTAGTTCTTTATGTATGTTTCATTGTTTATGGATTAATGCTTGACTAACTTGATTTGGAATCCTCTCTACAGGTGCTTTTTAAAGTCAAGTGGGTGCTTGATAAATTTGGTGTTGGTGATCCATGTTGGGTTAGTGCTTAACTACATTTGATACATTATCTTATAGGACAGTTTGTCCAAGCTTTATTTTAGTTGGTTTTATTCCCCATGAGGGTTTCCCACATATGTGATGTGTTATCTTGTTTCATGCTCAAGTGATTGGTTCTTAATACATTTCTAGATCATTGTGTTGATTTCATAGTTTATATATGAGTGGATGTAATGGATTGAAAGTTTTTGAAGACTGATCCACCCCCTCCCCCCCACCTCTCAGTCATTATTTTTCCAACATAGTGATCTTAAGAGATGTTTTTCCTTTGCACTCAAATTTTTTGTGGCCAAATGATCTAACTTCAGCTTGTACAAGGCTCACCAAGGGAGTCCCATAAATACCTCATGGTACATGGGGACCAAGTCTATATAAATATGTTGTATAATGCTTGAGTATTGGAGTATAACCTACTTAATTCACATATTTTTTTATGGGGAAACTAACTTAAATTTATGAAAAATTTCCTTGATATTTATACCCCTCCAAAATACAAAGTTTATATTAGTGTATGGTGATGAAATCTATGTAACAACTTATCTAAAGACTATGACAAGCGCATGGGGATTAATTACATGTCACATAAAAGGATGGAGGTTTATCAACTAATTTTAATACCCAAGGTTACCCTACGAGTGTGATGGTAGAGCATACATAGCATTATCCTTAGGTAAAACAAACAAGAAAACACAAAAGGACTATGCTAAGATGATTAAGTTTAAACTCAAACATAAGGAGTTAATTAATTAAATATTATGAAAAAGGTGTTTATGATAAGTTTAATTTATTATTTATTTGATGGGTGAACCTATAAATAAGGGTTAGTAGTTTGATTCAATTATTGAGGGGCAACCTAAAAATATATAGTTATAAATCAAAGTCATTCCTACTTAGAGTGAAGCCACTATTCCTTAGAATAAATTTGCAATTGAATAACAAAAATTGCTAGATAGAAAAAGGTTAGCAGAAATCAAAATCATTAGGAGCAATCCATTTATTTATATCATGAAGATACTAATATCATATCAAAGCCACTAATAATAAAAAAACAAGTCAAAAAAATAAATAGATCGAAGTAGCTACAAAAAATTACAAATCCATTTGTCTAATATCGAAGATGCTAATGTAGAAAACACATTACTAAACCAAAACAATTAGAATAATAGACAAACCTTATAGGGAAATGACAAAACCACTTATCACGATGATAAATTTATTAATAGGTAGTGTTAGCTTCATTACATAGGAAAAAAAACATTAGTAGAAAATAAAGAGGAAATTTTGAAGTTGCAGTTAGAAATATTGAAGCCATTGATTATGAGAATGAAGACATTGATTATGTAGATGAAGACATAATTCTATAGTGGGGTCTTTGTATCCTAGAAAAACATATAAATAGATAAAATTAAATCATTATGATCTATGAAAAAGTCATTAGCAAGACAACAAAATCACTAAAATGTCAAAATTGGCTTTGATAAAATCATGCAAAAAGATCAAACAATTAATAGAATCATCATGGTTAGCTTAGCGGTTAGAAAAAAGTCACTGATAGAGGGAATAAAATCATTGTTCCACAATATGAATCACCACAACACAATCTGAAGCCTCTACCAATATAGGAATGATTATTTCATTGAAATTTGAAGATCTGCCAAATCTCTTCACCAAGAAACCTGTAAGGTTGTCAAAACAGACTAGAAGACCAACAAGCAAAGATTAAGGGATTACTCCCACCGTGGTTACCAAAAAAGTGTGTATAAATTGAATATACAATTGTTATACTAGGTACAATGAATAAAATAATAAATTTCTAATCTAATCTACACAAAACCTCAAGAATGAGCAAAGGAAGAAAGGGATTCACATGCAAATAGAAATAAAATAAAAACAAGATAATACATCAAGGACAAATGAATAATTCTCCATTCATGAAGTAGAATCATTTAAAGTGACTTAGAGTTGTTTGTTTCTTGAATATGGATGTTGGATTACTTTTGTGATGCTCAAGATTGCAACAATGAATGTTTGATAATGGATTTATTGAGGATGATAGAAAAGTATTCCAAAGATTTCGAAGATTGGAATTTGAATGGAGGTGTAGTTGACTTTATAATGGTTGATGGAGGATATGAAGGGTTGGATTTCATAATTTGAGGATGAATATCTAGGGTGAAGGAAAAATTCCTAGAGAATTTTAGAGGAAGCTTGGTGAGGGGTTCTAAGAATCTTATATATTTCTGGAATCTATTAGGATAAGTTAATGATGTTTAGGATGTAATTAAGAGGAGGATTTGTAGGAGATGTAGTGGGGGTAGTTGGGGGAGGAATTTAGAATGCCTAATATATTTTTTAATAATAGATTAATGATGAATGAAGTGTTAATAAGAAAATTAATTGGGAGAGATAGTGTTAAAAGATTAGTGTGTGATGTAGGAAATGTAGAACAGATTATTAGAGTAGTGTAAGTTAGTTAATTTATGGGAGTGGTTAGATTAAGGTTATAAAACTAATTTTTAAAATTAAATCTTTCCTTAGGGTTATGACATTTTCCTATTGTGTTGGTGGCATGAAAAATTACCCCATTGGACTTATATATAAACAAACCAAGGTCTCATTCAAAAGGGGAAAATGAAGTCTTAATCAATAAATTATATATTACCCAATTGCCATAAAAATATTTTATAATAAAACAATGTGAATATTAATCTTCATAATAAATGGAAAATAAGCAAACAAAGTTTTTCTTTTAAATTGTAGATTTCCAAAATTTCTATTTTTCTAGTTTTGTCTTTTCTTTGTTAATGGATATGGGATAAAATTAAAAAAAAAAAATAACATATTTTTCTCTTTCTATGTTTGGGAATGCATTGATTTTGTATGATGAAGATGTTTCACTTTTAGTATATGCCAATGAAACTAAGAAACATATTTATTCCATAAATTTAATGCATGATGAAAATACTTTCTGTTCATGAGAATAGTATTTATGAAGATAAACATTTATTATTTTATTTTAATAAAATATTTATCTTTGTTTGTAATTGTATAAATATATTTCTAGTTTGAGAGTGAAATATTTTGCAATGCAAAAATTCATTATTTGTGGTTATTGAGGCATTTATAATTTTACAAGCTTTGTAAAATTTATATTTTAAGTTTTTTCATAATTTTTTTATAGAGTATTGCATTTGTGATTTAACATTGATGAATTTAAAAAAATAGAACAAAGGGATGCTTGAGATTTTAAAATGAAGCATTTTATACCAAGATTCATGGTGCTAGGTTTGAACATGAAACATTTATAAGAAAATATGAGACTTATAATTTTGTAGTATTTTTGAAGCAAATGATTTAAGGTTGTTGAACATAGAACATGTTTTTTGTGATCGACAAACACCCATTTGACTTAAGTTATCGGTGACCACATAAAAGTAATATAATTAAAAATGATTCACACTTTATATCCATAACCACATCAAATTTTATATTTTCCTAAGCCTAAGGTTCATTTTAACTTTTGCCACTTGAGAGCTTTGTGTTGTGTGGACATGGCCATAGTCTTGAGTGAACTTGATATCCTAATGGATCTACGAAAGTATCACTATATTTAAAAACATTAAAATCCATTGCATGATTCTATGAATCAATGGCCTTTAGATGACTTCCAAGTGTCTTTTGTTTGGACCCCAAAATTTTGAATTGTATTTTGACCATTTAAACTCCGCACTTGTATTTTGCATGCCACATGTTTGCTTCTAATGTTGTAGATTTTATTTAAAATTAATATCTTTAACTTATGTTTTTAAAATGTGATCACAAATTTATATTTTATGTGTAAGGAAGGGGAAACTTCTTCAGTTATAGAATGGATTTAACTTCACAATAGATCTACACTCACAAAGTTTATAAAGGTATTGTGAAAACAAAGTCACTCTGTTACATCATTAACCTATAGCCTATAAGCCATTGGCAATTGTCTCATATTTATATTGAAACTTTATTAAAGTGATCAAATTTTTTAAGAATATAATATATATTTTTGTGACCAACATATTTTTTCATATGAATGGTTTTTCCACATGACCATCATGGAGTATAAACTGAAGAAACAAATTATTATAGTAAAACCATGGAGTTATAAAGTGAATTTTAAACATCAATGCATCTATGAATCTCATTCAAGAGCTAAAGGTGGCCCTTTGAATTACATGGAATTTGTTGATGTGAGTAAATAGGAGGAAGTCGTGTGTCTTAAGTGGATTGGCCATGGAAAAGGTGAAAGGTGAAAAGTTCACATTTATAGAAAGGTTACTCTACACAGTTTATTCCACATGGACACAAAAGATCCACCATGGAAAATTATGGAATACATAGCAAAATGAAGGTGGATGTATAAAAAAACATATTCAAATGACATATAAAGTCATATATACAAGTCAAATCAACTCCATGATCAATTTAAGGCTGACACATGTCAAATTATGGCTAAACAAATAAAAATATCAATGGAAGGTAGAGTGGAAGATTCAACAAAGTTGTTCTGAGTAAAAAATCTCAATGTGTCAAAGATTTTGATGCTAGGATAAAATGTAAAGGTGATTGGTTGAATTCCACAAAAACACATAGTTTATGAGAGATAATTTTAATGTCAATAGAGATAATCCATTTGCCAATAATGAAAAAGGGACTCTATGAACTTCATGAAATATTCTTCGAAGATTATGATGTGTGGATGACTAAGATTCACTGATGTGGTAAAATAAAAATTCATATATTGCCATTATTGTTGTTGTGACTTCACGGAAATCTAATAAGATTACTATTTTTTTAGTTTTTTCTTTAATTTAATAATGGATATAAAATAAAATATTATTCTATAAATAACGTATTTTTTGTTTTCTATGCTTGTGCATGTTTTTCATTTGTGCATTGAAGATGTTGAATTTTAGTATATTGCAATGAATGGATGGAACATATTAATTATAAAAATTCAATATAGATTGAAAATAATTTATTTTCACAAGTATAGTTTCTATGAAGATAAATATTTTTTTCATTTTTTAACCATATGTTTGTCTTTGATTGTATTGGTATAAATGTTTTCCTAGTTTGAGAGTGAAATATTCTATGATGTAGAAGTTTGTGATTCACCAATGACAAAATAATTTTTATTTAATTAAATAATCACACGTAGGCTAGTAAATAATTTAGGCCAATATAATTTTAGATAAATGGCAATTCTAAACTTTAATTTTTTTTATTTAGCACAAACTATAGTCCAAATTAAAACAATTATTTACTGTTCACTAGTTATAAGGGTCATTTATATCATGAGACAGAATGTTTTCTATCTCATGATGAAAGTGTAAATTAACACGTGTTATTGTAATCACACAAAAATGCAATTCTTACAACTTGAGCATGACTTATGACACCCAAAACCATAAGTATCTCTTGCTTCCTTACATGACCCACTAGGCATGTTTTTACTATTTCCCAATCATCTAAAGCCTTTCAGATTCAACCCTAGCTATCATGGACTTCTCTTCCAAGAACAGACCTATCCCTTAGTGTCCCTTTCCCCTTGGACACTAGTTTCATAAGTTGGACTATAGCATTGGATCTTAGGATGTCCACTTTATGGTGTTATTGTCCAAGTCACTCTTAGCGTCAAATGGTCAAATTTCCTCGATTCTTTATCTTTTTCCCTATCGGCCTAACAAAAAGTCATCTAACTCAAGATCATAAGTTTCCATATAAAATCCTATTCAAAGGTTATTTAGAAGGGTTGGTAATAATTCAAAAGGCATAAGCTAGAAAGACACTAAGCACCTTCAAGAAAATCTTCCTATTCTCTACATACAACCAACCATTGCTATTTCTAACCTACTCAAGCTTGCTCAAATTCACATAATAATTGCATTATATATACAATATTTCATAATACACATTAAATTTGGGAGAATTACATTAGCCTTGATCCCTCTTTAGAATATTGGTATGTAGGCAGCGTGCCCACACATGGGGTGTGATCGCATGTTCAGTGCATAATACACACTAACCCCTTTTCCAGTTGATTCAAGACCACTTGTCAAGCCTAAAGAGGAAATAGAACCCTAAGAGAAAAAATAAATTGCACACAAAGATCCAAAATGATCAAAAATTGCAAATTTCGACACAGAGCCTTTAAAAGCATTAGAATAAAACCTAAGAAGCTTAGAGGAAGCAAATCAAAAGGACTATAGCACCAAAAATAAGACTATAGTGTTGGACTCCAAAGTGTCCAATTTTTGCTACTACTATCCAAGCAAAAAATAGACTTTTGGGTCCTATTTCTGATAGTCTACCTAGTTAGCTCATCAATTTGCAATTCTAGATTCCTCCATCTCAGTCAAAAAATCAACTAAGTTCACTTTCTATCACCTTGCTATTTTTAGTAATTAATTGATCAAATCTAGATTTAGTAAATTAGTAGGTTAATTTAGGCATACTATATTACAATATTTTCTAAATTAATCTAGACCCTTTACTAATACACTTAGTTTCCCAAAAATAGGAAAACATTTGGTGAAACCGACTTCATTCAAATTTTTGCATAAAAACCATGGAAAACCTAGGGCTAGTTATTTATGATTTTTTTGCAATATTTTCCTGATTTTTCCATAATTTAAAAATTAAAAAACTACAAATTTAGTGAAAATCTACAAATTTTCATTAAAATTTTCAAATTATCACATTAATTTTGAAAAAAATTATTTCAAACCCTAGTTACGTCTACTAGGTCCCATTCACGCAAGTAATTTCCCATAATTTTTTTGATTATTATCTTGCATAATTAGCTCAAAAAATGAATTCCAAATTTAAAAAAAATCATAAGTATTTTGAAAATAATATTTTTGAAAAATCCCTAGTTACATGTACTAGTCCCTAATTTGCCTTTTGTGGTATTACCTTACATGTTTGGCAGATTTGTATCTTTTTTTATGCAAATTCTAAATTACTATTTTAGACTTTTATGTTTATTTTATCCAATACTTTCCATTTTTAGCACATTACCTATTACAAATTATTTCAAAACATCCAAATACATTTCAAATTGTTTTCCTACTTCAACAATGGCCCAATATACCAATTTTAATGAAACTAATTAAAGAGAGCATCAAAAACTCTTAACCAAACACCCATATATGCAAGATGACATGATTAGAAGTCTAGAAGAGGAACAACAAAAGATAAACAATGGTCAATCTTCTCAAACTATAGAAACACTAGTTGCACATGACACTACAGGGGTAACTATGTTACAACACCCCCTATAGTAGCCCAACCTTCTTCTATGCCACCAATTGTAGCTAGTACATCCCTATCTCCTGATGTGGTAGCCATTGTGCAATAGATTCAATCTCTTCAATCCAAGGTGAAACATCTTGAGAAAGGTACCACTAGATCTACATAGGCATTGGATTCTGTCACTTTATTGCATATACCTTTAGTATGATATATAGCTGCTACACCCTTGCCACCTAGATTTATACAACCTAAGCTCACTATTTATGATGGAAAGGGTAATCTAGAGACACATTGGAGAGCCTTTCATATATCATGTTTAGATTATGTACCAAATGACCGGCTATTAACTAATTTATTTCCAAGGAGCCTCAAGGATTATGCACTACAATAGTTTTATAGTCTACAAAATTAGTAGATCAATGCATTCAATCCTCTTTCCAACATGTTTCTATCATACTTTAGTAACAACATCAGCGATAAGGTGTCATATGCTCAAATTACAAAATAGAAATAGAAGCCAAGTGAACCTCTCACTGAGTATGTTCTCAGATATAAGACCATATTGGCTAAGATGACTAGCCCTATGGTAGATCAGAAGTCACAAGACCTCTTAAAAAAAGTCTTCAATTAGTTTTTCATGAGATAATCATGTTCAAAAGATTCTCTTCTTTCACTGAATTATGTCACACTTTAAAATAATGAGAAATCAAACTCATATCAATGGTAAAACTCAAGTACACAAGTGTATCAGATATAAATACTAAGAGTAATAACAAAGTCCCATATAAGGTCAAGTTCAATGACAAGAAAGGATAGAATTAGAAAATAGTCAATGTAGCTTCAGATCCCCCACAATGATTCATATTATCAGTACCTCCTCGACAACCTTTTATAAATCTACTAGTTTCTCTAGCTAGAGTTATATAGTAGATACTAGAATGTAATATCATTTCTCTACCTCCTCTCAGAGAAGTTGATCCAAAAAGGCCTTTTCCATGGGGATAGATCAAAATCCATGTTGTGACTTTCACATGGAACTAGGCCATACTAATAATAGATGCAATAGTCTTAGGCATAAGATATAGGATTTAATTGATGCCAAATAGATTGATCTAGGCACTTCAATCAAGCCTCTTTAGGTCAAAACAACATAGGGTAACTCACTTAAAATCTTTTCAAATCTATTTCCATAGCATGGATAGTTAGAGGTATAGGACACATTAGGTGTACATAATGCATATCAAGCACATCCTCTATGAAATACATATAGGGCACTGACAGCTGATTCACATCCATTGAGCCACACGATTGGGACCTTTCATTCTAGCCATTTAGTTTGGCCTTCCATCTCCTTTTCTAAGTAGGAGATCATTGAGGATGACATAGATTATCATGCACTCTTCATTAGATATTTTATTCACGATCATCCCATTCATAGTATTCTAATTGATAATGGATTTAGCATTAATATGTGTGCTATGACACTACTACAACATTTGGGGTATATAGAATAGGATATCACTCTAAAAAATATAGTTATTAGTGGATTCAGTGGACATAGTTAGACTACATTGGGTGAGATCCTCATCCCTTTACAGGTTGGTCCTACATGCATGACCACCCCATTCATTATAGTTCCTAGCACAAGAGTTTTTGACATGTTACTTGGTAGACCTTCGATACAAAAACTCTAATCAATTCCATTTATAGTGAATTGATGCATGAAATTCATTCATGTTAATCAGGTTATTATAGTTACTAGAGTTCCATATTAGTTGCCACTTTTGGTTCTAGTGCTAGTGTTAGTTTTAGAGCAAATTTCAGCACCAATTCTAGCTCCATCAGTAGTACAAAAGGTCCATACACCTCCATACCTTTAGGATTCTAGACAACTTCTAAACTATAATTTTCACACTTGGAGTAGTTTTATTGAGATCTCATGCATCTACACATCGAGCACATGTTTAAAGAGCTTCTCCTACTTATAGATGGGTCCTTAAGAGCCCTATAGTTGCATCTACTTCTCAGAGTTATAGGAGATCCCTATAATTGGTACATCATAGATTTTAGATTATTTAAAACATATCCAACTTTCAGAGCCTCAGTCTCAACACTTCCATTATGTCTCACAATCACACATGATTCCACTTTTTGATAGTGGACACCATGATAGAGAGTCTCATCCATGACTCATTAGTTAATATCATTCCTTTTTAGTATTTCCTATACATAGTCTTTTTCTACTTTATTATACATATATTATTTCAAAAATACAAAAACAATATAAAATTTAAAAATACAAAAACACATCAATTGTGCATCATCTATGTTTCTTACATTGCTAAAATAGTATGCTAGACATACATTACACTATTCTATGCTACTTGTTTATTGATTTATCTATATTACCATTCTTAACTTGATCTTCTTTGAGTGTGTGCAATACATATAGTTCCTTCATTACTTTAATCCACCCATTGAGGGGGAATCTCACTTCTACATTCCATCTACACATTGATACATCTACCCACTGGGGGCACACTCTACATGACTACACCATCCATGTTATGTCATTCTCACAATCCACACTCTAGACATCTTATGTAGTACTTACCTTATTTTATTACATAGACATTACATCGACATCTAATAGCATTTATCACACTTTTATATTTCATATCATATACATTAGTCCTGTATCACATATCTTGTATACTCTTACTTTGTGCATTCCATAGTTATATGTTTGTCTATATTTCTAGTATGTTACATGCTTCCATTTATGTTTTGATTAGCTAAATGTGTTTGCATTTTCTAATTCCTATTTGCTTCTTGTTTACATTTTAGGACATTTTCCAATATCCTTTGCTTCTGTCTATATTGTGTATGCCTTTGGACATTTACCAATGTCCTTTGTGTGTGCCTTCTATGTGCTTATGGCCCTTGTGCCAATCTTTGTTTGTTCCCATTGTGTGTGTATGTGGCATTTGAGCATGCCTTATATGCCTTACGTGTCTATTTGGCCCCTTGGACACCTTTGTGTGTTTCTTACTTTTCGCTTGATTATTTATCTTTGTGTGTACAATTCCATGATTCCAATCATGTATTTACCTTATTTCTTGGTTGTCATGATAGATATTATGCTCCATCCCTCCATGCTACTAAAAAACTAACAACTAAAATTTTGCATTCCAACTTTCTTTTATACACATGCTATTACATTGTTATATCTATCTAGGCATACCCCTATGGATCTAACAATCTCTCTATACAACTTTTTTTATATCTTAAGATCATGATTATCAATGCTATATAAAACATTTTTCATAGATTAACACACTTGCAAGGCTTATTCTTCTGAGGGTATTCATTGCAGGGTCTTCATCCCTATCCTCAAAAGAGGGGGAAACAAATAGGGGTTTTATCACAAAGATTATAACTCTTAAACAATCAAAAAAGTAGTTTTAGAATACATAGTCTAGATTTTAGAATTCAGTATAGGTAGGCCAGATCAAGCATACAACAAAGAACATAGCCCATTTTTTATTTTTGGATCTAGATAATAGCACAAAAAATGGGACTATAGTGTTAGACCCCAAAGTGTCTAGTTTTTGGCACTAGTGTCTAGACAATAGAATTTCTAGTTTTTACAAAGTCAGGCAAAGGGGTGAGTTTAGTCATAGTTTTTCCATAATAGTACAATCCAAAATACAGTAGTTTTTAGCACTTATTTACTCAAAAAATCTAGATATAGGGGGCATCATGTGTGGCATGAGGGTTTCTACTTATAGTTTAGACATGGTAGTTGATATAACTTTTAGTTCAAAATCTATGTTCTAGACAATAGTTATTAGGGGAAATGTGCACAACACATGGGCCTTATCTTTTCTGAGTTTAGTACATTTTATTGCTTGTTCCCAATAGTTGCATGCCTTACTCCATCTGCAGGTGGTTACCATCAATTTCAAGTAAACTTTCATACTAGTTTGATTCCCATGTACCCAAGTTCTTGAGTGGCTTCCTAAGCCTCGATTCTAGTTTCAGAGGGGCTTTTATACAAGTTCCAATATCCATCTTTTAAAGTGGCTAACATTGGCATAGTTTCTAGTTACATTTAGCTATCCACACCAATATTGCCAAACTACAACACATTTATGGGATTCATGAGCCATCTCATATGACATTTAGATTATATTGGTATCTTTCTATGTAGCTTCACATCATAGGGAAATGATGGAACCAAAGTTCTAGCTAACCTTTGTATTATTGAGCCACCTATTTAGATGGATTGGACACATAGTCTAGACATCGATTAGCACACACATGATTCATTAACTTCACATAGTTGGTGACAATGGAGCCAAAGGGCCTACCTTTTCATTATTGAGCTACCGTTTAGGGAATTGAACACTCAACTCATCCATCAATATAACTATTGGTTCAAACATACATCCAACATCACTTAGCATAATCTAGTAGCACAATAGGTTTACATAATACAAATTGCTCTCACTACGCATAATCCAACATCATACAACTTCTTAGGCTTAGCCTCATAGGTAAGTTTAGGTACACTTCTATTTTTATCCTTTATCCTAGTATTTCACTTTGTTGCATACTTAGAATACAGGGGGAAAAATGTAATCACGTAAAAAATGTAATTTGTACAACTTGAGAATGACTTGTGATACCCAAAACCATAGGTCTCTCCTGCTTCCTTACACGACCCACTAAGCATGTTTTAACTATTTCCCAATCATTTAAAGCCTTTTATATTCATCCCCAACTATCCTAAACTCCTCTCCCAGGCACAAACCTATCCCCCAGGGTCCCTTTCCCCTTGGACAATAGCGCCATAAGTTGGACTATAATACTAGACCCTAGGGTGTCCACTTTTTGACTCTATTATCCAAGTCACTCTTAGCCTCAAATGGTCAGATTTCCCCTATTCCTTATATTTTTTCTTGTCAACCTAACACAAAGTCATCTAACCTAAGATCATCAATTTCCCTATAAAAGCCTATTCAAGGGTAATTTAGAAGGGTTGGCAATCATTCAAAAGGCACAAGCTAAAAATACACGAATCACCTTCAAGAAAATCTTCCTCTTCTCTGGATATAACCAACCATTTCTATTTCTAGCCTACTCAAGCTTTCACACAAGTCATGAATCATGTCAATCTTGCTCATATTTTCATAATACTTGCATTGCATACATAGGATTGCATAATACACATTCAATTTGGGAGAACTGATTGGCCTTGATCCCTCTTTGGATTATTAGTATGTAGACAACGTGCCCACACATGGGGTGTGATCACACATTCAGTGCATAATACACACTAACCTCTTTTTCCAATTGATTCAAGACTACTTATCAAGCCTAAGGAGGAACCATGACCCTAAGAGCTAAAACTAGTTACACACAGAGCTCTGTAGATGATCAAAACTTGCAAATTCAGACACAGAGCCTCCAAAAGCAACAAAATAGAACCCAAAAATCTCAAAAGGACTATAGCACCAAAAATAAGACTATAGCACTAGACCCCAAAGTGTCCAGTTTCCTATGCTACTGTCTAGGTAGAAAATAGACTTTTGGGGTCCTATTTCTGACAATATACCTAGTCAACTCATCAATTTATAGTTCTATATTCCTCTGTCTCAATTTAGAAATCAGCTAAGTTCACTTTCTATCCCCTTAATTTCTATTTCTAATAATTAATTGATCAAATCTAGATTTAGCAAATCAATAGGTTAATTTAGGCATATTGTATTACAATATTTTCTAGATTAATCTAGACCCTTTACTAATTAGGAAATTAAACACTTAGTTTCCCAAAAATAGTAAAACAATTATGAAATTTTAGGGTTTTGTAAGAAGTAAAGGTTTTTCCCACATTGGTTGTGTACTCCCAATAATGGCATAAGAACATTCAAGTTCCCATTTTCAGTGTTTTTAAGATTCATGGGGATACCAAGAGTTACTCGATGAGGCACAAAAGATGAATGAAGTCTTTGGAGAAAGAAAATTTGCACTGTCAAAGAATTTTTGGGGAAGAGTGTGGATGTTCATTTATATAACAAAAAGGATTAGAGATCAGCGTCCAATCTATTAGGCACTACTATGTGTGTTCTTCCTCTTATTATAATCAAATAGAGGAGAGTGAGTAAGGGTGTGTTATTTGTATATCTATGTGATTCCTCTAGGAATTTGAATAATAATAGTATTTTTTTCCACTAATTTTTTAGTGTGTTTATATCAATATGTGTTGTGTGTTTTTGGTTCCTAGTTTTATCCCATGTATGGTTGACCTTGCATAGTTGAAGAAAATGGCAAACAAAGATGAAAAACCCACTAATATGTCATTGTAGCTAGGGAAGGGTTTGTAATCAGGATTATATTGAATGTAAAAAATGACTAAGAGGTACCTACAAAGGGTATGGTCAGCTCCTTACTACTTCTATCTCTACCTAAACCAAGGTGAGAGGACCTACATGGTAGCTTGCTCACATAGAATGATTCTGCAATTCAACCTCCATAGGGATTCTTAGCACAAAAAAGGTACATATATGACTAGGGAACAACCAAACTCATTCACTCCACCCAAGAAGGGTTATCACATAGAATGAACAAATTCTCTAAGTCATATACAAGCTACTCAATATAGATGAGAAAGAGACTGTAATCTTCATTCTATATAATCTTCAACAATAAGGGTTGAATAAAGACTATAATGCTAGAATTTAAAACATAAACTACAAACACATTTCAAATATACAAGATCTTATGCATTTTTAAGGCAAATAACACTCAGAGTATGCAAAGGGTGTATAATTTACAAGGTAGGATAAGGTAGGATGAGTTAGATGATTATATAAAAGGGGAGGGCAATGTGCTAGTGGCTTTCAATTGGCAGGGATTTTTTTAACATTCATGACATCACTTATTACAAAGACACAAAAAACTTGAATGCAAGATAATGAAAATACCATGAGTAATTTACAGTTATTGGTGCCAATGAAATGAAAATACCCAAATGATCCTTGAAATCTTAGAACATACACTAAAACTATAATATCACATGCTTTTTCTTATCAAATCCATAAACCCAGGGTGTCCTAATAAGTTGTTCCACAATATATCCTAAAATAATGTATAAAAGGTTTATAATCTAAATCTATACTCAAAATGACAACCAATAATGAGCATAAACCTAAATGTCCAATCAACAACATATTCAAAACATATTACTGCACTTCATCAACATAAATTAGCAAAGAACCACAAGAATTTTCATTAACTTGGCAAGAAACTATTACATACATCAGTTTTTCAAAATGTTTCCATGGAGAAAAGCATGGTGTGATTGCTCTTTTGACAAGGGACACATAAACATGCTCTCAAAGCTTCCTAATGTCTATACACTTGCAACCACCTTAGCAAGCGAGAGAATATATACACATAGCAATTGATCCCAAAAACATTTTTGGAGGACCTAGACTTAGAGAAAGTGAAAACCAAAAATAATGACCAACCTCGAATAGAAGACGAGCCTTCTATTTATATCTTTTCAATCCTTTTTCAATTCTGGGAATGTGGGTCACAATTTGAAAATTTTTAAAACAAAATTTCAATTCCACCAAGATGCTTCCATCTAGAATATGCCTTTTCCATGCATGAGATCCTCATCCACTTGCAAGAAGAGAATCATTATTGCAATTACCTTTGCAAGGAATGATGAAGATTTAAAACAAGTCTTTGATCTTTTGACTAAAGATGCCAATGAATTCATGATCAAGATGGTGAACTTCATGGTCGAGGTCTGAACAATAATTTGTTATCATATGCAACTATGTGGAGATGTTTTTGATTGCTTACCTACATAACTAGAGGGAGGAAATCATTTGAGGATCCAAATAGAATTTATCCTCATGTGTAACCATCTAGAGATGCTCTCCTACTAATGGATTTTTAAATCATGAAATCTTATGGATATAAATCCTCCCCTTTGTGAATTCCAAGGAAATACTATTTACTTGTGATGATTGTAATTGAAAAGCTCCAATTGTGATGAAAATAGAAAAGATCCATGACCATTTTGAAAATATGCTTTGGGGTGGCCCACAGATCTTCTTTTATACTTTGAATCATTGCCCATCCATGAAAGAACCATCAATTTTAGCTACCAAGAATTTTTTTACCATATACTGACATTTGACATGCCACATCAGATCCAATTGGGCATTCTAGGGTCTAAGAGTGACTAAGTCGATTAATTAGCTCCAATTTGGACACTTGTCACTTTCTCATGAAATCTAAGACCTTTAAAAAATCCATCTTAGATTGCACCATTGGATCATATTTACCTGAGTAAACATGTGCCATTGATCTTGTGTGAGATGTTTGAGCTCTAACTTATAGCATGCAACTATGCCACTTATCATTTTTATATTTGTTCATAGGGTCCTTGAATAATTAACCTTGGCTACACATTGTAAGATTTGGCTTGGGCAAGAAAACGTGCTTCATTAAATCATGATCTGAGGGGTGGATCATTATTGGATACTATCTATATTTGGCCTTGAGGACATGCCACTTGGAAACCTATGGGTTTTTTGGGGTTCTCTATAAATAGTCCCAATTGCTTGAGCACTATCGAGCCATGTGGCAATACCTTAGGCTTGTTGACCTTTTGGCCTATTATGCGCACCATTGGATCTGTTTCCACTTTCTTAAGATATTAACACTTATCAATCTCACATTCTCTCATAGGGTCTTTGATGCTTCAAATCCTTGCTCACCATTAGATCATCCTTTCTTGAGAAAATGTGTGCCATTGGATCTGCCTCTATTTGAACTTATACAGCTACTTAATTGGGCCTAAATTTGATATTCACATGACCATCTTAGAATATTTGAACCCCAACAACTATTTTTTGTGTCTTAAAATTTATGTCTATGTGCCTATCATCGACGTCCATGATACCATCACACTTATGCAATTCAAATGGATTTCTTTGGTACTTCATTCATTGAGCCTTTCACTCCATAGTAACTTGTTTTTGGGATAATTATTTTAGGCCTTTTGTCTTCAATATTCTAGTTTTCATTCAAACTTTGGGTCCTTGGGACTTTTGTTTTGAAACATTTATTTTGGCATTTTGTTCTATGATAATTTGGTCAGGATAATTATCTTAGACATTTTATCTGAAATAATTTCCCTAAAGCAACTGACCTTTACATTTTTATTGAAGCAATCAAACATAACATTTTTCCCAAAATAATGTAATTTTATCGAGTTTTTTGTGTAAACAAAATACCCATAAGAATTTGGCTTTCAGACTTTTTATATCAAATAACATCTTCGAAGGAAATATACCTTAAAAACTTTTGTGTGGGCAAAATTCTTGAAATAAATAAACCTTTAGAACTTTTACATGGGAAAAATGCTCAAAGGAAATAGACCTTCTACATATGCTAAGTAAAGACCGAATTAATAGTTAGCAGATTTAATATGAACCTTGAATTCCAATGAAGACTTGAAAATAGGACTTGGGCTAAATACTTAGGCATTTAAACTCAACAAAGGCTTAATTTATTAAATGAAATTTTTGTCACTAACACTGGCTCTCATCTAGGGATGCATACCCCTTGCAGGTGTGTAAATAACCCTAAAATGTAAGACCAGGTGCCAATACATTGGACCATCGAGTCAAGACTTAAAAATTTATCAATAGAGACTCATGAAAGCTCAAAAAAATAATGGTAGACTTAATAAAAATAGATTAGGAGGATATAAAAATGAACACATGATAGAAACACAAAAGGAAATTATACAAGTAAAGACCAAAGCACAGGGGTGATAGAACACGAAATAAAAGAAAGACAAAACTATATGTTATACAATATGATACACAAGTTATGGAGTCAATCAAGGAAGTGTTTTAGATGTTTTCCATTTATTGGTAGCTCTAGTATTTCACCATCTATGTCTCTTAAGAAGAAGGTATGTTCCCCAATCTGATAGTCAATGGAATAGGGACCCATCCACAAGGTATCAAATTTGTCATGCTTTCCTTTCTCCTCATGCATATTGTCCCAAAGTAGAACTAGATCACCTACTTGGAAAGTCCTTGTATTAACCTTCCTATCAAAAATATTCTTCATATTTTCCTTAAACGTGAGGTGTCTTTCATGATCTTGTCTTCAAATTTCATCAAGCTTAATAATCTAGTTCATCCTTCTTTCATAGTGGTTGATTTACTCATCATCCTCCGGTTACTGCATAAGCTGATAAATTGGCAATTGTAAATTTATAGGTAAAATTGATTGAGCTCCATAAACAAGCTCAAAAAGGCTTTTACATGTATCTCTCTTAGGCATAATCCTATCATCCCACAAGGCAAACTTTAGTTATTCACCCCACTTCTTCTTGTTTAATTCTAGAGCACATCTAATGATTTTGAGCAAGTTTTTATTACTAGATTCTAATTTCCCATTCCCTTGAGGGTTGTAATTAAAAGTGTAGGTCAAATCAATCCCATACTCTCTGCACAATGCCACTAAAGGTTTAGATTTGAATCTCATGGCATTGTAAACAATAACCTTACCAGGCACACCAAATCTACAAATAATTTTATTCACCAAAAAATCCATTACTACCTGGTGTGTTGATTTATTTGTAGGGACCACTTCAACATAATTTGTGAAGCAGTCAATTAAAACTATTATCCATATGCATCCAATGCTTGATGAATCAATAATTTCTCTAATGAAATCCATTCCCCATTGCCTAAATGGGCCTTCAATCATCATAGGCTCCAAAGGAAGAAAACCTAAAGATTTCATCCTCCTAGCAAAGCACTGACACTTTCACACTTTCTAACTTTTTGAACAACATCTTTGAACAATGATGGCCACCAATAACCACCTCTTATAATTTTATGAGTTGTAACCTTAGGTGTAAAATGGCCACCATATACTCCACTATATAAGTCTTCAATTAGGTCAGTATTTTGTTCTTCTAGCATGCATCTTAGGAGAACCCCATCCAGATTATTCCATGCTAGTTTGTTCTTAGTCAAAAGGTATTTTTATGAAACAATATTAAGAGTTCTCCTTTGATTCTTATCCAAATTGGGGATAACTTAGATTTTTCAAGTAGTAAATAAAATATTTCTATAACATAGAGACACATTGAATATTCTCAAGGAATCATCAAAATTAAAAACAATAGTGTTTATCTCAATAGCTTGCAAATTGGTCTCAACCATAAGCTTGGCTAGACCCATGCCTCTTACTAACTTGGTGGTCTGAATATCCATGACATACTCTTGCAAATTTTTGACCCATCTGTACCTCTTGCTAGATACTTTAGTCTAAGTAAAGATGTCCTTTACCATGGTATGCATGACATAAGCAATAATCCTTGTACTTAAAATATAAGGCCAAAACATTTTAATATCCTTCAAGAGAGCAAAGGTTTATTTCCCCATTATGGTATAATTCAGTTCTTGCATAGATTTGATAAATAAAGTTATAGGTTGTTCATGACCTTCTTCATTCTTTTGCAATAGGACAACAACAATAGTATTATATGATGCAATAGAGAATATCTGAAATGGCTTAGTGTAATCAGGGCTGGCCCTAATAGGGGAACACTTTAAAGTTCCCTTGATGTCATTAAATTATTTCATGACCTTTTCCTCCCACTTGATGATTTGGTCCTTCTTCAGCATGGAATTAATAGGTAAAATAATCTCTATAAAATTAGACACAAACCTCCTTACAAAATTAATTTGTCTAAAGAAGGACTGAATTCCCTTCTTTCACTATGAGATAGGCACTTTATCAATGGCTTCTACACTTTTGGGGTCAATCATGACATCATCTTTGGACACTATATATCCCAGAAACTTGGCCTTTTGTAATCCAAAGTGGCATTTCTTATAATTAAGTGAAATTTCAAACTGCATTCATCTAATCATCACCTTCTCTAGATGTTCCAAATGTTCTTATCTAATCTTAGAGTACATAGTAGTGTCATCCTAATACATAGCTGTGAACTTGTTAATTATCCCTACAAAATCAATATCCATAGCTCACTATGATGTTTCACTCACATTCATTAACCCAGAAGGCATCCTCATATATACATACATGCCCCAAGGCATTGTGAAGGTGGTCTTGGGTCTCTTGGATTCCTTCCCCACAACTTGGTTGTAATTTGAGAAGTTGTATAATTTGGACAACCTCTCTGATCAAGTAACACTATGTAGTATGTTTTACATATTAGGCCAGGGATAATTATCATTTAAAGAATCTTTATTCAAAATTTGGAAATCCACACACAAGCAGATGTCACCATTTTTCTTTCTCATAGGGACTGCATTTTCAACCAATGACAAATACTTGATGGGCTGAATAATATCATCATCCCTTAGCTTATTTAACTCATCCCACATCTTAGTAGCCAATATGTGGTTAATAGGTCTTTATTTCTACCTAAAAGTTTTAATATCAGGCTTTAATGGGATGACATGCTGAAACAAATCTTCCCTATATGCTTTCAACTCAGAATAAGACCATGCTAGATAATCCTAGTACTTCCTTAGGAAGTGCATGTAAGCTTGTTTCTTAGATGCACTTAGGTGAATACCTAGCTAAACTTTTCTTGGATTCTCATGAGAGCCCAAATCACACTTAGTCATGTCATTTGAAATGAATGAGTCTTGAGACTTGATTCTATCATCTCCATCAAAATAAGCTTCTAAACTTACTAGTCCTCTAGGGAGCATGTTTTTATTCAACTACATAATGTCTTTCCCAAATAGGGTTTCTTTCCCATCACAATCCTAAACCATAGATCCAATTCTATGAGCTAATCAAGGAACTTAGCTTCACAATTGAGAAACCTCTTAATATACTCATCATTATCAAACACCTACCAATGATGAACATTATCTAGGACTGAAGGTTGAATAAGAACCTCCACTGGGTACTGACAATGAGGGCTCATGTTCTTAATATCAAATTGAGCACCTAACCTTGCAAGTTTGTCAGTTTCTTCACTAAAACTTCTATCATGATAAAAAATGTTGAATGCATCAAAGAATTCAAGAAAACACCAAACAAAATTATGATATTCTTTTAACATTTTATTTTTTGTGGCATAAACATTGTGGACTTGCTTAACCACTAGGTCAAAATCACCCTTGACAATCAAAATTTTAATTCCATATTGATGAGCAACCTGTAATCCAAGTAAGAGTGCCTCATAATCAATAGTATTATTCATGTACTCAAAGGATAGTTGAAAATAAAACTTAAAACATTTACCATTGGGGCATAGAAGATAACCCTAGCTCCATTTCCAAGATTGGAGTAAGCCTTATCAAAACACATCTTCTAAATTGATCCTTCACTATCAGGTTCAACATCAAGAGCAACAAGCTATTCAACAACATCAACATTCCTAAAAAAGCTACCCAAATCAGCATCTATATATAGCACTTCATTGAGATCATGTTTTGGATCTTCAATCACATGTAGCATCTTTGGCTCTCTCTAAAGTTTGACCATTTTACTCTCTAACAGAATGGTGGCATAGGAAAGGTCCATTTGTACACTTCCACCCATACTAGCAGCCCATTTAAGTGGGCAGTCCACAACCACCACATCCATATTCAAATACTTTACCTGGATGCACTACCAATTGCACTACCAACCCCTTGACTTGCCCAACAACTAGAACTTCTCAAGAATCCATGGCATAACACTTGCCAAAGGTTAATGTAATCTTACCTTCAATTTCATTTAGGACACCCAGGGGCATCAAATTTCAAGAAGCTCTAGAGTTAAACATAAAATTGTGAAAAATTAGACCTAATCAGTAGGGTTGTGTAAAATGGATCCACATTCAGTTGACTTTCTAGCAATGTAGTTGCCAAATAGACCTCTGGGGTGGGTTCAACAACCTCTTGTGATTCTTCATCATTTTTTGGGGGTGTTTGGGGTAACTCAATTTCATTTGTAGGTAATTTCTCACCAAATTCTAAATATTCAAAGGCCTTCTTCCTGTGTTCAGGGATTCTTAATAATTCAATAAGTGGCATAGTGATTTTTATTTAGATCAACACTTGGGCTATATTACATATGTCATACTAAGGAAGAGGAGTATTTGGTATAAGGGTGATAACACCTTCAGCTAGAATACAATCACTTAAGGTCTGAAGTGGAATAGGCTAGGATGGATTTACATTCTTATCAGTAACCTTCAAAGTCATATTAGTTCTAGCATCATTCACACCCTTAGGGATACTAGACAATATGGGTACTCTATTCTTGGCTTGAGCACCTCTAGGCTTAAAAAATTGGTAAATAGGCATTGGTTTGGAAGATTTATAGTGTGTTGTAGTTTTCTTAGCATCCCCTACCTTTGGATTTTTAGGGGCAATATCTTGAGGTGCATTAGCTTGATATTTGCTTCTCAAGTGATACTCCTCTTGGGAAATTGTTGCATTAATTAGTAACTATCTATCCTCAACTGACTTAATCTGCCATCATATTTCTTAATGATCATGGTGCATACAAAATTGAAATCATGAATGGGTAATTCATATGCTTTTGTTACATTAACATCATAAGCAAATTCAAGAGTTGGGACACTTACCTTTTCAACCACACACCAAAATTGATTAATAGTAGTAGCAGTTAGAAATTTTATGGAGGAAGTCATCTTACTTTAGGGGATTTGATAATTTAACAACAAAATCTCACCACTAGATGATGCAAAATCAATTTCATTTGCATTTTCATCAATCGGTTCAGTTGTATCACATGGGAGATGTGGAAGGAAGTAATTTTCACACCAATCAATATTAGTGTCATAATCTGCAACATTCACCTTAGTTTTTAAAGGATTAGGCACTTCTTTTTATCCCCTCTATCATAATTTATATATGTTCTCTCATTATGTGAAATCCTCTTCCATTTATCATTAGTTTTTCTCTCATCACGTACATGCACCCTTTGTGCTTGATTCATATTTGGATCCTTATCTTGACTGGTAGACACATGAGGGATCCCCTTATTAACCATTTCCAATTTATAGGACATTTATTTGATGGTAGAGGCTGAAGTTTCAATAGTCTCTTCAAGATTGGTTGTCTTAGTGGACTGTGTCTTTTTTAGATTGACCAATTTTACATCATCCCACTTGTTCATGGGATTTCCCATAGCCTTTATGTTGTTCTTAATTTGGATGGCCATATTGAATTCCAACCATAGGTTAGTGGGAGCCTTTTCACTCAAGTAATACATAACCTTCTTATCAAAGGCATCACAATACTTTATAAAGCATGCTATATCACTGGGCCCGATGTTTTTGGGTAGCTGCATCATAGTTTTGTTAAACCATGTATTGAATTCCTAAACAAACTCATTGTCGTTCTTATTGATGTTTTCAAATTCAACCAAAAGGAACCTTGGATCAATTATATCACCATATTGAATTTTAAAAATGTTCCTCATTTCTTCCTATGAATCGATGCATCTACTAGGAAGAGAATTGAACCATTCACAAGCATCTTCCTCAAACATGTGCACACAAAAATTAATGAACACATCCTCATGCTCAACCTCATAATATTTAATAATATTATGAAAATCCCTCAGGTGATGATTACCACTCACTGTATTATTCCATTGGAATTTTGGAAGGCATTTCCTTACTTCATTTGGGATTTCATTAGGATAGCCTACCATTTTATTTGATAAGCCTAGATATAAGAACATAGAATACAGGATGTTCATTCTCATCTAGGTCCTTATGCCTCATTATTGGTTCAATTTGAGGTTCAATAATGAATGGTAAAGGGATATGAGGGGGTGAATGAGGTGGACTTGGTGAATCAAAATTAGGAGGGGATTTAGCTAGTTGAGAATGAGATGGATAGTAAATAGGACTATAGGTTTCAAAATTAATAGGAAAGATATGATAGTCCTCAATAATGGGAGGGTCAACAAATATTTCAAGATTATTAGAATCTTAACCCTTAGTAGCTTAGCTTTGCCCTTCAACAGACTTCCAAACTTATTTCCTTCATCTTTGATATAAACTTAATGGTGAGACAAGTTTTTTAGATGGGTAAAATTTGAAAGATGATCTCAATCCTTCTAGTTTTGAAAACAAGAATGTACTCAAAGATGAAACTTAACAGAATATTTAGACTAGGCACTGATCTTTCTTGAAACTAGATGATAAAATTAGAGTCACCACTAAAATCAAAATTCTAGAATATAATAGTTAACATACTGTTTGTGATACATACTGAAATCAAACTTGTTGAAGCTTAATGAGATATAAAATAAAGACACTAAAATTTTTAGAATATGTTTCAAAAGGGGAAAAAACACCTTTCGACATGTAATTTTTATAGCTCTTTGTAATAAACTCCGTAGAAGTCAAATTGTCAAATATCTCAAATCGTGGCACGTCCCCAATGGAGTGATATGATTTTGATGACCAAGATAGTTCAAGTGTAGCAAATAACAAGAAAAGAGCCTTGAAACTTGAAATGCGTATAGCTCTCTATAAGAGTCTAGCTCTAGCAACACTAGTAACCAAGATTTCAATTTAATCCCTAGCAATGATGCCGGATGAATGTTGGTTCCTAGTTGTACACTACATATGCTCGGCCTTACACACTTGAATAAAATGGCAAACAAAGATGAAAAACACACTAATATGTCATTGTAACTAGGGAAGGGTTTGTCATCAAGATTAGATCAAATTTAGAAAATGAATGAGAAGTACTTATAAAGGATATGGTCAGCTCCATACTACTTATGGCTCTACCTGAACCAAGATGAGAGGACCTATGGAGTAGCTTTCTCATATGGAGTGATTTTGCAATTCAACTTCTATGGGGATTTTTAGCACAAAGAAGGCACATATATGACTAGGGCACAACCAAACTTGTTCACCCCATCTAGGAAGGGTTTTCACACAAAATGAATAAATTCTCTAAGTTATATACAAGCTACTCAAGATAGATGAGAAAGAGACTGCAATCTTCATTTCATAGAATCTTCAACAATATGGGTCAAATAAAAGACTATAATGCTAGAATTAAAAACACAAATTGCAAACACATTTCAAATATGCAAAATCTTATGCATTTGCAAGACAAATAAAACTTATACTATGTAAAGGGTGTATTATTTATAGGGTAGGATAGGGTAGGATGAGTTAGATGATTATATAAAAGGGGAGGGGAGTGTGTTGGTGGATTTCAATCAATAGGGATTCTTTCAACATTCATGACATCACTTATTGTAAAGATGTAGAAAACTTAAATATAAGCTAGTAAAACTACCAAGAGTAATTTGCACTTATTAATGTCAATGAAATGTAAATACCCAAATGATCCTTGAAATCCTCAAACATACACTAAAAATAAAATCTCACGTGATTTTTCCTATCAAATACATAAAGCTAAGGTGTATTAACATGTTATTCAACAACATATTCTGAAATAATGCAAAAAGGGATTATAATCTAAATATATGCTCAAAAGGACAACTAGTAATGAGCATAAACCAAAATGTCCAATCAATAGAATTTGTAAAACATATTACTACACTTCATCAAATAAAATTAGTAGAGAACCACAAGCATTTTCATTAACTTTACAACAAAATATTACATACATCAATTTTTAAAAATGTTGCCATTGGGACAAGCATGGTGCGATTGATCTTTTGACAAGGGAGACATAAACATGATTTCAAAGTTTTATAATGGTTATACACTTGCAACCACCTTAGAAAGAGAGACAATATATATGCACAACATTTGATCCTAGAAAAAATTATGTAGAACCTAGACTTAAAGAAAGCAAAAAACAAAAACAATGACCAACCTGGAATAGAAGATAAAGCTTCTATTTATACATTTTTAATCCTTATTCAATTTTGGGATTGTGGGTCACAATTTGAAAATTTTCAAAACAAAATTTCAAGTCCACCAAGATTCTTCCAACTAGAATATGTGTTTTGCCATGCTTGAGATCCTCATCCACTTGCAAGAAAAGAATCATTGTTATAACTACTTTTTTAATGAATGATGAAGATTTGAAACAAGCCTTTCATCTTTTGACTAAAGATACTAGTGAATTCATGATTGGGATGGTGAAATTTAGGGTGGAGGTTTGAACGACAATTGTTTATCATGTGCAACTTCTTGGAGATGCTTTTGACAACTTACTTGCACATCTGGAGGGAAATAATCATTTGAGGAGGCAAATAAAATTTGTCCTCATGTGTAACCATCTGGAGATGCTCTCCTCCTAATCTATTTTCAAATCATGGAGTATTATGAATAAAAATCCTCCCATTTGTGTATGCTAAGGAAATCCCATTACCTTGTGATGATTATAATTGGAAAGCTCCAGCTATGATGAAAATAGAAAATATACACGGCCATTTGGAAAATATGCTTTGGGGTGGCCCATGGATCTTCTTCTATGATTTGAATCATTCCCCATCCATGAAAGAACCATTAATTTTAGTTACCAAGCTAATTTTTTCCATATACTGACACTTGGCATGCCACATTAGATCCAACTGGGCATTCATGGGGGCTAAGGGTGACTAAATTAATTGTCTCCAATCTGAACAATTGTTGCTTCCTCATGCAATCTATGCCCTTTGAAAATTCCATCTTGGCTCACATCATTGGATCATATTTACCCAAGTAAACACTTTCCATTGATCTTATGTGAGATACTTGAGCTCTAACTTGTGGCATGTAGTGATGCCACTTGTCATTTTTATGTTTGTTCATAGGTTCCTTCATTTTTCAACCTTGGCTATGCACCATTAGACCTGGCTTGGGTGAGCAAATGCACTCCATCGGATCATGATATGAGGGGTGGAACATTATTTGATACTACTTGTACTTGGACCTAAGGATGTGCCACTTGATAGCCTCACATGTTTTTTGGGGTTCTCTATAAATAGTCCCAATTACTTGAGTTATATTAAGATGTGTGGCAATACCTTAAGCTTCTTGACCTTTTGACTTGTTTTGCTCATCATTGGATCTATTGTCGCTTTCTTGAGATCTTAAAACTTATTAATCTCATGTTCTCTCATAGGGTCTTTGATGCTTTGAATCCTCACTCACCATTAGATCATCCTTGTCTAAACAAACATGTACCATTAGATCTACCTCCATTTAAAATCAAATGATTACTTCACTGGGCCTAAATTTGATGCTCACATGATTGTCTCAGAATATTTGAACCCCAATGGCTATTTTTCATGGCTTAAAATTGACATTTGCACACATGTCATCGATGTCCATGAGACCATCACACTTATAAAATTCAAATTAATTTATTCATGACTTTGCTCATCAAGCCTTCTGCTCCACAACAAATTGGCTTTCAGGATAATTGTTTTAGACCATTTGTCTTTATTGTTCGTATTTTCATTTGGCCTTTGGGTCCTCAGGACTTTTTTTGACAACATTTATTTGGGACTTTTGTTTCATAACAATTTGGTTGGGACAATTGTTTCAAACATTTTATCTGAAATAATTTCCCCAAAGTAACTGACCTTTACATTTTTCCAAAATCAATCAAACTTAACATTTTTCCTGAAATATTATAATTTTATCAAGATTTTTGTGTGAACAAAATACCTGGAAGAATATGGCTTTCAAAATTTTTTAGCAGACAAAATGTCTAAAGGAAATATACCTTCAGAACTTTTGCATGGGAAAAATGCCCAAAGTAAATATACCTTCAAAAAATTTACGTGGGCAAAATGCCTGAAGGAAATAGACTTTCCACATACGCTAAGTAAACACTAAATTAACACTTAGCCGATTTAAAATAAAATTTGACTTCTAATGAAGACTGGAAAATAGGATGGGATGAATACTTAGGCATTTAAATTGGATAATGACTCAATTTATTTAATGCAATTTTGGGCACTAACATGCTTGAAGTGATAGGTTACAAATACAAGTTTGTGCTTAACTATACCCTCTATCTTCGACTAAATCATTAACATTAATGTGGAAGTTTCTAAACAATATTGAAGTACACCCAAATATGCCATTTAGCTTCAATTATTCAATAATAGTTGTTTTATTCCTTGTTATTATGAGATCATTAATATAAATGGCCATAATAATTATGTGGATATGCAAAATTCAATTTTTTGACTCTTAGATCCAATTACTCAATGTGTTCACTAAGTCTTGCATGCTTGTCATTAGGAGTCTTCTCATGTCTAATGATGCATTTTTCATTATGCATGTAAGATGTTATTTCCATTTAAAAATCCTTACAAGTGATTCCTATATAGTTTTTTAACAAACCATTCTAGAGAATATTCAACATCCACATTTATAGGAATCTTCTATTCTATCTTGTAATAGTGAACACTAATTTGATTGTATTCATTTTGATTATCATGCCCAGGTATTAAAAAATAATACCCCTCTAATATAAACATTGCTTCAATTCAAAAATATTTGACCTAACAAGTCAAATGTATTTATTACCTACTTTAGATGCTAAAATATGGATTTATATGTTAAACTAGTCTTGTGCACTTGATAAATATAACTCAAGGCTCTACCTTTTAGTTTAAACTTTCTTGCATCCAAAAGGCTTGCACTCACCACCTCACTAGGTTTAATTACTTATTTATTATTCCAACCCTAATTATTATGATTATCTAGATACCTATAACCATAAAATACTTAAAATCTTATATATATCCTTCACTGTTAGTTACAGAACCTCAACAACTTTTATCCATCCTAGAAAGTTACATTCAATATAGGAGAATAGTGTCAATGCTACTATGATTGATCCAACACATGTGTCCTTACTCTACAAACACTCAAAATTTAAAAATATTTTGATGTGTATGGGTCGGGCTAAGAATCTCATTAATCCTTTTGTGAGGATTATTTCAAAAGAGCTAGTATAAATATAAGTAAAATCCACTCATTATTCATCTAGAAAATATCTTTAAAATATCAAGAAATCACCTCTCATACTTAGAAATATTATTGAATTGAAAAATACACAACTAAGCTATTTTTTCCTATCCATTTATATTTTTATATCAATCATCAGAGTAGTCATACTAACAGTCTAAAGTACTCAAAAGACAACCCATGATCCATATTTATCAAGTTACAAGCTAAATCACTACATGCATCTTCATATAGTATATTTTAATTTTGTGTACACACATTCCCACATGGAGGGGATAACTACATAAGTCTAAGACCATCCTTGTATTATTGGCTATGTAGGCAGTGCTAATTAATACAGGGGTATTTGAGGTCAAATTGACACTATGAGCTCACTAACCCATTTTTGGTAAGGTAACATAACCTAAGATGAAGAGATAGGGTTTGAGCTACAAGCAATGATACAAAACCTATGCACAAGATCCAAATACATAATATACAAGGTAAAGAAAAACTAAAAAAGGCCTATATGGGCTTATCTTGATATAATGAACATTCTATACATAATAGTTACATCAGAATTTAGACAATAGGATCGATGCAATTATCCACAAGGTGATGTAACTGTCTAGCAACCAACAAAAATATTTATAGAATCGAATGATTGTTTCCTGAATATCAGACTACCTATTTTCACATTTGTACATCTAATATTTGTTTTTACATCATTACATAAGCTAAGTATTATTTTTTCTTCATGATTACACAATCAAAATATTGTTTCACATTATACTTTATATATTTAGAATTTTCATAATTAATCATTGAAATTGAATATTATAAACCAAATTATTTAATTGACCTTCTTTTATGAATAAGTTATCTCACTTTTGAATATCATATTCATTTCTAACCCTTAATTTTTAAATAGGGTTAAACATTTGGTGAACCTGACCTCTGTGTCTCCTTTTACAAAACCCTAATTTAACCCAAGGTTTCTTGATTTTTGATTTCTAAGTTTAAAATATTTTAAAAATCAAATTTATATTAATTATAGATGAATCAATCATGTTTAATAAGGACACAATGATTACTTATTTCATTGCACAATATATGATGGTAATACTTGCTTATTATTTCCCATACATTGCTAAATCAATCAAATATATAAAAAATAGAATAACCATATTGGTCAATATAAATAGAGTATTTCAAAACAAGATCATAATTTAATCTCTCTTTAATATTGTCGCAATAATATTGAGCCTATTCCTCTTAAACCTAAGGAGGGTGATAACTACCATCCCTATAACCAGGTCCATGTTATCACTCTTTCAAGGGGTAAGGTGGCCTATCCTATTGTTTCAAATGAAGGTAGTCAATATGTCCTTCCTCAAACCCCCCACCTCCTACATCTCCTTTATATTATATGTGTATTCTTATTCAATCTAAAGTACCTAGGGTTTGTGTTTATGAATCTCTCAAATATCAAACCATCACTATGATCAAGCTAATCAAAGGGTTACAAAAGCAAACTTAGAATTTGAGTTCATAGATCATATTATTGGAAAATTAGATTACATACCTAAAAAATTCAAAATATACTAGTGTTAATCATCTGCTTGCATCTTCATCTACTAATGTTATACCCAACAAGGTTTTATATCAAAATGAAAGTCTACAACAGAATACATCTAAAATAAGTGATTCAAAACTTGAACAAAAAGGTAATAAGATTTCAAGTGAAATCATAAGAGAAATTCTTTGAAATAAAGTGATTCAACTACCTCATGTATATCTTATAAGGAGATCAAACTACTAGTATGCATATCGTAAAATACATGGGAATCATACATAATATTATTTTACCTTGAAGAAAAAAAAAACAAATTACATATTATATTAGTGATCCTATAATAGATACATCACTCAAGCAACACAATCACATTATGGGTACCTCTCCTAAAACACAAAGGAAAAAAGAACAAGTATGCGTACAAAAAGATAATTCAAAGTAAAAACACTTGTAAATGCAAAAATTAGAGCAAGAAAAAATTGAAGAGGCAAAGCTAGAGAAAGAAATGTTGCACAAAGACCAAAATGAAAAGGAAAAATTAAAAAATCAATGTATTGCAAAGATAATGTTACAAAAATAGTAAGAACAAAATTTACAAAATCAAACTCAAGATTAAAAAAAAAAAAAATTATAAAAATAGGGTTTCTAACAAAATATTTTATAAAGAAAGACATGCCTACAAAATTAAATGATATAAATATGGTTGCTAAGGATCCAAATATCATACTATTTCATGCATAGAGGAACAAAAAGCTAAGGGAAATACTAAAATGTTTATGATTTCATCCTCAAATAATGAAGACAAGACACAAGTTACACCTTTTCATAGTATTCAAGCATAAATACATAACACTTCTATTGCCCACAATGAAATGTAACATTTTTAAAATGATGAACATACCCAAGAAAAGCAATTTTTCAAGAAGGAAACTCCAATCTATGGTGCCATGGGGTTTTCATATAGATGCTCAAAATGACATATCACATGTTCAAAAACAACCTAAGAAGTTAACTCTCTCATATAATATGGATTATAGTGATTGGTATGATCCTAATAATATAAAATATTAGTATGTACCTGATGATACTAATTAAAAAACATATGCATATGACAGACATGATACAAGTCCCTCATAGGTATATCCCTTAAATGGGATCATCAGCTAGTACTCTCTTTCCAAACATTCCAAACAATTTCAAAATCCAAAAAAATAAAAATTCCATAAAATACAAAAACATTAAGATAATTCAAAAATAACAAAAAAAATTAGCATTTCACATGTTTATTAGTTTTTGCATATGTTTTTACTTTATGTTAGTAGATAAAATATCTATTCTATACACACATATGTTTCACACCTAATTTAGTGTGATACATGCATAAATTAGACCCATGATATCTCAAGCATGTAGATGTTGGACCTTTCCTCTTATACTGTGATACCCTACATTGGGGGCATCTTGCTTATATATATATATATGATCATAATTGACATAGGTTCTATTATTTTATGATCATTTTCCATTTTATTATTGAGGATATATATATTACACATGCCTATACTTATGTTGTTATCTTACATAATATATTTGACATGTTATTATATATGACCTTTTGATAACACATGCATGCAAGGACTAGTATGAAATTTTTATGCTAGTTGCTTATATCTCATTACTTACTATATTTACATTATGTTCCTTGAGTATCAAGTACACTAGATATTTATTCTTGGATATAAAAGAGTCTTCCTTCTTGTGTGCCCTCGTGCTCCTCTACCTTAGGAATGACTGTTAGTGGATTCCTTCTTCCTTTCTACTTTAGCCACATCACCAACCAAGGTCCCTAAAGGTTAACTTACAATCAACCAATTCTCCCAAATGAATAGTCTTTATTCATTTTCCTAGACCCAAAATACCTTAGTTACATGCTTTATCCTCCTCTAATGGTGTTTGTAGTGTTTTTAACTTACAACTTCTCTCATACCCACTCCTATGATTAGTTTGTCACTTCTTTTGTTGAATGCTTTTTCACCATAATCTCTACTTCCCTTTTTGTCACTGAAAATAATACGTAATCATATTATCTGTCATTTTTTCATTCTTGATTGAGCTATGAAATCATCAAGTTTCAATAATAAAAAATGAAAATGAAATGCCTTAAGGTCTTTTATAGGTGGATAAATGTTTTACATTAACTATCCTCCACACCATCATCCATCACTTCAAGCATTAATACCTCAAATGGTCATGCCTTGGAACCCATTTTACATGCTTTATATTTATTCCATTATGTATTAATAAATGCATATTCCATCCTTCCTTTGAGAGTTATTGCACCTTTATCTTAGTTCATGCCAGTTGTAAAATTTAAGTTTCTCATTTTGTTTGCAAGAACTATCTTTTCATTTTAACCCACTTTTATAATTGTGTTACCTTTATCATCTTCATTTTCCATTCCTACGTCATACATCACCTCTTGCATGCCTCCTTCATGCACCTCCTCTTACGTGCTTTCTTTATGCACCACATCTTATGATCCTCCTTGTCCTGAGCTTTGCTTTGGTCATGAATGATTCCTCCCAACCTTTTATTTACATGATTTTAGATTAAGTGGATTATCCACCTTTAAAAACTACCCCACATTAAAATATGTGTGTAGTCCTCCATGTCATAACTTAGTGAAATTTATGTCAAGGAATAGAGAGAGAAATATGATATATGGATTTCACCTAGATGACCTGGGTTTAAGTCTAGACAATGGAACCTAAATATTGGGATTTTTATATCCTTAGTTTTACTTGACTAAGTATTAGTTGCATGCCTAGAAGAAGAAATAAACTAATGAGCTAATGTGTTGGCATATCACATGAGTAGTGACCTTGCGCACTCACCTGAAGCACACAACCTAGACTAGTTTTCATTGATTCTATCATGAAACGGTGGATAGACTTTAATCTATATTAATTAGGTGCTTGAGTTAGCAATTTAGTCATTTTTACTACAATCACTCTAGAGTTAGCCATTTGATTCAATCACATAGTCCATATACTCATCTATTATCATAAAAGTAAATTTAACACTAAAACCTTTAACATAAGGATTCACAAACAAAGTAGTGGTTCCATTAATCTCAATTGATATGATTACAAAGATATTTCATTTTGTACTCTCCAGATCTCTATATTGGCAATAACTTGACATCAAAAACTACTACAACCACATCAACATCTCAATAAATAGTACACAATCAAAGCTATGTGGTATTTATACACAAACTAACCCCTCTCAGGTTACATCATTAATATATTAAAGATGACAAACCAATGATTGTTTTGGAAAAAGATGTCATGGTGAGCCATTATGATTAATTCCCTTTTTACTTAGGCTTAATAGCCCCTATATACTCTCTTTATGCTAGATATATGCTTTCATGTCATGTCCCCTTTTCAGTTGACATGTTCTGAGTTCATGGTTAGCCTATTATGCGACCCTCGTAGGCTGATAGGTTGGTTAGAGGGTCTTGATGGAGATTGGAGTGGCTTCATTTAGCAGAGGTTTTCCAGTTGGCTTTCGTTTGGGCTCGTTTGGACATGTATTGAGGGAGATATTAATATTTGATTGATTTAATCAAATATTAATTATTTAGCCTATTTTTAATTAGAAACCCTAATTCTAATTTAAGAAACCCTAATTAGGGCAAGCACATCTTTTGAGGGTATAAGGGTTTCTCATGGAGGCCATTATTGATTAGCCATTGATTATTGATTATTGATTTTTGATGAATTTCTTCTGTGAAGATTGAGCCTAGGGTTCCAGGATTCCATTTGCATTGGAGAACGTTCCCTCTTTAATGTGTGCAATTAAGAGGCTGTGGAATATCAGCTGATCTATTGCCAAATTGAGAGATAGCTTCATCCAAAAGTTATCACAGAATTTACAGGGTTGAGAGATAACTTCACACAGAAGTTATTACAGATATTCCAGGGAAGTTGTGCTTAATTGGCGGCCGTATGAAGTCCATACAGGGCTGTGCAAATCCACGCAGACACCGACCTCAGCAGACAGAGATCCTCAGTGACCGACATCGGGTGACTAGAGACCGATATCGGCAGATAAGGACCTACAGTGACCGACGTCGGTAGTATATCGACCGACGCCGGCGACTGTGTGTTTGACACAGCAGGCCGAGACAAAATTTCTAGATTCAAACCCAATTTCCAGATTTGCAAAGCCAAGGTTTTCAAGATTGTATTTCATATTTATATGCATAAGAGAGGACTATAATTGTAATAGTTTAGAAGGACAAGTGATAAGATCTGTGACTTGCTATTGAGAGACTATATTATTGTTATCATTCTGAATTCATTCAACAGAAATTATATCTTTATTCAAGTTTTTTGTGTTGTTATATTTCTTGTTTGGAGGGGATATTACATTTCATGCTCCTATTCTCTCATGAACCAATGCTAGATTCATTTTTGAGTAATCTTTGATGCTTCTGCAAACTACTTTATAACCATCTCTGCTTCATATGCCCTTGTCCTAGTCTTGCACTTTTTGGAGTCCTACATTTTATGTTCTTCATTTTTTGTTCCCTTGTCCTCCTCAATTCTCTCTTCCACACTAAATTCTTTCATGATGTTCTTCCCTATTTTTATATTATGTGCCATCCTCTCCCATGCCAATGTCCTCCATGTTGTCCTTGCACCCTTGCATTTTCATGACATGGCTCCAAAATACTTAAAATTTATTATTATAAAATTTAGGGTCCAACAAATGTGCTATGAACTAGTCCTCATCTTTCATCTATCAATAAACTAAAAATATTGATTAGACTAATGGTTGCTCCTCCTCAAGAAAATAATTGATTGCATACTTTAAGGTGACTATACTCGAGTAATAGTAGAGGCGGTAAGGTCCATTATCTGATGGAGGAGGGGGTAGCCTTGGGAGGCTACTCATAAACTTAGGATTGAAATTTGTATAGTGTTACAAGGTAGAGGTGGTAGAGAGTAGTTGGAAGAATCAAACAATGTGTATTTATGTTACTTTGATACCAATCATAAAATGTTGACCCAATATGAGACAAAGTAAATTATTAGTTCAGAGATGGAAAAAATATAGACCGTAATGTGAATCCAGTGTAGATCCAATGAATGCTTTGCTAAAAAATGTCAAGTTAAAAGTTTCAAATAACAATAAAACCATCCAACATATGAATGAAACCTCCAAATCTTAATGCATTATAACACTGCAATATGGCCTTCAATGGCTGAAAAATTAAAAAATATAATAATGTATCTTGAGTAATGGATGCAAAAAATCTACTCTGATACCATGACAGAGTGCAATATGCACTCATGCAATTTAATGATCTCTTCGACAAACCATTACCACAACGAATCCGTTATAGGCATGAAGCACACACAATAAATAATTATACACAATAAACTTTCCTCTTTATTGCCTCATGGTGAATATACAATCAGTTTCATCTTTCTCTCTATAACTAGCTTAACAGATAGCTCAAGGAGTGCTTAATAAATAAGTAATGAGTTGGTTTCAAAATAACTACTTGGTTGGTGTGATCAACCTAAATATAAGTGGATTGTCTAAATAGGCACAACTTTTTTTTTGTTAGAGCACACATAGAAAACAATATAACAACCAAAAAAAACTTCCAATTAAGCTTAACTCCATGAATGGGTGTGAACTCGGCTAAGACAAAAACTGGTTTGGAAATAACTCAAACCACTAACCACTGTGAACACAACCACTTCAACAATGATTCCACTAATAATCAGAGTGATATTACTACTACACAAAGCAATTTCATCATTCTATAAAAAAACATAGAAATAGAAAAGTAGAAACCATAATTTCTCTATTACATTAGCAATTATTCTACTACAAACATCATTTATGCCACTGCAAGTTACTATTTCTCTATTATGAACAATGATTCCACTATTGTAGAGAATAATGAAACAAAAATCATAAAACCTATGTTTTTGCTAATACAATAATGATATTGAACTAAGTAGAGTATTTATGCTAATTTGAGTCACATTTTTGTTGATCCTATAAAACAAATAGTCATCTAGAAAAGACATGATTCTGTTGTCATACTCCAATATTTTTCTACTTTGCATATCAATTTCACTTATCCCTGCAAACATAATTAGAAAGGTGTATCCACTAATGTGTAGTGCATTTCTATCATTCTCGTACTCGCATTTCTATCATTACACAAATAAGTTCTTCCATAAATTTAGGGTGAAATTTTGGAAGAGTTTGGGGGGAAATAAGGAGTTTTTAGTAAAAATTAGAGTTGGATTTTGGATTAAAAAGATGATGAAATGTTATCAAAGTTGATTTTGGGTTGTGAGTCTACCAAGCATGCCATATGTAACACATGAGTATGAAGGTTAGTTTTGGGCTCGTACAAACTCAAATCAATTGAAAAGCATACCACTAATCTAAGAATGCATTCTCAGATTGAGCAAGGCTAAGAAGAAAACAAATAAATAAACAAGGAAATACAATTGTTATACCTTTCCTTATGATCTCTTTGCCGAAATTCATGATGTGCTTGGATGTAGTTGTAAAAAGGCTTGTCTAGGATGCACGGGCAATTTGACAACATAACACCTTGCAAACTAGATGATTTGGATGATGAGTGATGATGATGGTTGAAGCTTTTTATGAAGACTTGGGTAACACTTTGTTGTCAATGGAAAGCTTGTTGGAATGTGGAAAGGGCTCCTCCATTTATAGATTTCTTGGATCAATTGTGACCATTGATTTGAGATGAAGATCAATGGTCGAAGATCAAATTTAAAATGAGAGGTAAGCATTAAATGCTATGACATGAAGCATATAAGAACTTGTAATAAGATTTATTCATGAGGGTTTGGAGTGTGTAAGTGGATGTCATAGATCTTACTTACACACTTCTCATCTTGTATTGAACTTGCCTTATGAAGGACACTTTGACTCTTGAAATATGATTCTAATATTGTCAAATAAATGAATGATGCAAGAAATTATGATTTCTTTAAATTTGGGTAGATATGACATATGCATTCCATGTAATTTCTTATTAATGATTGATGAACTAGTTAATCAAAATCAATTAACTAATAAAAAATAATTAAATTGATGTGATCCTTTTTATAATGTTCTCTCTTAATTAATAGTTTGATTTAATTGAATTAGCTGACATTATCAAAGCAACCAATTGATTCCCAATGATATCATTGACAACGAAGAAAATCAAAGATTAATACTTTTGACTTAAAAAGAAAATTATCATTGACGACGAAGAAAATCAAAACAAGATTGTATGGTCCTTTCCGAGGTGAGCAAGCAATAATCCCAATTCTAAATACAAATTGATTAGCACGTTTCATTATTTATTTGTTTGAGCGTCCGTGTCTAAGGGACGACTTCAACTTATCACACAAGACAAGAGGACTGTAACTTCTATTCTTGACAGAGGAAGGCAACCTCCGCATTAACATCACTACAATAGAGACACGGATGTTGAGAATAGCCTGCTTCATCTAACAATTTCCGGCTTCTCAAAACCAGCTCTCTATTGCTGATAGGCTTTCTGTGCATAGCCAACACGCTCTCTACCGCATTACTGAATGCACCGTAGGCCCCTTTTGCTTGGCCGCTGGGATTTGCATCTGCTGACGTTTCATCAGACTGGCACCCACTTAATAAGATACCCATATCACCATCAACTCTTTCTTTCTTATCATCCACCGCAAATCATCTTGCAAATTTAGGGAAGTATGTGTCACCAATAATTGTAGGTGGTGCAAGGTTAAGCTATGCAATGGAGTCGTAGCCAAATAGTTGGTGGCTTTTCCCTGTCGTGCTTACTTCATCTATCGCAACTATATACAGCTTTATTGGGATTTCATTAAAGAATGGGGATTTCTCAATCCCCATTCCAAGAATCCATGGCTCAGAGATGAACTCATTCTCAAACACAACAGTATATACTTCCTCTCAGTAGCAAACTCATTCACTCCTTGCATTCATGCACTGCCTTAAACATTAAAATGATCTGACGATTTGTGACTTGTCACATATTGCAGGAATTTAATTTCATACTTAGAATTGCATGGGTCCAAACGATCATGCATTTAAACCTTGGAAGATTTGGTTATAGGGTAACAGATTTTGTCCCAGCATCCCTTGAAGTCATCCGACATGCTTACTAGGATTTTTATAAGTGCATGATGCAACTTCTGAGCGTGACTGTCTTTGTATAGACTTATCTATTTATAATATTTAGATGCCACCTTCAAATGCTAGACATGTTAGATCCCACAATCACTGAATTAGCACCCCCAATGCCAGCTACCTTCACCTGTAATCTGCTTTGTGTTTGAATGGTGGAAATGGAATTTTCATTTGCCTTATCATTTATGAGACAAATCTCCAGGGCTTCGCCATTGTATAAAGCCTCTGGCTTTATAATTAATTGAAATCATTTTAGATCTTAAATTTTTTAATTGGTATTATTTTAGATTTTAAATTCTTTACTCATTTTAATATGTCATCTTAATTACTTATAATCAATGTAATCAATTTTATCATGAGAAGTCATATTTTATATATTTATATTTATATATATATATATATTTATTTATATATATATATATATATATATATATAAAATTAATATTTATGATAAAAAACTTAACATTTATAGTTACAATTCATGACCTTTAGAACACCAATAATTGACTATAAAATTATAGAAAAATCATCAATAAACAACACAAAATACCTGTACCCTCCAACAGATGACTTTTTCATATCACAAACATTATAACAAACTAACTACAAACATTTGTTAGCTGATGCAGGAGCATCACTACCCTTTTATATATTTATATAGTTTTTATGTTTTGAGTCATTAAGGAGTTGTTGTGGTCCTAGGAAGTTTGTAGAAGTCCATATTAGGTGCTAGGCCTTGGTCAAATTTTAATTTGGACCCATTACACATTTTCCTACCTAAATGGCCAATTCAAATATTTGAAAAGTTCTGTATTATTTTTCCAATTTTGTGATATTGTAAAGGTCAAAGTGTTATGACCTTGTGTCCTAGGAGTTAAGGGTGTTTAAGGTTTTTTTTGTACTTGTTAGAAGTTGTGTTATGTCAAGTCCTAACTACACCTAAACACAGAAATGATATGACAAACCTTACTATGTTGGAAGGCTCAAAAGGTAGTTAGGGTAGTTGGAGTCTTTTGGAATAAATAATTATTTTAGTGTTTCAATGAGTGATATTCAAGGTAGAAGGAGATGTGAAGGAGAGTTGATAGAGGATCTTTTAGAATAATAAAGAAGTTTTGTAAATGTGGAGAAGTTCAATGCTCTGTTTGGAGAATGATTTTATAAGTTTGTTCAAATCCTTCATATGAATGAATATGTTGTGCTTGTATTGTAACTTGAGCTCTGTGTTGGAAAAGTTGTGTGTATTTGATGTTAAGTAAAGGTCTTGTTGAAAGAAGAGTTGGTCTTAATAGTCTTAGAAGAATTGTATGTGTTTCAATGAAAAGAAGGTTGATTACAAATACAATTGACACTTTTAGGTCCTATGGAGACCCATTAAGCTCTTTGACACTTCTCTAAGCAAACTAAGAACATAGAAACACTTTTCCAACTCATGAACCCATGCCAAATGATTTATAGGTTCCCCTTAAGTGTCTATATCCATCACAGTACCCTTTTGTTTAAGCATAAATCGTTTAAACAATATTTTGTGCACACAGTCATTATGAGTGAACACATAGTCACCTTCTAAACCTTTGTTCATACCTCATATGATTGGTCAAACATTCATAATGAACATAGATTATCCTTATGGAGTCTAAAAAACTCCCATATAGCTAATTCATCATGAGATATTGAAACAATATCAAAACGAGTTCAAATACCCTTCTCAAGTTACTTGCAAAACATGAATGAACACACAGTCAAATTTGGATCTGAATATATTTGTCTGCACACACTTATATATATTCAAAACCATACTTATAGATATTCAAATCCATATTTCCATATGCACCTTGGATTTCTCTATAACTTCTATTTTTACTACATGGTCAAATTTGTCTTGGATTGAAAGATATGACTAAAAAACCAAACACTAGTCTTTCCTTTGTTAAATTTAAATATTTGAATTAAAATAGTTACAATTAAACTTTGGAAAATATGATCGCTTCTCTTATCCTCATATCTTAGATCAATCACACACCATTGATATTGTTCAATTTTTAATGTATAGTGTGTCGATGCCCAAACATTAAACATTTGATTGTTGACCTCATCTCATGCAATCTAAAAAAGTTGACTCAATGCGCTCCATCAATCTTCTATACATAGCTCATTATTTAACAAATCTAAAAAATTATCACTTTGACCTCTTGACTTTAATATACACCATTGATCTCTATCTGTACAATTTCCTACTCACCATTGATCCTTAGAAGAAGCTTGATTTTTATCTTTGCTCAGCATTAAACATAGAACACTTGGCACCATCTTACTACTTCTTGATATCTTGGATAAAATACAAATCATCGATCTCTTTAAGAGTTTCTCTAACATTACCTTGTGTAAAATTGACTATGGGGACCATTGTAATCTATCTAAGTAGCCAACTTTGAACCTCAATAACTTCTTCTGTGCTTAGACACATGATCTAAAATTTGGACCATGTGATCACATTTCAAAAGAGAATCCAACCATATATCAAATTTATCTTGAAAAATTGACATGAGTGAGATATATCTCCCTTAAAATTCCTTCTCAAATTTTTTTGCCATAAAGCCAACTATGTCAAAAATTGCCTAGGAGGCCAACTTTGCACTTGCATAACTTTTGTTGCGCTAAAGTGTATGACCTAAAATTTAACAAAAATCAATTATGCTCAAAATTTAACAAACCTATATGATCATCTTATTCTGAAACATCCATATGTGCAATATATGTCATCATCAAAATTCTTACTCGACTCTTCTTGCCACATTGCACATTTGGCTAAGTATGGAAAAACATTGTTAAAATGCCTAGGAGCCCAGCTTTACACCCACATATATTTGAATGCACTTAGGAGCATAACCTAAGATTTAATTTATATTAATTAGGGACTAATATGATCACAACTATATGACCAAATCCCCCTAACTCATCCACATGTGGCAATGATGATGTCATCAAACTGTCTACTCATATTTTATGTCACTAGACCCAAAATGTCTAGATGATAACAATGATCAATCAAATCAAATATACTCATGCACACAAGCACTCAAAGATTAAAATACATCTGAGGGACCTTTTACACATGATCAATACTCCATACTCATCCCTAAACATCTCTAACCATGCCAAAATAGAAGATCAACTAAGCCAACTTCAAGCATACTAGGACAAACACATTACACACTTGTCATTGTGACTTAGGCTATCAAAGCACTTCATCTACTCACCAAGACACCTTTATGACATCACCATGACATCATTGAAAACTCTCCAATAATATCCTCCTTTGTCATTGATGTCAAAAAATATTATTCAACTCATCTTCTCTCTCTTCAAGCACTCTCACAATAGGAACTTTCTCCCCCTTTGACACAATGACAAAATGGGCACCAACTAATATTGAGGACATGAAAAGACCATCAATAGGAAAGGACCATCTTAAAAATATGATACAAACTCCCCCTTACCTTTATCCAACCTCTTCTTGCCTTGACAACTTCCTCTTGCTCTATGCCAACACTCTTCTTCAACCAAGCACTATAACCAATGAAGAAAGATCACACAAAAGAATTGAAATCTGATGGAACTCGCTAGAAAAACATTTGAGAGGGTCTCCCCATAATATTTTTGATCAATTTCACCACTTGATCATCTTTAAATCTCCACACACTATGAAGAACCACCACACATACTTTATAGCCTTCTCTCTCAAGATACCATAAGGACCATCAATAGAACTTCATTCCACTCACTAAATAGGAAAAATGATCTCAATCAACCTGATAACTCTCCATGAAACAAAAATACCCAACTTTTTTGGAGTAATTGAGCAAAAAACATTGTTCTTCCCACTATGCCTATTTAGACTCCTTGTATCCCTACCTGGAACTTGTAGATTCCACACCTTTCAGTAGATATGTATTTAGGAATAAAACTTCATATCTAGAGCACTCTCATATTCCCCTTTAAGCACACCAATTTGTAACACCTATCTCATCCTCTATAACATACTTCTTTCACAAACCTACTACCCAATCAGGCCTCCAATTTTTAAAAAAACATGTATAACTTGAGAACCAAAAACATTCAAATCTATTTGAATCTTTATTTGAAAACCCATTTATCCTATTTAACCTATTAAGAAGCCTCAAACCTCAACTCATAAGGCAAACCACTTTTATAGCAGAGCCCAAAACCCTAGAATCTTAAAACAAATAAGGTCAACACAACACCTTATAGTCAATGTCCACCTCTAAAACTTCTTGTACACTTGGAAAAATCCATTACACACTTATAGAAAAATATTTGAGCTTCCAAACCATTGGGAACCTTGACTTCATATAACCCATTTTTAGGACCTACAAGCTCTTAAGCACAAACTAGGAAACCCAAGAGCTAACAAAAATTTCCAAATTGACTTCAACATACCTTCAAATCACAAAACTGCCTAGAGCATTCTAGAATAAGGTCAACAAAACTTTCTATGAAAATAGATTATCTTGACAAATCATAAATCCTCCTTTGCCATCTGGAAACCTTCAATCTGACCCTGTAGATTATTCCATATATAGTTATCAACATCATGACATCAACTTAGCATATTTTCCTTCTGTACATACCTATTCCAACTAAGAACACTCAACTCTAGTCTTTGTTAGGGTGTGGAGCTAAAAGCTTCACCAAGGAGCATACTAAAACAGGTTCGAGTCTACACAGATGCCGGCGTCAGTCAGGAGAGACCAACGTCGGTCAGTAGCAATTGCAGAGGCACCGACGTCAGCAATAGGGTCGGCCGACGACGATCACAGGTGAACAGGCAGGAACCGACGTCGGTTACCTGCGTGTCTAGAAAGCTATTTCCGTGGACAGCAGCGAGTGTTTGCATGATAAGTTTGAGTTGTGGACTCAAGCTTGCATCTCTATTATTAGCAATATTATTTTTAGAGCCCTTGTTGAAGAGGCTTAACTGTTTGTTGTAAGAGCATGCTCAAGTTTCCTATTTCTATATGTAGGAAAGATTTTCTTAGCTTAGAATTGTAGAGTGTAAGATGAGTGTGTAGAACTGTAAGAGTAGAACATTGTGAATGTTTGAAGGACAGTACAGAGTTGCATCAATCCAGGTTGTTGGATTTGAGTGTACTTGAGAGAGAGCTCTTGAGGAATAGAGATCTAGTGAGAGATCTTGTGTGCATCTGAGAGAGGTGTGAAAGAACGAAGTTTCTTCATTGTATTCCTATTGTAAAGAGTTTCAATACAAGTTTTCAGGGTGTTTTCTTGTATATCTTGTTCTATGCTATTTATCATTTCAGTTACTTATCTATTTGATTTATTTCTGCATTTATTGCTTTCACAAGTGTAATCTATTGTTGGTTTGATCCCCCAACAAGTGGTATCAGAGCCTTGGTTACAGGTTACAGGTTACAGGTTGCTCACAGGGGTTTCTGCAGGGATTTCTGTTTGAGTGGGAGAAGCAATGGCAGAAGAAAGTAAGTTGAGAATGGAAAAGTTTAATGGCAAGAACTACCAACATTGGAGAATGCAGATAGAGGACTATCTGTATCAGAAAGATCTCTACTTACCGTTAGGTAGGATAGCAAAGAAGCCCAAGGACATGGAGGATGAAGAATGGAAAGTTCTTGACAGAAAGGCTCTTGGGTCTATAAGACTGAGTCTGGCCTCCACTATGATATCTAATTTGTCACAGGCAAAAACAACGGTAGAGTTGATGACTACGTTAGCAAATATGTATGAAAAACCCTCAGCTTCAAATAAGGTATATCTTATGAAGCAGTTATTTAATTTGCATATGAATGAAGGTGGATCTATTTCTACTCATCTGAATGATTTCAATGGTATTGTGAATCAATTAAGCTCAGTAAATATAGTGTTTGATGATGAGATAAAAGCTCTTTTAATATTATGTTCTTTGCCTGAAAGCTGGCATGGCTTAGTAATGGCAGTTTCTAATACTGCATCTGCATCAAATATTTTGAAAGTAGAGGATGTTGTTAGTGTTATCTTGAATGAGGAAATATGCAGGAAAAGCACAGAAGAGACATCTGGGAATGCTTTAAATTTTGAGAGCAGGGGAAGGCAAAAAGAAAAGAGCAAGAGGAGATCAAGATCTAAGTCTAAGGTGAGAGGAAGATCCAAATCCAGGAATGGCAGGAAGCCACAATGCTGGAATTGTGGAAAGATGGGGCACATAAGCAGAGATTGTTGGTCAAAGCCTAAGGAGGACAATCAACATGAAGGAAAGGAAGAAGCCAAGGTTGCAGGTATTGCACAAGATGCTTTAATTTTCTCTTTGCATAACAACATAGAATCTTGGGTATTAGATTCTGGTGCATCTTTCCATGCTACCCCTAACAGAGAATATTTCAGTGACTATATCCATGGAGATTTTGGAATAGTGTACTTAGGGGATGATGAGCCTTGTAAGATTACTGGCAAAGGTAAAGTGCAGCTGAAGATGCAGAATGGCAACACATGGGTGTTGAGAGATGTGATGCATGTTCCTAGTTTGAAGAGAAATTTGATTTCTGCAAGTAAGCTAGGTGATGAGGGTTGTACAGTAACTCTCACAGTAGATTCTTGGAAGGTGACCAAGGGTGCACTCGTTATGGCCAGAGGTAAGAGAGAAGGTACTCTCTATTTGTGTAATTGTGTTACTAACAAATCTCCTTCAGTTTTATCTACTTCAGATGTGGATTGCAAATTGTGGCACTCAAGGCTTGGCCACATGAGTGAGAAGGGGATGTCAATTCTTAAGTCGAAAGGTATGTTTTCAGATTTGAAAAGTATGGATCTAGAATTTTGTGAGCATTGTGTATTTGGAAAATAGAAAAGGGTTAGTTTTCTCAAGACTGGGTCTACTAAGAAAAGGCAGAAGTTGTAGCTTGTTCACACAGACGTGTGGGGACCAGCTCAAGTAGCCTCTATTGGCAGATCACGGTACTATGTTACATTCATAGATGACGCCACAAGAAAGGTATGGATCTACTGTATTAAAAAGAAATCTGATGTTTTTGAGACTTTTAAGATTTGGAAAGCCATGGTTGAGAATGAAACATGCAGAAGAGTTAAAGTGCTTGAGATCTGATAATGGCAGTGAGTTCTGCAGTCTTAAGTTCAAATTATATTGTTATACACAAGGAATCCGTAGGCAAAGGACGGTTTTAAGGACACCTCAGCAGAATGGTATTGCTGAAAGGATGAACAGAACTATCATGGAGCGTGCAAGATGTATGAGATTGCATGCAGGGTTGCCCTTAGAGTTTTGGGCAGAAGCAGTTGACACCGCAGTGTACCTAATTAATAGAGGACCCTCTACAGCTCTGGATGGTGGAATTCCAGAAGAGGCATGGACAGGTAAAAAGGTAGATCTCTCATATCTCAAAGTTTTTGGTAGTGAAGCCTTTGTGCATATAGATAAGGAAAATAGAAAGAAGCTTGATCCTAAGTCTATGAGGTGCACGTTTATAGGCTATGGCTCAGATGATTTTGGTTTCAGATTTTGGAATCTAGGAACTAACAAGGTAATCAGGAGTCGTGATGTTGTTTTCAATGAAAGAGTGATGTACAGTGATCAGATAAGGAAGCTGGATCAATCTGGGCAGAGCAATAGTGAATTGGACGAAGTTATGGTCCAAAATGAGCTCACGAGAAAAAGAAATAATCACTTACAGGAAAACACAGAGACCGACGTCGGCAGGTTAGGAACCGGCGTCGGCAGTACAGAAACTGATGTCGGTCATACAGAGACCGATGTCGGCAGACCAGGCACCGAGGTCGGTCAGGAAGAACCGACGACGGCTAGTGACAGGTCTACAGGTGGCCGAGGTCGGTCACTGTCAAAAAATTTGGGTGGACAGATTATTGAGAACAAGTCCAAGACACCCACCAAGAGGTCTAAAAGGGTAAGTAAGCCTCCAATTAGATATTCTCCTTCCTTATATTATTTATTGCTAACTGATGGTGGAGAACCAGAGAGTTTTGAAGAAGCATTACAGGTGGAGTCCAGGAGTAAGTGGGAGCGTGGCATGGTTGAGGAGATGGAGTCCTTAAGAGAGAACCAAACATGGGATTTGGTTGAGTTGCCAGCTGGTAAGAGAACACTGAAGAACAGATGGACCTACAGGTTGAAGGAAAGTGAGGATGGATCAGATGCGATATAAGGCCAAATTAGTAGTAAAAGGATTTGCACAAAAGCCAGGTATTGACTTTGGTGAAATTTTTTCTCCGGTTGTTAAAATGACTTCAATAAGGGTTGTATTGTCTCTGGTTGCTTTTGAGGATTTGCATCTCGAGCAGCTAGATGTTAAGACAGTGTTTCTTCATGGAGATTTGGATGAGGAAATCTATATGGAACAGCCAGAAGGATTTCGAGGTCAAGGGTAAGGAAAAGTTTGTGTGCAAGTTAAAGAAAAGCTTGTATGGCCTCAAGCAAGCTCCAAGGCAATGGTACTTGAAATTTGACAGGTTTATGACTAAGCATGGCTACAGTAGGTGTCAATCCGACCATTGTGTGTATTTCAAGAGATTTGATAACGGTAGATATATTATTCTATTGTTGTATGTAGATGACATGCTAGTTGCAGGGTCTCACATGCAGGATATCTCAGAGCTTAAGGAGAAGTTAGCTCACACATTTGCTATGAAGGATTTGGGAGCAGCGAAGAAGATCCTTGGCATGAGCATTAGGAGAGACAGGAAAAATCACAAGTTGATATTGTCTCAAGAAGATTATGTGAACAAGGTGTTGGAGAGGTTTAATATGCAGGATGCAAAACTAGTAAGTACACCTATGGCTGGACATTTTAAGTTAAGTAAAGAACAATGTCCCAATTCACATGATGAGGTAGAGTACATGAGTATGGTTCCATATTCTTTCGCAGTAGGGAGTTTGATGTATGCAATGGTGTGTACTAGACCAGATATTACCCAAGCAGTCGGAGTAGTAAGTAAGTATATGGCCAATCCAGGTAAGGAACATTGGAAGGCAGTTCAATGGATCCTTAGATATCTGAGAGGAACCAGCAGCAAGCATTTGTGCTATGGAGGTTCAGATACTTCTCTACATGGTTATGTAGATTCAGATATGGCAGGGGATTTGGATGGCAGAAGAAGCACCACAGGTTATGTTTTTACTGTAGGTGGAACAGCAGTTAGTTGGATATCTAAGTTACAGAAGGTTGTTGCCTTGTCAACTACAGAAGCAGAGTATATTGCAGCCACAGAAGCTAGCAAGGAGATGATATGGATGACACGGTTCATGGAAGAGCTTGGAAGGGAGCATGGGATTTGTAGATTGTATAGTGACAGTCAGAGTGCAATCCATTTGGCCAAGAATTCGGCCTTTCATTCTAGAACCAAGCACATACAGCTAAGGTACCACTTCATACGGCAGGTATTGGAAGATGGTGAGTTGAAGCTGGAGAAGATCCATACAGACAAGAATCCTGTTGATATGCTAACAAAGCTGGTTACTAAGGAGAAGTTGAATCTTCATTCAACTTCTATTGGTCTTCATGATTGAGTTGAAGATGGAGGAGCTAGAAGATGATGCTGTACAGGTTGGTGCAGCTGGTTTATCTCCAAGTGGGAGATTGTTAGGGTGTGGAGCTAAAAGCTTCACCAAGGAGCATACTAAAACAGGTTCGGGTCTACACAGACGCCGGCGTCGGTCAGGAGCGACTGACGTCGGTTAGTAGCAGTTGCAGAGGTGCCAACATCGGCAATAGGGTCGGCCGGTGACGGTCACAGGCGAACAGGCAGGAACCGACGTCGGTTACCTGCATGTCTAGAAAGCTATTTCCGTGGACAGCAGCGAGTGTTTGCATGATAAGTTTGTGTCGTGGACTCAAGCTTGCGTCTCTATTATTAGCAATATTATTTTTAGAGCCCTTGTTCAAGAGGCTTAACTGTTTGTTGTAAGAGCATGCTCAAGTTTCCTATTTCTATATGTAGGAAGATCTTCTTAGCTTAGAATTGTAGAGTGTAAGATGAGAGTGTAGAACTGTAAGAGTAGAACATTGTGAATGTTTGAAGGATAGTACAGAGTTGCATCAATCCAGGTTGTTGGATTTGAGTGTACTTGAGAGAGAGAGCTCTTGAGGAATAGAGATCTAGTGAGAGATCTTGTGTGCATCTAAGAGAGGTGTGGAAGAACGAAGTTTCTTCAAATTGTATTCCTATTGTAAAGAGTTTCAATACAAGTTTTCAGGGTGTTTTCTTGTATATCTTGTTCTGTGCTATTTATCATTTCAGTTACTTATCTATCTGATTTATTTCCGCGTTTATTGCTTTCACAAGTGTAATCTATTGTTGGTTTGATCCCCCAACAGTCTTTTAGGACCTTCTAAATATCACCACAACAACACTTGCTTCTCCACTGAAAGGAGTCTCTTAAGAAGTATAGATATAGACATCATTTGCACCATAATGCTCTAAAACAAAGTAATGCCAGGAGTGGCCCACATATCCTTAGTAACCACTGGAATCCTCTTGTAGCTATAAGATTTATTGATTTTATTCTTCTTCTTTTTATTCTAAACTATGACAGCTGGTTCTTTTTCTATATCACTCTCCTTCTCTTTTAAGATAGAACTAACAACATATGGAAGAACTATGGAATCTTGGCATACCATTTCATCTTGAGAATCAACCTTGCATCTTAGAACCTCATCACTAAGTACTAACAATTGATGTTTTCTATATGATACTTTCTCATCAATAGCAAGATGTTCACTTGGATCCATACTTACCTCAGAACTAGCCTTAACTAGTATCTTTGCCTCCTCCTTGAGCTTAGTCTCTTCATTCACAACATGAGTAGTCAATGAGATCTCTTGGCACTCTTCAACATTTGTAGCATTCTCCACCATAGTAAACAAATTAATTAGACATAAAAACTCATCATAATTCCTACTTACCACCTTTGGTCTCCATGATTTCACTTGCCTTCTATCTTGCACTCTAAGAGCCTGATAAAACCTATTATGTCTTATAGGCCTTTGCTTGCAGAATCTAGCAATGTGACCTCGATATTCATAGTTTTATAAAACAATACTCCTTGATGGAAAATCAGCTTGTGTTACCTTATTTGGACAAAACTATTAATGTTTCCAATGTCATGACAAATGAAACAAACTACTCTTTTTGAAAAAGACTTACCTTGCATTTCCTTATTTGGATAATGCTTAACAAAGTGTCCTTCATTAAGATAATTGAAGCACTTAACCTTGTTCACACTTTTTAACTGATGACCCCCATCATAGTCTTATGTAAACTCATTCCTAACATGTCTCTTGCATTCTCTAGCCCTATGACCAAATTGATTACATGTAATAATAACCATTAAAACTTGCATACCTCATGGCATTTGGTTGTCTGATCTAATCTATCTTCATTCTATTAGCACCTTCATTCCTTTTCTAATGGTTTTTATTCAAAGTTAGATTGTCCTTGTTCATATTAGTCTTCATCTTGTATTGAGTTATAGTCTTTAGTTCTCCTTTGTATCCAAAACCAATCTTATCACATGCATACTTTTTGTTATTTAGAATATTATCTAGATCACTTGAGCTCTTTTCAAATCTCACAAATGACATTAACTTACCAGATGTCTTCTGTAACTCAAGTCTCAATGACTCATTTTCAATTACATACATTGAACACTCATCTTCTTTATCTTTTAAGCTTGTAGACAAGACTTCTAATTGACAACTGAGATACTTGACTATATCTTCATGCTCCTCAGCATCTACATACATTCTTGCCTCAAACACACCAAATTGATCCTCAAATTCTTTGAGTTTAGATTTATCTTCTTATTGATCTTCTTCTCAATCTTCAGTTCTTCATGAGCATTTTTCAATGTAGTCTCATGGTCCACCTCATCTTCATCATCATCTAAACCACTCCAAGTAGACTCCTTTTTATGTGAGAAACTACCTTCCTCAGCCATGAACAATTATTTATCTTCAATAGGACCATCATCTTCATGATCATACTTTGAGTCATTGACTTCACTCTCATCTGATGAGCTACAATATTCTTTGGTGTAGAGACTCTTCTTGTCCTTGAAGTTCTTCTTCTTATTGTCAAACTTTATAAATTCCTTCTTGCTTTTATTAGACCTAAAAGAACTATTGCTATCATCATGACCTTGATCATGCTCTTCATCATCATCCTTATTATACTTATGAGGGAACTTGTTATAAAAATGTCCTATCTCACCACAATTGAAGCATTTTAGGGGTAATTTACCTTTATACTTGCCTAAACTTGTTCTCAATTTCCTTGAAATCAAAGCAATTATTTCATCCTCATCTATATCAAAAATGTCATCCTCTTTGGATTTCATACCTTGGAACTTATTTTTTGTCTTAATTTCAGTCTTAAAATCTCCTTCATTCTTTGGTGTTATATCATCATTTTTCCTCATCTCATAGGTAGTACGGATGCCATGAAATTCAGCCAACTTTAGTTGAGTAAGATCATGACTTTATTCTACAACAGATACTTTAGGATCAAACTTGAGGGATAGGTACCTTAATAACTTTTGAAATACAATAGCTTCTTCAAGATTCTATCTAAGACCTTTGATGATGTTCACAATCTCATGAACTCGTTATATAAAGGATACCACAGAATCTTCTTCATTCATCTTGAGACTTTCAAATTACCTTATGTGAGTCTACAACTTAGCAAGCTTGACCTTTGAATCTCCTGCATAAATGATCAACATTTTGTCCCATATCTCTTTATCATATTTACAATGGATGACCTTGGTGTATTCAGTCTATGAAAGACCATAAGTGATAGCATTCATTTCCTTGGAATTGTTCTCAAACAACTTCTTGTCTGCAATACTAGATGGATGAATAGTAGGAATAACATATCCATCCATAATAGATTTCCAAACATCAAACCCTAGATACATAATGTATGTCCTCATCCTATCACTCCAAAATACATAATTGGATCCATTGAAAATCGATGCTTGATCAGTAGAGAAATCTCTTTGATGACTACCCATATTGTATTTTAGATCACCTTCAAGATGTTAAACCTTTACCAAAGGACCTAATTCGATACCAATTCTTAAAGGTACCATCACTTAGAGGGTTATGTGAATCAGTGAACCCAAACATTTCAATTTCAATTGCATTCTTTTAAACTATTAACCAATTAAAATATATCAATTTGATCAAGTAACATTAACAAGAGAGCTCATTCATTCAATGCATATACAAGATCAAATACATAACACATAGTTCTTATGGGAAACCCTCATGAATAATATAACCACTCTCAATTATACAACATATGGACTACTATCCTATAAGAAATTAGTAAGAGACTGATCAACTCTTTTAGATCAACAAACCTTGATCATGTCCTCCTAACCAAAGGACTTTAGTGAAACACATGTTTCACAAGGAGAAACTGCCCCTAAGAAGGATCAAGTCATTTAGACCCTCTTTTGAACACCTCCACATTATAACTGATGTCTTCAACACCTGATGATGGATCTCTATTTTCTAACTCTTACACAAAATCTCTCTATTTGATAGATACCTCTCACATAAGCATGCCACAATCTCTCTCCTTCACTCAAATTGTCCTCATATGCACACTCAGACCTCTTCACATATATTTAAACTGCAAGAGCACTTTTTTGGCATTAAAAATATGAACTACAGATCATACACATAGTCATCAATCTTCTCTACTTATCAACTCATATAACTGGGCACTCTACCTCTTCTTCACTCCACAACTCTCACATCCACCTTGTACCAGTCTCCTTCACAAGTCTTCCACATGCCTAGAGACCATCACATTTGGTTTCACTATATATAGAGCATTTATAAATTATCAAGTTCAAAATATTTTCTTTCTCAACTAAAACACATGCCTTCACCCTTAAGGCATCTTACATGGGTCATACTTAAGCACAACACACTTTAAAATAGGCCTAAGTCACTTTTAGGTCCTATGGAGATCCATTCAACTCTTTGACACTTCTTTGAGAAAACTAAGAAAATAGGAACACTTTTCCAACTCATGAACCCATGCCACATGATCTATAGGTCCCCCTTAAGTGTCCATATCCATCATAGTACCCTTTTTCTTAAGCACAAATCGCTTAAACAATATTATGTGCACACAATCATTATGAGCAAACACACAATCACCTTCTAAATATTTTTCCATACTGTATACAATTGTTCAAACCTTCATAATACACATAGAGCATACTTATGGAGTCTAAAACACTCCCATATAGCTAATTCATCATGAGATATTGAAACAACATCAGAATGAGCTCAAATACCCTTCTTAGGTTATTTGCAGAACATGTACGAACACACAATCAACTTTGGAAATCAATATATTTGTATATACACACTTTCAAATCTTCAAATCCATATTACCAGATGCACCTTGGAGTCCTATATAACTTCACTTTTTACTTCATGGTCAAATTCATCATGGATCAAAAGATGCAACTTAAAAACTAGACACTGGTCTTTCTTTTGTTAAATTCAAATATTTGAATTCAAACAATGACAACTAAACTTCATCTCGTGTCTTTGTATCTTAGATCAATCACACATCGTTGATCTTGTTCAATATTTAACACATAAGTACACCAATGCCCAAATGTTAAACATCTAATAATTGACCTCATCTCGTGCAATCTAGAAACTTTAACTTAACACAATCTGTTGATCTTCTATATGTGGCTTAGTATTTAAAAAAGCTAAACAAATTTCACTTTGACCTCTTAACTTTAATATGTACCATTGATCTCTATTTGTATGATCTCTCACTCACCATTGATCCTTGGAAGAATCTCGATCTTTATCTCTACTCAACATTAAACATAAAACACTTAGTACCATCCACTGCTTCCTGACATCTTGGATTAAATGTGCATCACCAATATCTTCAAGATTTTCTCAAACATTATCTTGTGAAAAATTGACTATGGGAACCATTTGCTATTTGTCTGAGTAGCCAGTTTTGAACCTCAATAACTTCTTCTACATTTAGACCCATGATTTAAAATTTGGACCATAAGATCACCTTTCAAAAGAGAATCCAACCATATATCAAACTAATCTTAAAACCTTCACATGAGTGAGATATATCACCCTTAAAATACCTTCTCAAAATTTTCTACCATAGAGCTAACTATGCCAAAAATTTCCTGGGAGGCCAACTTTGCACTTGCATAATTTTTGTTGCGCTTTGGAGCAAAACTTGAAATTTAGTACAAATCAACTAGGGTCAAAATTGAATAAACCCATATGATCATATTATTTTGAAATGTCCATACGTGTGAGATATTCCATCATCAAAGTATTTTCTCGACTATTCTTGCCACATTGCAAATTTGGCTAAGTATGGGGAAACACTATCAAAATCCCTAGGATCCCAACTTTGTACCTACATATCTTTGACTGCGCTTAGGTGCATAACCTGAGATTTAGTGCATAGTAACTAGGGACTAATGTTATCACAAACATATGACCAACTCCCCCTAACTCATCTACACATGACAATGGTGATGTCATCAAATTGCCTACTTAGATTTTATGTCACTAGACCCAAATTGTCTAGATGACAACAATGATCAACCAGATGAAATCCACTTATGCATACAAGCAATCAAAGCTTAGAAAACATCTTAGGGACCTTTTTCACATGCTCAATACTTCATACTCATCTCTGAACATCTCTAACCATACCAAAATAGAAGATCAACCAAGCCAACTTTAAGTATACTAGAACAAGCACATTGCACACTTTGTCATTGTCACTTAGGCTATCAAAGCACTTCATCCACTTACCAAGACACCTCCATGACATCATTGACAACTCTCCAGTAGAAATAAAGAGTTTTTAGTAGAAATTATTGTTGAATTTTGGATTAAAAATATGATGAAAGGTTATAAAAGTTGATTTTAGGTTGCAAGTCCATCGAGCATTCCATATGTAACACAAGAATATGAAGGTTAGTTTTGGGTTAGTACAAATCAAATCAATTAAAAATCATACCACTAACCTAAGAGTGCATTCTCAGATTGAGCAATACTAAGAAAAAAACAAATAAAAAAGCAAGGAAATATAATTGTCATACCTTTCCTTATGATCTCCTTGCCAAAAATCGTGATGTGCTCGGATGTGGTTGTAAAAAGGCTTGTCTAAGATGCGCGGGCAATCTAACAGTGTAACCCCTTGTAAACTAGATGATTTGGATGATGAGTGATGATGATGGTTGAATCTTTTTGTGAAGACTTGGGTAACACTTTGTTGTCAATGGAAAGGTTATTGGAATGTGGAGAGGGCTCCTCCATTTATAAATTTATTGGATCAATTGTGATCGTTGATTTGAGATGAAGATCAATGGTGGAAGATCAATTTTAAAATGAGAGGTAAGCATTAAATACTATGACATGGAGCATGTAAGAACTTGTAATAAGATTTATTCATGAGGGTTTGGAGTGTGCAAGTGGATGTCATAAAACTTACTTGCAGACTTCTCATCTTGCATTAAACTTGTCTTATAAAAGACACTTTCACTTTTAAAATATGATTTTAAAATTGTCAAGTAATAAATGATATAAAAAATTATAATTTCTTTAAATTTAGATAGATATGACATGTGCATTCCATGTAATTCTCTATTAGTAATTGATAAACTAGTTAATCAAAATCAATTAACTAATAAAAAAAAATTAAAATAATTTAATTCCTTTTATAAAGTTTTCTCTTGATTAATCGTTTGATTTAATTGAACTAGGCTGACATTATCAAAGCAACCAATTGATTGGCAATGTTATCATTGACAAGCAAGAAAATCAAAGCTTAATACTTTTTGACTTGAAAAGAAAATTATCATTGACGAGGAAGAAAATCAATGGTCCTTTCCGAGGTCAACAAGCATTAATTACAATTCTAAATACAAATTGATTAGCACGTTTCATTATTTATTTGTTTGAGCGTCCGTGTCTAAGGGACGACTTCAACTTATCACACAAAACAGGAGGACTGTAACTTCTATTCTTGACAGAGGAAGGCAACCTCCGCATTAACATCACTACAATAGAGACACGGATGTTGAGAATAGCCTGCTTCATCTAACAATTTCCGGCTTCTCAAAACCAGCTCTCTATTACTGATAGGCTTTCTGTGCGTGGCCAACACCCTCTCTACCGCATTACTGAACGCACCGTAGGCCCCTTTTTCTTGGCCGCTGGGATTTGCATCTGCTGACGTTTCGTTAGACTGGCAGCCACTTAATAAGATGCCCATATCACCATCAACTCTCTCTTTCTTATCATCCACCGCTAAACTTTTCTGATTCGAAACTGACCAGGCATCTTTCTTGGCTTTGTTCATAAGTAACTGCATAGCGGCAGCGTCCGATCCATTCTTCTCCAGCAAGTACTTAACATGGCTTTTGACATTGCAGCTGGCATCGTTTCCGAAGAGATGAAAGAGAGCAACTCTGATATCCCCAACATGGAGCTCCGGATTCCCTGTCTTGTCCTTCAAGGTTTCCACCAACGATTCAACCGATATGAACTTGCTCCTAGAACGCGTCGGTTCTGATCGACGGCGCTTCTTCGTGACGGCCGGTGGGACGTGTGGGCCGATTTGCTCTTTTTCTTTGTCGATAAGCCCTCCGCTGTTGCAGGAATCGCACATCATGGTGAAGGTTGCTCCCTTTGGCACCCTGTTCACGATTCCTCGAAAGTCCTCGTCTGCAAAATATATCACAGGTTAATGTTAATGGAGATATAATTATAAGAAATATATGCGGAAACAGACAAGTACCAGTGAGAAGATTGAAGTCGCAGGGAACGATGCATTCGTCGTAGGTGTGGCCACGACGACGATGGGGCTTCTTGGCCGGCATGAAGGTGCCGTGACCGCTGTAATGCAAGAAAAGAACGTCTCCAGGCTTGGTCTTGTCAACCATGTCGGCGAGAGCTTGGCGGATGTTTTGGCCTGTGGGCTTCGTGTAGGCAGAATCGGTGTCGATCATGAAGGTGATATTCGTGTGGGGGAAACCAAATCGTCTGACCAGAACTCTGCGCATCCGCGTGACGTCGTTGACGCAGCCATGAAGCTCGTTTCTGGTGTTGGGATAGTTGCACCCCGCTAGCACCGCATACTTGTTTGCCATTGCTGCACCTTCAAACAGGGAATTTTCCAGAAATGAAACAACCTTCCTGGTTTTTATAAGCAGGGTATTTCCCGCCTGCAAGCAAAGCCAACCAGACGAAGGCGTGCAAGGATTGGTTTTCGTAACCCTAACGGAAGAAGTACCTACCCGAGCAAATCCGTTGGCATTCTCAGCTGTTTTCTTGGTTGCCTTAGGACGATTATTTATAAGCCAGCGAGCTATTATTCAAACTTAATAGGGAAAGTTCTTTCTATTAAGTTAATTAATTTTCCTCCCACAGCTTGTCGAGTTTATATAGGTAAGAAGTATCAATGTGCTGTTGGCTTACATGAGAAGTAACCGTTAGCACATGCTTTTGCTTATTTTATTCGATGCTTGTTCCGTAATTTAAGGTAGGGTCCCACGAAGGGCATAGTCATTCCTATTTTCAAGGAAGGAACGTTTAAACTTGGGTTGGAAGTTTTTAATTTTTCTTATTTTGTAATAAATGTTTTTTTTTTTAAAAAAAAAAAATATAATGTTTTATTATTATAAATAGATAAATTTCATTTAAATTTTTATTGCAAATTAAATAATGATTATTATTTTTAAAAAATTTATAATATACATTTAAAAAATTTATGTTATAGAATTATATTTATTACATATATTTTTGTGAGATCGTTTTTTAATTATGTAGCACAATTTTTTATTTATTTTAACAATGTGATATATGTTTTTGTTTATTTTACACAATAAATGTTAAGAAACAATTTAACTAAAACTTTTTTAAAATTAGAAAGTGCATGCTATTAATAATACAATTTATAAATTTTCAGTCGTCCAAAAAGAGTGGATGACATCGCACTTCAAAACATCATACCATTTTTAGTTATTTTACTAAAACATTTATAATGTACAAGGTTTTAATATTTCTTAACAAAAACTGATACGTTAACTTATGGTTTTAATTATTTTATTCAAATGCTAGTCATTTAACTTAACAATTGTTGTTAGTGTTAGATGGATGCATATAAGAAGTTGTGGAGAGTCATTACAATTATGTCCCTTTTGACTAGGACCTAATAACCCCTATATACTCTCTATGCTAGATATTCACTTGTGTGTTCCTCTTCTCTCATAGATCGGTGATAGATTCATGCTTGAGTAATCTCTGATGCTTCTGCGAACTAATTTGTAGCTGTCTCTGCTTTATGCATTCTTATCCTAGTCTTGCACTATTTTGAGTCTTACGTCTTATGTCCTTATTCTTCGTCTCATTGTCGTACGTAATTATTAAGATGTGAAGTCATTATTCATGAATCACTATCCATGGTCTCTATTTATGATGATGTGGCCTATTGGTGATGTGGATGGTTAGTGATGTGGCTTGTGAGTGATGTGGCTTATTGGTGATGTAGTAGGGGCCCATGAAGGGTATCCCATAAGTGATCAGGTTGATGTGATGGGAGTGGGGCATAACACTCCATCAAGGCACATGGGTTTGTCCTTGGTAGTCACACGGGTGGTGTCACATGGTGCAAAAGATAAAAGGGTTAGTGTGGGTCCAATTTCTAAGGGACCCCATGATTCCTATGTGTGGAGATAGTCAAAAGGTGATTGCAAGCATCTTTTTGACTCATGTGTCACATGGAGAATGAAGACAAGAAAGTTACTATAGTAAATTGACCTCACAAGTGTGTGGGAGATAATGATTTTGGGGCCACATGGATGTGGAAAATGTTCTTGTTTAAAGTGAATATGCCTTAAGACTTTTTGCACATGGGGAAAACACCGCCATCATTATGGAGATCACATGACAACCCACTCATGTGTGGGTCAAAATTCTTTGGTGCCACTATTCATTCTCTTTCCCCTATCTTTCTTTCTCATGTTGTAAAATGCATAAATATGCATTAACTCTCTCATCGTAATTCATCCAATTAGTGGATCCATGCAAGCCTTGGGCTTGCATGCTTGGAGGTTGGATCATATAGGATAGATTAGTTTGGTTCACAACTTGAATGCTTCAAGTAGAAGCATTGAGTGCTTTTTTTGTAAGCAATGAAGGAGTTGCTGGAGGAGTTATTATAGAAGAGAGATTGATGTTGTGATTTAATGAAGTCTGGAGCTATCATTTTGCCCATTTTTTCCCTTGCACATTACAAGGTTTCCATGTAATCTATGTGTAATGCATCATTTTACTTGTTTTTATTGTATAGCTTGTTTATTCTGCATTTACTTTTATTGCACTATACGATAGAGTTCATTGATCTAACATGTAGTATCATAGTTTTATTCTTAATAGTTGGTATTAGAGACATGGTTGTTGGCTAATTGTATGCAAGGTGAAGCTACTATGACAAGAGGAGAGACTTGGAGATTAAAGAAGAAGAAAAAAAAGGTGTTTTATTTTGGCAAGTATTTGTTTGTGGTGCAAGGTAGAGGATTTCCTGGTGAGGATCCTGATCTCTTCATGTTGATGAGGAAAAGCTTGTAAAAGAGTTGAAGAGAAAGCTAAAAATATCTTTGCTAGACAAGTCAACAACCTACATAGTGTTCATGTTGATGGAGAAGAAACTCTACTACTTTAAGAGAAAGTCAGTCTCCTTTAGAGGAGGTGGTAGATAAGGTGATTACCTTCTTGTGGTTATTGGAAATAAATAGAAAGGGTTTTGATGTGGTATCTTACTAAATACATGTTGTTAATCGATATGCAGAAGAAGAAGTAAAAACCATGCAAAGGAATAAGGTGCAAAAAAACCTAAAGTTGTACCTATTTTTGAAGTAGATGAGGAAGATGAAGATGATGTAGATGAGTAAGTGAGACATGGTGTTATCGAAAGGAGAAGGCCAGTGTTGACCATAGGACTTAGGGTGATAGAGTATTGTGTATATGGTTATGGCATTTGGTCAAGTAGATTGATGCATAGACTAACACTAAAGGGACATGAGTTGGTGTTTTGGAAACATTTGGTAGAGCAGGGTGCATTTTAGATGTTAAATTGAAAACTTGGTAGGTGCAGTGATGCATCAAGTAACACGATGGCTTCCCTTAAGCTATGATTGGTCTATTTATATCATAATGATAGCTAGAGGCTCTGTGGAGAAGTTTGGTGTTGACTTCTATGAGATCTTCTTTCCTCACTACTATCAAGAGTGTTATGTGCACTAGTTGTTGTTCAAGGAGTTAGAGAAATATTATTCCTACATGGTGATATCTCTTAGGGAGAGATAAATAAAAATATGAGGCAAATGTTTTAATGGTTTGCATAAAATCACTATACAAGTTATTGTTGGTACCACACATGTAGTACAGGAATTTTAGTACCTTCATGGAGATCCTATGTATTGATGACATGTTGGATGTAAGACCTAATATGATCATTATTTTGATGGATCATTAGAGACACATGAAATGAAGGTGATAGGAGGAGTAAACCAAGGATGGAGATGCACAAGGATGGGAGAGTAAGGAAGTACCCCACTTCTTGTATTTTTTGAGTTATCTTCCTAAGAGTGTCTTAGAGGAGGAGACATGCTATTTTCATGTGTATTGGATTCATTAAGAGTAAAAAGCCTCATGTTTCCATGGTGAGCATGAAACTAGATACTTCTAAGAAATGAGAGTTGTGAGCGGTTCATGGTATAATCCCGATTAGAGGATTGGTTTGTGTGTGGAAAAGTGGTTTGTCACATCAGTGTTGTAATCTACTATGGAGGAGAATATGTTGACAAATTTGGTCAAGAGAAATAAGTTTTATTAGTGTAAAAAAATAGAGGGCATGGATGAGTAGCTGGTTATAGAATACTTAGGTGTGGTAAAATCTTATGTATATTGACTTCAGGTGGGAGAATGTTATGATGTGAAGTCACTATTTATGAATCACTATTCATAGACACTATTCATGGTTATTATTCATGATGATGTGGTTTGATGATAATGTGGATGGTTAGTGATGTGGCTTGTGAGTGATGTGACTTATTAGTGATGTGGTAGGGGATCATGGAGGGTATCCCATGATTGATCAGGTTGATGTGATGGGAGTGAGGCATAGCACTCCACCAAGGCACACGAGTTTGTCCTTAGTGGTCCCATAATTGGTGTCACATAGCGAAAAATATTAAAGGATTGGTGTGGGTCAAATTTCAAAGGGACCCCATGATTCTCATGTGTGGAGAGAGTTAAAAGATAATTTCAAGCATCTTTTGGACTCATGTGTCACATGGAGAATGAAGACAAGAAAATTACTATAGAAGACCAATCTCACATGTGTATGGAAGATAATGTTTTTAGGGCCACATGGAGGTGGCACATGTTCTTGTCTAAAGTGAAGATACCTTAAGACTTTTTACACATGGGGTTAACACCACCATCATTATGGAGATCACATGACACCTCACTCATATATGGGTTAAAAAAAATTGGTGCCACTATTCATTCTCTCTCCCCTCTCTATCTCATGTTGTAAAATGCATAAACACGCATTAGCTGTCTCATTGTAATTCATCTAATTAGTGGATCCATACAAGCCTTGGGCTTGCATTCTTAGAGGTTGGATCCTGTAGGCTAGATTAGCTTGGTTCACAACCTGAATGCTTCAAGTGGAAGTATTAAGTGCTTTGTTTGTAAGCACTGAAGGAGTTTCTAGAGGGGATTTTGTAGAAGAGATATTGATGCCATGATTTAATAAAGTTTGGATCTACCATTTTGTTTGTAGTTTTTCCTTGCACATTACAAGGTTTTCATGTAATCTCTGTGTAATGTGTCCTTTTTATTGTATTTATTTTGTATCTTATTTATTTTGCATTTATTTTTCTTGCACTGTAGGATATAGTTTATTGATCTAACATGTAGTATGAGGGCTTTATTCCTAATAGTAATTTGATCTTCCACACCAAGGTCTTCCATGTCATTCTCCTTGTCTCTCTTCTATGTTGTTCTCTCTCGTGCTAAGGTCCAAAATATTTATAATATATTATAAAAAATTTGTGGTCCTAAATCAACCTAGACTAAACTGATAGTCTATCCCAGACTATGCTATAATTTTCTCAATTAACAAAACCTTAGGTCCTACCTACTAAACTTGGTTCTTGAGCTCCTCCCATTGGTTAGGAGTTGTCTGAAGATTAGAAGTAATAATTTCCACTTCACTTTTTAGTCATTTCATTTCTTCAAGTTTAGCTAAAAATCCATATGGTTGATTTGTTAAAATCTCAAGATAAGTAGTTGTAGCTTTATGGGTATCTTGGAGTGCCCCAACCTCTACCAAGACCTACCCTCAAAGTTTTAAGAAATTAGAATTCAGATCCTATCAATGGATGCTTATTTATTTTTCCATTTCTTCAATGTCCTAAAATACTTTCATGTGTTGGGACATATCCTTGATATTTAGTGCATTCTTAGCCAATTATTGGTATTTTTGTTCCTTAGGAAGTAGTCGTGCTTCTAAAATTTTACTTAGCCATGCCAAGTTGATAAAAACCCCATCAATGATGGGAATAGTGGTGCTTTGTTTATTAAAAAATATACAACAAACATCCATGGCCTTTGTAAACTACTTGATTACCCACAAGTATTGTCACATGTGTGTAGATTAACTCTATATTACTTAACTCTTATCGATTCTGTCATACAATGGTGGATAGAATTAACTCTATCTTACTTATGGACTTGAGTTAACACATTTAGTCTTTGTTATTACAAACATCACCCTAGAGTTAACCATTTTATTCATTCACATAATCTATGCACTTATCTATTAATATAAAAACATAATTAACACCATAGATATTTAACACAATAAGATTCATAGACAAAATGGTAGTTCCATTGATATCCTTTTATAAGATTATGAGGATAATTCATTTAGTACTTAGTCTCTCCAAATCTCTATCTTGAAAACAAATTCACATCTACATCCAACAAAACTTTCTAATCAAAGCTAAGGGGTGTTTGTACACTAGCTCACCCCTCTTAGGTTAGATCATTAATATTATAAATGACAAGCCAATGACTATTTTAGGAAAAAAGAAGTCATGGTAATCCATTATAATTAAGTCCCTTTTAACTCGAGCGTAACAACCACTATATATTCTCTTTATGCTAGATGTTCACTTTCATGCTTCTCTTCTCTCATGGATCTATGTTAGATTTTCACTTGAATAATATATAATGCTTCCATGAACTAATTTATAATTCTCTTTTTTTTTACCCTTGTCCTAGACTTGCAATTTTCTGAGTTATATGTCTTATGTTCCTCATTCTTTATTTCCTTGTCTTTCACAACTCGATCTTCCATGCCAAGGTATTCTATGTTATTATTCCATGTCTATCTTTTACATCATTATCTCTTGTGCCAAGGTCTAAAATACTTAGAATATATTATATAAAATTTGTGGTCCTACGTCACCCTAGACTAAATTGATAGTCTATCATAGACTATACCATAATTTCCTCAATTAATAAAAACCTAGGACCCACCTGGTGAACTTGGTGCTTGAGCTCCTATGATTGGTTGAGGGTTATCTAAATATTAGAAGTAATAACTTCCACTTCACCTCTCAATCATTTCATTTCTTCAGGTTTTTCTAGAAAATCATCTACTTGAGTTGTCAAAATCTCAATCTGAGCAATTGCAACTTTATGGGTGTCCTCAAGTTCCTCAACCTCCACCAGAACCTACCTTTAAAGCATTGATAAACAAGCATTAATATCCTATTGATAGGTGTTTATTTATTTTTCTAGTTCTTTAATGTCTTGGAATACTTTCATGTATTAGACCCTATCCTTGATATTTAGTGCGTTCTTAGCAAATTGTTGGCATTGGTTTTCCTTAGGAAGTAGTCATGCTTCCAAAATTTTACTTGGTGGTGTAAAGTTGACAAAAACCCCATCAATGATGGGAATAGTGGTGCTTAATTTATTTAAAAATATGTGACAAATGTCCATGGCTTATATATACTAATTTGTTTCCCATAGCTTATATTGTTGAGGATTCACCATGTTTTTACATTTATTGAGCAAGAGGTCTATAAGCATCTCCAATTTATTAATAGACTCACTGGTAATGGGAATAACATCATCAAGCATTGGTTTACTCCTCAAAACTATCTAAGAAAGTCTTAATGTCCTAAGTTGAGATGCCTTAGCTGCATCTTATTGGCACTTGAGTTATTTAATTTCTTTCTCAAGAGTGCATCATTTCACATGCTCTTATCTATACATGCAGACAACCTCTTGATGCTTATAATAAAGTTCACCAACATCATGGCTACAAAGAATGTTTTTCTTAGAAACCTCTAGGGCAAACTTTATGAGGGATGTTCTTGCTTGAGGCATAAGTATTTCTTGGGATCTACCCAAAACATGTTCGGAACATATACCACTTCTAGGCATATATTAGTGATGGATTTTATGATCTTAAAGAGGGATTAATCTTGATATACCTCCATTATAAAGGATAAATCACACTGAGTTTTTTCATTTGACTCATGCTTGGGGCAAAAATCCCACAAATATAGTTGTTTTCTAAAAAATCTTGTTAGAACAAGGTGCAAGAATGAGGGTCTTTATTTGTCTACTACTGCTACTCTACCTCTTGTATATGCTTTTTTCCATTTTGGGGGTCATGCTCTACATCTATAACTTCTAGACTCATTTCCTGTTATTCACTAGTATCAACACCATAGTATATTCTAGGGCCTTTTCCTCTTTATACTTCTTTAGGTTTTATACTTTCAATGTCCATTTGTTACTCAATAGTAGGTTATTCTTAGCTTGTCTCAGGAGTGGGTTCCTTTGCATGTTGTGCTTCTAGAAATGCTTCACCTATTTGAGGAATCACCACTTGGGGTACTTCATGCTTAGGGTTCAGCTGGGTAGTTATTTGGGATGCAACAATGCTCTCTTATTCTATAGGAAACCCTTGGGATCTTCTTGACGATGAGGTTTGCCATTCTTATTCTAGACCTCAGGTCTTGGCTTCTTCCCATTATTTCATGCCCTTTATTCTGTGCATGTTTTTGGTTATGGGAGGAGTGTTTCCTTCTTTGCCTATTAGATTATTAATCTCTTTCATGGCCTAAGCATATAATAGACCAACTAGATCTTACCTTACATGACTATTCTAAAGGGATTGATATCAGTTTTACCTGAATCATGTCACTTGGTATATTCTTCCCTTATTGGATATACATAAATATTATAAAGAGTGTGAATCTAAACATCAATCTTATCATCATCAATATTGACTAGGGACATATCTAGAATATGATTGACATAATCCATGAAATATTTGGCTATGAAGGCATAAGTCAACTTAAGCCAATTTGATAAATTATAAGTGGTCTACAACCAAATCCATGCAAGTGAATAGTATTGATTCACTACAAAATTGATGTAGATTCTCATATGTGTATGAAGATCCTTGGGTATGTGCCATTCATTTCCAAAGGCTTCCTTCATCCACTCATACCAACCTGTCATCTTTACCTTGTAAGAGGTGTGATGGTGCTGGAATAAGTGAACTATTTAAATCTCTCAATTAGGGACTTATGTTTTGGTGGGTACACCCACTTCAATTCTTTGCTAGAATATTCTAGTATGCCAATCTCATAAAAATAAGTAGCATCAAAATTATGCCCCAAGAGAAGTTATGGTTGGGTAGGCAATGCACCTTTGTAGCATCTTCTTTAGTTATTATACAAATAATTTGGAATAGTTATACTTGGTTCCATTGTCCATTTGGCTTATAACATATCAGTGGGCCATATATACCTCCTTCAACTTATCTATGCCTCCTATCTTCGTCGAGGCCAAACATGCAACTAACTGAATGGTGGGATATATAAGACTTGCTATATACATGCATGGCCTTCTTTATTGTATTTCAATGCCATCATTATTTATTTAATTGATGCTTGATCATTGAGATCTATATTGATATATACTCCAAAATAAAGTAACCCAATTACCTTGTTAATAATTTGAGTGGTGATCCTCATTTTGTGACATGCAAAGTAGATATAATCTTCATGGATGTGCAAGATCAAGAATCAAAATACCTCATTGGGTTTTCCAAAGTAAGGCAGTTGGAAAACTTGGAGCACACTTGTATCCTCTAGTAGGTTGTAAACTGTGATATCATAAGTTCAATCTCATTCCTTTTATTCTATAATTCCACCTAGTTATTTCCCTATAAGTCACCTTCATTACCAAATTAGTGATGGTTATAACCTAGGACTTGACAAGTGGAAACCTTGGACTCCTAATTGTCTACACGTAGAACTATGTTGGGGTACTACATTTACTCAATCATAATTAGTGGTGGGGGTGATGTGGTGGCTACCTTATTTTCTATTTGTGCCATCCTTGATGCCTCTCCACCAGATTGATTTTATACTAGATTTGTAGGTATTCACCTTATGTAATGTATACACTAGATCCTTCTTCCTGGATATAAATAAGAGTTTCTTCTTCTACAACCTCACACTCCTCTAATTTAAAAATGATTGGTAGTGGATCCTTCATTTATGATTTTGACACATCAATAACTGGGGTCCCCAAAGGTTAACGCATGACTGACCAATTATCCCAAATGAATCATTCTTATTTCCTTTTCTTAAACCCAAAATACCTTGGCTTCATGCTTTATCCTCCTCTAATGGTAGTTATAGAAATTGTAAGTTATAACTTCTCTCATAATCATGCATATGATTGTTTTGCCACTTATTTTATTGAATGATCTTCACCACAATCTCTGCTTCACATTTTGTTACTAAAAATACTATGTGGTATCCTTATATGTCACTTGTTATTTCTTTATTTGAGCTCTGTAATCACTTATAATTTTTTAATAAAAATGAATATGGAATGTTTCTCATTCTTTTATGGGTAGATAAATGTTTTTAATTAACAACCCCACACTATCGTCTATCACTTCAACCATTAATACCTTAAATGGTCATGCCTTGGTGCCCATTTGACATTTTTTCCATTTATTCCACTATGTCATTAATAAATACATGTCCCATCTTCCTCTGAGAGTTTTTGTACCTTTCTTAAAGTGCATGCCAACTATAAAAATTCAAATTTACCTTTTTGTAGACACCTAAAAAGTGTCTAACCCTTGGTCATCCTCTCTCCCCTTGGTCCCTTGTCACTTCGACTATCTCTAACCCACCTAAGTCTTCTTAATTGGAAATAATCATCTATTTTTAATTAAATAAGTTCCTTACCCTCCTCCTTGGACACCTCACCCCTGACACCTCACCTAGGACACCTCACCTTAGACCATTTCCTACCCTATGACTCAACCAAGACCTATACCTACTCCTCTCCAACCACCTAACCAACCCTCGTGCGTCTTTATCCTTCCCTTTGACCAATTCTCCAACCGTCTATGCACTTGGCGGATGCAGAACGGGCTTGGTGCCCTTTTAAGTGTTCTGAACCCGCCGACGTCGGTCAACTGTCGACCGAAGCTGGCGGGATCGCCGACGTCAGCTTACTTAAACCGACATCTTACCTCTTTCTAAGGCCCGAATCAGCTAATCACTCCCCGAATCACAAAATCACAATCTCTCTCTAATCACAAACTCTGAATCACGGAGCTAATCTGGAATCTGGAGTCTTCAGTCATCCGTCAATCTGCCAAGCCTCTCACTCTCTCCCTCAAGTGCAACAACAGGGATTCTGCATCAGTCTTCTACATCAGCAGCAGGTTCTCCACACAGGCTACATCAACAACAGGTACGGGAATCATCAACAACACTTCTTCAGTAAGGCACAGGTAAGTACTCTATTTGTGTTTTCATTGTGCTTTATAATCATTTGCTTCTAAGTTAGATAAACACTTTTATCCCCCCAGACCAGACTGCTAACCCGACCAGACCAGACCCAAATCCCATCTCCCTATTCAGAGCATCTACTCTATCTATTCAACCAGACTGTCAGACCCAGACTCTAGACCATTCAACTAGACCCAGACCATTCCCCAAATCCATTCAAGCACGTCCATAAACTTTGTCTCAGACCACTCAAACAGACCCATACCCTGACCAGACCCGTCCAGAGACCAAAGCCCTGCCCAGACCCCGTCTAAGCTTATTGCCCCGACCGACGCCGGTCACTACCCCAACCGACTTTGGCAGATTAACCGACGTCGGCCTCCCTTGACCAACCGACGTCGGTAGGACCACCGACGCCGGTGACTGTAACCAGTTTGACAACATATTCCAGGTAAGTCTTTGCTTCCTTTTCTCTTTCAGTCTTCTTATCATATCATTACTTTGCATTCTATCTTTTATCAGACTTTTCTTTTATCAAACAGTGGGTTGACCTCCCTTAAGGAAGTTTTCATACTTCTGGGAACAATCTTTTGCTTGGCAACCCACCACCTATCCATCTAACGCCTTCTTTTGTCCAAGTCCCTTTTTCTTTGTAGGTGTCATTCCTCCACAGCCAAAGAGGAGTGCTCACAAGCGTCTGGATTACGGTGTGCAGACTACATCCAGGTACACAAGCCTTGACCATTTCTTAAGTTTCTTATTTCTTCTCTTGAATATAAAAAGCAAAATTTGAATAGAAACATTCTGGCACGCCCGGTGGGACCCCTTTAGGGCCTTCCTTGGGTTCCTTTTTCTTTTCATTCATTTAGGTGCATTAGGCTCCTCCCTTCTCATCTCTTTCTTTTATTCCAAATGACACCATAAGCAGGACTAAAACGAATCTTTCTTTTCTTTCTTGCACTTCTAGACTAGTCCAAAACGTCATACTCTCGAACCCTTTCTCAAACTTGTCTTCATTCAAACTTCATATTTTCGACTTGGGCTCAAAACATATCACATTGCATTTCTGCTTGTGCTTGCATTAGTCCACATCTAGTAACTTAAATCCGCATATTGAATAAATCTAGTCCACTCTATGTTACACTACCGAACCAAATGCACTAAAACAAACATAAAACTCACTTGAGACAAGGCCCGACTGGGATTTCATCCCCCAGCAGATACCTTACCCCTACCTGGCAATCTCACTTGGATTTCATCACCAAGGAGAAAGCCCACTCCGTTCTTTGGCGGAGTATAATCTCTAGGCGAGGTATATCTTGGCTAAGCGAGACCAGCTAACCACTGGAATTGTGAAGTGAGGGGAGCTTGCTCCTTAGCACCAGGCCACGTACCGAACCTAACACAGACCTTTGAGCACCTAAACAAGACCCGAAACAAGCTCTAGACTGCCTCTCCTAGGATCCTTCTTACAGCCAATCTCCCCAAACATTCATCTAAGGCATAAGCCACACGATCTTAATAAAATTCTTTCTAGGGATTTAACGCTAGGATCTGTCTGTCATCATCTTATTTTCTATTTTTTTATCTGTCTTTTTTGAGCTGGTAAGGATGTCTTCTTCATTTCCAAAAACTTTTTTTTTGAGTTTCTGGAAAACACAGTAACCGGCATCAGTTCTGTAACCGCAACCCTCCTCACCGGCATCGGTCATCTAACTGACATCAGCCACATTTTTGTACCAACATCGGTTTTTCAACCGACGTCGGTCACTGTCACAGACCTTTTTTCTCCAAACAACAACCTAAAACTAGACCCTTTTTTTGCCAAAACCACATTCTGAGTTTCTAAAATTGCAAGAACACAGTTTCCTGGAACCTGACCCTCTTCTTGACCATGCTCTCTCGTCCCTAACCAGTCCTATCATGGAGTTCCACTCAGAGACTGAAAGAACTCCTACAGGACCGACCTCGACCCCGACCCTGACTCAAATTCCCATCATCCCTGAAGGGGACCAAGATTTCAAGAGATTCTTAGACCTCAATGCCGCAGCCCTCCAAAATTATCTCGCAAACAACCCAACGCGAGACCTTTTGGGTGAGATGGCGATGACATCGACATCATCCGCTACCCAACTCATCATGACTCAGCCCATTGTCTCGACCAGTCACTCGACCATGGCCAATACACAAAGTTTGGCCTCCTCATCTATTTTCGAACCTACCTCCATCGGGGTGTCATTACCCCCTCAACCGCACACATTTCAACCGAGTTCTACACCATACCAGAACTTGGTTGTCTCGACCTCTCCCACTCTTGCACCTATACACGTGGGAGTGAAAACCTATCCTTATACTAGTGCTGCCACTCAACCACCTATGGCGATATCTAGTCAACTTGTGTCCTCCAACTTCATGACACAAGCCCCTTTGACCACGACATCTATCCCTATGACGTACTATCCATATGTTGTGCCTACACAAGCACAACCAAGTATGTCATATGCCTCTTCGACCACCTTTCAAGCGCCTTACACCCTAGGGGGCGGTCAACCTACCAATCCATCAACAGATGTCATTAAAATGCTGGTGGAGAAAATGTCCAGTCTCGAAGCCTCCATTTCCGATTCAAGCAATACTCTGTCATACGACCATATTTGCAATGAGCCCATCCATTCTTTCGTCCCTATCTGACCATACCCCAACCAATGGGAGCTTCCTAAATTTGCTCGCTTTCAGAGTAAGGAGGACCCACAACAACATCTATGGGCATTTAGACATGCCTGTTACCTCATTGCCCATGACGATGCGTTGCTTTTACGCACGTTCCCTATGTCCCTTTCTGGCCCCACCCTTGACTAGTATAGCTCGCTTGCCAGACATTCTATCTTTTCATTCGCTCAACTTGCCCAATTATTTCTCGACCATTTCTCAATCAACATTACCAAACAAGTCTCAATCACAGACCTTTACTCCATCAGGCAATTCGATGACGAATCAATAGTCGATTTTGTCGCCCGTTGGAGAGGCCTGATTAACCAGCTCTCTTTTTCCTTGCCTCAACCCGAGCTCATCGAGCTCTTTTCTCGAGCATGTGCCAGGCACGTCTCTTCCACCTTGCAGATTCAGACATTCCGCACTTTCGACGAAGCATTCACCATGGCCCGAAAGCTTGAACTCCATGCCCTTGAAGAGGATAAGGTCAAATTGCGTCATACCAATGCAAAAACCAATGACCCTTCTTCTTCCAGACCTTCTTCTTTTGCCAAATCCAAACCCAAAGGAGTGGCCAACACTGTGGTCATTAGATCACCATCATCGATGACAACTAATCAATCTCAACCTTCAACATCTTCAAGCATCACCAAACAATTCCAACAACGGTATATCCAGCATTCATACACTCCACTTGGAGAACCATACGCTTCCGTTTTGGAAAAACTTGTCAAGCAGGGGGTCCTCAATCTCCCTCCAATCCGACCACCTCAATTCGACCCTTCAAAAGCCATCCCTACATGGTATAGGGAGGCCGACTTCTGCCACTTTCACCGCATCCACGACCATGACACTAACAATTGCCGAACCTTCAAAAACATCATCCAAAACATGATTGACAAGGGGGATCTTATTTTAGATAACCTGAATGCCCTACCCAACCAACATATCAACATTTTCAAACAACCATTCCCAAACCATCCACCTACTCAAAACAACATCCAAACCACGACCGATGACTCTCATGACCATAACATTCACACGATCAACACTATCTTGCCTCTTGTCCCTGACCAACCTCCTCCATCACAGGATGAAGAACTTTCTTCTCCTATTATTCCTCCATCTACCTCTCTCATACTGGAGGATGCCTTGCCTACGCCATTAGCCTTACCTTCATCTGAAGACCTTACCTTGCCTACTCCTCAAGCACAAGCAGAAGGCATGATCATCCCTGCCTCCTACCCTCTTGAGGAGTCGCACTCTCCTATTTCTTCTCCACCAAGAGAAGACCCAGTCTCTTCACCCATTTCGACCGAGGAAGACCCAGTCACGGTTTCCTCTTGCCTTTTGCCTGAGATTGTTACATCTCACTCACCTCTGTCCATATCTAAACTCAAACCCGTCTCTAACCTCGCTTCTCACAATAGTGGCCCTCAAACCAAATCAAAGAAGGCCACTAGACCACATCGGAGGACTCCTCCCCCACCTTCATCATTACCTTCAATCTTGGGCCCGCATCCGTCCACTTTAATAGGGGTGCTACCCACTCCAATAATTCATAGAGGCAAGTCGCCTCCATTACCCTCTCAACCCCTTAAACATATATCTCCTCCAAACTATCGACCTACACCTCTTACGCCTCTTAAACCAAAGTCATCAACCCCCACTACAATAAAACATCCAGACCCATTAGCAGGTTCTTATGCCTTGCTGTTACGACAATTGTTGCAGTCCTCTCACATCAACCTTCCGCCTCTTAGACAATATCAATCTCTCAAACCAAAACCACCCTGGTTCGACGACACTCTTATTTGTGCGTATCATCGCACACCTAGACATGACACGGAGCATTGTTGTGCCCTCAAGGTTGCCATTCATCAATGTATGGGGAATGACACCCTTCTTTCCGACCACATTATCAATAAGCCTTCAACACCGCCTCTCTCATCAACTCTCGGATCAAGGCCATCTTGGTTCGACAACTCTCAATTTTGCAACTATCATCACACTCTGGGACATGACACTAAGCATTGTTGTGCTCTTAAAGCTGCCATTCATCAACACCAGAAAAAGGGTACCCTTCTCATTAAGGACCCTCTTGACCACCTCTTCGACAAATTATCAACCCCGACCCATACCTCTCCAACCTCATCACCTAAATCAGGATCTCCACACCAGATTATGTTCCCTTTGCCGCCTTTGACCTCATTATTCGACATCAACACAGTCCATTTGACCACCAAGCCTCAATCAACCTTAACCAATCTATCCATTATTCTCCCTAAGCGACTGGGGGAATCCAACCTTATCCTAACCTCGACCAAGCCTTCAACCAAGCCTACAACTAAACATTCGACCAACTTTGACCAGACACTCGACCAATCATCAACCAATCACATCATAACCTCGACCAACATCAACCAAACCTCAACCAAACTTTAATCATCCAACATCAACCAACCAAACACAAATCACTTTGTCAAACCGTCATCAATCATCATGACCAATTTGGAAAGAGGCAAATGGGGCACCTTTGCTCCTAATTGACTCGAACCTTAATGCACAAGCATGGCCCAAGGACTTATCAGAACCTGAGCCCCTTTTATGCCTTCCGTCCACGACCATTCTTTTGTTAGTTGAGTATTCATCACTTGACGTTTTACTTGAGCTCATCCCTTGAGCAACCCCTTGTCATTATCATTCCTATTCCTCTTAACCCTATTCCCCTTAAACAAGTCCTATGTCAACCCCTTTTGTCAAGCAATAATGCTTTGTCCTTATAACAAGGAACCCTTAAACCTCTACAGGCTCGTCCATGGCTAAACTTCAGTCAACAATTATATCAAAAATAACATAACATATCAGGTCATAAAAATTCTCTAAGTGTAGACTGCTCCCTCGAAGGACAGCTACACAATTGCTGTATTACTAGACTGCTCCCTTGAAGGACAGCTAGGCTAACTTATCAAACATTTAAAGCAAAGTATAGACCACTCCCTCGAAGGATGGCTATGACTATTTATTGCTATAGACAACACCTATTTTTGAAGCTTCCCGTATTGATCAGCTTCACAACATGCCCACCAAGCAAACAACATCTTTATGTGGACTTCCCGCATCGATCAGTTCACCGCAAAAAAAAAAAAAAAAATTGACTGACACATTATTCAAACCATGGACAAGCCTATAGTCGTTCTTGGGTCACCTATAAAAGGGGCAAGGTTATTCCTGCCACAAATGGGTTACCCCATCCTCTCATATCACATATTCAACCCATCACCCGCTCAAGGGATTTTGAGCTCACTTATTCTCAAGTGATTCGACTACTTCTCCAACATCAACCATGGTCAACGACGCAACACATAAACAGGGCTTTTGTTCTAACAACCCCTATCCATGCCATCCTTTTTGGTCCTTGTCAATGAAAGAGCAATTCGCCTTTCACTTATCTTTTACACTTTGGTCCAACTAAACTGACCACAACATTTTCAGACCAACGTCACGACATCATCATCATCATCATAGTCCATTTCACATAGTTTCTATGGACACCAATACACATGGAAACTATCGACCCGACCCAATTTATGTTAAGCATAAACCACTACTTGCTGAAACATAAATAGACCTCAATTCATCTTTAGCATACATCCATCACGAATATGGAAAATTGCTAGGGATGAAAGACCCTCGACCAATGTTACAGAATACACCATTTGGAAAAGGCTGTAACATCTTTTTCTCTTCATCATTTCGACCTTGACCTCGACCATGACCGCACCCATCATCTGACCATTTTAACCCTCTGTCTGAACTACATTGGTTTGAGGCCCTAAGACCGGGGCTATGTAGGCAGCACTCAGATGACACGACATCATCTAGGGTTAGCTCGACCACCCTCGTTTGTTCATCTCTCTAATGGACAAACCTTCTTTCCTCCTTTTGACCTTGACCTTGACCACGACCAGTCTATCGACCACTTTGACCAAGACCAATCAATATCTCTGACCCTTCCTCCCTTTTAGGGAGAACTACATTGGCTTGAGGCCCTTCACACAAGGGCTATGTAGGCAGCACTCAGTGTTATGAGGTTAGCTCGGCCACATCCTTTTGTCCATTCATCCACCCCGACCAGCGACTATGGAGATCATGCCTATCTCCTTCGACCTTTGACCACTTCCAAGACAATGTTGCCTTGGTTTTTTTTGCGTGTATGCTACCTCACAAATAGATAGCAAAATTGTTCACAGACCATATTTTTGGACCCTCACAAGTATAGGATCGCAAGCCGATTGATCCGCATTACTTGTGACTTTTTCATGTTTTCGGGAGCACTTCCTGAGCCTGAGATACCTGGAACATGACGACCATTTTGAGCTTCAGCTTAGATTGAGTAACCCGATCAGTAGACGACTAAATGCTGGGGCCCAGTTACTTCAATTTTGGCACTCCTTGACCTTCGACCTGTAATCATTTGACCTACTTGTCCCGTGACATGGTATATGCGCAATCATGACTTTTGCAGTGTTTTCACTCACTCTTCATCCTTCTCATCCACCTTTTTGTCAAATCAGCACTCGACATCAGGTTCCCTTCCCTCAACTCCTGCTTTGAGGGGGAATACCTCATCCATACCTCAGGGCAATCTACATCATCCCACACTTGGGGCAACCAACTCCTGTTTTTGTCTTGCAGTTCATCCAGAACAACCAACAAGACAAAAAGGGGCAAATGTAGACACCTAAAAAGTGTCTAACCCTTGGTCATCCTCTCTCCCCTTGGTCCCTTGTCACTTCGACTATCTCTAACCCACCTAAGTCTTATTAATTGGAAATAATCATCTATTTTTAATTAAATAAGTCCCTTACCCTCCTCTTTGGACACCTCACCCCTGACACCTCGCCTAGGACACCTCACCTTAGACCATTTCCTACCCTATGACTCACCCAAGACCTATTCCTACTCCTCTCCAACCACCTAACCAACCCTCGTGTGTCTTTATCCTTCCCTTCGACCAATTCTCCAACCATCTATGCACTTGGCGGATGCAGAATGGGCTTGGTGCCCTTTTACACATTCTGAACCCACCAACGTCGGTCAACTGACGACTGACGCCGGCGGGATCGCCGATGTCGGTTTACTTAAACCGATGTCTTACCTCTTTCTAAGGCCCGAATCAGCTAATCATGCCCCGAATCACAAAATCACAATCTCTCTCTAATCACAAACTCTGAATCATGGAGCTAATCTGGAATCTGGAGTCTTCAGTCATCCGTCAATCTACCAAGCCTCTCACTCTCTCTCTCAGGTGCAGCAATAGGGATTCTGCATCAGTCTTCTACATCAGCAGTAGGTTCTCCACACAGGCTACATCAACAGCAGGTACGGGAATCATCAACAACACTTCTTCAGTAGGGCACAGGTAAGTACTCTATTTGTGTTTTCATTGTGCTTTATAATCATTTGCTTCTAAGCTAGATTCAGCACTTTTATCCCCCCAGACAAGACTGCTAACCCAACCAGACCAAACCCGAATCCCATCTCCCTATTCGGATCATCTACTCTGTCTATTCAACCAGACTATCAGACCCAGACTCTAGACCATTCAACCAGACCCAGACCATTCCCCAAATCCATTCAAGCACGTCCATAAACTTTGTCTCAGACCACTCAAATAGACCCATACCCTGACCAGACCCATCCAGAGACCAAAGCCCTGCCCAGACCCCATCTAAGCTTATTGCCCCGATCGACGCCGGTCACTACCTCAATCGACGTCGGTAGATTAACTGACATCGGCCTCCCTTGACCAACCAACGCCGGTAGGACCACCGACGCCGGCGACTGTAACCAGTTCGATGACATATTCCAGGTAAGTCTTTGCTTCCTTTTCTCTTTCAGTCTTCTTATCATATCAGTACTTTGCATTATGTCTTTTATCAAACTTTTCTTTTATCAAACAGTGGGTTGACCTCCCTTAAGGAAGTTTTCATACTTCTGGGAACAAGCTTTCACTTGGCAACCCACCACCTATCCATCTAACGCCTTCTTTTGTCCAAGTCCCTTTTTCTTTGCAGGTGTCATTCCTCCACAACCAAAGAGGAGTGCTCACAAGTGTCTGGATTACGGTGCGTAGACTACATCTAGGTACACAAGCCTTGACCATTTCTTAAGTTTCTTATTTCTTCTCTTGAATATAGAAAGCAAAATTTGAATAAAAACACTTTTATTCATATACCTTTTTAGTCTAACCCACCTTTATAATGATTTTTCCTATGCCATATTCGTTATACAATATTGGGTCATGCTCCACCTCTTGCACCTCCTCTTGCATGATTTATTCACGCACCATATCTTGAATGCCTCCTTATCCTGAGCTTTGATCTAATTATGAGTGATTCTTTATAATTTTTTCTCTACACGCTTTTAAATTAAGTAGATTATCCTCCCTTAAAACCTAACCCACATTAAAAGATGTGCATGGTCCTTCACATTATAACTTAGTGAAATTCATGTCAAGAAAGAGAGATAAATAGAGTTTTAAATAACTACGAGCATCAAAAAGTGCCAAAAATAAATTATAAAATATGCACAACCAATGCCACACTTATTCAAAAACTAAAATATGTACTAAGTTAAACGAGTGGCATACACCTTATTTAATGAATTGAAGAATTACATAGAATGGTAGGGCTAGAGTTGACTACCATTGAAATGGCCTGGTAGGAATTGTCCATCAAATATTTTTGACTTATAGGAACTTATTGCATAGATATCATGAATGATAAAAAGACCAATCCACCAGATCCATGGTTTACCTAGATGGTGTGCAAACTTTGAATCATATACCAAAACATGCATACCAGTATGAAAACTTTAGTTTTAACATATCGATCATGCCAAACAATTTATTTTATTTTTAAACCCCTTAATTCTTGTGCGTGAGAATGCACATTTCATCCAACCAATTTAAAGTGTTTACATGAGATTTGAGGGATTATTATTCATCTAGTATTCTTACATGTGTAATACATAGGGAAGGCACAAGGAATTCCACCAATAAAACTACTTTAGTGCCATAGATGAGGTTAAAAGGAGTACTCTTGTTCAACCTTTTGTATGTGGTCGATAAGCCCATAAGAATATTGAAACTTGATCATCCCAATCATTGTGCCCAATATTAAAAATATTGGTTAGGGTATTACTAAGGACATTTAAAAAAGCTTGAGCTATGCCATTGGATTGAGGGTGGTATGGCATGGTCTTATGGTGCACAATAATGAACTTAGCCAAGAGGATGCATATTATTTCATTGAAAAAGTGAGTGCCAAAATCATTTTTTAAAATTAATGGAAATCCATACCTTGTGATGATATTTTACCTTATAAATATGGTAGTGGTGGCAATAGTACAATCTCATGTGGGTACTACTTCATCCTAGTGTGTGAGATAGTCTATGGTAGTAATAATGTAACATGCACTAGTCCATCTTGTATTAGACTGAATGGGGCCAATAAATCAATAGCCAATTTCTCAAAATTTTCATGAGAAAGCACTAGATGAAGAGGCATATCATCTCTTCAGTTTGGTTTACCTATGCAATGATAGATATCACATTGGCATGCATAAGATTTAACATCTTTAAATAAGGTGAACCACCATAACCAAACTACTATAACTTTTCATGTTATTGCATCACCAACATAATGTCCTCCAATGACATCTTCATGGAATTTTTGAAGGACTTTAGTGTATTTGTGTTATATTACAAACCTTAGTAATACCTCATTACATCATAGTTTATACAAGTCTTCTCCAATAAGCTGAAAAGGGGTAGCATGGACAACCAACTATTTTTTCTCTTGAGTACTAAGGTGGATTGACATTGAGCCTATTAGAAAAAAATCCACAATTTCTTCCAATTATTTGAGTATGTATGTCACTTGAAAAAGTTTTACATCAGGTAGATCATCCTCTATGGCACATACTGGCTCACCAGATTGAACACATGAGAGGTGGTCTAAGCCAAAATTAACTTTGTCTGGTTTCATAACCATAGAGAACTAGAACTCTTGAAATATGAAAATATAATGGTGGATGCATCCATGAAATATCAAATTATTTACCAAATACTTGAGTACTTTATGATCGTATATAAGATAAATGGGGTGGCCAACAAGTATTATTGAAATGTCTAAATCACATAAACTATGAACAAGGACTTAGTTTATCATGGAGTAGTTTTGTTCCACTAGGGTGAGCTTCCAAATAGAAAGATAAATAGGATGATCAAGGTTTCCCTCATTAATTTATGCCATGATAATGCCTACTAACATGCTTGAAATGTTGACATACACATGAAATGGCTAGGTTTAGTTTAGGAACTAGAGAATGGGTACAGTCACCAGTTTCCCTTTCACGGCCTCAAAGGCTTGCTAGTGTTGAGCCATCCATAAGAATAGGCCAATTTGATTTAGTAATTCTTCCATTAGCATGGTTATGTTAACATAACCCCAAATTAACTTTTGATAATACCCTATGTGACCTAAGAAGGCACAAACCTTGTATTGAGTGGTTAGTGTTGGGAGTTATACAATGACTATAATTTTATCAAGATCGACCGATAGTCCATCCCAAAAAATAATATGTCCCAACAAAATCCAAAATGAGGTGAAAAGGGTGCACTTATTCAAATTTAAGGAAATATGAATCTAGTGGCAACATTTGAACATGAGGGCATAGATTATCATAATGGTCATGCACTAAACCATACACAATCTAGTCATCCAAGTACACCTGAAGTAACTTGTGGATGAAATCCTTGAAGGCTTCCACCATAATGTGTGAGAACATTGTTGGCATATTCTTGAGGCCAAAAGGTATAACTTTATATGTAAAATAACCCCATTAAGTTTCAAAGGTCATTTTTACCTTGTCTTACTTAGTAATTTGGATGTGGTGATAGGTATAAAATCCATTAGTGATGGTGTGGATATCACACCCAACAACACCTTCCAAAATTTACTCTATGAAAAGCATTAGGAAAGGGTCCATTACACATACAACATTGAGTAGCCTATAATATACACAAATTTGAATGTGACCATCCTTATTGATGCTAATCACCATTGGACTACCCTATTTAGATGCATCAATGGGATTAATAACTCTAGCACATAACATGCTATCAATTTCCTCTTTAAATTGAGTGCACATATTTGGCTTAATCCAATATGGCTATTTTATGACCAATCGATCACCCTCAACCAAATTTATGTGCATCTTGCCTAATGATGGATGCACTTCATTCATTTCCATTTAGTTCCATATAAAAATGTCTTAATACTCTTGTAAGAGTTCAATTTTTTTGGTTAACTCAACCTTAGACCAATAATTTCCCATAATGGCCATTTTGGGTGCATCTTCTATCCTAATATTATGCTAAACTATTTGAATTGGCATGGAATACAATTTCTACTTGGACTGCATTATATCTTTGACATCACACACACCATATTTTTTTTATATATTTAAATGGTCAAATTTTAGTTGTGGTGGATTAGAAATGGTTCCCTCATCAACCTGATATACAACCTTTTGCTTTCCATACTATATCTATTCCTGATGTGCATATTTAAATTGAGAGTTAGGTTCCAACCAAGCCATGACATGAGTATTGGGTTCATGAAATATGGGTAAGTTATCCTTAGGTTTACCATGCATATACCGTATGTGGTCTTTGATTGGTGTTTGATCTCCTACAACTACCCCCAAAATTATTTTAAGGACAAATGCAAATATATTCATGGATAATAAAATGAAAATGTTATAAGTCGATGATGTGTGATGTGTTGTCAGGTATCTATTCCTCTATGGTTTTCTTGATGGATGTACCATAATTTAGCCTAGGCACTAGAGTACCTTAAAATGTATGAACCCATAAATATTATAGTAAAAAATGTATCTTTTTCATGACAAAGTCTTTCACAGGCTGTTATATGGTCTTCTGAGGAAACAATCCCATCATATCTTAGGTTGGCACAAATGCGGTTATCATGGTAGAAGAAATAATGCATGGTTGCACATACTTGTCCTGATAGTGGAGCCAAAATGTTGGGATTTTTTAATCCTTAGTTTCACATGACTAAGTACTACTCACGTGCCCATAAGGAGTAAGAGTCCAATAAACTATCACATTGGCATATCACATGAGTAATAACCTCACACTCAATCGAGGCACATAGCCTAGATCAGTTCCTATGTGTGCAAGTGGTATCAGTGGGTAGACCACCATTGAGCAATAGTTCCTTGAATAAAAAATTTGAACATGCATAAACATTCACCTTTATCAACACAATAATATTCTAACTATTGTAAATACTCTTAAACCTCAATTTGAACATAGAATCAAGATGCATATCCAACCTCAATAATGGTAGACAAATGAGGTAAAAATTACAACAATATTAGGATAAATTTAGAGGGGAGCTATTCAGATATCAAGGAAACCATATACATGACTTGTCATATCACATATGCCTTAATCCCATTGGTCACAAGTGATACTTGTAATATCAGAAATAGACTGTGCATCTTCCCATCATAAAATGCCATTAGGAATATGATCCACATTTTCATTTTATTTGCTAATGATGTTATAAATGATGTTGGCATCCTCATCAACATCAATGGGTTCTCTAAAGGGGGTACTTTGTTATTATTTAGAGGAATTACTACGTGTTGAGTGTCATTCTCAAAATTGATATAACACTTCTTAAAACATAAGTTAGTATTGTTTGAATAGTACCAAGGTCAACCCAAGAGAGTAAAGAAGTCATCAAATTCAATAATCTCAATCACCTCAAAATCACCCTTAAACATCACACCCAAGATGTTAATGGTGGTATATTTAAGAATGCTTATGGGTCAGTCACAAGTATTAATTACCATGAACAAAACATGTGAGAAGGTTATAAAGTGGGGCTCCCCATATATTTCTAGGCATATTTGGTTAAAACATTAACCCCAATATCAGTATCCACTAGGATATCATAGATCATCACACCATTAAAGGATGCATAGATAAGGACCTCTTTGTCACATTCTAGATTTAGTTGAATTCGGTCTCTTATTTTCACACATGGTTCAAATGATGATCTTTTGAAGGATTTGTCATTTTTTATTGTAATCAATTATTGAGGAGGGGGATGATTTCCTCATTAAGGAAGAGTTTGCATAGCTTGTGAAACTCATCATGCCTTGAGTTTATGGGTAATGTATTTCTTTCCATCTCGGCCTACATGTTAACATGTTTATCTTTTAAAAACTCAATTTTGCTTTGCAATTCCCATACCAAGGCCATTGTGTGATGAAACACTTCTTTCTAACATTGATCGTTAGAATACTTTTATGTATGAGGTTCTTCACACTAAACCTTTTTAGGTGGATTTGAAACCTATCGGGAATGAGTGCCACTTCATGTAGTAATATTTCCCTTGGGTCTAGCTAGTGGAGAGGTAAGGTATCATCTCCACTGAGAATTTGGAGTTTTAGAAACATGTATCACCTTGAATCCCTTCTCATATTGTTAATTAGTAATGGGAGTATATAAATTAGGACATTGTTCTAGGTGATGCTCATTTTTATAGAAGGTGCAGGTTAGATAGCCCATGCAACCATGCTAGTAGTGTTCTAGAGATCCATACTTATAACATGTCCTAGGTGTAAAATAACCATCTCCTCATCCATTACCATTCCCTCAACTTCTGAAATATCAACTTCCACCAACCTCTTAGGTGTTGGATATATAATTTTTATGAGTACCTCATGTGTGTGCTTCATGAATCTCATTAATAACCCACTAGTCATTTGTATCATGTGTATATGCATCACATATTTTGTAGTAAAGTGACACTTTATCTTGGGTGGCACACTGAAGCAAGGGACAACTCCTTACATCATGATCCTCTTTTCAAATCTCTTAATTTTTTTAATACAACACAAACATTACTTTATGGATAGTTATTCTTGTTATGACCCTCCACTTTGTAGTCAACACATGATAGGCTATTAAGTGTGTCATGGGAATCATTGATCATGTGATTCTCTAGTTGATAATCCATAACAAAAATATGAGCTTCCATAAAGGGGCTAATCCTTGTATATATATTTCCCACAACTTTGACATGGAGGATAACTTCTAGTGCCTTGAAAAGTTCAATAAAAGTCTTATGGGATAAGACTCATTATAATGGAATTAATAAACATTCCACAAGCTAATGAGTAGGCTATGTTGGGTTAATATAAAATAATAGATTTGAAAGAATAATTTTTTAATGTGCATCATATGTGAGCACACTCTTAGTGAGTTCTTGTTTGATATATTTATTGATAATTTCGACCCTATAGATCAAAATTGTAATCTCTATCATTTAGAACTTTGTTTAAAAATGAAGAAGGGGAAAAGGACCAAGCCAAGGGGATACTTTGAAAGGCTTAAGATAGAATTCCTTCAAACTTTTGTCTAAAGGTAAATCAAGAGTAATGGTTCATTTCAGAAGGTCAAGGTACTTTACAAAATGTTGAAGGTCACTTGGCATGGTTCTGAAGTTTATTTCAAGGATAGAATACCATTTCAAATCTTGAATGGCACTTACTTCAATGGACAAGATGATTCCAAAGCTCAAGGGTCACTTTCCCTTCAAGAAAGTCCTTATCAAAAAGTTTGAAGAGGCCATTTGGAAAAGTCCAAAGGGTAGCTTGAAAGGGAAAGGAAATGGTACTTTCAAGAATCTTGAAAGGTATGTGCCCTTTAGGAAGGTCCTTTACAAGAAACCCAAAGGGTATGTACCCTTTGGAAGAAGGCATTTCACAAGGAGATATGGTCCATTTGAAAAAAATTTGAGAAGGTATTTTTCTCTTTGAAAAGGTCCTTTTTCACAAATCTAAAAGAAAATTTACAGAAATCTTGAAGGGTATGTGCCCTTTAGGAAAGTTCATGTTTAAATAACCTAAAGGGTATGTGCCTTTCGAGAAAGTCATTATTGATAGAGCCGAAGGGTCTTTTGAAGAGCCAGAGGACCTTTACAAATAATCTAAATGGTACCTACCTTTCAAGAGAAGGAATGGTTTGAATAAAAGAAGGGCTCAAGATAAAAGTCTAAAGGAATTCCTTTGGATAAATTTTTTGAAGGAATTTCTTTGAAAGAAATGTAATGGTATAAAAATTTGTAGAAATAGAAAGTACCAAGGGGAAAAGCCAAGAGAAAAAAATTCCCATAGATAATTTGTCTATGGGAAAGCGAATTACAAAAATCCTGAAGGATTTCCAAAGGAAAGACATAAACAAGAAGTTTGAAAGAATTATTTCAGACAAATTGTTTGAAAGAATTCTTTCAGAAAGATAAATCTAAAACAAAGAGATCAATCTTCAAACTTTTTTTTTGAAGACAAAAAATATGAAGGGAAATTTTGAAGACAAGAGGACTATTGTAAAAATCTTGAAGGGTATGTGCCCTTTAGGAAAGCTCAAAACAAGAAACCCTGAAGGGTATGTGCCCTTCAAGAAAGTTCAAAGCAAAATTTTTGAATGGTTATGGCCTTTTAGAATGGGATGGTTCAAGAAAGAATGTAAAGTCTAAGACAAAATTTCATGAGATAATTCCCATGGACTTTTTGTCCATGGGAAAATAACAAAGGACTTTACATTTGTCTTAAAGAATTCCTTCAGATAAATTGTTCAAAGGAATTCCTTCAGAAGTTTGAAACAAGGGGAAAGTAAACCAATGGATAGGCATGAGATAATTCCCACAAACATTTTTTTTGAGGTAAAATGACTTGACTGATGGTTCGAAGAAGAGGCCATTAAGTCTGAGGAAGAGGCCAATAAGTCTTAGCAAAAGACAAAGAGAAATAAGAAAGTTTCTTCGGACTTTTTGTTCAAGAAGATAATTTGAAATATAAAGCTAAATTAATTTCCAATGGAAAAGATAAATACATGAAAAGGAAAGGTCCATCAAAAAGATAAATATAGACAGGGAACATGCACAGAAATGAATAAATCTGAAAATACAAGAGTTTCTAATTGCCAATGAACAAATTAATAAGCATGCAAATAGTCATAAACATGAATAGACACATCTAGGACATGACACATTTAGTTCCCAAATAGAGGCTTACTTTTCATGAGGAAAGGAGTTTAACGTTGGAGAGCTTAACAAGAGTTTTCATGCATGCACTCAAGTTGTTTGATGCCTTTCAAACATTCCAACAGTTAAATAGAGTTTCTAAATTTGGCATTAGCATTGATTTCATGTAAAGGGGAGACTTTCAAACATTTTAGTATCTCATGGAGACTTCCATTTTTGGAGGTGGGCATAGATTTCAAGCATGTTGAAGAATAGTCCAAGCTTGAGCCCACCGTCTATTTTCAATGCCAAGGGGTTTTTCCATGTAAGACAAAAGTTAAGAAAAGATAAATTTGGAAGGCTTTGTTATCTTGGCATAGATAAAATTGGACTTGGGATAAAATTTGAGTTGACTCTTCTTCTATTTTCAATACCACCTCTTGGCTTTAATATTATTTTCTATATAGGTTGGCTTTTCAACCTTGAAATTTATCCCTCTTTTGGCAAGACAAATTTCTGCAAAAGACTAAGTTGTAACCTTTTTTAGATTAATATAAGGACTATTGTTTTCAATTTCTAGCAAGTTGGTTTAGTGTATTTTGTCATTGATTTGCATAAGTGATAGAGTTTTCTTCATTGACAAGTCTTGATTCTTACCTAGTTACTAGCTGGTCAAATTATGCAGATCATGCTCTATGTTTAAGTGTCTTTTGGCTAGAATTTTAGTGGATGCAAGTGGTCAAATAGTGCCTTAAATCAAACCTATTCTTTCATTTCTCTCAAATTTTAGTTACTAGATCAAACCTTTTCATGAAATAATTATGCATATTGGTCTATTAGAGTTGAAATTTTAGTCTTTCTACTGTCTAAATTAGTGTTTTTTAAGAGCTCTAATTGAGTGGATTAACCAATCATTCAAGTGTATCACCTTCATTAGGTAGGATTTTCTTTCAAGTTTCTTTCTCCTTTTTCCTAGGCAGTTCATAGCGCCCAATGGGACCACAAAGAAATATTTTACATATTAGAAGAAGTTTAAAGCTGAAGAAAAGTTTTACAGGAGAAGAGAATATTCATCTTCATCAAAGTTAAAGATTCTTCAAGTTGTAGAGTTTTAGCATCATTCAAGAAATTTGTTCATGCCAAAGGTCACCACAAGGTCAACAACTAAAGGTACTCATTTTGAATTTTTATCATATAAGAGACAAAGGTTTAAGAGGGAAAAACCATATCCTCAAAAACAATATTTGCCTCCTTGTCAGCCTATTGTTCTAAGCACTACAATCCCCACTATCCAAATGGCCATAAAAAATCAAGTGTTTTTTCCATTCAATAGAGGTAGCCCATTGAATTGGCCCATTTTGATGACATTCTGGTGTCTACCCTAAAGAGTATCCCATTTTTCTTAGGAGAAAATCAAATATCACCTATTGAGCATATCTAAGATGTTGTTAATCTCTATTTAGTCCATAATATTGTTGAAGATAATGTTGCCATTAGATTATTGGCTGCCTCTTTCAAATGAAAAGCATTGAAATGGTATAAAAATCTAAGGATAAATTTGATCATCTCTCTTTGGTAGAGTAATTGACCATCAAAACAAGGGTTCCTCATGAGTTCATGTATGATTTTAACCTCAGATTCCAAAGAACATGGACTAGGATACCTATTTTGATTAGGCCATCCTCTAAATATGCATTTTTGTACTATTTGAAAGATCTTAACTCTGACATTAGTGTGATGATACAGTCAATGGGTGATACTACATTGCCAAATGCTTATGAGGTTGTAATAAGGGTAAAAAATAGTTTGATACAAGCTGATAAGCTTTTTCCAAGACCTTAAATGCCTATATTTCCAAAAATAAGTTCTATACTAGCCCTTCAAGTTCCACAAATTCCATCTTTGGCTCATATTCTAGCACCTAGAGCTCAAATTGTAGCCCCTACTAGTCAAACTAGTGAGATATGAGAGTTAAAATTTTTGATGCAGTCCTTTGGATATGAAATAGTATAACTCAAAAGGCAATAATTTTAGTCAAATATGCCTTACTAAAAACAAAATTAGAATTCCTATTAGTCTTTTAAAGATCAAAGGCATCCTTATCAGGGTTTTAGAGAGAATAGACCACCATATCAAGCACAAGGAGCAATAACTCCAGCTAAGCCATATTCTACCCTTTATCCTAATGTTCCTTCCACTTCAAAAGCCATTTTTTCAACCCCACCTCAAAATAACTTGGTGTAGGAGTCATGTTGGCAACCCTCAAATCTCAATGATGCTCAAAACCAAGCCTTGTTCTCATAGAACATCACCATGCCACAGATGACACAAGAAGATTTTTATTTTCAAGGAGGTCAATACCAAGTTACATGTTTGGCATCATAAGGAGAGACTCAACAAGTTCAAGGGAAGCTTGATGCCCTTAATGTAAATTGGTAGTACATTATCATGTTGCTTTTACTCAAAGTGTTGAAATTTACAATTCAAGTGGTCAAGTTGCAGTTATGACTAGAGCTAAAAGAAGATCCATTGAAGAGTCTCAAAAGGTGATAAAGGATTCAAGTACTCCTTATGTTGTTTATAAAAGTTTAAAAGAATAACTTGCTACCCCTACAACTCATAAAAATCATAATACAAAGGTTAATAAAGTCCATCAATTACCTCTAGTTCATGAACAACTAGTTCTTTAGAAGGCACAACCAAAGGTTAGTGGATCTCATTTCAGTATAGTAGATCAGATGAATAATTCTAACATTATCACTATTATGTGGGATTCTCTTTCAAATCCAAGACAAAAGGATAAGCTCATTCAAGAGCTTTCAACTCTTGAATTATCTCCAAAACTAGTTGAGAAAGACGGTTTTGTCTTAACTAATTTAGATCAGCCATCAAAGCAATAGGAACAACAAGTAAATAAGATGGAAAAGGTGGACAAAGCTAAGGTAAAATTAAATAAAACCCCTCTTTTCTACCTTTCTTTGATAGTAGGTGATACTTTGGTTCATAACTGTATGGTGGATAGTGGAGCTAGTAGTATAGTCATGCCTAAACAGATTGTAGATAAGCCTGGACTTATTTATGAGTCAAATACTAAAGTATTTTTACAATTATATGGGTCACTAATGAAGATGGTAGGCATCATCAAGGATATAAAATTTACATTACATGCATGCCCCAATGTGACTATTCAACAAGATGTTTTGGTAGATTTACCTCCCTACTTTGCCATGTGCCTTTCAAGGGATTTCAACTCAAATATTGGGGGATATTTATTAGCTGATTGGACCTATTTTATGTTCAAAACCAGGTATGTTACCAATTAAAAATACATTATAAGCTTATTGCACATTTTCATATAGAGCCATACATGCCAAGTGTTATGAATACTAACTGTATCATCTTAGATGATGTGCTAGAAATTAGTGATGTAGAAAAAGAATCAACTTTGGATGAAGTTCTAGATTTATTTCTTGATGAGTGGGATTCTACCTTGCATGATCATGATCCTTATAAGATGATTAAAGAAGAAGGTCTTGGTATGTATTTCCTTCATGAGAATGATGCACCAATTCCAACCATGGTCAAAGAGGATGAGTCTAGTGATGGTTTGTGACAATTGTACTTTGATGGATCAAGAAATAAACATGGAAATGGATCTATAATGATGTTGGTTTCTCCAAAAAAACAAAGGTATTTTTCTTATATTAAATTTCAATTTGGATGTTCAAACAATGTTGTTGAGTATGAAGCACTAGTTTACAGTTTGCAGTGGGCTAGAAAGATGAAAGTCAATTCTTTGCAAGTGTTTGGTGATAGTGAACTTGTAGTCCAACAAGTAAGAGGTTTGAATGTATGGAATTTTTTTTATTAAATCTTAAAAGCATAGAATTTGAGATTTACTTGAAGATTTTTAGGCTTTTAACATTTAGGCAATACCAAGAGATAAGAATAAACATGATGATAAGTTGGTTACTGTTGGGGCATTATTTAATATCCTAGCTGATGTAAAAAATGAAAAAATTTAGTCACATATAAAGGTGGTTGTAGGGCCTTCTATTTTGGATAATCATGAGAACTGGTAGGTGTTTGAAGATGACAATCAAATTATGAGATTCTTACAGGAAGAGGCTGAGTTTTCTTCAAGAAATTAGTCAAAACACTTGCAGCAATATGGTGATCAGATTGTGTAATTAAAAATGAATAAGCTACCCAAAGGATTGGTCACACTTGAGAAAAATTTTAGTGGAGATGATGAACTAAGGAAAGAAAAGCCATCCTTGTCAACAATGGAAGAGCACTATGCCAATGTAGAGATTGTAGCTGATAAGATTTTGAAGTTGGGTAAGGTTGCACTCCTTCCCAAAAGAAAGCTTTCATTGAGTTATGCACAAGTTTTGCTGATATATTTTCATGGAAGTATAGTGATCTCAAAGGTTTTGATCCAAGTTTGGCTCAACACACCATTGAGCTAGAGGAGGAAACTAAACTAGTGAGACAAAGACAAAGGCCAATCAATCTAAAGCTTGAGCCTTTGATGAGAGCTAAGCTTCACAAGTTCATAGATTCAGCTATATATTTCCAATAAAGCACTAAACTTTGGTGGCAAATATTGTTTCAGTAATAAATAAGAATGGTGAGATTCATTTGTGTGTTGACTTCCATGATTTAAATAGGTCTTCATTTAAATATTACTATCCATTGCCATCAATGGAAAAAAATTTAGAGCTTATTGCAGGTTCAGAGAGGTTTACTTTGTTGGATGGGTATAGTGGCTACAATCAAATTTTGGTCAAAGAAGAGGACCAATTTAAGACATCCTTCACAACCAAGTGGGGCATATTCGCATACAAAAAGATGGAATTTAGTTTGTCTAATGCTGGAGCTATTTTTCAAAGAGCCATGGATATAACATTCCAAGGCCTTATTAATAGGTTTGTACTTGTTTATTTGGATGATATAATAATGTTTTCAAAGAATGTAGAAGATAAGATGATTCATCTCAACCAAGTGTTCAAAAGGTGTAGGAAATTTGGGGTATCTCTAATTCCTAAAAAGTGTGTCTTCTCAGTTCATGAAGGTAAACTTCTTGGACATGTTGTTTTAAATCATGGTTTAAGCATAGATGATGAAAGGATTCAATCCATTCTTACACTCTCCTTGCCTAAGCACAAAAAGTCTTTGCAATTTTTTTTTTGGGAAAATCAATTTCATAAGGAGATATATTTCAGATTTTGCCATTTTATCTAAGCCACTTACAACTATGCTAAAGAAAAATCAAAACTTCAACTAGTCCAAAGAGGGAATAATAAATTTTGAGGATTTTAAGAAGGCTATATCTAGTGTTCCTACACTTCTAAATCTAGATTTCATGAAAGATTCCATTTTGTACACTTATTCTAACATGGACACCATTTAAGGCATTCTTATGCAATAGAATCATGAGGCTTTGGAGCAGCCAATAGATTTCTACAACCAAAGATTGGAGGAGTATGAAACAAGGTATTATTTTTTTGAAAAGCATGTCCTTTTAGTTATAATATCTCTTAATAATTTTAGACACTTGTCTAATAATAACATACATTTAATGGCTACGCATTCGAGCATCAAAGAGTTTCTCTTGAACAAGGATATAAATGAGAAGAGAGCTGGTTGGATAACCAAGATAATGGAATGTGATGTGGTAATTAAGGTCACAAATTTGGTTAGAGGCAAAGGATTATGTGAGAATCTAGCACAAGACATGAAAGAGGATAATGAGCTTGTTTTGGTGTCAAATGATGAAGAGGTTGTAGCTAGTCATACCTCACCTTCTAACTGGTTTCATGACTTGGTAAGTTATCTCCAAGATGGTATTTATCCCTCTCATCTCAATGCTTCAAAAATAAGATATTTCAAATTGTAATCAATTCCATTTTTTCTTGTTGATGGCATTTTGTTCAAGAAGGATATCAATGGAATGTTGTTAAGATGTGTAGAACCAAGCCAAAATCAAAGATTGCTTGAGAAATTCCATGATGGGCATGGTGGAGAATTTTTTTCCACAAGAAATACAACACTTAAGATCATGAGAGGTGGGTACTATTGGCCTAGTATATTTGGTGATTTCCATGCATGGGTTAGAAAGTGCAAAAAAGGTGTTATGTTTGTAGAAAAAGTCAAGCTTGAAGTCTTGCCTCTTTAACCAATTGCAGTGGATCATCCATTTATCTAATGGGGATTATACTTTATTGGTCTTATAAATCCTCCTTCAAGTTTAAGGCATAAATAGATTCTAATTACTACAGATTACTTCACAAGTTGGATAGAAGTGGTGGCACTAAAAGAAGCAAATGAAACTAACGTTTTTGATTTCTATAAAGGTTTGCTTATTAGGTTTGGAGTTCCTTCAACTATTATTTTTGATAATATAATGGATTTTGTGGAATTAACGATCAGCCAATGGGTTGTCCAATATGGAGTTTATCTCAGCACTTCATCGAACTATTATCCACAAGGCAATGGCCTTACTGAATCTACATATAAGAACCTATTAAGAATCATAAAAAGGACTATTGAGTACAAGTAGAGATCATGGCATCTCAAGTTGAAGTCAGCTTTATGGGCTGATAGGATCACCTACAAGAGGTCAATAGCCAACTCTCCATATAAGCTGGTATATGGTACAGAAGCAAGGTTACCCTTTTTTCTTGAATTTATAGCTTTGAAACTAATGCATTAGCTTGAGTTATTGGAGAATGAGCCTATGAAATTCAAGCATGCTAAACTTATGGAGCAAGAAGAGTCAAGAAATTCGTCCATGCTAGCCATGGAGATGCATCAAGCATAGGTGAACAGAACTTTTGACAAAGGAGCTTATTCATGGATTTTCAATGAAGGATATTTGGTCCTCAAGTGGGATGAGGATAGGGCTAAACTAGGAAGGTAAACCAAGTTTTATTCTCTTTAGAGTGGCCCATACACAATTTCTAGCTACAAATCCCATAATGCTTTCTAACTTGCAAAGTTAGATGGTCAGGAGCTTCCAATCCTAGTCAATGGGATACATTTGAAACATTGATATTGAAAAGGAAATATCCTTGTACATAGTTTTTTTAACTTTCCTCCAAGTGTTGATAAAACACAATAGTTTTTTTTCTATTTTGTTCTTAATAAGTGCTTGTTTGCACATTTGCTTCTTAGTTAGTTTTCCTTTTTGTGTTTCCATTCTATTTTGAAGGTTGAATGTTACTTCTTGTCTGGTCAAAGGAGATTTGTAGTCATGGATAAGGTTTACCATTGTTTTGTGAATTCAATATCATGTATATGGCCAGGTTCTCAAGCATAACAGGCATGTTTTCCAGTCGAGTCACCAAAATGTTTAAAATTTTGACCCTATAGGTCAAAATTGAAACCTCTATCATTCAGAACTTTGCATAAACATGAAGAAGGGTAAAAGGACCAAGATAAGGGGATACTTTGAAAGTCTTAAGATATAATTCCTTCGAACTTTTTTATGAAGGAAATTCAAGAGGAATGGTTCATTTCAGAAGGCTGAGGTACTTTACAAAATGTCAAAGGTCAATTTACATGATTCTAAAGTTTATTTCAAAGGTAGAGGACCATTTAAAATACTAAAGGGCATTTACTTCAATGGACATGATGATTCCAAAATCTTGAGGGTCACTTTCCCTTTAGGAAAGTCCTTATTGAAAAGTCCAAAGAGGCCATTTGGAAAAGTCCGAAGGGGAGCTTGAAAGGGAAAAGAAATGGTACATTCAAGAATATTGAAGGGTATGTGCCCTTTAGGAAGGTCCTTTAAAAGAAACCTAAAAGGTATGTACCCTTAAAAATAAGGCATTTTACAAGGAGAGATGGTCCATTTGTAAAAGGTCATTTTCCACAAATTTGAAAGAACATTTATAGGAAACCCAAAGCGAATGTGCCCTTCAGGAAAATTTGTTTGAAAATAACTTGAAGGGTATATGCCCTTAGAGAAAGTCATTATTGATAGAGCCAAAGGGTATTTTGAAGAGTTGGAGGACATTTACAAATAATCTGAAGGGTACCTACCTTTTGGGAGAAGGAATGGTTTGAATAAAAGAAGGGCTCGGGACACAATTTTGAAGGAATGCAATGGTATAGAAATCCAAAGAAATAGGAAGTATCAAAGGGGAAAATCCAAGAGAAACAAATTCCAATGGATAATTTATCCATGGGAAAGTGAATTACAAGAATCCTAAAGGATTTCCAAAGGAAAGACATAAACAAGAAGTCCAAACAAATTATTTCAGAAAAATTATTCAAAAGAATTATTTTAGAAAGATCAATGTGAAACAAAGAGAGCAATATTCAAACTTTTTTTCTGAAGACAAAAAATATGAAGGGTAATTTCGAAGACAAGAGGACTATTGTAAAAGTCTTGAAGGGTATGTGCCTTTCGGGAAAGTTCAAAACAAGGAATCCTAAAGGGTATGTGCCCTTCAGGAAAGCTCAAAACAAGGAATCCTAAAGGGTATGTGCCCTTAGGGAAAGTTCAAAGCAAAATTTTTGAAGGGTTATGTCCTTTTGGAAAAGGATGATTCAAGAAAGAATGCAAAGTCTGAGACAATTCTTGCATATTTTTTTCCTGCGAGAAAATAACAAAAGAATTTCCATTTGTCCAAAGAAATTCATTCAGACAAATTGTTTGAAGGAATTCCTTTGAAAGTTTGAAAAAAGGGGAAAGTCAACCAATGGATAAGCTCAAGATAATTCCCGTGGACAATTTGTCTATGGGAAAATGACTTGATTGATTGTTTGAGGAAGAGGATACTAAGTCCAAGCAAAAGATAAAGAGCAGTAAGAAAGTTCCTTCAGACTTTTGTCTGAGAAGATAATTTGAAAGATAAAGCCAAAGGAGGTTCTAAGGGAAAATAAAAATACATGAAAAGGGAAGGTCCATGGAAAAGATAAATATAGATAGAGGACATGCACAAAAATGAATAAACCCAAAAATATAAGAGTTTCCAATAGCCAATAAACAAATTAATAAACATGTAAATAGTCATAAATAGGAATAGACACATCTAAGACATGACACCTTGAGTTACAAAATAGAGGCTTGCTTTGCATGAGGAAAGGAGTTTAACATTAGAGAGATTAACAAGAGTTTTCATGCATGCACTCAAGTTATTTGATGTATTTAAAATGTTTCAAATATTAAATAAAGTTTCTAAATTTGACATTAGAATTGATTTAATGTGAAGGGGAGACTTTCAAACATTTTATCAGCTCTTAGAGAGTTCTATTTTTGGAGGTGGGCGTAGATTTCACGCATGTTTAAGAACAGTCCAAGCTTGAAACCACCATCTATTTTCAATGCCAAGGGGTTTTTCCATGCAAGACAAAAGAAAAATTTGGAAGGCTTTGTTATCTTAGCATAGCTAAAATTGGACCTAGGCTAAAATATGAGTTGACTCTTCTTCTATTTTCAATGCCACCTCTTGGCTTTAGTATTCTTTTCTATATAAGTTGGTTTGTTAGCCTTGAAATTTATCCCTCTTTTGGCAAGACAAAATTCTATGAAAGATTGAGTTGTAACCTTTTTTAGATTAATAGGACTATTGTTTTCAATTTACATCAAGCTGGTATAGTGTATTTTATCATTGATTTACATAAGTGATAGAGTTTTCTTCCTTGCCAAGTCTTGATTCTTACCTAGTTACTAGTTGGTCAAATTATGCAGGTCATGTTTTATGTCTAGCATCTTTTGTTGAAATTTCAGTGGATACAATTGGCTAATTAGTGATTTGAATTAGGCCTATTCCATTATTTCCCTCAAGCTTTGGTTACTAGATCAAACCTTTTTTTGAAATAATTATGCATACTGGTCAATTGGAGTTGAAAATTCAACCTTTTTATCTAAATCAGTGTTTTAGGAACTCTAATTGAGTGGATCAACCAATCATTTAGGTGTATCACCATCATTACATAGGATTTTTTTTCAAGTTTTTTTTCTCCCTCTTCTAAGGTAATTCGTAGTGTAGAGAAATAAGATCCTAATTGATACACCAAAGGGAGATAGCCCTTAGAATCTAGAGATTCAATCCACTGTTTAGGTCACCCACAACATAGGGTTGTTTCCATGTTTTAGTAGACTGTGAAGGCCTAAAACTACCTTCACAAGGGTCTAGGTCTGATTGACAACAATACTTTAATGCAACAATACTTTGTTCTTAAACTTGGGGATATCAAATTCCTAAAGAAATCTAGTCTTCAATAGTTCATAACTCAAAACAACTTATTGAGGATAAAATTTTTGATATCATTTTTGTGCATGATCTAATAAAATAATGGTAAACTAAGTTACCTTTCACTTAGTATAAGATATACCCCATGACCACCAAATGAGTTCACACTTGTGAACATGTTTCACTATTTTTTTGACACCTCAATATTTACGTAGGTGAAATGTCATCTCATAATAAATTGTAGGTACACTGGATGGCTATAGTGAAACTTGTTGTGGTGATCTTCCATTTAATCTTGAACCTTATAGTGGAGGTATTCTAACTCCTCCTGAGATGCCTCCTAATCCTCCTATATGTGTAGTAGAACCACCATTGGTACTTCCACTTGTGATTTTGATAGTAATAGGTGTACCATGAATATTGGGCACTGTGGGAGGTTGATTAGTTATCATTAGGAAAATATTTTTCTTAGTACTTAACTTTTGTCCACCTAACATTATAAGGTGAGCCATAAGTCTTAATTGCTATGGAAAAGTAAAGTTTAATGGTAAATTTATGTTTTGACCTCACTCTTAGGAATTCTTTATTACATCCTCATTCCTCACTAGATAAAATTATCGGATTTTCCATGGATATATGTAGTAAGGACTATTTTGTATACTTTGGACTTATCAATAGTCCAAATTTTCAAAAACTATTAGAAATAAATTGGATTGTATCTAGATTTAATTGGATTGTATCGAGATTAAGTTGGACTTATTACAAATAACTCATATCTATCTAATGTTTTTGTGATAAGTCCAAATTATTTTAAATGATCATAAATAATTTATTTATTAGTATTTGAAAACTATCATAAATAAATTGTAATTCATCAAGAATTACTTGGACTTATAACAAATAAATCACATCTATATTATATATTTACAATAAGTCCAAATTATGTGACTATTCAAACTGGTTCACAGACCATGCATTTATAGATATTATAAAACTTGGCAGTATATTTTTTAAGGAAAAATAATTCATACAAAAATCACATGCTCGATGATATGTGATTTAGAATTTTTGGGATGATTGGGATGCCATGTGTCATCGGTTGATTGGATTATGAACTATATGTTTAATTTAATTTAAGTGACATCCTCGTAACCATCAAAATTTATCTCATATTATCTTGCACAATCTAGGGTGCCACATGAAAATCCAAATAACATTTGTCGATATGCAAATGTCGAAGAAAAAATCTTGACGTGCAAGTGGGACATTTCGAGGCATAAACCTTGAAGACCTTTTTGCATACATGGTCGAATATCGAATTGTATTTTTCAAAACACAAAATCTGAGATGTACTACATTTTTAGTTGTGTAAATTATGAAGACCTTTTATCGAAGACAATTTTGAAGTATGGAAAAATATGAAGTGGGTGTTCAAATAATCAAATTCTATTAAATAGATTCATAGTTACCAAAATACTGAATTGTCATAGTAAAAAATATAAAACTCAAAAGCCGAAGTGTATTTACCAAGACCTAAAATATGAAATTTCACTAGAAATAAATAAAATAATAAAACATTATACATTCTCAAAAAATAGACTAAATTTTGAAAAAAAACAATTTGATATTTCTCATTCCAAAATTAAGGAAACACCATTTCAAATTTTGTAATCCTTTTATCACTATTTTTGTTAGTGCCTAGTAGGACTACGCATTCGAATAGTCTATTACAATGCCTTTCAAAAAATTAGTGAGAAAAAGTGTACGAACTCTCCAATTTTTATTTGGTTTCCAAGCATAGATGATACTATTTATGAGTATGGATGGTAAAGATGTGTTAGTTGGGTTTGGCTTCTATTTCTTGTCCAAATAGCATGAATAAATCTTAGCTTCTTCTACATCTTTTTTACTTGCATGAATTGGAATGAACCAAGCTACATTGACCCTTCATTCTATATCCCCATTTGTTTTTAGTATCTCAATATTGCTTTTAGCTCTAGAAACCCATACTGTGTAGTCCACTCTTATAAAATCATCAGGTCTACCAAATAACATGTCTCCAATTTGCACATCTTGAGCTAGATCAAATGCAATTATTGTTATTTTTCTTCTTGGACCAACATATGTATCTATAGATGCCACTCAAAAATCAAGGGTGCTATCATGAACCATTTTGTGTAGTTCTCTATGTAGGGGTATGCTGTAATGAGTTCTAGGCTAAAACTCTCCTATGCACTCAACTTCAGAAGGGAACATGTCTTCTTTAATTATGTCTTGGATGTTTTGGAATTAATATGCTAAATCCTTCCACTTACTTTTTTTGGTCAAATCAAATTCATTAAATTGATACACATACTTATTCAAGTTATATTTAATTTGTTTTTGACTTTATTTTCTACTTCTATCTGAGTCTTTATCAACAATGGAATCTTGAGACATTTCTCTATTTTTCAAGCCTTTGAAATAAATTTTTGTCAGTTTACCTTCTGAAACATTTGGCTCACCATTTTCTTTTGTTCCCCATAATGTAATCAGGGGGGACCAATTTCTATCTCTTATAGATTTTTTACAATGCATAATGGGCTGACCTTGCTCCATGCATAGATGGAATTATTGAGCTTTTGTCAAGCCTACTATTTCATTTCTTCCCTTTAGTAGGTAACTATTAACATACTCTTTTAAATCCACTACCTCTTCAATCAAATATGGTGTGAAGTTTCTTGTATTTTCACATGTCTTATAAGTGTCCATCATCTCTACCACACTCCATACATCTTTCCTCTTTATAATTTTAGATAGGTTTCCAAATGTGTCATCGATGTCCTCATGGGTATGTCCTAAAGACAAAAATTTGACCTTGACATCGAGGAAAACACCTTTGTAGACAAGGAGAGATAAGTATTGCAACAAATACCTGTAGAAAAAGACATGATTTTGTGAATTTTTTAATGTAACATTAGTTTCATATAAGGTTAGACATTTTTAAAATATAATTATGGATGGAAGTACCTATTCTTATTGTCCCCACAATAGTTGTCTAGTTGAAGGTATAGCTTGGAAGGAATTTTATTTAAGGCACCGATTGATTGTGCTTCTTCTCTATATTTATTGCATTTACGGTAGTAGTTTTTAGACAAAAGTGCATCAAACAATAGATATTTTGAAGATCCAGGTTTATATAGTAAATATCCATAAGTATCTAGCACTATTATTTCCATATCCTTGAAGAACTTATTTAATGAGGCGATGGTAAAGTTAGACCCTCCAAGAACGTATAGTAAAAAAATGCCCATATCTACCTGCACCATGACCATGTGTTATAATCCATGCCATTGACAACTCTAATATTCTGTCAATAAATTTTTTAATTTTTATCACTTTTCTTGACACAAATGTTTTTTGACATTCCACCTTGTCATGAATGACATGGAGGCATTCTTTAGGGTATTGCTATGAAATTAATTTATGTGGGTAATAAATTTATCTTGTATAAAGTATTTGATTTGAGTACATCATGAATTATTGATTCATACACTCTTCCTGATCTCTAGAGAGGGACCCAGAGCGTTTTTGTTGAGTCAACAAGATACATGTTTTGCACCTAGAAAATTCATCAGATGTGGCAATGGTCACATCCTAAAAATTAGTTTTCCACATGTTATTGAATTTTTGCTGGGATATTAGCTCATATTCCATATTTGCTAGTTGTGCATTGATGTGTTTCCTCATTAATTATTGAGTGAAAAATGATGAAAGATGTCAAACATTTTCTCGTGAGCTATCTATATCTACCTAGCATGTTAGTGATGGAGAAACATCTAAAAAATCATCCACCAATTGGTCTAACAAATCTTTAGCTACCATTGTCTTCTTATGTGGCTTTTGTCAAAATCTCCATGCATGGAATACATTTCATTCCCCATTTTTGTGATGATTTTAAATTTCAAAAAAGTTACTTCTCTTCAATCCATATATTTTAATCCAAGCTTCCAAATAGATCTTTGTACCCTAAAAATCAATGCTAGTTTTATTTTTATTTTTCTTAAACAAAATAACATAAAGGGTATTCAAGACATATTGCCTCCTATCTATTGTGGTGGAATTAAGAAACTTCATCTTTGTAGATTTTAGAATATAAAATGACAATCCTGATTGAAAACATTTTTTGGTGAAACATTTATCGGAATACATTGTTGTAATCTCACTATCCATGCTTTCATCAAACTCCACTTGGTTGAGTGAATTATTTAGATGAATTCTTTTTTTGGTAGAGTAATTTTAGGAATGAACTAATATTTTTGGATGCCTTTGCATTAGGAATGTTAGGTAAGGAGTGAATTCATTATCCAAAACATACCAAACATTTCCTATTTCTTTCTCATTTGGTGTCATGTATAGTAAATTGATTACTCTATAAGTCTCAGTGTCCACTATTTTGTTGGAAGGTCATCTAATGATAGATGTTTCAATTACCTCTATATTTCAAGTCTCATAATGTCTTATAACATGCCTTATGTAAATTCCCAATTCATTTTCTAACATTGGTATTAAAATGCAATAAAAAATCTCCCTTGGTTGTGAAAATTGAACATAACCAAAAGCAATTTTTTCATCATTTGTAAGAGCTATAAATTTATGCAACAAATGTACCCTTTTCACAACAAAAGTTTTTCTCGAGCTTTGAAATGTGGTAATATTATTGATATATCAAAGAAATGAATCCAAGCAAAGGTTTTCTTGTTACAATGATTGTATATGTATAACCGGACATAAATTATTTTGACTTTATTCCATGTCATTGTCTATAGAAAAATTATCTATGCCATGTTGCATCATGTATGTGCTCCATATAGTAAAACTATCAACTACATCCCCCAAATTATCTAAAAAAGTTGTAGGAAATGGAAGTGGTAGAGTTAGATCAAAGGTTTAGTCACATTAGCACTTACACATTCAATAGGTATTTCCTCATTGTGGCATGTGGAAGTGAGATTTATGGATTCCAAAGATTTCATATCTTGACCTACCACTTTGTATATTATTCCTTCACCAACAACCTTACCATTTATTATGAGAGAAAAATAGTCTTCACATTAGAAATCCATTGACGTATGATTTTTCAGCTGGACATTTTCAAAAGACACGAGAAGAGTTGTTAGTTAGGTTATTTATAACATTTTTTTAATGACACAGTTTATGTCAATCCAAAAAAATAATAGGTTTGATGGTATATCCTTGGAGATAAATTTTAAACATACATCAGAGTGGAATAGCTGCATAGAGAAAATTAGCTAATTAAGTCAATATTCAACCATGTATTTTATTACAATATAAAATGATAATCAGCAATGGGGGCTTTAATCAAAATTATGGAAAATGATTAGCTTCTTATATTTTGGGATCTTGTATTTGATTTTAACCTCTGTTGTGGACCCAAAGGTTTAAAGTTATCTCTTAGGAAATACCTTTCAAACATGCGTATGGGTACCCTCGAAGGTTTGAAGATAGTACTGGGTGGTACCTTGAAGAGCCTTGTGATACCTTCAAGCATACCTATGACATTAAGCTTAAGACTTAATTTTTCAATAGTCAAGGACATGTGGCATGCAACTGTGAACTAATGACATTTTAACACTTGAAAAATATTTCAAGTTCACTGGGCAAGTGAATATCCATGATTATGCCAAGTGTCTCCATTCCATTTACCTAGAGACTAACATATTGAACTTCATGATTGAAATCTTAGGGATATATAAGTAGCATTGTGGTGACATGCATATCCCTTTGAATTACCTCTAAAATTCTTGTTAAAAATGGGTCCCACTTCCCTAGGCTAATGGCATGCCTTTTATTTTAAAAAACTCCCGTGTTTCTTGAGGAGCATAGTGATGACATGTGTCATCACTGAAAGGGACTGGGACTTCAATTTTAAGGATACGCTCACTTGTGCACTCAATCATTGTGGGTCTTTAATGAAACTATGTAGTGGCTTCAAGTTTGTGGCTATGTTATTTATTCTCTCCCAATAGGATAAATACAATTCTTGGACCATGGGGAGGATACCTATAGTTTAGGAGTGGGTAGTCAATTAGGCACTTGATCTGTAAGTGTCAAGGTCATGAGGTTTAACTTCTCTAGATCTTGCATGATTTGAAGTTATCCAAGGTAAAAGTTTCCAAAAGAAAATTGATCAAAAGGATCAACTTTGATCATCTTGTAAAAGAAGTGGTGGGTAACTTCAAATTAAGTCTCTATGGCTTAATGTTGGAGAAGATATAGGTAGAGTTATGTGCCACAAGGAAAAAGGTCACCGAAGTCAAGTTATTTAAGAGTAGCTTTCAGTTGACCAAGGGATAACATGCAAGACTCCTTGCCCAGGCCAGTAGGATTCATTGACCACCACTATTAGATTTAAATATTATTTGACAACAACATACTGTAGAACATAGGGTATATCAAGATAACAAGGCTAAGAAGAAATAAGCTAGTGAGGATTGGTAAACATGTTGATTAAGTCAGTTGAGCTCAAGGTGATTCATATTTCTAGATGTGTACTAGTGCTTTTATTGGTGTAGTTTTTTGTGTGTGCACAATAGTTTCCTTAGATAATTCACAAGCCCTATCCATGTGCTCAAACATTTTGATCAGACCCTATTATTAGATTTTGGTTTTTGGGTTTTTTGTTTGAATAGTTTGTGCAATGGATTTTGGTCTACAACATTTATATTTGGGACTTTGGATCTTTGAATTTTTTTTTTGGAGTTTTCACATTAGACATTTTTTGCAAACAAGAGGAGATCCCCCCTTCAAGGTATTTCCTCGGAACATTTCAAATAGGGACAAGTCCTTCATGAAAGGAGTACAATTTTCCTTTACATAGAAGGCACATTGTATGTCTTGGATGAAGCAGTCCATGATATGTTTTACCCCTATATGCAAATAGTACACTAAAAAATTATATATCAGATATAAGATAATTCAAAATCATGTATGGTATCCATATAGGGATTAGTAATAAGCATGTATGTTGATCATAATACATTCAACTAGATCATGACTAATCATAAGTATTATCAATCCTTGGTAGCTATATCTATGTATCGATTCATATCACACTGATGATATATAATATGGTAGATTAAGATAATGAGGAAGAATAAAATTTTCAATGTAATTAGCTAACACCAATTATAATTCACAATAGTGAGTGGAATGCTAGTAACTATCTATAACAAGATAATAGAAATAAATTTAACCAACATATGTACATATCAAAGATGGTAATATTCTTTCAAGCATACAAAATTCTCACTCAATAATAATGGAAAGAATCATATAAATAAAATATCAAGAGAATAATAATGTATGTCCATTAAATAAGCAATAATCACCATCATATACAATCAAGGTCTCATGATATGATAATGATAATAAAACACCCATCCAAGTAAAAAAAAATGTAATATGAAATGAAACATGTTCAATTCTTTATTTAATTAACATGGATTTATGTTCTAATAAAAACTTGTCTATGGATATATAAAATATATGGTGTTGTAAAGAGACTACCAAGGGCACAAGATAGATAAAAATATAATTAATTTATAGGTATGGACACATACATGAAGGCTAAATGGATTCCTATGATAAGGTACTAAATGGATGAGGAAACAAAATTAGTAGATTAACACCAACCTATGTTTATCTCCATGTATTTGGGTGACATAATGATTTACTGAAATAATATAAACATGTGACTTAACAAAGGTTATCTTAATCGATGGGTGACTCAATTTTTGAAATAAAATCATTGATAAACAAACCAATGACATCTCAAACCATAGTATAAATATTTGATATCCCCATGAGAAATTCATGATTTCAAAAACATGTGAAAATACCATTCATGGAAAAAAATTATCGAGCAAAGTAACCCTAGAAAGCTAATCATACATCCCCTTGTTCTTATAAATGCTTCATCCTATATGTCATCAAGATAGATAATTGCATCGTTTGTAGGATAAAACACTCATAGTTGAGATATAGTATTCGACATCAAAGCTGAACATTACTTTCTTTATTGTATCTTATAAAAGAGAAATAATTAATCAGATAATAATAATAATAATAATAATAATAATAATAATAATAATAATAATAATAATAATAATAATAATAATAATAGGTGCAACTCCTTTCATAATATATTGAAACACGGTCCACAATACAAGAGACTAGGAAATTTAAAGGAACCATTTGCAAAAATCTATTTAAAATATCATTGAATTGTAGGTAGTAGCATAGAGTGTTAAGATTCACTAAGTTTATTAGGATATTTCTAATTTTTAGTCCACCAAGTGATATTGACACAAAATGGTTTGTAAGGTTACATGACTAATGGTCAGTCTTTTAAAGAACCATGATTAGTCTTTTTAATGTGATCAAGCTTTTTTTAAAAAAATTATATGGAATCTATCAACAATGATGAACCAAGGATTATTTCTCTTATATACCACCAAAAACCCATAAAGAATAAGTTGATGCCTTTGATATAAGGTGAACACTAATAATTAACAAATAAAAAGTCCTGATGTAGGCATAAAAACATGGCCATTTTAATCCATTGGACATATTATTTATGACTGAAAAAGTTGAACTAAGTTAAAACATCAAGGTAAAATTGAAATATATACCCATCACACAAAGACATTTTCATATTGGTTAAATTATTAAAAAAATACTTTACTTAAACATAAAAGTTGATATAACCACAAATTTTTCTCAATGTATAAAATCAATATTACCAAAACATTACTATGGTCCACTACTTGAGGCTACTTCTTTTAAAATTAACATAGTTATGGTAAGATTATTATGAGTCTTGTGTTACCACCAAAACTTACCAAGTTGGAAGAGATATAATTAAGCATACCATGAAGTTATAAAAAAATTCATTGGATCTAGAGATTATGAAATAAGAATACATTACAAATAAAAATATTAAATAGTATCCAAGATAAATTACAATTTGTGGGAATGGCCCACATGAAATGCTATCAACACCCATTTTGGATTTTCCTATCATACAATACTAGATCCCATTATGTCAAAACGTTTTCACAATTAGGCCCTCTACATATAAAAAATCCATCCATCTTATTAGGTATGATAATAAGGGAGGATCATGTGGATGCCTAAATTTTATTATCACTTATTTGTCTTTGAATTTAGGTTACAGTGTATGATTTCCCCCATATCTGTTGATGGTGCTCCTATACATGGACTGTTTTAGGTTTGCATCAAGAACTTTGGGTCTTTGGAATTTTTTGTTTGGAGTTTTTGCATTGGACATTTTTTGTGAACAATGTTCTGAATTACTTATGTGAACAAGAGTGGATTCCCCCTTCAAGGTATCTCCTAAGAACATTTCAAATAGGATCAAGAGTGGATTTCTCCTTCATAGGAGTATAATTTTACTTTACATGAAAGGCACTAATGGATGCCTTGGATGAAGTAGTCCAAGATATGAAGGGGCACCCAAACTTACTTTAAAGTTTCACCCTATAAGCATTCAAGTACCCTAAGGGATTTTTGAAAGTACTTTGGGCTTCTTGATAGTACCCTAAGGGATTTTTGAAAGTACCCTAAGGGCTTTTTGGAATTTTCTTTCTAGATATCTCTTGGGAGATACCTTAAACATGCACACAATTAGAATTTTCTTTCAAAGTATCTCCTAGGAGATACCTCGAAGGGCCTTGGAATACATTCAATGTTGATTGAAAAGGTATTTAAAATGGATTTGATATAACTATTATAGCTTAACTTACACCCTTGGGATAAGTTGTTGTAAGGCTTCTCCTAGTAGAGCTATAAAATGGGAACAAACCCAGGCTATGGGTCACCTATGTCAGGGATGAAATTTTAGAGTAGGCTAGCTTCATCTTTGATTCTCACCTAAAACTAAAACTAAGCCTAGTGATTTATGAGAAAAGGGTTATAAATGGGATAAGTGATCCTAAGAAATCTAACAGGGTGATGCACCAAAATTACAGGTTGATCCTTCCTATTAGACCTGAAGAACACTAATGAAATAATAAATATGGAGCTTAGAAAATATATATCTATTACACATCCATGTGGAGGCTCACCAAATGGTTTGGGCTAAGGGAAATGAAAGGGTAGGTCTAAAATAGACACTAACCAATTGTAGTATCCAAATGTGGGCTTTTGACCAAAATATATAGAGCATTGAACACAATGTATACGAGTAGATGAAATAGTATCTAGGTGAGATAAGTACATACTATATCATAATAGTGAAATAAAATCATAGCCTTCCATTACTTCAAGAGGTTACAAATTCTATCTTGGTAGAGTCTAGTCTCACCAAGAGAAGGAAGTAAATAAATGTGAAGAAGTGCTAGATTTTTAGCAATGTGATGGTATGCTTTCATAGAATATTAATAAAAATTAAATCACCCTCCCAATATGATTGCTTGGTCATGTAGGCTCCATGGAGTGGATGGGCAAGCTGATCCTACTCTTTTTGAAGTTTGAGTTTATGCTCTGAATTGAGCACAACCTATGGTGGCTCCTCCTTGGCATCTTACAATTGAGATAGGTACTTGATAAGGCATCCTCATATCAATACAAACATTGAGGAAGTGGATTTTACCTTTCTCTTACATATTGATTCTACATCATCATGCTCTTTGGGCACAATTAGATCATAGTTCCCTTGTAGAGGAATAGTGCTTACTCCCTAGTTTGTGAACAATTCTCCCAGGCCTTATTCCTAAAGCTCATGATTATGTGGAAAGCTCTATTCATCTTTGAGGTCCCTAATTATAACCCAAGGTGATGGTCCCTTAAGTTGCATATATTGAGTGCCTGTGATGTTTTTCTCATCAACCTCACTCAAAATTTCATCCTGAGGATTGACTTGGTCAAGATCTAAGTTGTTAGTATCAGATCCATGCCAAGAAGGTTCGTCTAAACCTAATTATACCTCTTTTAAAAGAAGCAGGCTACCTATTATGATCTCCTCATCATAGACTCTTGCATTATCTTCTTTAGGTTCTCCTATGACTAGAATTTACTCTTTACCTTTTATTCAACAAGATTCCAACCTGAGAGGTAGATGTTGGGAGGGTGAAGAAATTATCCTTGATTTTAGCTAGTGTGAGTGTCTTTCCAACATGGGAAATTAAAGGATTATTTGGTGGCTCTTGAGGGAGAAGGAAAGAGTCTTGGTACTCTTGAACACCAAGCTCATTAAACTGGGCTATATTTGCTTGATCTAATCCTTGTATGTCTATGGTTGCTTGATCTACTCCTTGTATGGCTATGGTTGATTTTACATACTAGATAATGATGATCAAACACTAGAATACTTGAACTAGGTGATAGATGATTAAAGTCACTGTTGATATTTGGTGAATGAATGAAATGTTGATATGTAAAAGAACAACACCAACAATTCTTCTACTAGTTTAGTCTTTTGTTCCACTAGGCATGCCAAATACTATTAGAGCTTCAACTCACACCCTTGGGAAAAGTGGTTGTTTTAAGGCTTCTCCTAGTCCAACTATAAAATGGGAACAACCCTAGGTTGTGGGTCACCTATGTTGGGGCTGAACCTCTAGAGCAGGCCAAATTTTGCTTTGATGCTCACCTAAAACTAAAACTAAGCCTAGTGCTTCATGAAAAAAGGGTTAGAAAGGGGGTAAGGGATCTTAAGAAAGATAATAGGGTGATGCACTAAAATTATAGGTCGATCCTCCCTGCTTGACCCAAATAACACTAGTGAAATAATAAAGATGGGGATAAAAAAAATTATCTATTAAACATCCATGTGGAGGCTCACCAAATGGTCTAGGCTGAGGGAAATGAAATGGGAGGTCTAAAATAGATACTAACCAATCATAATATCCACATACAAGATTTTGAATAGAATATACAGAGTACTAAACACAATTAGAGAACTAAACACAACATATATGAGTAGATAAACTAGTAAGTAGGTGAGAGAAGTACACACTATTACCATAATAGTGAAATCATAGCACAACCTTCTTGTCTTTTAAGATTTCACAAACTCCATCTTGGTAGAGTTTGGTCTCATTAAGAGAGTAAAATGAGAGGAAGACAAAGAGAGATCATATGATCAAATGATTTTTTGACAATATCTATTTTGGCATAGAGACCTATATACAGAAAATAAAAAGAGGGAGGACAAGTTTATTCTTTTTGATAACCAAAGAGTTCCCAGATTTCAAGGTGTCACCATCATGCTTATGGTCTAATTAGAATAAATCATCATGAAGTAGATATTTATGGTTAACCCTAGAATCGGTGATGGATCAAGCAAAGTGAACTAGAAGATAAGAGTTTACCCAAAGTCCTAACCCATAATCTAACCAAAAGTGAATACTTTGAATAATTTTCAAATCCCCAAGCTCTAATCCATTGGTCTTACACCAATTCTCATCTGTGGGATAAGATCTTCATATCTTCAATGCACATGTCATGCCTTACTTTGAATAGTGAGTTGTCAAAGCCCTGATTGGGAATGGTCTTTTCACTTCTTTCGATTTTGATTTTTTATTGGGGGTCCCATAGACTATTTTTTGTCTTGTGGATGTTATTAAAATATCTATTTATCTATAATGTACTTTCTCTATGTCTTGTGTCTTGGACCGAAATATCTAAATATGAAAACTAATCTAAGGATATTGTTTTTCCTATATATCTATAGGGCATTCTATTCAATAGTTGACCCTAATTGAGTTAGCATCGAGCTCTATTCTTTGGGAACCATTGGATATTGATATCTAATTAGACATAGACCGTGGATCTCTGGGACCCACCAACATGGGCTTGTATTTTCATTATTCCATTTTATGAGAGTCATGATATCACTATTCCACTCATACCATCTAGATTTTGTTCAAACTAGCAATCAGGAACTTTGCCTCTCTCCTTGCATCATGATTGCTATCTATTAGGTATAAGTTTGATATGTAACCATGGCTACTTGTTATTTGGAAAAAACTTGATGCACACTATTTAAATTTTCCTTAGAGATATATCCTAAGAGATACCTTGAACATATACATGATTTGGAATTTTATTTCAAGGTATCTCCTAGTAGATACCTTGAAAGGACATAGAATACCTTCTACGTTGATAGAAAAGGATTTGATATAACTGTGGCACCTTTTTATTTGGCAAGAACCTTGATGAAGTATATGTATCTCCTAGGAGATACATTAAACATGCACATGATTGGAATTTTATTTCAAAGTATTTCCTAGGAGATAATTCAAAGGGCCTTGGAATACCTTCTATGTTAATTTCAAAGGTCCTTGCAAGGGATTTGATATAACCATGGCAACTTTTTATTTGGAAAAAACCCTGATGCACAATTGGAATTTTCTTTTGAGCTATCTCCTAGGACCATTTTTCTTGAAACCTTAGATTAAAATCTGGTACCTTGAGCCCAATTTTAAGTTAGATTGGTCCTTTAATTTATGTCTTAATAGTAAGGCCTCAATGTATTTATTAACCCATTAACCTTTTAGCCTATGTGTATTCATCATCTCAGCCCATAGTTCAACTCCCTTACATCTTACATGATCGAACAACACTCACATCATTGATATACCTTGATTAGATGGAGTGAGGTAGCCCTGAGTCCAAGATTAAATATCATGCATCTCAACCAATTAAATTAATCTAGCTACATCACTGGATCTTGATCGAATAGAGTGAGAAGAATCTTGAACAAAGAATAAACATCATGTAATTTATATGGTCTAATGATTCACATGACATTGTCAGAGGATGATCCAATGGAGTGAGGCACAATTGAGAATTCAAAAGGATACAGAAGGCCCAAATGATTGACACTTGGCATCCTCTCATTAAAAGACTAAAAGTAAATGGGTCCCGCTTGATAAATAAACCAATCAAGAGTAGGACCCTAGATCATGATCCTACAAATGAATCATATTATCATAAAACTTGGCATGAATGTCTTAGCCTAAAGTTTACATTGTGTTTATGAAAAGATAACCCCAAGTCTAAAATGTGAAAGACATGCATCTCAAATGATCCAACAACTCTTGTTACATCATCAAGAATTAATCCAATGGAGAAAAAAGATCCTAGGGAGGTATTTTAATACCAATGGCTAAGTAACAAAGGGTAGTTATGAAAAATGCTGTGAAAGATTCAGAATGATGCCACATAGTTACCACATAAGCAGAAGAAGAAAAAATAGCAGATCTTATGGGCATGAAAACACAAAGGTTTAAAAGCAAAAGTTTAAATAAAATACCTTGAAAGGCCTTGGAATATCTTCCATGTTTCTAGAAAAGGTCCTTGCAAAATATTTGACATAACCATGACAAATTTTTATTTGGAAAGAACCCTTATGCCCACTATTGGAACTTTCATTTGAGATCTATCTTCAGAGATACCTTAAACATGCACATGATTTAGAATTTTATTTCAAGGTATCTCTTAGGAGATACCTTGAAGGGCCATGTAATACCTTCTATGTTGATTGCAAAGGTCTTTGCAAAAGATTTGATATAACAATGGCACCTTTTTATTTGGCAATAACTCTAATGCACACAAGATATCTCCTAAAAGATACCCTGAACATGCATATGATTGGAGTTTTATAGAGATACATCAAAGGGACTTGGAATACCTTCCATGTTGATATAACCATTATAAATTTTAATTTGGAAATAACCTTAATGCACACTAATGGAATTCTCTTTTTGAATATCTCTTAGGAGATACCTTGAACATGCACATGATTAGAATTTTATTTCAAGGTATTTCATAGGAGATACCTCAAGGGGCCTTGGAATAACTTCCATGTTGATTAAAAAGGTCCTTGAAAGGGATTTTATATAACTGTGACACCTTTTTATTTAGTAAGAACCTTGATGCACACTAATGGAATTTTATTTGGAGGTATCTCCTAGTAGATACCTTGAACATGCACATGATTGGAATTTTCTTTCAAGATATTTCCTAGGAGATACCTCAAGAGGATTTTAAATACCTTCCATGTTGATTAAAAAGGTCTTTTTAAGGGATTTGATATAACCACAACACCTTTTTATTTGACTAGAACCATGATGCAAATGACTAGAATTTTCTTTGGGGGTATCTCCTAGGAAATACCTTGAAAATGCACATGATTGGAATTTTATTTTAGGCATCTCCTAGGAGATACCTAAAGGGGTCTTGGAATACCTTTCATGATAATTAAAAAGGTTATTGTAGGGGATTTGATATAACCATGACACATTTTACTTGGAAAGAACGTTGATGCACACTAATGGAATTTTGTTTAGAGGTATCTATGAGGAGATACCTTGAACATACACACGATTGAAATTTTAAAGCTTAAGAAAAGAATAAACATCATGCAACTCAGATGATCTGATGGTCCACACTACATCACCAAAAGATGATCCAATGAAGTGAGGCACAATTGAGAAGTCAAAATGATATGGAAGGCTTGAATGACTGACACTTGGCATCCTCTCATTCAAAGACTAAAAGTAAACCAGCCTCGCCTGATAAAGAATCCAACCAATAATAGGACCCCAAATCATGATCTTATGGATGAGCATATTGTCATAAATCTTGGCACAAATGTTTTAGCCTAAATTTTACATTATATTTATGAAAAGATAGCCCTAAATCTAAAATTTAAATGACACGCATCTCGGATGGTCCAATGACTCTCATTGCATCACTGATAATTGATCCAATAGAGCAAAAAGATCTTGGGGAGGTATTTTAATACTAATGTATAAGTAACCAAGGTCAATATGAAAAATGCAATGAAAGATTAATAATTATGCCACATTGGTGCCAGGCAAGTAGAAGAAGACAAAATAGTAGATCTTGTGGTCATAAAAATGTAAAGGTTTAAAAGGAAAAGTCTAAATAAAATCCAAGGCACGTATAAGCCAAAAGCCTTGTATATATCCTACCATTAAAGATCCAAAACCATAGAACCTACATAAAAATGACTCAAATGAACCCAATTGTTTACAATTTGATCTAAAAATAACTTGATTGCATTTTTGAGTGCAAGAGAGATTTCAGAGAGATCGTTTGTAATCTATTGTGAGAAAATTGCAAAAGAGAGACCATGACAGCTCGTTAGTAGCACAAATGGAGGAAACTAAGATTTATTTGTCAATGGATAATGAAGAGTCTTTAAAAATATTGAACTGGACCTCATGGCCCTACACATCTTAGGCATCAAGAATTGGTTAGAGCTCTTCTTCTGAATGTACACTTCAAGAATTCTTTCCCATTAAAATCATGAGCCTAGGACTACCCTTGAAAAGGTTATCAACACCATGTTACTAAATTCATAAAACTAGAAAGGATTTTATAATATATAGATATATTATACATGACTACCAAAAAGATAAACATCTATGACAACCAATCAACTAATCAAAGGAAATAGAGAAATGTACTTCAATTATAGGAAGAGAATCAAAACCATGAGCAAAATTCATTAATCATTTGCAATTAAACTATATACATTGATGTTCTAAATAACATATAGTCTACCACTATGCAAGAAAGCTCTGTAACAAGGGATGAAACATAAAATTTTCTCAAAGTTTGCCAAATTTTACCCCTAAATTTGAATTTGTTTTATGTATTTTTTATTTTCTCCTATGTGAGTTTCCTAGGTCTTCATCCCATTCATTTTCCTAGTTTTGATTCCCTTATCACTCTCCATTGTTACTTAATGTCATGGGTTTTGTGAGTTTCATAACCTAAGTCATTGATCTCCCAAGTTCATAACCAAAGTCATGGGGTTCTAGAGTTTTATAGCTCCCTGATCACCTGATTTGGTTGACCTTTCTGTTAGTTGTGAGTCTTGCATAGTTGGTAAGTTAGAGGTTTTCAAAACTTTGAAACTCTCAACTTCTAGTTCCAATTTTTTTAGGTTTCATGACCTCACAATATATCTTTGTTCTCTTAGTTTTTAAGGCATATCTACTTCATTTAATGAATTGTATTGCACACTTTGGAGTTATCTTTTCAAAAAAATTGGGAGGCACATAAATCTTAAAGATTTTATTTCAAGGGATAGAATTAAAAACCACATTAATGTAGTATTAAAAACATGTCTCATCTATATTATAACAAAACTTAGGTGGATAAACTTTTGTTAATTCATTCAACTACATTTCTACTCTCTATAATTACTTCTCAAAGATATAGGTGTTCTCTCTTTACATATTGTTGCTCATGCAAATAGGAATTGAAAGCCGTTGGTTGGGTGTGAAAGATACAGAGTTTAGACACCTAAATTTGGAAGAACTTTGGGCACACTTAGTATATAACACTAGAACACCATAGGAGGATATAATTTTGCAGATTGGTTTAACAAGTGATGGAGGTTTTCCTAAGGTTGTATAAAACATTAACCTGGTAATTGCATGTGCAAGAAGGTACATTCTAGAGATGTAGGAGATAAAGGCTGTGGATGGGTCATTTATTACAAAAATCACTCCGAAGATAGTTTCCCATATATTGAAGCTTCCTAAAAGAGAAACTATGGAATAAATGTCTGTAGATGTGGGTGATGAATTCTTTAAAGTAAATGAAAATTGGTGTAAAAATTCTATAGTAAAGAACTAGCTAAAGTCTAATAAGAAAGGTAAGTCTCAATTATCTGTTAAGCTTAAAAATATAAATTTTAAGGATGAAATAGATTATGCTATTACCTTGTAACACCATGTAGTTGGAAATTCTCAAATTGACTCCTTTGAATTCTGGATGTGTCAGTTTATTTTGGTTATTTGTAATGATAAAAAGTTCATTGACTGGGGAGAAGTTATTAGTTACCATTTAAACAAACAATCAGCAAAATTTCAATAGACTACTATTTCTCATATGTGCTCATACTTGGTATATATTTTAGCTAGTCAAAAGGCTGTCTAGGTAAGATTGGAGTGACAAGGGCTTCTAACACCAGATATGTGTGTATATAAATATTTTACATAGTTCACTAAATAGTTTGGGATGAATGATTATTACCATGCTAATGATACCTTTTTGATGGAAGTTGTAACAATATTGGATGGAAACCCTGAGCTGTAGATTTCTTCCAAAGTAGCCTCTTTAATTATGAAGTATGGAAACTTTTATGTTCAGTTTGAGAGGTTCACTTATTTGCAGGTAGGGGGTTTTGAGAAAGCTCCAATGAAATTGCCCCAGTATGCAAATGATTTTCTAGTTTTTTTGGAGGTTTGTAGATAGATGTCTATAGTTAATGAAAACTATGTGAATATGGGGAAGCGATGCTATGTTTTTCCATTGTCAATGTTTTCTTTTTCTTGTAAAAATAATCAAAGTGCTAAGGGAACAAAAAATATTCTAAATGAATACAATATTCAATATTTGTCTATGATAGCTAATTTTAATAGCAAAGGTTATGTAAGAAAAAATTTGTATGAAAGTGGCTCTTATGAACATCACCCTAGTATTGAAGATTTCTAGGAAGATTGCAATGATGAAAGAAAAGTCTAGAATGGGGAATATATGAGGTTAAATTTGAAATAAATCCAAGATTATGGCCTCTCTTTTTAGATTCCTGAGAGTGTTGAAGAAGATTTTGAAGTTGTAGAATCTGAGTATCAAGCCATCATGGCCAAACCTCTTCCCAAGGTTAATTGGTCAGAAAATGAAATTTTAGATTTGAAAGTTTGAACTAATCCTATGTTTAAAAGAACTCAAAACTATCTGAATGGAAAGTGGTGAAAAAATATAGATCCCACTCATGAACAAAGGGCTCCATAGAGAAATGAAAAAAGAGTTGTACAAACTTCTAATGATAATGTTTCATTTAGGAAATGGGAAATTAGTCTATCTAACACTAATTCACAATCAGGTAGAGATGGTGAGAGGCTTGAAGAAGTGGTTCAATTGAAAATATTTTGTGAGTAAGATGGTATACCCTCATCCATTCCTAAAAATAAAACTAGCCAAGTGAAGTCAGTGTTTACTGACTCTAATGATCTATTTCAAAATGTGATTGATGATGGTTCTTTTCTCATGATGTTTAAAGTTCCTCCTTCCCCCACTAAAAATGTTGTTTTTTCTATTTATGTAATTGAAAGAGTTGAAAGTAAAAACACTAAAAATACAATTATGATAACTTCTCCTAGATGGTTGAAGAAGGTAGTTGAGAAGAAGAGAATAAGTGTACCAATAATGATATCTAAAATTGATATAGTCACCAAGTTACTGCAAAGTTCCTCAAAGCGTAAAATGGCTACAAGAATGCCTAGGATGGTGACAGATGCCTCTTCTAGTAATTAATTACTAGAAATTGCTGATCCTATAAAGGATCTAAATGAGAATGAGATAACTAAGGCTGAGTATAAGATTACTCATGTTGATATGGATCCTTCTACTATATAAAGTGATGTTTATCATGCTGACTTCTCTATCAATCCCTTGATCAAAAGGGTGAGATATTAGAAGAAATAAAATTTGATATTACAATCTCTAATTTTGTCTCTTAACAATTTCATTTCATCTCTTGTTACTCTTGTTCCCAATGAAGCCTCAAGCTCTAACATCGAAGGTGTCGATGCTGAGGCCATACAAAAAATTAAGAAGAATTTGGGTTATACTAAGGTTGCTACTAAATGGATAGATGAAATATATCAGGATGGTTTATTTTACCTTAATAGAGTAATCCAGTTTTACACCCAAGTAGTTGATAAAAGAAAGGGTCTTGTAGCAAAAATTTAGCATGTCAGAGTAGAGAAAATCTATACTCATCTATTCTCACAAGAGGTTACAGAGATTATTGCCATGGATCCTCCAATGCTAATTAGATAAAAGATAATAAATGACCTTAAGGCAATTTATCCTTCCTAGTTTGACTCTTTGGATTGGAAGTTAAATATATATGATAATTTTATTAAGTAAATCAACAAAGTACTTCAACAATATTTTGAGATGTTAGTTGAAATAAAAGGAAATCGCAATGATATGGAAGTGGAAATAAATGATGATTTTGATGATAAGATATTAAACATCTCAGAAGTGACTTTGAAATTTCTAGAAACAACAAATGGAGATTCTTTTAAAAAGTGTGCCACGTTGCAGGATTATTTAACTTCATTCAAAACAAGGAGGGATACTATGTTTAAATCTTTGATGGAAATGGACAAAGCACTTAATAAATGGAATACCAGGTTATAGATCACTACTATACTAGGGAGCAAGAACATTATTGTAGTGGTTACCAAGTACCAGGAATATAAGAGCAAAATGAAAGCATTGGAGGTGAGTCAGGAATAATCGAGACCCAAGATAATTGAAGATGGAACAGTTGGACTGGATACCACTAATACATGATGAATTTATAGTTATTAGGATGTTTCATTTTTATTACCTCTTTTAAAACATTTTCAAAAAATTATTTTATTTTAATTTTTGATGTGGTTGTCTTTAATACACCATTATCAAGAAACAATTGCTATGTAATGTTTAATTATGGGTTAGATGATAGGCGTAAGGATCTTTTGGGAAAATTTTATTTTATTCATTAGAAAAAAACTTCATACTTTGAATTTTCTTAATGTTATTCTCAATATAAAAGACATATATGGTGAAGTTCATGCAGGCATAATATTTATGTTATGGTGTGTGGATTTATTCTTTTTATACTGAATATATTTCTAGTGGTCATCTTTATTGAAAATGATGGTTGTTTAGTTGGTTTTCATCACTATGAGATTTTTATCTTTGTATGTAGATTTTATTGTGATGGATAGTTGGTTATTGTAAAATATAATTTACTCAATTCAAAATTTATTTAAGTCTTTGAACTTTATGTTTAATGGTCAAAAATGTGTGTGCACCTTTCAAATCTTTCTGGTTAAAATCAATACCTTTGTCTTGCTTTCTGGTTAAAGAAACATAAGTTTTAATTCATTTCATATCATTAGAAGGTACCTACAACCTTGTAAAATAAATAGAGAATCAGTATAAAACACCATTATAACTAGTTCAATTGTTGATATAGTTGTCACCTCTATGGGAATAAGAATATAGATTTAGGTGAAAAAATATATAAACCAACACCAATGATTTTACAAAGAAATCACTTTGACATTAGAGAAAATTACATGAGAACAAACTCTTTGAGGCTATATCTCTTGACTCAAAACTTGATTGATCATTGTAAAGGGACACACTCCATTTACTTATATAATTCTAGTTATTCTTGGTATACTCTTGAAGATGCTCTAGTTGGAAAATTCTTTCACATGCCAATTAGCAACATTCTAGAGCATTACCTGCCTTTTTCTGACTAATGCTTTTGATTGGTCACATGATTTTTCCAATGACACCAACTCTCTAATATTTTGGATGTTGAAGGCTCCTTGAGGTGCATCAATGAGTCTTTTTAGGGAATTTTTTAATGCCTCATCTATCATGTCACATACACTATCAAGATTCACCATCTCCTTCTAAATAAAAAATACCTTCCTTAAGCACCACCAACCGATGATAAACTGTTAATTGATACTTCTTGGGTTGTTTGTGATCATCCAAGGAGATGATATTTTCTACTATTAAAGTTTCTATACCCATATTACAAATCTCATCCAACTTTAGCTTGATTTTTTCCCAATTCTTGATGTCTACATCATACATAAATACTAGGGGGCCACACTCTCCTTATTTGTATAGTCTGTCATCTAGACATTTTAGTACAAAGTGGATTACTTATTTGGCCCAGGTGCTCAAATATTTTTGAAAATCTTCCATGGCCCAATCCCTAGTTTTCAAATCCTTGTTGAATCCAAAATCAAGTGCTCTTAAGGAAAACATAGGAGTAACCGAGGGTTTACTGACAGTTGGGGTTACTACCTTAGGCTCACTCAGTAGCTTTTGAAAATACTAGATCATGGCCTAGTTTTGTGCCTTTAGCTCCTCTATTGAAGCTTTATCTTTGTCCATTTGGTGCACCACCATACTTGCCAATACTTGTGAGCTATGTTTTATTTCATTCCTAGATGGCTCCCCTAGATCATGTCTATACACTGTTTAAATCTTGAGGGGAGCATTTTTTTTATAGCTCCTAGTGGAGGAATGGCTATTTCCTATGTTCTTTCCCTATCTTAATGAAATTTACCACCACTATCAAATTCAATCAAAAGACAATTGGATTAGAAAGAGTTACCACCAAGAAGGCCATGGTGGGAGAAGAAGGATTCATCTTCTAGAAGATGGAAGACTTTTTAGGGTTGACCCCAATTGGTGGGAAATAGTTAAGTGAGGTTCTAATCTATGAAGAGGATGTTGAGATCTTGATTGAATCCCAATCAAAATAATCTAAGGTAGGGATCAAAGGGATGAAACTAAGGATTCACAACCTAGAAAAGGAGAAGTAAAACCTATAGACATAGGCTATCCTCTCAGTACTTGAGGCTATGACTAAGATGCTAAAAGACTCATTCTATGACATGTTTGATGCACTCAAGGCAATGAAGCTGAGGTAGAGTGCATTGGAGTGTAGAGTGAATTGGCTAAGATTCTAGTCACTCGATGGTAAGCATATAAAGATAAAATAGTTAAGCTCCACAACATCCAAGTGAGGAAATAGATACCAAGTTTCAAGACCATTAGTCTGGGGCAGTTAAGCACAATCCTTAGGATTGTGGTTGCCAAGGTTAAAAGCTTAAGTGAATGGCATAATAATGTATAAAGGATCCTAAAGGATGATAAGGAGCTGATTACAAGAATTGAGCAACTACTTGGAACCATGCTTACATAGCCTATATAACCTACTACTTTTGGAATTATAAATGATGAAGAGTTCAATCACAATGATACTCTGGTAGCTCAAGAGATCAAGGATAAGAGCCAAAGCCAATATAGAGTAGATACAATAGGATCCCTAGCATGGTCTTCAATGCTGGAGAAAGAATAAACAAAGCCAAAATCACTCAAGAGTCCATGAGAAGAAATGATAGGGAGATTAAAGACTTGATATATAAAGAAGATGAGTGCATTATGAAGCCTACTATGGATCTAGCACTAGTGGATGAACAACATAAAAAATCCACAAGCATTCTCCAATAGCAAGAGCCAAAGGCCCCACCAACAGATTAAAATAATATTCTATAACTTTTGAAATTGGATATTCTAATGTAAAAGCATATGCTAGTCTATTAGCATATTATTTTAGGTCAGTTTAGTATAGAGAGCAAGTGTATTCTATAATTTTTTTAAAGGATGATTGTCCTTAACTTTTGTACACCTATATGTTATAATTGACTGGTGCATTTCCTTATCTCTCTATAAAAGGCATCCATTAAAAATTATAAAGGGGGAGATAATTTTGAGCAAGACTTTTGTACACTTGAAACATTTAATAGAATCAAGGAATTATGCAAAGATTGTCCATGATTGATATGTTAATTTATAGATAAGCTTTTCTCTCAATTGTTAGCTTAAATCTTGAATTTAAATAGTGTCTTTAAATTTTAAGTTGCATTTTCTAAATCATAGGGTTTATAATTTGTGCATGTACTAGATTGGTTGAATGATCTTAGGTTTTGATTCATTTCATTTTGTTCTATACTCAGATGTGCTCATGCTATTTTATTATGGTATTAAATATTTAAAGTAGACCTGGTTCTTACCTATGGTTCTTTATATTATTTTTGAAGCTTTCCTACTACATAGTGTGACTGAGCTCAAGCTATTTTACATTGTATACTAGTTTGAGTGCATATTCAATTTTAATTGACACTTTGTCATGATGTTCAAGATTAAGGTTAGAAATCACTTGTTTCTTTTCTACCTTACCCTTCTTTTTGCTCTTTTTTATACTGGACCTCTTTAGTTTAAAGTTCATTGTAAATCTAATTCATAATTGACTGAGTATTAACATAGATTCTCTATAATTCATGAAGAACAAACCAAGATGGATCCCAACCATCACTCAATATAAATTTGTGGGACATTAAAACATATCTCTATTTCTATTTAACCATAGGTGACATCAAGTTACCACAACCTACTACTTAAGCTCTGAATTCTTAGAATTCTAAAATGAGAAGTGTTCTTTGAACACTAAAGAACCCTGTGGTGCATTTAGAGGTATCAACACTCTCCATCAAAAATAAATGAATCCCCAAGTTGTCACTACCATATTCATGTTGTCCCTATAATCTGACAAATGTTATTCTATTTTTTGCATTACATCTTTGACACAGACACACATCAATAGTCTAGAAGGACCTAAGGATGAATCTAAATATTCTCAAATGACTAATTCATGTCATGCACTTTTAGGTATTACTACTCTAAAAAATATTAAGGTGGTTGGTTTCCTCAAGAAATAGAAGTCCACTATATTTATTTACTCTAAGAGCACACACAAATTCATCAACAGTAAGTTGGTTACTCAATTGGACAATTTCATTTACCCAGCTCCAGAATTTCAAATCCTAATCACAAGTGGGGGTATAGTCAATTTTTCTAGTAAATACCATGGTATAAAGTTATGGGAGACTACCTATTATATTATCTTATGTTTTTTATTATCATGGATGGGACTAATAATTTTTTTGGATTGTAATGAATCACCACTTTACGCATAATTGAGTTGAATTTTGAGTAACTATTCATGATCATTCATTTATAAGGAAGGACAATTGAACAAAATAATTTATTGTCTAAATATACACAATTGGCTATTTTTCACTAGATGAAAAAGATGATCAAAAAAGGTGCAAAGTAATTATTGTGTGACTATTTTACCTAGAATTTAAACCAAATAAGGAGTCTACCCATAATGAATTACAATTAGACCTAGAGTCTACCCATTTTTGTATTATACACCCACTTGAATCCTTTGACCTCTTTTCCTTTTGAAATGGGATTTACAGTAGGGCTCGCTGCTACCTAGGCCAACCTAGGGCCTCCCTGAGCTCGACACACATTCTTAACAATTATACTATTTTTTATTAAAAATTGATTGAAGTATATACAAGTAGAGCATTAATTTTGGAATAATAGACATTTAGTGTTACAATTTGAAAACCCTATTTTCCTGAACAATAGACATATGCACACTCCTTTAATAGAAGGCTTACTGACATCATAACTGGGCATACTCTAATAGGGCAATAAATATTACAATAATCCAGGTAGACTTTCGAAATATTAAAATTTTATTAACATATTAAGGTGCCAAACAATGAACTAAAGGTCCAAGTAAACACAAATAAATCACACATTTTTGATAGAGTAAAAAAAAATATTGAACACTATTAAGATTAAATACTTGAAAATAAGGATTTATTCACATTTTAAATAGAGTAAAAAAAATATTGAACACTATTAAAATTAAATACCTAAAAATAAGTATATATAGAAATGATAGTAATAAATATGTTCAATGCTTGGGACACTCTACAACTTGCTCTATTCTGATCTATCAGCCCTCTATAGTGTATGTTTAAAAAAACTAAGAAAATATAGGAATAAAAATTATATATCTAGTCAGACATGTTTAGTGGTTATTATTCCTCTTAAAAATGTTTGAAAATAATATAGACCCTATTTTTCAAAGTAAATTTGAATTTCAAATTAATTCATTGGGGACTCCCACCTATTTCTAAACGCAAATGCACCTCAAGTAGTGAAGTTGAACTGAAGGTGAGTGATATATTTAATATATTAAAATGATATTTATATATATTATATCAAAATATATAATAAAAATATATATTATATAATGTAAATTATATAATATTATAATATTATATATTATATATTAATATATTTTATTATTATTATATAATATATATATGCTAATATAGTTTATAAATCACATTATAATTATATATTATATATTGCAATATAGGATAAAGGTCCCACTAACTGTGCACCCTAACTTTTGACATTGAATTACGATGCCAAAACATCATCATTAATATTTTGAAAATTTTAATATGTCATGTTAACTACTTATAAATAAGGTTCCAAGGTCTCACACATTATACATTTTATGATATAACCAATTTTATCACGAGAGGTTATAAAATGCATTTTTTAAACCTATGACCAAACTTAATATTTGGAATACCACTAGTTGTTTATAAGAGTATCAATACTTTAGTCTTACTTGTCAAAATGTGATTGGTTAATTTTAATTTTATATGGCATAAAAAATCATTTAATTTTGTTAAAAATTAAATATTATTTCCCTAGCATTAACAATAATATATAGATATAACATTATAATTTCTTTAATCTTCATCAATTAAGTTTTAAATGTGATTCTTGATTTTATTACATTATCATTTGATTTGGACCTATAAATGAAGCTTTTCAAATCACTTCACTACATATCCAATTCATAATGAACATGATTAGTTTGATTTACTGCCCATTGCTTATTAATGTTTGATAGATTTGCTCTTCAACATAAACTACTGTGCAAAACATTTTCATTAGATATGAAGGGATTCAGATGATGGATTGACATTACTGAATTATGGAGGGTATAATTATTGGATGGATTGATGGCATCACATGGCACGAGCGACCCTAGAGGCTTCCCTCGTGCCTTTTAAGTTTATTGCCACCTCAGTAATGATCTAAAAAATGTATAATAAATTATTTTAATATATAAAAATATTAATAATGATATTATTATATTATATTAATAATATGTCAATTATATTTATTTAATAACTAATATAATTTTTATGTGTGTAGGGTAAGAGGGGTTATGTGAAGTGAAAGACTATAAATTGACAACTAAATAATGTCAAAATAAGTTCATCTTAAAAATTAAGGAGTCATATCCCTATTAGACAATTTGCTTATGTTACATCTTCAAAAATATGGATGAAACTCAACTTAATATTATGAAAGAGCCTATTACTTTTAAATCATTAACATATTGATCTCTACGTCAAAATTGTAACTCCCTTGGTTTCAATCAGTGGGCATCTATATTCACTAGATAAAGAGCACAATTGTGGGTGATCAAGTTTTGTCTTGGTGATTGAAATGGAGAAGTTTATTTTTCTACAACATTGGCATTAAAAAAAATTAGAAGCGACCAAGAAGAATTTTGGGCTACTATTATACCACCACCACTTGTTTCTCTTAAATTGTAATTAATAATGTTACATATTCACAAAATGTGGATGAAACTCCACATAGTATGGGAGAGCTTAATAATAATTTATTTATAAATAATTACCATCGATTCTAAAGTTCCATGATGATAAGTTTACTTCTATTTGACCATATTTGAACTTCTATAATTTTCATTGTACTAATTGGTCTTGTTGTGGATTATTGAACATTTTCTAATTTCGATGATCCCTTGGATGTGATACAAAAACCCATGTGGGAGACCCATCAAGTGTAATTTGTTTTGATGAGTCAGTTTCTATTTTATAATTAATTAGATAAGCACACAAAATCCTTTCCCAAGAGGTCTTTGAGTTATTAGGTATGTTTTTGTGTGAGTTATTTTAATTACCATTATGTGGTCAAATCCTTATTAGAAAATTTGCTTATGTGACATCTTCAAAAAAATTGGATGAAACTCCATAATCTTATTATGCAAAAGCCTATTATTTTTAAATCATTAGAACAATCTAGACTACATCAAAATTGCAACTCCCTTGGTTTCAATCAGGGGGCGTCTGTATTCAATGCATAAGGAGCATAATTTTGGGCTTAGAAATATGATAGATATTTGAATTGGTCTGATATATATGTTCAAAATACACCATCTATTCCAATGTGAATATGTACTATTATACAACCAGGTCCACTTATTTCTCTGAATAATTAATATTTATATTATATCAATTCAAAAAATATGGTTGTACTTATTATGCAAGAGCCTAATAATTATTTCTAAATTATTACCATTGGTTCCACAGTTCCATGATGATAATTTTATTTCTATTTCCATATTTGAACTTCTATAATTATCATTATACTACAGTCTTGTAGTAGATTATAGAAATTTTTTTAATTCTGATGATCCCCTAGATGTGATCCAAAAACCCATGGTAGTAGACCCATCAAGTTAGTAATTTGTTACAACGAGTCTATTGTTATTTTGTAATTAATTAGATAAGCCCACAAAATCCTTTCCCAAGAGGTCTTTCAGTTACTAGGTATTATTTTGTCTCAGTTATTTTAATTACCATTATAGGGTCAAATTTGTCTCCATTTAATATTAGTCTATGAGTTCAAGAAAGGTGACTCACCCTCACAAGTGTTTAAATTTGTGAATTAAATTATCTTAAAGGTATAATTTGGGGGCAAGGGGGAAAGGGGGATAAAAATTAAGGAGTCAATTTGGTTATGTTACATCTTCAAAAAATGTGGATGAAACTCCACTTATTATGCAAGAGCCTATTATTTATAAATCATTAGCACAATCTAGACTACATCAAAATTATAACTCCCTTAGTTTCAATTAGGGGCATCTATATTCACTGCATAAAGAACACAATTATGGGTGATCAGGTTTTATTTTGGGGATTGCAATGGAGAAATTGATTTTGTTATAATGGTGTTAAAAAATTAGAATGGACCAAGTAGAATTTTGGACTTCAAAATATGATAAATATTTGAAGTGGTCTGACATATATGTTCAAAAGACACCATTTATTCCAATGTGAATACGTATTATTATACCACCACCACTTATTTATCTTAATAATTAATATTAATGTTACATCAATTCAAAAAATGTGGATGAAACTCCACTTATTATGCAAGAGCCTAATAATTATTTCTAAATAATTACCATCAGTTTTAAAGTTCCATGATGATAATTTTACTTCTATTTGACCATATTTGAACAATTCTATAATTTTCATTCAGTAATAGTTGGTCTTGTAACATATTATTAAACATTTTCTAATGCTGATGATCCCTTGGATGTGATCCAAAAACCCATGGTGGGAGACCCATCAAGTGTAAATCATTACGATGAGTCGGTTGTTATTTTATAATTAAATAGATAAGCACACAAAATCCTTTCCCAAGAAGTCTTTGAGTTACTAGGTTTGATTTTATGTCACTTGTTTCTCCTAAAACTTAATATTAATGTTACATCTTTAGAAAATGTGGAAAAAACTCCACTTATTATGCAAAAGCTTAATAAATATTTCTAAATCATTACCATTGGTTCCAAACATCCACGATGATAATTTTACTTCTATTTCCATATTTAAAATTCTATAATTTTCATTGTACTATGGTGTTGTAGCAGATTATTGAGCATTTTCTAATTTTGATGAACCCTTGGATGTGATCCAAAAACCCATGGTAGGAGACCCATCAAGTCAGTAATTTGTTACAATAAGTCTATTTCTATTTTATAATTAATTAGATAAGCACACAAAATCCTTTCCCAAGAGGTCTTTGAGTTACTACGTATGATTTTGTGTTAGTTATTTTAATTACCATTATGGGATCAAATTCATCTCCATTTAACATTAGTTTATGAGTTTAAAAAAAGATGACTCACCCTCACAGGTATTTAAATTTGTGAATTAAATTATCTCAAAGGTATAATTTGGGGTGGGGGGGAGGCGGCTAAAAATTAAGGAGTTAATTTGCTTATGTTACATCTTCAAAAAATGTGGATGAAACTCCACTTATTTTACAAGAGCCTATTATTTCTAAATCATTAACATAATCTAGAATACATCAAAATTGTAACTCCCTTAGTTTCAATTAGGGGGCATCTATATTCACTGTATAAGGAGAACAATTTTGGGCTTATAAATATGATAGATATTTGAAGTGGTCTGACATATATGTTCGAAAGACACCATCTATTCTAATGTGAATGCATATTATTATACCACTAGGTCCACTTGTTTCTCCTAATAATTAATATTAATGTTACATCAATTCAAAAAATATGTTTCCACTTATTATACAAGAGCCTAATAATTATTTCTAAATCATTACCATTGGTTCCAAAGTTCCATGATGATAAGTTTATTTCTATTAATTTTCAATATATTATGGTCCTGTAGCTGATTATTTAATATTTTTTAATTTTGATGATCCCCTGGATGTGATCCAAAAACCCATTGTAGTAGACCCATTAAGTCAGTAATTTGATATGATGAGTCTATTGCTATTTTATAATTAATTAGATAAGCGCACAAAATCCTTTCCCAAGAGGTCTTTGAGTTACTACGTATTATTTTGTGTTAGATATTTTAATTACCATTATGGGGTTAAATTTGTCTCCATTTAATATTAGTTTATGAGTTCAATAAAGGTGACTCACCCTCACATGTATTTGAATTGGTGATTTAAATTATCTCAAAGCTATAATTTAGGGGGGGGGGGGTGGGGGAAGGGGTAAAGGGGATTAAAAATTAAGGTGTCAATTTGCTTATGTTACATCTTTAAAAATGTGGATGAAACTCCACTTATTATGCAAGAGCCTATTATTTATAAATCATTAGCATAGTCTGGACTACATCAAAATTGCATCACCCTTGGCTTCAATTAGGGGGCATCTGTATTCATTACATAAGGACCACAATTTTGGGCTTAGGAATATGATAGATATTTGAAGTGGTCTGACATATATGTTCGAAAGAGACCATCTATTCTAATGTGAATGCATACTATTATACCATCAGGTCCACTTATTTCTCCTAATAATTAATATTAATGTTACATCAATTTAAAAAATGTAGTTCCACTTATAATCGAAGAGCCTAATAATTATTTCTAAATCATTACCATTGGTTCCAAAGTTCCACGATGATAATTTTATTTCTATTTTTATATTTGAACTTCTATAATTTTCATTGTACTATTGTCTTTTAATAGACTATTGAACATTTTCTAATTCTAATTATCCCCTGGATGTGATAAAAAAACCCATGGTAGTAGACCCATCAAGTCAATAATTTGTTATGATGAGTCTATTGTTATTTTATAATTAATTAGATAAGCACACAAAATCCTTTCCCAAGAGGTCTTTGAGTTACTACATATGATTTTGTGTTATTTATTTTAATTACCATTATGGGGTCAAATTCATCTCCATTTAATATTAGTTTATGAGTTCAAGAAAGGCGAATCACCCTCATAGGTATTTGAATTGGTGAATTAGATTATATCAAAGGTATAATTCAGGGGGAGGGGGCTAAAAATTAAGGAGTCAATTTGATTATGTTACATCTTCAAAAAATGTGGATGAAACTCCACTTGTTATACAAGAGCCTATTATTTCTAAATCATTAACACAATCTAGACTACATCAAAATTATAACTCCCTTGGTTTAAATCAAGGGGCATCTGTATTCACTACATAAGGATCAGAATTGTGGGTGATCAAGTTTTGTATTGGTGATTACAATGGAGAAATTACTTTTGTTATAATGGCATTGAAAAAGCTAAAAGCAACCAAGAATAATTTTGGGCTTTGAAATATGATAAATATTTGAAGTGGTCTAATATATATGTTTGAAAGACACCATCTATTCCAATGTGAATACATACTATTATACCACCACCACTTATTTCTCCTAATAATTAATATTAATGTTACATCAATTCAAAAAATGTGGATGAAACTCCACTTATTATGCAAGAGCCTAATAATTATTTCTAAATCATTACCATTAGTTCCAAATCTCCATGATGATAATTTTACTTCTATTTGACCACATTTGAACAGTTATATAATTTTCATTCAGTACTAATTGGTATTTTAGTATATTATTAAACATTTTCTAATTTTGATGATCCCCTAGATGTGATCCAAAAGCCCATGGTGGGAGACCTATCAAGTTTAATTCATTATGATGAGTTAGTTGTTATTTTATAATTAAATAAATAAGCACACAAAATCCTTTCCCAAGAGGTCTTTGAGTTACTAGGTTTGATTTTGTGTCACTTGTTTCTCCTAAAAATTAATATTAATGTTACATCTTCAAAAAATGTGGAAGAAACTCCACTTATTATTCAAGAGCCTAATAATTATTTCTAAATCATTACAATTGGTTCCAAAGTTTCATGATAATAATTTTACTTCTACTTCCGTATTTGAACTTCTATAATTTTCATTATACTATGGTGTTGTAGTGGATTATTGAACATTTTCTAATTCTGATGATCCCTTGGACGTGATCCAAAAACCCATGGTAGGAGACCCATCAAGTCAATAATTTGTTATGACAAGTTTGTTATTATTTTATTATTAATTAGATAAGCATAAAAAAGCCTTTCCCAAGAGGTGTTTGAGTTACTAGGTATGATTTTGTGTTAGTTATTTTAATGACCGTTATGGGGTCAAATTTGTCTCCATTTAATATTAGTTTATGAGTTAAATAAAGATGAATCACCCTCAAAGGTATTTGAATTGGTGAATTAAATTATGTTAAAGGTATAATTTGGGTGGGGGGAGGGGGGAAGGGGGCAGGGGGTTAAAAATTAAGGAGTCAATTCGCTTATGTCACTCTTAAAAAAATGTGGATGAAAATCCACTTATTATGCAAGATCCTATTATTTCTAAATCATTAGCACAATATAAACTACATCAAAATTGCAACTCCCTTGGTTTCAATCAAGGGGTATCTATATAAGCTATATAAGGAGAATAATTCTGGGCTTATAAATATGATAGATATTTGAAGTGGTTTGACATATATGTTCGAAAGACACCATCTATTCTAATGTGAATGCATACTATTATACCACTAGGTCCACTTGTTTCTCCTAATAATTAATATTAATATTACATCAATTCAAAAAATATGGTTCCACTTATTATACAAGAGCCTAATAATTATTTCTAAATCATTACCATTGGTTCCAAAGTTCCTTGACAATAAGTTTATTTCTATTTCCATATTTGAACTTCTATAATTTTCAATATATTATGGTCATGTAGCTGATTATTTAATATTTTTTAATTTTGATGATCCCCTGGATGTGATCCAAAAACCCATTGTAGTAGACCCATTAAGTCAGTAATTTGATATGATGAGTCTGTTGCTATTTTATAGTTAATTAGATAAGCACACAAAATCCTTTCCCAAGAGGTCTTTGAGTTACTAGGTATTATTTTGTGTCAGTTATGTTAATTACCATTATGGCATCAAATTTGTCTCCATTTAATATTAGTTTATGAGTTCAAGAAAGGTAACTCACCCTCACAGGTATTTGAATTGGTGAATTAAATTATCTCAAAGGTATGGTTTGGGGGTGGGGGGGAGGGGTTAAAAATTAAGGAGTCAATTTGATTATGTTACATCTTCAAAAAATATGGATGAAACTCCATTTATTATGCAAGAGCCTATTATTTCTAAGTCATTAGAACAATCTAGACTACGTCAAAATTACAACTCCCTTGGTTTCAATCAGGGGGCATTTGTATTTATTGCATAAGGAGCATGATTTAGGGCTTATAAATATGATATATATTTGAAGTGGTATGACATATATATTTGAAAGACACCATCTATTCTAATGTGATTACATATTATTATACCACCAGGTCTACTTATTTATCCTAATAATTAATATTAATGTTACATCAATTCAAAAAATGTGGTTCCACTTATTATGTAAGAGCCTAATAATTATTTCTAAATCATTACCATTGGTTCCAAAGTTCCACGATGATAATTTTATTTCTATTCCCATATTTGAACTTCTATAATTTTCATTGTACTATGGTCTTGTAGTAGATTATTGAACATTTTCTAATTCTGATGATCCCTTGGATGTGATCCAAAAACCCATGGTAGTAGACCCATCAAGTTAGTAATTTGTTACGATCACTATATTATTAATTTATAATTAATTAGATAAGCACAAAAAATCTTTTCCCAAGAGGTCTTTGAGTTACTACGTATGATTTTGTGTCAGTTATTTTAATTACCATTATGGGGTCAAATTTGTCTCCATTTAATATTAGTTTATGAGTTCAAGAAAGGTGACTCACCCTCACAGGTATTTGAATTGGCGAATTAAATTATCTCAAAGGTATAATTCGAGGGGGGCGGAGTGGGATAAAAATTAAGGAGTCAATTTGCTTATGTTACATCTTTAAAAAATTTGGATGAAACTCCACTTATTATGCAAGAGCCTATTATTTTTAAATCATTAGCACAATCTAGACTACATGAAAATTATAACTCCCTTGGTTTCAATTAGGGGGCATCTATATTTGCTGCATAATGAACATAATTATGGGTGATCAGGTTTTGTCTTGGTGATTGCAATGGAGAAATTGCTTTTGTTACAATGGCATTAAAAAATTTAGAAGTGACCAAGAATAATTTTGGGCTTTGAAATATGATAAATATTTGGAGTGGTTTGACATATATGTTTGAAATACACCATCTATTCCAATGTGAATGCGTACTATTATACCACCACCACCACCACTTGTTTCTCCTAATAATTAATATTAATGTTACATCAATTCAAAAAATATAGATGAAACCCCACTTATTATACAAGAGCCTAAGAATTTTTTCTAAATCATTACCATCGGTTCCAAAGTTCTATGATGATAATTTTACTTCTATTTGACCATATTTGAACAGTTCTATAATTTTCATTTAGTACCAATTGGTCTTATAGCAGATTATTTAACATTTTCTAATTTTGATGATCCCCTGGATGTGATCCAAAAACCCATGGTGGGAGACCCATCAAGTGTAATTTGTTGTGATGAGTCAGTTGTTATTTTATAATTAAATAGATAAACACAAAATCCTTTCCCTAGAGGTCCTTGAGTTACTAGGTTTGATTTTGTGTCACTTGTTTCTCCTAAAAATTAATATTAATGTTACATCTTTAAAAAATGTTGAATAAACTCCGCTTATTATGCAAGAGCCTAGTAATTATTTCTAAATCGTTACCATCAGTTCCAAAGTTCCACGATGATAATTTTACTTCTATTTCCATATTTAAACTTCTATATTTTTCATTATACTATGGTATTTTAGTGGATTATTAAACATTTTTTAATTCGTATGATCCCCTAGATGTGAGCTAAAAACCCATGGTAGGAGACCCATCAAGTCAATAATTTATTACGACGAGTTTGTTAATATTTTATAATTAATTAGATAAGCACACAAAATCCTTTCCCAAAAGGTCTTTGAGTTACTAGGTATGATTTTGTTTCATTTTTTTTAAATTACCATTATGGGATAAAATTTGTCTCTATTTAATATTAGTTTATGAGTTTAATATAGGTGACTCACCCTCATAGGTATTTGAATTGGTGAATTAAATTATCTCAAAGGTATAATTTCGTCGGGGGGGGGGAGGATGGGGATGGGACTAAAAATTAAGGAGTCAATTTACTTATGTTACATCTTCAAAAAATGTGGATGTAACTCCACTTATTATGAAAGAGTCTATTATTTATAAATCATTAGCACAATCTAGACTATGTCAAAATTGCAACTCCATTGGTTTTGATCAGGGGGCATCTGTATTCACTGCATTAGGATCATAGTTGTGGGTTATCAAGTTTTGTCTTGGTGGTTGCAATGGAGAAATTACTTTTGTTAAAATGGCGTTAATATGGTCTTGTAGTGGATTATTGAACATTTTCTAATTCTGATGATCCCCTGGATGTGATCTAAAAACCCATGGTAAGAGACCCATGAAGTGTAATTTTTTATAATGAGTATATTTTTATTTTATAATTAAATAGATATACACATAAAATCCTTTCCCAAGAGGTCTTTGAGTTAATAGGTATGATTTTGTGTCACTTATTCTAATTACCATTATGGGGTTGAATTCATCTCCAAATATTACTAGTTCTTAAGTTCAAGAAAGGTGACTCACCTTCAGAGGTATTTGAATTGATGAATTAAAATATCTCAAAGGTATAATTCTTGGGGGGGGGGGGGGGGAAATTAAGGAGTCAAATCTAGGTTATTAGATAATTTACTTATATTCCATCTTCAAAAAATGTGGATGAAACTCCACTTATTATGCAAGAGCCTATTATTTCTAAATCATTAGCATAATCTCTACGTCTAAATTACAACTCTCTTGGTTTTGACCCCAATATGGGGCTTCAAAGTTGAAGTACTCAATGTGTTGTTAGCTGAAATGTTTAACCATGACTTTGCATTTAGATACCACATGGCGCCTTGTTGTCATGAATGAAAAGTTAATAATGTTTATAGATTGGTATGGTGTAGACTAGTTATGCTCTCACATAACCATAATTTAAATAACCTCATAAAATTCTTTCCTAAGTCTAGGTTTTGAGTTAATAGGTATGATTTTGCGTCATTTATTTTAATTACCATTTTGGGGTCGAATTCATCTCTAAATATTAATAGTTTGTTAATTCAAGAAAGGCAACTCACTCTCACAAGTATTTGAATTGGTAAATTTAATAATTATCTCAAAGGTATTTTGTGGGGGCTAAAAATTAAGGAGTCAAATCCCTATGACACAATTTAATCACGTTTAAATGTTTAATAATATTGAATAATTATTTAAATGTTTAATATGTTTAAATAATATTATTAACATATTTTTTTAAATAATTTTCCTTTGCGCTTTGAAATTAGGGTTAAGTTTATCTTTTTCTCTTTTCATTATTTTCTCTCAATTTTTCTCTATCCCTTTTGAAGGTCAAAAAACATTCATTGACTGTTAGGTTAACTATGGCACTAGTGGTGGAAGCATTGACCCCATTTTTCATTGTCATTTATATAGGTGTGGTGTTAGCGGTGGAAGCTTTGACCCCATTTTCACTACCATTTCTGCAAGTGCTTCTTATTAGGTATTTAATCTAATATGTAATGTATTGTTTTATTGTATCTAAAATGTGTGATTTTTTTGGCTTCACATGAACATTTTATTCATTGTTTACTACTTTAAGTTATGAAATCGGTGAGATTCTAATAGACTTGGGGTTTTGTTATGAAATGGTTGAAATAATGAAATGGAGATGATTAAAATTGTTTAGTTCTTACTTGTATTCAATAAGGACCCAAATGGTGAATGTGAGGGGAAAGTAAACATTTTTTATTAACTATAAGCAAATATTCATAGTAAAAAATTATCGTGATGCAAGAGGGTTTCAATGGTTCCATTGTCTCTATCCCATCACATCATTCATTTTTTAGCTTTGTTTGGATACTATGAATTGTTTCTATTTTAGACTAAGTTGAAAAGTCATTTTTTGGCTTGATTATTATTTGAGTTGAATTGTTTCCATTTTGGACTGAGTTGAAAAGTCATTTTTTGGGGTGGCAAACTTTTCCCTCATAAAATTGAAAGAATGAATGATTGAATAACACCTAGAATTATTATTTGGGGTGGTGAAATTTTCCCTTGTGCATCAATATTGTTTGGTAGAGGGGTCCCATGCATCATTATATATTAAAAAATTGCTTATAAAATATCTGCACCTATTATATAGGAATAACTGTTGTTTAGGGAGCAATTTTTTAGGGGTGGGAAGTAGTAGGGGATAAAGATTTATACGTTAGCTCCTTTTTTTTGTTACTAGCTATCATTTGCATCCAATCAATTTTTTTTTTGAACAAAATTTTTGTAGTAAAATGTTCCTAATTTCTCTCAGCAACATGTATTACACATATTTTTTGTAGTCTTCAAAACACATCTAGATATCTTTAGAGCATCCGATACAGGTATTTCAATCACCCTGTATATATCTTTGGATCATTCTTAAACTTATTCAGATCATATTATGTATGTCTTTAGAGCACATGTAGAGCATATTTGGATCAATTTTGGAGCATCTTTGGAGTGTCCTCTAAGCATTCGATCATCAGAGCTCACTTGCCAAATACTCAAAATTATAGCTGAAAGAGTGATAAAAACTATGTGTTGCCTTCTCAAAATTACCCCTCATTGGTATGTTTTGTTGTACTCCAAATTACCCCATCTTTGGGATGTGTTCCTCTACTCAAATTACCCCATCCATGAGATGTGTTTTTGTACTCAAAATTGCATTATTCATCTAAGTAATACACAATAATAAGGTAAAGAATCAACAATAAATTACATACAAATTAAATGAACTAATTACATTCTTATCCTACTTAGGTCAAACTTTAACTATTAAATATAGTACAATATATAACCAAATGCAAAACTGTAGGGATAATTTGTATAACTATTGTCAAGATTAGGAGCACAATTGATTACCTTTGTATAAGCAACTAAACACAGAATTTAACCAAAATGATAAGTAACTAGAATTCATAAATAGCACAGAATATGAGAGACAATACCCAATTGTATTAATACTCTTCCAGAAGAAATTTACAATAAAGAAGATGCCACACTCTTCTTCCCACACCTCGATGGCTCCCAAACCTCTAGGGCGTACAATAATTCTCTTCAAGAGTTCTCTCTCTCAACTACAGTCACAACAAACAACTCAAACACAGAGTTGTTGTTCACCTCCACCAGTCAGTAACAATATTGCCAGTCCACCAGTCAATAACAATACTGCCAGTCCACTAGGTACTCAACATACTCCAAGTCTGAGTACACCACGTACTCCAAGTAGATCTCACCTAATCTTACTACATGTTGTGTTACTGATCTCCCTGATCTTGCTACCACCTACAAATCAACCTAGTTTTGCACACCTACAAACTTAGATCTTGCACACACACACACATGCAGATCAACCGACCATACTCACCATGTAGATCTCACCTGATCTTTCTATACCGCAGATCAACCTGGCCTTGTACACCTGTCGACCAAGATCTTACACACCTAGAAGAACCCTTGTCCTTGCCTCACCAAGTCCTTATGATTCTCCCCACTGAGGATCCCTTCTTTGATCCTTCACACCAACACCCCTACGGATCTTCTACCAGATCTTGCTCTCCCATAGATCTACCTAATAATACACACTTGGCACTATGGCACTATGAAGAGCTAAACTTGCTCTCTTCCCTCTGAAGGAGCTAACCTTGCTCTCTCTATCTAGCACACTTTACAATACATCCCATGAGTCTATTATATAGATCCCATACAAACAATAATTAGACTTCTAATTACAATAATTAGAACCACAACTCCAAGACTAAAATTAGACTTTACATGCAAACTGGCCATTCAACAAACTAACTGTTCATGCAACAAATAGTTCTGGAATGCATAGGTGATCAACTTCGGTCCCTATCTGTCTGGAGGTGATTGACATTAGCCAACTCCTGACCGATGTTGGTTGTTTTGTAACTAAATATGACTGACATCGGTTGATCATGCCAATGTTAGCTGCTTTAGCACTCAGCAACCTCCTCCATGTTTGCATCAGTGAAGCTTTTAGCTCCACAACCTAACAATCTCCCACTTGGAGATAAATAGCTGTAGTTATACCTGTACCTATACATCATCTAATTTGTTTCTTGGCTTCTATCCCTCTTCAAGCTCAATCTTGAAGACCAACCACCACAGCGAACCCTGTGATGCTACTCCTATCATCCAAGTAACTTGCCATATCTAAATTTACATACCCCTGTAGAGAAGTCCTTAACCTTGCATAACATGTATATCTACTGTTGGTCCCTCTCAGATACCTGAGAATCCACTGAACTACTTTCCAGTGCTCCTTTCCTGAATTGGCTACAAACTTGCTGACAACACCCACTACTGGGGCAAAAATAGGTCTAATACACATGTACTTAACCTCATCATGTGAATTGGGACACTGTTCTGTGAACTATCCATCCATAGGTGTGCTAACCAGTTCTACATCCTGCATCTTGAACCTCGCCACTACCTTATTCACACAATCATCTTGAGACAACATCAACCTGTGATCTTCCTTGTCTCTAGGAATACTCATGCCAAAGAATTTTGCTCTTCCTAAATCCTTCCTGGCATACCACTAAACTAACTTTACCTTTAGCTCAGCAAAACCCTGCATGTGTGAACCCACTACATACAGTAACAGGATTATGTCACGATCACTATCCAACCTAGTAAAGTAAACACAATGATTATAATGACAATGACTAAAGCCATGCTTTTTCATACACCTATCAAACCTGTACCACTACCCTACAGCTTACACAAGACCATATGACCTGGCCTTCCATCTCACATGTCCATTCTCTCTCTTCTTTAACCAAGGAATCCATTCATCTTTCAGTGCTTTCATACTGGCTGGCAACTCTACCAAATCTCCTGTTTGGTTCTCTTCCAAATAATTCATGCCATGCTCCCACTGTTTCCTAGATTCTACCCACTTTGCTTCTTTAAAACTTCCTGGTTCTTGACCATCAGTGAGAAATAAGTAGTATAAAGAAGGTGAATAACAAATTTGAGGCTTACTTACCCTTTCAGTCCTCCATATGGGCATTTGAGACTCCTTGATAGCTTGCTATCTGCCCAAAATCCATTCCCTAGTCGACCCTAGTCTACACCTGACCGATGTCGAATCCACTTAATCGCCAACACTAGTTTCCTGACCGACATCGGTGTCCTCCTAGTCACTGACATCGGTTCCCTGGTCGACGCTGGTAGCCACCTGCCCGACACCAACGACTCTGGTCTGCACATGACCGATGTCGATACCTACCTATTTGACATCAGTTTCACTTGATCGACGTTGATAACTGTGTTTCCTTGTGAGTGATGACTTTTTACCCGCGAGCTCACTTTGGATCAAAACCCTATCTAAACTGCCCTACTCAAAGTTCTTCAGTCCCCTCAGCTGATCTCTGTCCATCATCTCCTCCAAGAAAACCAAGGCTTTCCAATTTTGAAGTTTTTCAAAGACATCTGACTTCCTCTTAAGAACATGCATTCCCTTCTCACTCATGTGACCGAGCCTAAAGAGCCACATTTTTGCAATAGAAGGAGAATCATTAATACAAGTAGATAGATAAAGAATACCTACTTTCTTATCACATGCTAATTCAAGTGTATCTGCTATGAGAGTTACTGTGCATCTCTCATCACCCAACTTTCCTGAATAAATTAGCCTCCTCTTTAGAACTGGGACCTGCATGAAATCCTTCAGCGCCCATGTGTTGGCCGTCTACAATTTCAGCCTCACTTCCCCTTTGCCAACAATTTGACAAGGCTCACCAACCCCTATATAAATCTTTCCAAAGTCTCCAAGGACATTAACCTAGAAAAATACTCTATTTCGGGCTGCATGGAAAGAGGCAACAGAATCTATAAACCAAGATTCTACTTTATCCAAGGAACATATAAGAGCAACCCATGCAACAATACCTGTAACATATGCTTCTTTATTTCCTTCATGCTGATCTTCAACCAACCAGCAATCTTTATTTACCTGTTCTTTCTTTCCATAATTTCGTAATTGATCATTCTTGCTTTTGAATTCCTCCATTCTTAGCTTACCTTCTTTTACCATTGCTATACTCCCACTCAATCAGAAACCTTTGAGAGTGACCTGTAATCAAACACAAACCTATGCTGAACTAGGCTCTATGAACCTGCAACCCTAGCTCTGATACCACTTTGTCAGTGGTATCACTTGGTGATCCTAGCTCTGATACCACTTGTTAGTGTACCTAACCTGGCTTTGATACCACTTTGTTAGGATTAGGAGCACCATTGATTACCTTTGTATAAGCAACTAAACACAGAATTTAACTAGAATGATAAGTAACTAGAATTCAAAAATAGCACAGAATATAAGAGACAATACCCAATTGTATTAATACTCTTCCAGAAGAAATTTATAATAAAGAAGATGCCACACTCTTCTTCCCACACCTCTAGGGCTCCCACACCTCTAGGGCATACAATAATTCTCTTCAAAAGTTATCTCTCTCAACTACAGTCATAATAAACAACTCAAACATAGAGTTATTGTTCACCTCCACCAGTCAGTAACAATACTGCCAGTCCACCAAGTACTCAACATACTCTAAGTCTGAGTACACCACATACTCTAAGTAGATCTCACATGATCTTGCTACCTGTTGTGTTGCTGATCTCCCTGATCTTGCTGCCACCTATAAATCAACCTAGTTTTGCACACCTGCAAACCTAGATCTCACACACACACATGTAGATCAACCAACCATACTCACCATGTAGATCTCACCTGATCTTGCTATACCGCAGATCAACCTGGCCTTGTACACCTACCGACTGAGATCTTAGACACCCAAAAGAACCCTTGTCCTTACCTCACCAAGTCCTTATGATTCTCCCCACTGAGGATCCCTTCTTTGATCCTTCACACTAGCACCCCTGTGGATCTTCTACCAGATCTTGCTCTCCCATAGATCTACATGATCATACACACTTGGCACTATGGCACTATGGCACTATGAGGAGCTAACCTTGCTCTCTTCCCTCTGAAGGAGCTAACCTTGCTCTCTCTATCTAGCACACTTTACAATACAGCCCATGAGTCTATTATATAGATCCCATATAAATAATAATTAGACTTCTAATTACAATAATTAGAACCGCAACTTCAAGACTAAAATTAGTCTTTACATGCAAACTGGTCGTTCAACAAACTAACTGTTCATACAACAAATAGTTCTGGAATGCATAGGTGACCAATATCAGTCCCTGTCTATCTAGAGGTGACCGATGTTGGCTGACTCCTGACCGACGTCAGTTGCTCTGTAACTGGATATGACCGACGTCAGTTGATCATGCCGACGTCGGCTGCTTTAGCAGTCAACAACCTCCTCCATGTTTGGATCAATGAAGCTTTTAGCTCCACAACCTAACAACTACGATGAGTTATATGAAACGCTCATCATTTCTCTTCCACACTTCACCTTTTGTAAGTCCACTCCTAAAGAAGTGTGATGACTGATCCTTAATCCAAATTTCATGATTCCAACCTCTGACTCAGATCTAATTTTAAGTTAAGGATCTTAAAGATTTGATGATAGATACCTTGGAATATCAAATTAAGAGCCTTTTAATGAGATGTGAGTATTTCATCAAAGAGAGTCATTAATTCACGTTTCATGGAGGCAACAATTTTTAAATAGATTTTGAGTCTCATTTTCCTCACCTTTGAGAACAAATGTTTTTTAATAGCCAAGCAGATAATTGTAATATGTTTTTTTAGTCCAAACGAGCAAAGTTTTGAGCTAAGAAACAACAAAAAGTATCCTCATAGCTAAGACTCTTAGAATAAAATGGCCACTACATCATCATCATCAAAGTCTTATGCCTCAGCTCTCACATAACCCAAAGTTACATACCGAAGAACTAAGGAAGCAATAAAAGGTATTTACAGAGATTCTTCCCTCGGTCTTGATTATGTAGATGAGATTTTTGACCATGTTATGAACAAAATGACTAATACCCTAAGGGAGGTAGCACATGCAAGAATGCTAAAACAAACCAAGTCTAAAACTTTTGTTATGAGGGTTTGGACCTCAAGGTTAGCTCAATACATAGTTCACCCATACCCAAAATTGGTGGACTTATGTGCCCAAAATTTTGATTATGATAATGCAATGATTCAAAAGGGATTGCTTAGAGTAGTGATCAACTTGCAAGATATCAATGACATGCTATGTTTATGTCATGATCATTCAACCAGCTTCTAGATATGGCTCAACTAATACATGTCTAGTCTCAAGTGCACCAAAAATAGTTTTTCTTAAACAAAGAATTACATTTAACAAAAGATAATACCAGACCTCAACCCTTGCCTTTTCATTTGGGCATGCTGACTCAAGAGTCACAAGATGCATGTTTGATGCTTGCCTTCATTTTTAGAGAAGATAGCGATAAAATGGTGCATGATTTACAACTGGTGGTTCTTTTTCAAATGAGGACTATTGCTAGGACACAAGTATATAAGTTTAATTTTGCAAAGCATATTACCTACTCCTTATTCCAACAACTTTCAAAGTTTAGGGTTCATCCCATTTTTAGGTATTCCTCATATCTGTTCCACCTTATTTTATATCAGAATACCCAATTTTTTTAACAACATTTAAATTTGACCCTATGGGACTTGGAAGCAATAGACCCTCGAAAGGTTATCCCTATATTCACATGGACTCATGTGTTATTAGAGTCATCAAATGTTTATGAGTTTGTTGAGTGTTTTGTAACACCACTATTAGGGGAGTTAGATCCTGAGAACATAAGTAATAGAATGAATGATTATGTTAGGACCATCTTTTTAATGCCCAACACCCCTGTGATTTTTTATTTAGATCTCATCATTATTTTATTAGGGTCCATGGTTTTGGGGAAGAGTCTTTTATGCTTCCCAAGATTTTGACCAGTAGAGTTGTGGGTTTATAAGTGGCCTAACAATTAATATCTATAGATTCTAAATTTGGAATAGGGAGGAAGAAGAGGGCATTCCATGTCATCTAATTAACTAGGGGTGGTATTATAGTCATAAAGAGGCAAGAAAAGTTTATTCTAACAAATAAAATGGCTACATATGGGTTGGTTCTCATTCAGGATTCATGGAAATATGATCCAGATGGTTTCATGACTTCTTGGCTCACCAAGAGTAAGGTCCTTCCTTCAAGCATGAGAGCAGGAAATTATTTAAGGATAGAAGGTCCCTCAAAAAATATACCCCAGATGTGTATGTTGAGCTGTAGGATATCCCACTTCCACCATGGGAGTCATTTTTATCAGCCCCTTCAAAATTATGACCCAACAAGAGTTATGAAAAAATGTTTGAGATAGGCCTTGGTTAGGGAGGGTTGGGATCAAGATAAAATAGTTACCTATTGGAAGTATAGGCAAGAAATTTGTGATTTTACTAGGAATTTTGAAGATGGAGCCACATATTAGGAATGGGAAAAATTATGGGATGAGGCTCATGCTCGTGTTACTCCTGCTTCTAGCCTAGATACAAGTAACCTTTTGGAGCTACAAAAAGAGACACAAGAGGTAGAGACATATGTAATAGTACATACAACTTCAAGCTAGCCACCATCTATTAGTGAGTTAAAAAATAAAGGGTGGTCTAGTATACATCTAAAAACACTGTATCTGAGCCCCCATTAGATTCTTCCTAGGTGACATTATCTACATAAGAGGTGCTACACTCATCATAGCTTGTGACAACCCAAAGGGAAATAGAAGATCATATAGAGATCCATCAAAAGAAGAAACAAAAGATAGAGTTTAATAAGGGGACAATGAAAGAGAGGTAGCTACCACCTCATACATGACTCCTCCCTAATTTTCTACTCAAACATTAATGCCACATCCTTCACATGCCTTAAGATTCTCTGCCTTCTTGGCTATGCCAAGATAAACACCAATGCCATCAGGTTCCCCATTCCACTTCTTAACCATTAAATTTACCAAAATCTTACCATAAGGTCTTGAAAATCCCATCTTCATCATAATACCAACCCCAACAGGTAATCACTATGCCTTATGGTTCACCCCATGGGTTTCCTTTCACTAGCGGTATAGTGATCTCTCACACAGACTTCCACAATCAGTCAGACATGACCAAGAGGGAAAGAGAGACAAGAAGGGAGAAATAGAGGAAAAAATAAGGTAGAGAAATGGAAACACAACAAACAAGGTCATTGTATGACCATGAATAACATACCCTCACTGTCATTCACATGGTACCAATTATCAACAAACCACAGGGGAAAATATAGCCTGAAGACTACATAATGAGTGCAGTAGCCATGGAACTAACTTAGTTTAGACCCTAGGAAAAAGTGGAGCTCATGAATGAAAATATGTCTATAATTACCACAAACTATCTTAAAGTCTCCAACAAGCTATAGAAGGCACAGGTAGGCTTGTTAGAGAGACAAGCAACTGTTATCCACATTTCTTTGGAGCTCAAGCCCAAGGGCAAAGAGATGGCCCAACTCAATAAGGATCTTAAGGAGGTGGTGTCTAAGGAATTAATTAAGACTTTAGAAGATAAAGTGAAGTCCCTATAGTAGGATCTCAATGTAGCTAAAGCCTCAATTAGCTCATTGGAACAAGAAAAGAGTATCCTTAATAAGAGGGTTAATGAAAAAGAAGTAAAAGTCACTCAATTGCAGTAGAAGCTAAATGCTATCGAGGTAGAAAAGGGTAACTAGTAGGAAAACTTCAAGTACTTTGAGGAAGAAGTGGAAAAATTGAAAGAGGAGTTGGCCCAATGACCCTAGTCAGTTAGAGTTGTGGCCATGGTCAAGGAACTTTATGTCTCTTGCTAGAAGAGCATAGAAGTAGATGTGACCTAATTGAAGCTTGCATTAAAATTTATATCTGAGGTTGAGACTTTATGTGTAAAAATAGACTCCTTTGTGAAGAATATCCTACTATTAGTTGCTACAAAGGTACCTAAATCAAAGTTACTGATTAAGAAGTTATATGATACATTTGATGACACTCTATATGTAGCTAGACTTACGGACAAATGGTAAGCAAGAGGAAAGGTAAGTGAGATTCTAACTTTCAATAAATCTACATCCAAATGCAAGAATATACTTAACTTTTTGAAGGAAGGGGTAAAGGAGATCAAAGGGCACATTGAAGAATTAGTTCATTTGGAACTCCCTTCTCCTTTCCCAGATGACAACACGGTGATGATGGAAGACTAGATTAAAAAAAAATTGGTCACAAAACAAAATGATCAAACACTTTTCAAGTCCCTCATTGATTCTTCAATAGTCATTTAGGTAGATACCATTTTGAATTTAATTGAAAAATTGGAATTTTAGTTATATTCAGTGGTGTAGAACCTTCAAGCATTCTCCCACAAGGAGATGATAGAGCTAGACAGAGCTTTCCAAGCTCTATAGAAATGATAATATCCATCAGAGGTAGAGTGGGATAATTTATGGGCCACATTTCAAAAGCTCTAAGCGAGCTAAAATGGAATCAATTTTGATCAAATTTTGATTCGAGCATTTTGCGAAAGTTCTTCCATGTAGGCATAAAATCCCTGGTTAGTTACCATGAACTCTAGAATTAAAATTATACATTTTATTATATACTTGGGACATGCATATATGTTTTTTTCAGCTAAATATAGGCAGCTATATAATAGTTTGGGTCTTTTTAATTCATGGGGTCAAATGAATCTTTTTGTTAAATCCTCAAAAAGGATTTAAGACTCTAATGACAATAGATGTTGCCACTTGTCACTTCAATACTCTTTCAAAGAAAGCCAAACATCAAAGATCCTCCATTAAGTGTAGAGCTGCCACATGGATAAACAATGATTCTTTTTGGAGTCAAAGGGTTATCGGCAAATTGATGGTGTAGATCACAATGACAAATCTAACAACAAGCACTAAACCTTGAAGGAGTCTCTTTTATTAAAGAGGAGAAAAGTTTCAAGACTCAAATAAAGTGGATGATACCACTTGTCACTTTGGAACTCTTCTAAGGGAACATGAATATCAAAAGGACTCTTTTATCATGAAGCTACCATGTGTCAACATAGTGGGCCCCAAAGACCAAAAGAGCTAATAAAGCTAAAAGATTTGTGAAACAAAAAGGAAAGGAGAGTCAAATAGTTAAAATTCATGAAAGCTTCCACATGTCCAAGATTTGAGGGAATAAAATTTAAAGACAAGTGGGAGAAAAAATTAAAATATAATGGAAGAGACAATTTGCTGAAATGATTGAATTAGACACCAATTTTTTTAGCTAAAATGGTGTGCAAGTTTTAGATCTAAAATTTGTGGACATGCAGTTATAATCTATGTGAGTGGTTGCAACCCATGATGAAATTTTTGGGATATAATTAGCAGATGTGATGACCATAAAGGGTGATTGGAGAGATTCATATAAAATAATAGAAATTTTAGGAGCTAGTTTTTGAAGTATTTTTTGCTTTAACAAATGCCTCCCCTAAGAGGTTGAATTGGGTATTTTGTGTAATTTGCCTTATGTATTTTTTTATCCTATCTAACTATGAAGAGAGAGTGGTGTTCTATGCAATTATAACCTGATTTTAATTCTTGATTCTCATTTTATATTATAAGCCTTTTGTTAGTTTTACATAAATATTAAAATTATTAATTATTTGGTAAGAACACTATTATATATTATTGGAAATTTCTTTCAAAATATCTCCTAGGAGATACCTATAAGGGCCTTGGAATACATTCCATGTTGATTAAAAATGTCTTTGAAAGGTATTATATATAACCAGGACAACTTTTTATTTGGCAAGAACACTGATGCACACTATTGGAATTTTCTTTCGAGATATCTCCTAGGAGACACCTTGAACATGCACATGATTGGAATTTTATTTCAAGGTATATCTTAGGATATACCTAGAATCACCTTGGAATACCCTCCATTTTGATTTAAAATGTCCTTATAAGGGATTAGATTTAAACATGACAAAGTTTTATTTGTCAAGAACACTGATGCACACTATTGGAATTTTCTTTCAAGATATCTCCTAGGAGATACCTTGAACATGAAAATGATTGGAATTTTATTTCAAGGTACCTCCTAAGACATACCTATAAGGGAATTGTAATACCTTATATGTTTATTGAAAACTTCCTTGCAAAGCATTAGATATAAAAATGATAACTTTTTATTTGTCAAGAACACTGATGCACACTACTGGAATTTTCCTTCAAGATATATCCTAGGAGATACCTTAAACATGCACACGATTAGAATTTTATTTAAAGGTATATCCTAGAAGATACATTGAAGGTAATTTTAATATCTTCCATGATGATTGTAAATCTCCTTTCAAAGGATTTGATATAACCATGACAACTTTCTATTGGGTTCATAACCCTGATGCACATTGTTAGAATTTTCTTTCGAGATATCTCCTAAGAGATACCTTGAACATGCACATGATTGGAATTTTATTTCAAGGTATCTCTAAGGAGATACCTTGAAGGTCCTTGGAATAAATTATATATTGATTGTAAATGTCCTTACAATGGATTTGATATAACCATGATAAATATTTATTTGGAAAGAACACTGATACACACTATTGGAATTTTCTTTCAATATATTTCATAGGAGATACCTTGAACATGCACACAATTAGAAATTTCTTTCAAGGTATCCTTAAAAGTTGGGTAGAATTAAAATTAGAAAGTGGTAGGACATTGTAGTAGCTATAGGGCATAAAAACTCATATGTATTACCTAAGGATGACTTTAGGGCATGGGACCCCAACAATGTCATTACAAGGCACTTCTTCAAATTCAAAAAGGATGTGGATATGGAATATAAGAACTAATAAGAGGTGCACAAATTGATTTATATGGATGAAATGAATGATGAGGATAGAAATATGGAAAGGAAGAATATCGAGCTAAAAATGAGGATTGATAAAGAGAATAAAAAAGAGGATATTGTAAATCCCCAACTCCCACCAACTCATGGGAGCATGTTTAATGTTGACCATGAGGAAGCAAAAGAGGAGGAAGAAGACAATGTTCCTCCAATTAGGAATAGGCCATGCAAACCTATACTATAGGTTACTCCAAGTGGAAAAATCCTACCTCTGAGATCTAAGAAAGGGGAAGCTAGCAGACAACTTGGCCCCTCTCAATGTCCTACACTTGTCTCTACATATATTGAAGAAGCTACTACAAAAATCTTGGATCAACTAGATCTAGATGTCATTGGCCTTAAGGACTCTCAACAGGGAATTGAGTTATCAATGGAAGAACTACAGTCATTGGTTGGTAGGAATATAGAGAAATTTTACACAAGGTAAAATTCTACTAGAATTACCATGAGAGGAGTAGTGACTTACACTTATATAAAGTGATGAAGAAGAGGCACAAATATAGAATCTAGTAAGCTAGAGTGGTCATGAATTTTGACCAAGCAGTACCTTACACTTACATTTTAGCCACTTGGTTGTATTTGGGTGTCTTTTTTGGGCCCACGTAAACTTGTCTTAGGTATTTTTGAGCCTATAAATAGGGATTTCCCCCTCATTTTTAACCTAAAAATAATTGTTACCATAATTAATACAAGGATCCAAATAATTTGAGAGTTTATCTATAGTGTTCTCTTGTGTTTGTTCTATGATTTTTGATTATCACACTTTTATATGGGTAATAGTTTCTTTTCTGCAAGATAATTTGGTAATAACACACATTATATGCATATGTTAGCTTGAGTTTAACACTAGGTTGACTAATTTGATAGTATACTTACTCTATTTTTTTCTCATTTATAATTTAATGTGTCATGTAATTCATTGTGGGTGAGTAATTTTCAAGCAAAGTATGTTGTTATACATATACATTTCCTTCCTGTTAATCTTAAACTACATTTATTTAGCTTTGAGCATTATGCTAGAATTGGTAGATGATAGTTTCATGTGTTTTTGCCTCAAAAGTTAGTAAAATTGGTATCTTTGATCATCTTGAGCACAATATCTTTTCTACCCTACCCTACTCACTATTGGATCCACAAATGAATCCATTTATCTTACTTCATGTTGTAAATATCCATTGTTCATTTACATTTTGGGCAACAATTGGAAAAGACTGAAATAATTTTACAAAGATTAGCAAGAATAAGTGTCACTACATAAACATCTGATGTCCCTGTAATAGGGTTTACTACCAGAATTTCAAAGTGGTGATCACATCTCTATTATTTTTTCTATTTACAGTAGTAGTTGTATAAACTAATCCAACCCCAAGTCTTCCAAGACTTAAAATTGGGTTTCTTACTTTCCCCTTGTTCCTTGGTGACACATGGAGTATAATAAGTGCATCAAATAACCAAATAAATCAGTCTTTAATCAATCAATCAAGTGTCCTTGAGACACCTCGAGCTTGTTTTCAAGTCAAAATATGCTATAGTCAGGGGTCTGGGAGTCTTAAGACTTTTTCTAGGCTTGTGGAGGCTATTTGGACCATCAAATGCATGAATTATTGAGATGAATCACCTCACTATAGAGATCAATAAGGATAAATGTGAGGTTAAAATAGGGATAAAGAAACACAAATGTACATCTACAACTAGCTTCAAGAGCACTGCTACAGTCAAGTGGGTGAACCATGCCTAATGGAGAATTCAAAGGTATAGACTTTAAAGCAGGGTAATGAAATTGTTAAGAGATCATCATAGATAGATAAACTCATGTGTACTTTATGTATTGTCAAAAATCCCATATCATCTTTATACTTGGTCATAGTCTTTACAAAGGACATCACATCATGCATAGTAGTCTATATAAGATAGTTGTATTTTCATAATGAAATAATGGTGAACATGTGAAGAAGATAATAGTCTAAAAGGAATGCATTAAGTTGTGGAATTAGATCCAAACTCAGATGAATATTTAATTCCATGAAATATTCACCTATAATTGCTTAAAAGACTCATAAAATATTTTGATAATCAAGACATTGAAGCAATAATGTCTTGCATATTTTTAAAGTTCATAGTATCTTGTTATGTATGAAGAATAGTTTTAGTTTGTTCCTTAATATTTTCATCCCAAAATCTAAAAGGTTTAGTGATTGATTCTAAATTCACATATTCAGAGGAGGTAGACTCAAAATTAGAGGTCTAGTTAGATACAAGCATCCCACAACCTTCGATCATTCCAATGTTAGTCCAGATATGAATTAGATCTGAGTAGTCTGATTTCAACTAGGCGTTATTTAGGTTGTTAACATAAATCAAAGGAGATCTATTGGTATTTGTTATTTTAAGGTAACTTTATTTTCTTCCCTACCTTAATCCCTCCTTTTGAAATTTTTTAACATGGATCACTTTAGATTAATCCTCATTGTGTATATCCATTTATTTGTTTAATAATTTGGGCTTATATTAGCAAATACAAAGAAATTTACATCATAACAAATTTAGGTAGATTGTGTCACTACCATATTCCTGTTGTCCCTACAACATGATCTATTTTTAGACTAGAAGGTTGTAAGTTGTAAGCACATAATCTCTCCAAAAAAATTGAGTGAAGCCCCAAGGTGTCACTACCATATTCCTATTGTCCCTATAATCTAAAAAATGTTATTCTATTATTTGCATTACATCCTTAACACAGACACACATCAATAGTCTAGAAGGACTTGAGGATGAATTTGAATATTCCTAACCTACTATTTCCTATCATGCACTTTTAGGTATTATTACTCCTCCAAATATTAAGGTTGTCAATTTCCTCAATAAATATAAGTCAAATATATTTATTTACTCTGGGAGTACACAAAAATTCATCAATAATAAGTTGGCTACTCAAATGAACTATTTCATTTATCAAGATCCAAAATTTCAAATCCTAATTATAGGTGGGGGTATAGTCAATTGTTCCAGTAAATGCCATAGTATAAAGCTATGAAAAACTATCTATTATATTATCTTATGTTTTCTATTATCATGAATGGTGATACCATTTTTTTTAATTATAATGGCTCAACACTTTATGAACAATTATGATGAATTTTGAGTAACTATTCATGTTCATTTATTTAGAAGGAATGAAATTTGAACTATATGGTTTATTGGCTAAATCTGTATAATTAGTTAGTTTTCACTAGATGATTAAGATGATAAAAAAAAGTGCAAATTAATTATTGTGCAAGTATTTTCCATAGAATTTAAACCAAACAAGGAGTCCAACCATATTGATTTACAACTGGTGCAGTCTATCCATTTTTTGTCTTATACACCCACTTGACTCCTTTGACCTCTTTTCCTTTTGGAAGGTCAACCAATTCTCAAGTCTAATTTCTCTCTATGGTAGAAAAATGAGAATGTGCAAGCCTAGTAGGGAAACAACTAACAATACTAAGTAAAGCAAAATATTAAGACTATGGGGATAATGCATACCAAAAATAGTGTTGGAAATGCTCAAAATAAACATGCAAGAAGAGATGAAATAGTGGAGGGTAGATTTATAGCAATAAAACATAAAACTTGCATATATTACATTCACCTAAAATATTATTACATATTTTTTACAATGCACAAACATGTACAACTACAGTTGTTTAAAAGACTCACAATAGTAGAATTTTCATTTTTCATGCTTGAAATTTTCCATGTCAGGTTTTGAATTTTCCATGTTGGGATTAAAATTCTGATTTTCATCATCAAAATTTTTAGTATCTAATTTTACTTTAGCAAACTTGTATAGGTACAACTATTTACAAGACTCACAATAGCAAAACTTCCATTTTCCATGTTTCAAATTTCCCATGTTGGGCTTCAAATATTCCATGTTGGGATTCAAATTTTCCATGTTGGGATTCAAATTTTCTATGTTGGGATTTAAATTTCCATGCTATGATTCAAAATCCTATTTTCATCATAAAAAATTTTAGCATCCAATTTTACAATAGCAGAATCTCCAGCTCCATAATGATGTCATGCCTATCAAAATTTCTTTAAAAATAGAACTCTTTCATATGTGAAAAATATACTTACTGAAAAAGTAATTACTGAATATAAAATACAATCCCTGAAAAGAATAAAATCACTATTAATATTATGGAGTGAAGGTTCATTGCATCCAGAATCACCCTACCATTATGGTAGGGTGATCTTCACGTGTATTTTGATATCAATCCATGAATAAGCCAAACTTAGTTCAAACTCAATTGTCATTTTATTTGATGCTTTGGCCTTTAAAATTTCATAATAAAACTAATGTCAAAAACATATTAAATAGTCGATAGTCTATTTATATGTAAAAAATAGGTCACTCCTACATGATGACATTCCAATCAAAACTGAAGCTTTTATTAAATTATAAAATGTACCATCATTGACACCTTGGCACAATATGAATAATTCAAATGCCACCATTTTAATCTTTATCACATTACTTTAACATGATCTTGACATTGACCTAAACACAAGATTAATTTATCAAATAACACCATTTTAATCTCACATTATTTCACATGCTTAGAGATTACTTAAAAAAGGATTTATTTCTTATGATGTAACTATTGGAGATTTTTTCCACCAATGAGGATACTCAAATAGGATTTTGACATCCAATGGGAACATAAAATATATTAACCTTCCTAAATTATTAATTTCTATGAACATATAAATCATGTTAAGCGAATCTCACCATATCTAATTTAATCTCACACATTAAACACATATATTTAATTACTAATCTATGATTTAATTACTCCACTTAAATTATATGGCCCTTAATCTCACCATATTCTAAGTAGAAAGAGCGTTTAGGCATCAATGGGTCCTTTTCAGGTTATAAATTTGTCCTTTTAGGTGGTCTAGATGATTAACTATAATTTTTTAAATTTGAAACTATTAAATATATTAGTTATTAAAATTATTTGATTATAATTATTAAAAAATGTTAGCTTGAATCATCCTAACATTTATCATTTGGGTATCTATTGGTTTTACACACAAAATAAGTAATAAATAAATAATAATCAATATCAGTAAGCACTAAACAACCATAATAATCTCCATTATTTCATTACTTCAACTATCATTTTATATTATCTTATGTTTTCTATTATCATGGATGGGGCTAACATTTTTTTTGGATTGTAATGGCTCACCAATTTATGCACAATTGAGATGAATTTTGATTAAATATTCATGCTCATTAATTTATAAGGAAGGACATTTGAACTACATGGATTATTGGTTAAATCTATGTAATTGATTAGTTTTCACTAGATGATGAAGATGATAAAAAAAAGGTGTAACATAATTATTGTGTGATTATTTTCCATAGAATTTAAACAAAACAAGGAGTCTACCCATATTAAACTACAACTAGTTGAGTTTACCCATTTTTGTCTTATACACCCTATTTGACTCCTTTGACCTATTTTCCTTTTGTACTAGGGTTTACGGTAGGGCTCACTATTGTCTAGTCCAACCTAGGGTCTCCTTGAGCTCGACACACATTCTTAAAAATTGTACTTTTTTTATTATTAAAAATTGATTTAAGTATATATAGGTAGAGTACTTGCAGTTATATTTATTATATTTCTTTAATAAAATTTTAGTGTTATAATTAAAAAACCCTATTTTCTTGAATAATAGTCATGTGCTTGCTCTTTCAATATCCTCTCTTGTGCTTGAAAGGTATCTCTTATGAGATACCTTAAAGTGGAAATATATTATTGTGATTGAAAAGTATCTCCTAAGAGATACCTTGAAGGTATTATAAGGGCCTTCAAAATATCTCCCAATAATGCTTTTCTTCACACTTGGTATAAATGATCAAACTTCACTTGTAGTTCAACTCCTTATAGTTTCAATTTTTATGCAAGTTTTAGGCTTCTAGTGCTTTAATGGTGAAGCTAGCTAGGATTTAGGCTCACTTGTGCCTCAATATCTGATTGAGACTCACCTTTATATCTTTTAATTTCCAAGTTCTAATGTCTATTCCCATGTGTATCCTATTTGGCCTTCATTCGACTATCTTCTCACAACATTTTTTGTATTTATCAGAGGGTCAACCAACCATTGGCCTTTAAATTTTTATTTTCTTTCATACCATCAGATTAATATCCATGGCTTCAATCCAAGACATTGATTGCAATCCTATTCCTTTAATCTCATTAGTAATTGAAAGTCTTTAAGCTTCATTATTATGTAACACATCAAGCTTTTAGGACTCCCTTTAGTCTAGGCTAGAGATTTAGGTTAACTTAAATTTGATGGTGTCTCTACCATCAAAGATGTTCTCATGAATGTCAAATGATGTGAGCATGAACATATAATTTAAGTTCATCAAGTTTATACTATTGAATTTGAGAATGTCACTTGGTATTCTTTTTGGGCCTCCCAGGATCATGGACTTCACATGTTTTGTCAAATTAAAAGAGTGATAGCCATCAAATCTTGTAAAGAGCCTGATCATTAATCAGGTGGGCCCCCTCTTATTCCATTTGTATGACTGTATGTTTCTCTAAAGGAAATATCACTTGTTCCGTATAGGAGAAATCCACTTTCATAAGATACTTATGTAAACGCTCCCCCAAACCACCATGTGTCTCTTGCTTAGTTAATCAGATAATTCCCCACCTTAGTTACTAAGATACTTTGAAGATGCAACATGGACTTTCTATCTGGGGACCCAAAAATATTTTTATCTAAGATTGAAGCAACAACCATATGTTTCTGTGTGAGCTTAAATGCACATATGTACACCATAGAAGGCTCAAATAAATTAACAGACAAGCATTTTTTCCATGCAAAGAAAGATATAAGGGACTTAACTAATTTTTAGATGAATTAAACCCACTAAAGAATCACTTAGGGATGGATAAATGATATATAACACAAAATTCAATACCCAATTTAGGCTAGACTCAGATAACTTCACTAGTCAGGGTCTAATTGTTCTAATATAATTTTGGGCACTAACACCTTCTATGTAAAGGAACTTCTACTTGTTCCTTGCGGGAGAAATCCACTCGTGTTCCTATTTCAAACATATCTCCTAAGAAATAACTTGAAGGGAAAATATACTTTTTTGCATGTTTGGAAGGTATCTCTTAGGAGATACCTTGAAGGTATTACAAAGGCCTTCAAAATATCACCCAATAGTGTTTTCTGTGTAGAGGAAAATTCCAGGTGTTCCTTGAAGGAGAAGTCTAGTCTTTTGCCTATTTGAAAGGTATCTCCTACATGATACCTTGAAGTGGAAATACACTCTTGTTCATGTTTGAAAGGTATCTCATAAGATATGCCTTGAATATATTACAAAATCTTTTAAAATATCACCCAATATTACAAAACATTTTGAAGGTAACTCAATTTAGATTTAAAGATAACTCAAAGATTACCAATTTATCTTCATTGAACTCGGAAATGTAAAGTTCTCTAGAAACTCTTTCTTGGAAAAAATTGCACAAAATAATATGATTATCTCAAACTCAAAGTCTTGGATTTCTTAAACCATTTATACAATTGCCAAAATAAAAATTACCCTCCCTTTGGAACATAGATTTGCTCATCTATTTATACAATTTTAAGATACTTAATTCTAATAGGAATTGAGTTCTTCAATTCACATGTGTTGCATTAAAATTGGGAATTTTTGAATAACAACTTCCTCAAATCTCTCCACCATGGCATGAAATAATCAATGACGTGTAGCACTTTTTTAACTCCTTATTGGGATTGATTACAAACACTTTACATGTGGCACAAAGTTAGATAAAGTAACTTATTTTTATAAAATGACTCTGAGCAATGGAATTTTAGCCAAATTACTTAAGTTTTTGAAATTTAAAAAATTAATTTTACTTTAAAAAGTAAATCATAAAATGATATTACTTTAACATAATGATTACTACAAACAAGATTCTTTAGAGAGTGTGTATGAAGAAAGAAGAGAAAAAGAGAAGATGAAGAAGAATTACTCAAGATTTAGGCTCTAGTGAGTCTACTTCATGAATCTAGCTTCCACATTTTTCTCTATACTTTATGTGATGACATATCATTGATTGGAAAACTACATCATTTGGTTTTGCAATGAAATGTATTTCTATCTCCAATCTCAACATTTTTCTCTCTATCCTCCTGCATTGAGATTTAACTCTCTCAATCCTTAGGCCAAGTATTTTTAGTTCCTCCCTATATTTATTCAAAGCTTTGATTGACTTGGTTGTGAAATGAGTTATAGCTTTGTCTATCCACTTCTTGAATTATTCATTTAACTACTATATGGTTCTTGGAACATTATCACTGGACCAGTTACCAGTGACATCAAAAAGGGTATCTTGAAGATCAAATTTTGTACTACATGCATATTATTCTAATTTATTCATCTCCTCTTTCATGTTCGGTAATATGCTCAAATAGAAAGATAAGAGATAATATTCTTGTTTAACTTTCTTTGTAGAAGGAGCTATTTGTTCTTCAACCAATATTTTCTCACTTAAATTCACTATTACTTCTAGACTTTCCTATTGGAGTTTGGAAATACCATTCATATTTTCTAATTTAGTTCTTATTTCTTTTATTTCAACTATCTTATCCAAAATTTCTTGATGAACATCTAGGACACTTGGGAAAAGTCCATAGGCTTTTTGATTCATTTTATCTATCCATTTATCTATAGCCCTTGCCCTATCCCCTATTTCCTCTACCTTAGATATTACTTGTGGCTCAATTGGTTTTCTTGAGGTAATTTCTTGTTGGGGAAAAGATTTGACTACTTTAGCAATTATTTCACATAACTGTGCATTCTATTCCTTTAGCTTTGCCTTGGTAGCCTTTTCTTCATCCAACTTCTTAAAAAGAGAATCAATCAAAGTTTGAGTGTCTTCTTTCAAAGTATCGGTTGTTACTTCTCCAGTGGGTATTCTTGTAAAATTTAAGTCACTCCTAGTGACATCCTGTTTGCTCATTCCTTGGGGAGGAACTACTAAATAAATTTTTTTCCTGAAGATTCAATTAGTGACTTTGAAGTTGCTTTAGCTAATTTTGGTTTCTTGCCTCTTTTATGCAGAATTTTCAATAATTGAAAATCTATCTCCTCAAGATTGATCACATCCTTTGATCCAGGAGTAGTTTGTGCAACAAACCAAGATGATAAATCAGTTGACATGGAAGTGATATAATGAATGATTACCTATTTTTGGTAACTATCTTGAGCTGTCAGTTCATGAGAAGGAACTTCTTGAGTTAGAATCTCTCCTTGAGTTTCCTCTATAGATTTAGAAACTTGATTTTTAGGATATACTTCCTCAGTTGTTGTTATTTTCTCAGCCTCTATTTCTTATTCTTTGTCCTTTTCTCATTCACCCACAACCTCCTTATTAGTTTCAACTGATATCTTTTCTTGAGAAGTCTCTTGAGAAATTATTTATTGTGAAGTTACTTCTTAAGGTTATTTTTCAATTGTAGGTGGTTTGACCAAAGGACATGGTGGTGGTAAAGTAGGTGAAGTGGAAGTGGAATGAGTGGAGGTGGGAATAGGAGGAATGGGAGAAGAAATAGGAGTAGTAGAAACTAATGGTGACGTAGAAAGAGCTAGTTGTGCTAGCTCATCTTTGACCACTAAGAAGGTATCATCAACATTTTTCTTTAGCTTTAACTTCTTTATAGGAACTTGACTACTTTCTCCATGTATTATCTCTTTCCTCTTCTATCCCACTCTAGTAGTCTCATTTATCAACTCCTTCATGCAATGACCATTATCAAGTAGTCAATTACAAGTCATTGACAAAACATTTGAAGTCCTTTTTGAAATTGTTTTATCATGATTATCTCCAAAAATATTCACTGGAAGTGGAGCACTATCTCCTCTTACTATATAGAAAGCATCAATAGTAATAATACCATCCTCTTCCATGTCATTAGGAATGGCAGCTAAGTCAAATGTACATATTTTTTCAATGATCATCCTAATATTATCCCTTATTCTTACATCAAACTCATCCCTGTAATCAATCCAAAAAACTAATGGTGCTGAGATATACATATATTCAAGGGAAACTATATTCCATGCCACACATCTATAATCAAAAATTTCCATCAAAATGTGTCTAAGTGTAAAAATGATACATCTCTTTCTATACATTTCTTGCCTTATAAAATAGTGGGGCAATGATAATGGCAAATTACATAAGAAAAATTAATGGCTGCCTTGTGAGCCTTAGATTGGAAATCATGGAACTCAACCAATTGTTTGTAAAATTCCATAAGGATCCACTTGTCACTTGGATACCTTGGTATCTTGACAAGTGTTCCTAAGAAACTTCCTACTCTAAGATATGAGAAATTAATAAATTGAATGAAAATGTATCCATATAGAGAGATTGCATCCCATGCCTCATTTGATACTCTTCTATGCTTCAAAGATGTCACAAACTTATAAATAAGCTCATAGAATAAACCATAATTTACTATAATGTTATTCGTGTAGTATTCTTCAAGGACCAACTGAGGATAATATTCATATATTGGTACTATTGATAGTGTACCATTAGTATTTAACCTTGAGAAGGCTCCATTGGAGGCTACTGTATATACAAGATATGAATTCATTTTTAAATCAAATGTCTATAATACATTTTTCAATTGTTGATCCATGTTATCACTGATCATTTTTGCCCAATCAATCTTAGTAGAACTCTGAGTCACATCAATGATTCTAATATAGGCATACATCTAGGGTGAAAACCATTTGGTATTCTTTTATCCATCAATTTTTCATAAAAGCTGAATGATGTGATCCACTTCTTGAACAAAATCTAATCTGATAATGTGCTTGGGGAACTTTGAAGGTTTTTTTGTTTTCTTCAAGTAATATTTATTCATAGTCTTAATACACTCTGCTATTTTGGTTTCCGACTACTTCTCAACCATCTCCATTAAAATATCAATCACTTTTGGTGAGGTTGGGATATTTAAACAATAGTTAAGGTATTAAATATACAACCTCACAATCACATTTCCAGCAACATCTCTTACCACCCTGGTCAGATAGTCATAGTACTTAGCACATACTAACACAAACTTAGAAAATTAAGCTAAACTTGGAAAAGTTATAGCTTGAAGAATCCCACTATTGGTCATGGAGTGTAAGAGTGGGTTATTTTTAGGGGCCATTGATCTTTCTAAAATATCAATCACAGATACGTGCCCCATGTATGTGTCACTTATTTCATTGAGTTTAGAAATAATACTTGACTCAATGGGGTATCCTTCATATTCATACTTCATTTTTGGTTCTTAGAATCTTACCTTATTTGATTTTGCTTTTCCCTTCATGCTTGGTTCTAGAATCTCCTCAAGTGCTAACTCTGGGGCCTCCTCAATGATCTTGCCTTGTACTTTCAATTCCACTACTTCTTCTTCTACCCTTCTTGAACTTTTTGATCCAGACATTGGCTTTTGGAAAATTTTAATGACCTTGACAAGTGTTTTTAAAACACTCACTAACTATTCCAACTAGTTTAGAAAATTTGAATGGAGTTAACTCTTTATTCTTTGAAATATTTCTAAACAAGTTTTAGTTTCTAAGTAATTATTTTTTTTAAAAATACCAAGTATCTTGCCTTTAAGTAATAGGGCTTAGAAACCCTGAATAGGTCTTATAAGAGAATGAGCCTTAAGTTTTTTAGAAGTTCTAGCTTTTGAGAGCTAAAGACTTTAGGTTTTTAACAACAAAATACTTCAATTCAAAAGTTTGAAGTAAGTTCAAGAAACCCAAAGAAGTACTGAGGCAAATAAATCTTGAATAGGTTTTAGATGATGTTTCACTAGTTTACTTAGGGTCAAGACTTTAGGTTTACTTAAGCGAGTTAATTCAGTTCAAAAGCCCAAATTAAGAATATTTTAGGAACCCAAATAAGTATTTTTGGAGTCAATTTTTTGGTAGGAAGATCCTTTCTAGTAAAAACCCAAAGTTATGAAGGTTAAGAAACCCAAAGAAGTACTGGGGAAAGGGAAACCTGATTGATTAAGCTTTTAATGTAGTTTGGGATTTCCTACATCAGCTAATTAGGATAAGGGATCTAAAGAAATAAGTGATGGGAAACTTGAAGGATTAGGGCCTTTATGAATCAAGGTTTTTAGGGCTAGTTACTAGGTATCAAAAACCCAAAGTAAGAAAGAGGGTTTGGTAAACTCGATTAGGTAGGGAAATTAGAAAAATAGGGCTTACGTGAAGATTTTTGATTTTAAAGTTTTTAACATGAATAAAATGTGATAATAAAATTTTAAGATTTCAATTTTTTAATTAAAACAATAACTTTTACCAAGAATTTTAAAGAGAAAACAAAGAAAAACCACATCGATAGTCAAAAAACTATGGTGGCATGAGACAAAGAAAATGAGGATAAAACAACTTGAAAGAAGTGAAAAAGAAATTGAAATTGGTTTATTAATAACTTACCTCAACTACAAATGGGTCAAGAATAAAATTTCTTGAAATTGCTCCAGAGAATAAAAATGCATGGCTCGGGATTCGTAGGGGCTATTACTTGTTTGAATGACTTGGAAATGAGGCAGAAATAAGGTATAATTTCTTGGATTTATATAAATGTTAATTCATTTATTGTAAGTGTGGAAAATCCACATCAGCTCTTACTTCCCTTTTTAATCAGGCTCTTTGAATTACTTTACTTATTTTAAGTAATGAAGTAAAGCACTTTTGGAATATCGATTTGGTCTAGGTTGATGATTAATTTGGGTTCATGAAATGTAACTAATTTTACTTATGAATTTAAATAAGTAAAGCACTTTTAAAATCCTGATTTATCCTATAGAATGTTAGTTAGGTTTTCAAGATAACTTAAATCCTTTTATTTTTCAAGTAAAGTAACTCAGGAAACCCGATTAGAACTAGGGAGTGTTGGTTGGGTTTTTAGGGCTACTTAACTTATTTAGTTTGGTAAGTAAATTAATTTGAGAAAATTGAATTGGTCTATGAGGATTGAATCTAGTTCTTAGGACAACTTAACTTATTTTTAAGGAAGTAAAGTAACTTAGAGAACTTGATTTGCACTGCAAATGAGCTAAGTTACTTTTAACTTGTTTTAAGTGCTAAAGTGGATGAGTAAAAAGATTTTAGTGATGTTTATAATAAAATTCCTTTATTTATTTGGATTAATTTAGGATCAACTGAGGAAACTAAACAACAAATTAAAAACAACACTAATATAACTCAAGTTCTTTATTCAAGAGATTTGATTCAAGCAATGTAACTGACACACACAAGAACAAAATGCAAAAATTAAAAAAAAAAAGGGGTTCCCCAAAATCTTTAAGTGTCAAATTTTGGGGACACCACAACCAAAACAGGCATGAATGATCTCAAAATTGGAAAATATCACTTAGCAATGTATAACCAAAAATAGGCATGAATGATCTCTGGGAACAATGTACTCTTATGAATGATTGAAACATGTCTCCTAGGAGATACCTTGAATGTACTTGTTGATGGGCATTTTGACACATCCTAGAAACATACTTCCCCTCATTTCTCTCCTTTGAAAAAAAAGTCTATGGATTCCTTTGCCCATCAGATTATAGTTGCTGGTGCACATAATTTATTTTCAATTTGGTTATACTTTATTAGTTAAATTGCAAGTTAATGTATATATTACGAAGATTGAATATGTATTTTGTATTTTAGTTTAGAATCAACATTTGTTGATACATTTAATCACTATTCAAACACAAAAAAATTACATGAACTGATGTAATATGCAACTTACATTTTACAAAAGATTAATATTTAAATCATTTCAATTACTTTATAGAATGTCTTTGGGTGAAAAAAGAATTACCACACTTAAAAGGTAAAAGGTGACCTCACTCAAAAAGAATTTGGATAAAAGGTAGAATAAGGACTCACTCCAAGATAATTTGGATAGAGTAACATATAAAATACCAAAACTAAAATTAAATCCACATAAACATCTTCCATTTTATGGTGGTGACAAAATTCCTCTTGTTGATTGGTATTTTGAATTGTTTATTCTGCCAAACATGCATCTAGATATATACTTATTTATCACTACATTGAGAAAAGAATCTTCTCCAGTTGGAATAATCCTAGCCTATGATAAGGATGAACTTGAATATGCCATTTAATTCCAATTGGAAGTATGGAATGGAGAAGAGGGAAATATTCGTCGAGATACAACTACTTTCACTAAATTTACACCTAGTAAAATGGAGTTGACAAAAAATAATATTTCTCTTTCTTGTGAAACATTTGGGTTTCATTTGAATAACTATGACAACCTTCAAATGTCTGAGTTGATAGACAAAGATAATTTGTTCAATAGAATACAAAACATGTTGAAATAAAAACATGAACAAAGGGCAAAAAATTCTTCTACTTGCCACCATGCAAACATGTATTTAAGATACCCTATAGACATGAGAAAATCAACATTGAAGAAAACAAGACAAGAAAGGGAAACATATTTGTATGAATAATTCAAAGAGGCCATACAAATACTCATATGAATGGAAAAAAATAAGATCGAACAAAAGGTTGAAACACTTTTGTTGACACAAACTTCTAATGAGACACACAGTGAATTCTTTATATGGTATATTTCCTCTAGTAATTATGTCTTGAGCATTCATGTAAAACTTTGTGAATTGGGGGATGTAAATATCAAAATAATAAATCTCAATGAAAGAGGGGTGAATTATATAATTTATTCATTTGTAAAAAATAATGAGGTTCCAATGAAAGATGCTATGTTAATTCTTTTTAATCTAATCAACTGTGACTATTTTATTGAATCAAAGGAAGTCCTAGAAGATATGATGGAGAAAAAAACCATAAGTTCAAAATTGTAGATGGCAAACACATAATTACAACACAATAGATAATTATTTTAGAGGAGGACTACAATACACAATCATTGAGAAATAAATGTTCTTTTAGAAGGGCAAGATTTATGAAAACTTATACTCCATTACATATTATGCACAAAATATGTAATCAATATAATGAAGTCAATGAAAACTTATACTCCATTACACTTTTAGAAAGAGTTTGATATTCACATGACCTTATCAAATTGAGAATTTGGAAGAAAAAGATGGAAGAAATACATGAACAAGATAAACATTTGTTCACACAAATAAACTATTCAACACAACAATTATAGGAGAGAAAATGACTTCTTTTCATGGAATAGCCTATTTGGGATTGTTTTGATAAGGTAGTTGATTTATTTTAAATTGGTATTTTACCTATTTTAGATAAGCAAAATTTAAATTTAATTGGTACAATAGTAATTATAAATATTCAAGGGCTTTCAGACAAACAAAAAGTAGAACTAGCAAATTTATTGAAAAAATGGTTTATTTCCTTCTTGAAAACCCCTAGGTACAATAGGATGGATAATTGGTACAAAAAGGTTAATTTGGAAAGTAACATATTATCAAAAATTATAGATTATTTCAACAACCATGATATGACACTACCACCAGACCAAACAATCACACCTGAAGAGGTAAAGGAGCATTATAAATTTTTTGAAAAAAGGTTTGACGATTTGTGTGTCCTAAATGAAAGTATTTCAAAAAAAAAAAGGCTGGGAGTCATTATCTCAAGATTCATTAATCATATTGAAAATTTATCTACATAATGATGGAGGCCAACTTGCTAGGATAGATACAAAAAGATTCAGTTGTCATTATAGTCCCCTTATCTTTGGCCATCCATTTTAGAAGATTTTAGTGAAACTTTCATTCTTGGTGTGAACGTTAATTTGATAATTATTTATCTTTTGAATCTCACTAAAGTTTTGAAACAAGAAATTATTTACCTATTTCTTTAGGCACTGATTGAAAAAATTATTGTTAGGGCTTTCAATGTATTCATCATCCACATCATAGAACATTATCCTACCATTCAAGCCTCTCTCAAGAATCTGCATGTTGGTTATTTCTATTACATGCAAGATACAAGTGTCATACTATGGGGTCTAGATAGCTGTGGATTCGATTGGACACATATTATAGGTATCAATTTTTGTCAAGATCTAGCTCATTTTTAGCTACCAAGTTTCCACGTCCATTTTCAACAAAGTAGATTAGAGGATGGTTTTGACATCTACAAAAAATACCAACATTTCAAATTATTGGATCATAAAAAACAAAAAGGCCATTCATAAATGATCTATATATCATCTTTTGGGAGACACTTAGCTCTACTTTCAATGATCTGAATGTATGTGACATCCTAAGGGTATATACAGGAGCTGGATTGGTGTGTGTTTGTATAAACTTAAAAAGAAATTTATCTTGCATTACAAAAAAATAAATAACAAATGATTTTTAATGTTCAATTTCAAATTTGTTTGACAAATTTAGAGAAACCAATACAAGAACAACTGCTTTGATTAGTACCAGGTGCATAACATTTTTAATTTTTTTATAATCATGCTTTATTTTCTAAATATAACATCTTAACAATATTTTGATGTATATGCTTTATTATTCAAACCTAACAACTTAGCAATATTTCATTGTGTATCACTAACGACATTGCATACAAGTGAGAAAATAATAATAATAACAAAAAATCATATCAATGAACATGACACATCGCAAGATGAAGGTAAAATATTAAGATCATGCATATTTTTTCAATTATATAATGTTTTATTTATCGACGATTCATAATACTGACAAAATATTTATTCATCTATTTTTGTCTCAATTAAAATATTACACAATGCATCTTTAACACTTTGTGTCTACAACACAACCCATGACACAACGTTGCAGGTTGGTGCCTCCATAAAAAAACACAAGGTAAAGCTTTACCACAAGACACATTTTTAAAATACAAATATCAAATCAATTTATAATGATAATTTTTAGTTACTATATTATATAATAATTTTTAGGGAATAAATAACCAAAGTTTCAATGAAAGAGTGAACCGATACAAACTACAAAAAAAAATAAAATGTGAAAACCCCTTTCAATAAATGCATAATTATATAATTTCATACAAGTCTAGAATATATTATTTAACTTTATTTATTTAAACACATTAATTTTAATTTTTTCTTCATGAACAGGAGATTGTAGAAGACAATAAAATATAGACTTGCATTAGCTTGGGATTTGAAAGTTTGGTTCATTTTATTGTTGTGTAGACTGATTGTGGTTGTATTTTCCCATTAAAATGTTGTTTACAAGTTTAATTTACCTATTACATTGTTGTTTACATGTTTAATTTATCTAGTTTAAAATAACACAATATATGTTATACTATGTATTCAATACAATAAATTTTGATGTAGAGTATCCATGACAGTGTTTTTTATATAAAAAATAAAAATAATAAAGTATATTGACATGCTATAAATAATTATATTTCTATTGATTCAAATAGTTTTAATTTGATGTGTGTTATTGGAAGTATATGAATGGGATTCAACTATTAAGGTGTATTACATTTTGATTTGAATTTAGTGATAGTGAACTACAACTTAGAAGAGTAAATCTTATTTTATTTTCTGTTATGGGATGCGTAAACATATAAATATGTTTTGGTATGCATAAGAGTTACAACTAATACTTTCATTATTGTAAAACTATTAATAGATGTTGGTTGACCAATGTTAAATCCCTATCAACATCTATGAGAAATGAGTTATGGCTAAACTAGACTAATTTTGATTATGATACATTCATGGTCAAGTTATAAGGATTAAATATGAATTTTTATATGTATATTTGTGTTACAAAACTGGAAATAGAAATGGTACATCCATGTATAATGAGTATTATATTTACAAAGTGCCTAAGCATGTACTTATTTTTATATGTGTTTATATGAATCTTTATAAGATTTAAATAAATGCAAAAAAAAAAATGAATAAAATGAAATGCATTATGTTTTTATGTTACAATAAGAAATGTAAATCAAAATCATATCAACGACTAGTCTAGTAACATGTAAAACATTTTCTTAAAAAATTTCATGCTTTATCTCTTAGAATATAATATTGTTATTAATAAATGATTCATTTCTTTTTTAACAAATTGTAGACATTTTGAATGAGCTAAAACAAACATCTAAAAAACTATTGATTTTGGAGTTGGATGACTTATTATTTATTGTGCACAAAATAAAAGATATGGAAATGAATGATACAGGATAAAAATAATATTATAAAATTGAAAATATGTCATACTACATTTGAGATCATTCTAATGAAAATTTGAAGGTAGCACTGCAGTCTTTTTCTTACGTTGGCATTTGGTCAATGATAGAGGACAATCATTTGAGGATACTCATTCAAGCCATGGGTTACACAAGTTCAAATTTTATGTTTGTTTGAGGAAAAAAATATTCTAAGTCATTCAATATAAATAGAAAAAAATTATTAGATGAAGTTATTTTTAAAGGGACCTTCGGAGATGATTTTTCAATTGCCAACATATTGTTCATTGATTGTAATTCTCAAAATTGTGTTATAAATAAAAAATTGAAAATGAGTTATGTTATGTCAAGTAGATATACTGGAAATGAAATTTAGAAAGATGAAAAGGATTAGAGAATCAAAATGATGTCAATCATCACATTGTTGGGAGAAAGCAAAAAAATCACGCCAGCATTTGTGAACCAATGTTTAGAGAGATGTAACTTTGCATGATTGTTTCAAGTGTATTTACTAATTATAAATTATAATTATAGTAATAAACATTATCATCAATTTTATACAAATCAATTCTAATTTATTTCAAAAATAGTTATGAATTAATTTTAAAATAATCGATTCTAATTTAGAATTACTTTGCTCTAGTTATTAGTGCAATTTGATTTATGGTTGGAGATTCCATAAAATTATTGAATTAGTATATTGACACTTACTTAATCAGATGATTTTCCCACTGAACAACAAACAAATTATTATCATTGAGATATTTTATTATGTAGATGAACTAAATTCAAGCTTAATATGTTTTCATCCATAATTTGGCTAATCAAATGGTGCCATGTGTCCCAACTATAGAAGCTACTTCAAAGGATCAATGATCAGTATGAAGGCCTAGAAGGGTGCCACGAGTTTGAAATAGTCTAATCTATTCAAAATGATATGCTCCCAAATGGTTTGAAATAATTTATTTTTTTTGGAATGTAGAAAAGTTACATGATATTTATGGAGAAAATATTCTCCACTCCACTTTAGTGGGTATAATTTCAAACTATTTGTTATCTATGACCCAATTTAATCGAAATGATCTATGCTCAAATGATTTGAAGTAGTCTAATTTATTTGGGAAAAATAAATTTATTTACTTTTGAAGAAAATTTTCTTCTGAATCATTGACCATTTTATAGATATAGGTCTAAATTATTCAAAATAACCCTATTTACTCAAAATGATCTATACCCAAATGCTTTGAAATAGTTTAATTTATTTTTAATATAACAAATTTATTTATGGAGAAAATTATTTTCACTCCACTTTAGTGGGTATAAGTCCATTTTATTTAAAATAGACTAATTTATTCAAAATGGTCTATTTCCAATGGTTTTAAACACTCCAATTTATTTAGAATATATGAAATTTATTTTTTGGAGAAAATTTTCTCCACTCCACTTTACGGGTTATAAGTCCACATTATTCAAAATAGTCTAATTCATTCAAAATGATCTATGGCCCAAATGGTTTGAAACAATCCATTTTATTTAGAACATAAGAATTTTTTTTGGAGAAAATTTTCTCCACTCCACTTTAGTGGGTTTGAGTCCAAATTATACGAAATAGTCCTTTAGTTAACAAATTTAGATTTGGTTATATTTATGACTAAACTTGAGATTTATGTTATTTCAAGATAATAGAATGCTACTTAGTTAGATGATAATACATGATTGCTTACTATGAACTAGATTAAAGTATGCATTTACATTTTTTAGCATATTAATGCATTGATTCAGTTATATATTATTGCTTATGGTTATTATATGAAAATATCTAACTACCTATGTATTATGAGGTGGATGCAGAAGAATTATTAATTTGAGCATATCAGATGGAGAACATCATTAGAGAGGATTATGTAGATGGAGACATCACTGGGCAACAGATAGCTACTGAAACCCTACACACACCATGCTAGTTACTCATGGTAGAAAATGAATTTTAAAATGATTGCATTGATGTTTGTTTCAATTGTTATTTTTTGTGTTTTCTTGAGTATGTATATATATATATATATATATATATATATATATATATATATATATATATATATTCCCTTGTGTGCTTACCCTGATATGCCATTAATAGCGTAGAGGCAAATTTTTAAAAAAGGGGTAAAATTTAATACATGTTATTATTCATGATTTTACCATTAAATTGCTAAATCATAATTAAATGTTAAATCAGTTTAATATGAAATTAGAATTTCATATTAAAATATTAAAGGGGAATTATTTTAGAAAAAAAAGAGAAAAACATTGAAATTAGAAAAAAAAGAAAAAAAATAAAAATTTAGAAAAAAAGAGGAAAAAAATAAAAATTTAGAAAAAAAAAATTAAATGTCTTAAAATTAGAAAAAATAAAAAGAAAGCCAAAAACAAAAATCTAAAAAAGAATTAGTATCTATTTTCTATTTAAGATAAATAATTATGGAAGAAAGGGGGGAGACAGTTTTAACATTAAGGAAGCATGACTTGGGGAGAAAGCGTAGTCCATCTGGTTCCATCAAAATGCCATTAATGAGGTAGGCAATATTATTGAAACTTTATAAGATTTCTATATGAATTATGAGAAATATAAGACTGGGTGTTTGCTATTAAATCTATGATGCTATATAAATTATTCACTCAGACTTAGATCCCTTTTTAATTGGTATGTGTAAGCGATTCATTTAGTTTACATATTTTACCTTTATTTTAAAATTAATAGATTTTCTAGAATATGTTAAATAGCGATTCATATATTATATGAATAATAATTCTGATAAAGAACATCAATTATTTTTAGCAACATAAAATGTTAGTGATTTAGTTGGGGCGATTTGAGTGTATACAGCCAATAAAATAATTAAAAAATATATTCATATATACTTCCGGCAAAAGAGTGATGCCATACGGTGATTATGACATTTGAAGATATAAAGGAAAAAAAAGAGAGACTTTTTTGTAACATGTATATATCTATTACATAATTACATAGGGCCTAAATATGTTTGATCTGCTATGTGCAGATAATTTTTAAAATGAAAGCTTTAAATAGTATATTCATAATCGAATATATATGGTATATATAGATAGTGAATAATGTAATTCATGTTTTAAACTATTATTCATCTAGCATGGCATCACCATTCAAAACTAGTCTTTATTTTGCACATCATAAATCTGGTTATAAATTATCACTTTTCCAGTAGATTTCAGTATGGCATCACATTTATTCAGATCTCCTTCTAGACGTTTACATACATAAGAGGATTTATATATATGAGTCTTATTTGATCTGCCATAATAGACTATTAATCAATGATAAAATAGTAAAAACAATTAACATGGTAGACGTGCTTAATAGGGCATCGAACTATATATCTATTTTCTTTTGACCAACAAAAATTGTGATAAAAATAATTATTTTATCTAGATATTCCCTATAGGTGTTAAGAAAATTGAACATAGTAAATTAAAATGATAATGATATGTATAAAAGCGATTGGGTTTCAATTACATATAACTGGTTTTTTGAATAATCAACAGTGGGCCTATATGAAAATATTTATAATAATATATTATAAGTGCTTCCTGAAAACTTCAGCCAACTATATATTAAATACTTTGGCATTGATTTTTAAGCTTGATATTCAACATTATTCACTCAATATTATTAATATAAGTGTTGACATGTTATATTTGGGAGTGGCTCAATGTCGATATATTACAATATTAGATTACAATCTGAGTCTATCATGGGTGAAATTATAATATCATGTTACGCTTAATCTTTGATATTCATATTTTGATTTTTATACCTATATTAATTAGGCATCAAATGCAATATTGAAATTATTCTTACCTTTATAAATTTTATATTGTTTTAGTTGACATTGAAAACAAATATATATATATATATATAAAGCTTAGGGTCCCATTCTTCCAATTAGTTGAGAGTTGTGAAAATTTTTATAGGTGTGATGAATAACAAAAAATTACAAAATTGATTGGTTAAAAACTTAGTAAGATTTCCATAAGTAACTATATATATATATATATATATATATATATATATATATATATAACAAATATATATATATATATATATATATATATATATATATATATATATATATATATAAAGCTTAGGGTCCCATTCTTCCAATTAGTTGAGAGTTGTGAAAATTTTTATAGGTGTGATGAATAACAAAAAATTATAAAATTGATTGGTTAAAAACTTAGTAAGATTTCCATAAGTAACTATAGTTGTAGCTAGAATGCTATTGTATAACTCAAATGTTGACTAAAAGTTGGCTAAATTTAAAGAGCTTAAGAAAGCCTTACTTCTGCTAGATGTTTTACTTAAACCTAGATAATAGGTAAACATATCTTTTGTATGGAAATGTTATTGAAAGAAATCTATAATTGTTTATCTTTTGTATGTATAATACTACATAATGCGCTACAAGGATAATTGTTTATCTTTTGTATGGATCAGTTGAGCCTTGAAGATTATATGTTTGGTGTATGAATTGATATGTAGTTGGGAACTTATGATAGTATAGGATATCATAGGGTATTACAGTATCAAAGTATATTGTACCTGAGTGGTACATACTATAATTATTATTCCTAAACTAATATCTAAATTTGATTATTTTACTTTATAAATGTTGGTTATTACTATGGATAATGTGTGTTATTACAGTTGGTAAGACTTGTGTATCCGTGCATGCAAAATTTTAGAGTTTAGCTAATGTTATGCTGGTATGTTATTCTATTCTGTGGGAACAATGACATGTCTTATATAGTTACTTGTATAACATTTTTGTTTCCATATATTTGAGACTACTTCATATGATTGATTGTGGAAAACTGGTAGTTAAGTATTAGAACACTGGACTGTGGTAGTATGGGTTTCCATAAAGTGTAGACAAATGAAAACCAATTATATTATTAAATTGTATGTTTATCCTAGTGGTATATTTTTAATTATTATTTTTAGTATGGAATAGAATATAATGAAAGATTCACACATATGTTTGATGGACTAAACGTATATTGTTATTACTCCTATGTATAACACGTCATGTGATGCATTTTCTAGTAGGATGTAAGTTGTTTAATCTTGTGGTTGAATTTTACTTAATCAATTTATATTGCTAATACTAAGTAAGAAGTGAGACAAATTTTATAGGTTTATTGGCATTGCAATGTTAGATGAAGGCAGTCTGATCAAGTGGTGTGCATGAAATTGATAAATCTATAGATTACTTTTATATTACTTTTTGTAAATCTTTGGGCCAAAGTATCTTTAGTGAGACATTATCATTTCATGAGTATAATTTAGATGTTTGTGTCATATCTTTTAATAGAATGAATTTCTATGGTACACTGCATGTTTACTTAATTAGAAATCATACAATACATGGGTACTTCCTAGTTTTTTTAGATTCATGTGCTTTCACTATCCAACCATCCATGAAGGGAGGGCCATTCTCTGATGGGATTAGTGTTGGGGATCGTTCATCCATGGTTGGTGTGGAAAAAAATTCAAATGATGCTCTCCCTCTCCATAGTAGTACTACTTATCAAGATGACACTTGAGTTCCCATAAATACTTGAAGTTTGGGAACTATGCTCTGGAGTAACCAAGTATCTTATTTGTATATTGTGTTATATTGTACTTATCATTGTAAAGTAGTCATGAAGAGTTGTAATTATACTTTAATGCACATTGATAGTGGTGATTGTGTATTTACATAATTTGAGTTTAAAGTGTTATAATTACTGAGTTTTCATTCTCTCATGATGTTAGAGATCTGCATTTTGTGATCGAAGAATTTGGCTCAAGAGAGGATGGTTAATATGGTGTTAGTTTTAAAATGAAAATAAAATGAAAGAAATGCACTAAATAGCATAACATCTCTAGGCTTAGACACTAGGGAGAGATTAGTTAACAAACATGAATAAAACACACAACTAAAATGCAAAAGAAACCCTTTTTTACCTTCCTTGGATGCTCCAAAATGCTTATTGTACTAGTTTGCTCAGTTTGTGCTCATGAAGTCTTTGGAAATGAAAGCTTGGCTACCTCCATCTCTCCTTCTAACCTTTGGATTATGGCTTGGCTTAGCTTAGAATCAATTTGACATGGTAATACTAATTGCAATGGCTTATTGAAGATATTTATGCATTATAAATTTGAACCAAAATAGCTTAGAAATGATGTTCATGGCTTCTCTATTTATAGATTTTTAAGAATGATCAGAATCAACCTAAACCATCCATCTTAAGATTGAGATGTGTGATTGAAGATTAATTCAATTTTTAGAATTAATTGTATAATTATCCTCATCATGACTGTTAACCAATTTTTTCCCACGAGCAAAAAATCTTGGTCAACCTCTTCCCTTGCTTTGAAATGCTAGTCTCTTTCAAGTAGTGCTTGGTTCATCCATTTTCAAAGTTATTTAGCTTTGGTTCAATGGATGATTCAAGCAGAATGGACCCGATGAACCTTACCAAGGACGGTGACGGGCCTGCGAATGTCAAATTTAGCAGAACAATTTAGCCGTTGGATCTCAAGAAATGACGCTCGAGAAGCTGTCAATTTCAAGAGGATGGAATATCTGTTGGTTTTCAAAGCTTGATGGCCGGATGAGTGTCAAATTTAGCAGAATAGAATGGCTTTTGTTTCCAGCTGAGAAAGTATTGCCAAGGAGCCCAGAATGCAGCAACCTGCTGAAAGTTCACCCCTGGGGGCCAAACAAGCTAGATAGGGACAAAATTTGATAAAAGACAAGAGGACATACACAAAATGAGCAAATAGTTAAGTAAAAATGGCACCAATTTGAAGAAGTGACTCTAGTAGGTGAAATAGTGCCAGTGAATTGATTATTTGGGATGCAAGCAGCTAGCAAAGCAACCAATTTTCTCTATTTTTCATTAAATGAGAAGGCAAATCACGTATTGACCTTGACAAAGGCAGATTTCAAGGGGACGAGGCAGACAGCTTATTAATGCTTTAGAGCGACTTGTTTCTTTTCATGAACAGGTGCGATAGGCCATTTGTAAGAAAGGAGCACCAAATGAGCCTCTTGACTTTTCTATATATTGGCAAATTGGTCATTTTGTAATCATATTTTCATGGTTTTAGCCAGGCGCAACCCTGCTAAAATTTCACCTGAATCAAATAAAATGCAATTTTTTACCTCCATTTAGATAGATGTTTCAGAGTATGCCTTGAGTGTTTGTCTGTGTCTAGTCATTATTTCTTGATGCTCTCACAAGTTCAACACTAGTAGACTTGTTATCTACAAAGTGCCATCTCTGCAGCTGAAAGGAGAAGAGCAGTATTTGATAAGTGCAAAATAGAAGAAGTTGCTACATAAGTGTGCATCTCACAGCACCTTTGGTGATCTCTTTCTTTTTTTGTATCTTCCATTAAGGCCTCCCTACCAGTTTCCAGTAGCCTGGTCCTTCTGCCAAATGTGTAGTGTATGTATGTGTTTGTCTGGTTTCAGTGTGAGTGTGTGAAGGTCACCTTATTTTGGTGCATCACCTCTTTAGAGTAGTTTGTTTTCCTATATCTTTCTTCCCTTTTCATCCCCTTCAGTTTATATAGCCTATATATATACCTGTATGTATTTGCACTCCCTAAAACAAACAAGATACACTAGAGGGAACTAGCCCTTACCTAGAGACTCTTCTCTCTTGCTTCGCCATCCCACAGGCAAGAGAGGAGTTTCCATGTTGCAGGGATTGGGCAGGAACCTATTTTCCTGCCACTAGGTGCACTTTCTAGTGTCAACAGTTTTGGCACGGCCGGTGGGACACATAGTTTGATAATGCAGTAAGATATCAAGATTGATGTTGGTCTTGTTACAACAAATTTCAAGTTTTCTAGCATCTGGCAACTCCACTGGTAAGAGCTTCAATTTTCATATTAAGACCAGTCTAACTTTCGATGCCTAAAGTCACCACATGATCCACTAATAGGGGTGTCCCTTTTGAATTTATTGAATTACCTCTCAACTCAGTAAAGCGACTGAGGTTCAAAGGGACTCATCCTTATTTAGCGAGTCGTCTTCCCAGTCTAGTTACAGGTGCTTCATTCATAGGAGAAGTACCTCGTTTGAATTCCCTTATAGCTATGGCATTACCCTTTGTGAGCTTTCATGGTCAGAGTCCCTTGAACCTCCAGCGTTATGACCCAATTCCAGGACCAGTCCTCAAAAGTGTGCCTCCCTTTAATGGAGAGGCACTCGTTATAGCCATTGAGCACATCAGGAACGTTTCTAATCTCGTCAACATTCATAATGTCATAGAGGAAAATGTCGCAGTAAGATTGCTGGCTTTGTCTCTTGAGGGCAAGGCTCTTGATTGGTACGGGACTTTGCCTACAAATTTAATTCAATCCTAAAATGAACTGGGTATTCAGCTAACAGATCATTTTGGGGAAAAGAGCGATGCCATCTCGCTTTCTAAGCAACTAACAACCATAAAGAGAGCTCTGCATGAGTATATGCAAGACTTCAACATGCAGTTTCAAAAGACTTGGGATAGAATTCCCATCCTATTAAGGCCGACTCCCAGCTACACTTTTTTGTACTATTTAAAAGCATTAAACAGCGACATTGCAATGATGATACAATCTATGGGAGGGCATAAATTGCCTGCTGCTTATGACATTGCCATAACAGCTAAAAATTGCTTAGTTTAGGCTGGGAAAATCACCCCTAGGCCTCACATGCCACTTTTCCCAGAATTGCTACCCCTAATTCAAACCATTGCTCCAGGAATTACTCCGTTGCCTACCATCAAAAAACTAGTTGTTGTCCCATCAAATGAGATTCAAGAAGTTAGGAGGTTATTGCAGAGTATGTCAAGTGAACTCATTGCCATCAGAAGGTAGCAAGCTCAAGGCAACAGATCGAATCAGGGATACCAACATTATGGTCAATCCCTTAGACCCCATTTTCAAAATTATAGTCAAGGACAGGGTCAGCTTACTCAGACCAGACCTTTCCAAGGCTACAAGCCAGGTGCCCCTCCACCATCTAAAGCAATGGTGCCCATTCAGAATAATCTAGTGTAGGAACAACCAAGTTGTTCAACCATAGGATATGGTCAGGAGCAAGCTATTTATACAAATGAGATGATGGGTTGTTACCCAAATGTGTTGGACAATCAAGCAACCACTCATTCCCACGTCTTTGAGGCTCCAATGCAACCCAACACAAGCAACAGTCAGAGTCAGCCTGACTCTACTGTTATGAACCACTTGGAAGGTGAGTTTTGTGCAATCAATTATGTGGGTGTTGTAGACAATCAAGCTGATTATGTTGCAACCAACATAAGATCCAAAGGGAGAGCTATGGAAGAAACTCAAGCAGCTGTTCAAATAGCCACACCATCTCTTCCACCACAGGCGAAGCAAAAATTCCCAAATTTTAGGCTACCAGTCGTACATTCAGCTCCCTGGCCTATGCGTCAGAAGGTTGTAAGTGACCCCAAAGAAAATACGGAAGGGAGTGATCTTCATATCAACATGGAAAACCAGATGAAGGAACTGCACACAAATATTTCCTTGTGGGATCCATTATCGAGATTGGATGTGTCAAATGAAAGAGATGCTAGAAGCTTTCCCTTTGATCTAAGAGGGAATCAAAAATACCTGATTAATTGTATATAGTAGGTTGCTTTCAGTTTTCTTTCCTTGTTTCCCCTAAGTGTTGTTGCATAGGTAGTAGTTTTCTTAGTCTTGCGTGTGCTTTCTTTTCTTGGAGGTAGATCTGTGTGTCTAGTTCTAAGTTTTAGCAGAGCTGTTGCTAGTTTTCAAGGTTACTATTTGACTCCATGCCCAATGGATTTTCAAGGCAGCTAGTCTTTATGCGTAGCAGGCATGCTTCCCCTGTGAGTCACCAATTTGTTAACCGATTTTTGCCCATAGAAAAAAAATCTAGGCCAACCTCTTCCCTTGCTTTGAAATGCCAGTCTCTTTCAAGTAGTGCTTGGTTCATCCATTTTCAAAGTTCTTCGGCTTTGGTTCAATGAATGATTCAAGCAGAATAGACCCAATTAACCTTACCAAGGATGGTGACGGTCCTGTGAATGTCAAATTTATCATAACGGTTTAGCCGTTGGATCTCAAGCAATGACGCTCGAGAAGCTGTCAATTTCAAGAGGATGGAATATTCATTGGTTTTCAAAGATTAATGGCTAAATGAGCATCAAATTTAGCAGAATAAAATGGCTTTTGTTTCCAACTGAGAAAGTATTGCCAAGGAGCCCAAAATGTAGCAACCTACTGAAAGTTCACCCCTGGGGGCCGAACAAACCAAATAGGGACAAAATTTGATAAAAGACAAGAGGACATACACGAAATGACCAAACAATTATGTACAAGTGGTGCCAATTTGAAGAAGTGACTCCAGTAGGTGAAATAGTGCTAGCGAATTGATCATTTGGGATGCAAGCAGATAGCAAAGTAGCCAGTTTTCTATATTTTTCATTAAATGAGAAGGCAAATCCCATATTAACCTTGACAAAGGTAGATTTCAAGGGGATGAGGCGCATAGTCCATTAATACTTTGGAGTGACTTGTTTCTTTTCATGAACAGGCATGATAGGCCACTTGTAAGAAAGAAGCGCCAAATGAGCCTCTTGACTTTTCTATATATTGTTGAATTGGTCATTTTGTAATCATGTTTTCATGGATTTAGCCAGGTGCAACCCTGCTAAAATTTCACCTGAATCAAATAAAATGTAGTTTTTTACCTCCATTTGGATAGATGTTTTAGAGTATTCCTTGAGTGTTTGTCTGTGTCCAGTCATTATTTCTTGATGCTCTTATAGGTTCAACAACAATAGACCTATTATCTACAAGGTGCCATCTCTGCAGCTGAAAGGAGAAGAGCAGTATCTGATAAGTGCAAAATAGAGAAAATTGCTACATAAGTGTGTGTCTCACAGCACCTTTGGTGATCTCTTTCTTTTTATGTATCTTCCATTAAGGCCTCCCTGCCAGTTTCTAGCAGCCTGGTCCTTCTGCCAAATGTGTAGTGTATGTATGTGTTTGTCTGGTTTCAGTGTGAGTGTGTGAAGGTCACCTTATTTTGGTGCATCACCTCTTTAGAGTAGTTTGTTTTCCTGTATCTTTCTTCCCTTTTCATCCCCCTTAGTTTATATATCCTATATATATATACCTGTATGTATTTGCACTCATTGAAATAAACAAGATACACCAGAGGGAACTAGCCCTTAGCTAGAGACTCTCCTCTCCTGCTTCACCATCCCACAGGTGAGAGAGGAGTTTCTATGTTGCGAGGAGAGGGTAGGAACCTATTTTCCTGCCACTAGGTGCACTTTCTAGTGTCAATAGTTTTGACATGCCCAGTGGGACAAACAGTTTGATAATGCAGTAAGATATCAGTGTCAGGATGCGAAACACCGGAAGCATACAATTGATTACCAAATACCAAGCAACTTAATATGCAGAAATTAACCAGATTCACCAAGTAACTAGAATTCAGAATAACACAGCATATGAGAGACAATACACCAATTGTATTAATACTTTATACAGAAAAGAATACAATAAAGAAGATGCCACTTCTTCTCCACCACCTCTTCAGAGGCTCGCTACACCTCAAGTGAACAGTAATTCTTCTCCCCAAAGCTCTCCCTCTCACAGGTCCCAACACCCAACTCAAATACAGAGTTGGTGTTCACCTCCTGTGCTCCACGCACACCACAAGTGCTCCATGCACTCCACAAGCACTCCACGTGCTCCACAAGTACTCAAGGTACTTCAAGTAGATCTCCCATGAATCTGCAGCAACCTGCAATTCAACAGACCATACTTATGGAAGGAACTCCCTTGCCTTCCTCTCTTGCTCTATCTGAGTACACACCTGTACTCCAAGTAGATCCTGCCTGATACTGCTCCCTGTTGTGTTGCTATCTATATGATCTTGCACACCTGCAAATCAAACAACGGTTCTACTCACCTGTGAACCTTGACCTTGCACACACATACACCTGCAGATCAACGATCTTACTTACCATGTAGATCTCCTATATAGGCTATGCAACTATGACCAAGATCCTACACTCCTGAAGAATCCAGCTGACTCTCCAAACCAGCACCAACATGCCTGGTACTACTGTGGAACTAGGAGGAACACCCTTGCTCACTTCACACATAGAAGGAGCAAACTTTGCTCAACTCAAACTAGCCCGCTTTTCCAATACAACCATGAGTCTATTATATAGATCTCATCAAACAATAATTAGACATCTAATTACAATAATTAGATCCGCAGCTCTCAGTCTAAAAATAGATCTTTTCATGCAAACACTTGGTTCGTTAGCTAATTGCCCGTAATTAGCTCGCAGTCGAACCACACAGGCGACCGACGTCGGTCCCTGTCTGCCTGGAGGTGACCGACGTCGGCTGATATATGACCGACATCGGCTGATCAGACCGACCCCAACTTCTCTGCAACTCAGCAACCTTCAGCAACCTCCTCTCCTGTTTACATCAGTGAAGCTTTTAGCTCCACAATCCTAACAATCTCCCACTTGGAGATAAACAGCTGCACTGTACCTGTACCTATACTCTGTTTAATCTATTTCTTGGTTTGTATCCCTCTTCAAGCTCCCACCTGAAGACAACCCACCACACATCCCGTGGTGTACCACCTGTCATTCGAGTACCCTGCCACATCCGAACCTACAACACCTGTAGTGAAGTCCTGACCCTGCATAACAACACCTGCTGCCGGTCCCTCTCAAAAACCTGAGAACCCACTTCCCCGAATTGGCTCCTAACTCTGACAGCTCCCACTGCATGGGAATACTCAGGCTTAGACCAGACCTCATGTGATTTCAGACACTGTACCTGTCCAGCCCTTAGTATGCTCCGGCTCTACATCCCGAACCTCGCCAACACCTAATTCACATCAGCTCCCACTCGAGACAAAATCAACCTGTGATCTCCATGCCTCCCATGTCAAAGAATTCCACTACTCCAAACTCCTCATGACATGACACTGAACTAATCTTACCCTTAGCTCAGCAAAACCCTGTATGTACTAACCCTGCTAGCAAATATACCATCCACATACAGCAATAGAATGATGTCGTGACTCATCATCCACCTGGTAAGACAAACCACAGTAGTTACCCTGACATTGACTGAAGCCATGCTTCATCCTCCACCTGTCAAACCCTGTACCACTGTCCTGCAGCTTCCTCAAGACCATATGACCTAGTCTTCCGTCTCACGTATCCGTTCTCTCTATTCTTCTACTAAGGTATCCACTCGTCTTTGTGCTTTCTTCCTGCTGGCAACCCTACCAAGACACACCTGTTTGGTTCACCTCCAAGGAATCACATCCTCATCCATGCCAAGCTCACACCTATTTCCTGGATCCTTCCTGATCTACAATCAGCAACATGTATAAAGAAGAGGAACACGAATTTGAGGGCCTACTTACACCTTCAGTCCTCCGTATGGGTGTTTGAGACTCCTTGACAGCATGCTGTCCACCCAAAATTTGTTACAATGACCGACCTCGGCCACCACATAGTCTGCATTCGACCGACGTCGGTTCCCATGCGCCTGTACCTGACTACTGACCTTGCGGTGTCCCTACTGCCGACGTCGGTCCTCCTGACCGACGTTGGTCTTACATACTGTCGACGTCGGTCCTATGACCGACGTCGGTCTTACCCTGCCCGACATCGCCAGCTTCGGTCTGCACATGACTGACATCGGCACCTATCTGTTCGACGCCGGTTCCTCCTGACTGACGCCGGTACCTGTGTTCGCCTGTGAGTGATGACTTTTTACCCGCGAGCTCCTTTGAATCAATCTCCATGTCCAAACTGCCCTGCTCAGATGTATCCAGCCTCATCCACTGAACTCTGTCTGCCATCTCCTCCAAGAACACCAATGCTTTCCAGTTCTTAAGCCTATCAAATATATCTGTCTTCCACTTAAGAACATGCATCTCCTTCCTACTCATGTGACCAAGCCTACGAAGCCACATCTTCGCAACAGAAGAAGAATCAGTAATATAAATAAGTAGATAAAGTATACCTATTTTCTTACCACCAGCTAATTTAAGTGCTACCGCTGTGAGAGTTCTTGTGCATCTCTCATCACCCAATCTTTCTAAAGAAATTAGCCATATCTCCAAACCTAGGACCTGCATGACCTTCATCAACACCTGTGTGTTGGCCGCCTGCAATTTCAGCTTCACTTCCCCTTTGCCAATTCTTTGGCAAGGCTTACCAGCTCCTCTACCTAGGGCTGCATGGAAAGAGGCAACTAAATCTTTTATCCAAGATTCAACTTTATCCAAGAAACCTGCAAACACATCCTGTGCAACAACACCTGCAATATCTGTATCTTCAGTTTCTTCATGCTGATCTGCTACCGACCAACAATGTTCTTTTACCTGCTCTTTCTTTCCATCGGACCGTGAGTGACCGTCTGTGCTTTTCAACTCCTCCATTCTTAACTTATTTTGATCTGCCATTGCTCTACTCCCACTCGATCAGAAACCCCTGAGAGTGACCTGTAACCAAACACAACCCTGCTTCCTGCTGTTTCTATGCAAAATTGCTTTCTACATTCAAAGAAGAAATAAGAAACTGAAATAAATGGTTAAGGCTAGAAGTACCTGATAAAGTCGAGCGCACCGAAATTAGACGTTGGAAGATTTTCCTCTTTGGCTGTGGAGGAATGACACCTGCGAAAAAGAGACTAAAACACGGAAAGATGTTTAGTCAAAGATATGGTGGGTTGTCAGGCGAACGCCTGATCCCGGAAGTACGAAGACTCCTTAGAAGGATATCAACCCACTGATAAAAAGCGTAATGTTGGATGAAAGTAGATTAAAATGACAGAAATAAATGATAGAAAATAAAAATGTGTACCTGATAAGCGACACTGTTCTGCACAGTCACCGGTGTCGGTCTCTGTGGTGCCGGCGTCGGTCTGGGAAGGTGCCGACGTCGGTTTAAGTACCGTCATCGGTCGGGGCAGTAATCGGCGTCGATCGGGGCAGGTTCTGGACAGAGTCTGGGCGAGTTGCAGAAGGTCTTGACAGGTTCAGGACAAGGTTTTAGACAGAGTCGGGACGGGGTTTTTGGTCGAGTCTGGGGGTTTGAAGCTTCGGGATGGCAAAAATAGTGCACGAAGAATAATCAAGAAGAAATAAAATAAAACAAAGAAAATACTTACCTGTCAGAAGCCGTGATGAAAGTCATAGTGGAAGTTACCTGTGCAGTGTTGGAAGAACGAACGCTGGAGTTGGTGGATGCTGGAGTTCGGACGCTGGAGTTTGGATGCTGGAGTTCAGAGATCAGAGAACCTGTAGATGTCAGAAAATGGGAGAGAAGAGATTGAATGAAGGCCCTGGGGATGGTTTTGAGAGACGGTTCGATAACTATTTTGGAAAACTGATCAGGAACCGAATGGTAACTGATAACGGATAACGGGATGGTGACCGACGTCGGTAGGATTGCCGACATCAGCTGATAAGTGACCGACGTCGATGACATCAGCCGGGTAAAGACCGTCGTCGGTAGATGCACAATGAGGACAGAGTCTAGCTTTTAGCTCTCTGCTCATTGTTACATGTTGCCAGGGTCAAGGTTGGTGGAACAAGTGATCGACAAGGGTTAAATAGGCGAAGAAGAATAAGACGGGGAATGACCAGGGGAGTCGACACGATTTTGGTGTCTACATTTGCCCTTTTTTGTCTTGTTGGTTGTTCTGACGAACTGCAAGACAAAAATAGGAGTGATTGCCCCAGGTGAGGGATAAGGTTGATTTCGTCTTGTTGGTTGTTTGAATGAACTGCAAGACAAAATAGGAAAAAGATAGGTTGCCCCGATTATGGATGAGGTATTCCCCCTCAAAGCAGGAGTCGAGGGAAGGGAACTGAGAATCGGGTGCTGATTTGACAAAGAGTGGATGAAAAAGGGGTGAGGGTAAATGCTGCAAAAGTCGTGATTGCATCCATACCACTGCACGAGATGGTCAGGTCAAAAGTGTCACAGGTCAAGGGTCGAGGAGTGCCAAAATTGAAATAACCGGGCCCCAACATGTAGTCGTCTGCTGATCGAGTCACTCAATCTAAGCTGAAGCTCCAAATGGTCATCGTGTTCCAGGTATCCCGGGCTCAGGAAGTGCTCCTAGAAACACGAAAAAGCCATAAGTAGTGCGGATCAACTGGTTTGCGATCCTATACTTGTGAAGGTCCAAAAAGGTCTGCGCATAATTCTGCTAACCAGTCATGAGGTAGCATACATGCAAAAACAACCAAGGCAACAATGTCTTGGAAGTAGTCGAGGTCAGAGGAGATAGGCATGATCTCCAATGGTTGGTGGTCGAGGGGAGGAATGGACGAAAGGATGTGGCCGAGCTAACCCCAGAAGACCCCATGTCAACTGAGTGCTGCCTACATAGCCCTGGTGATAGGGCCTCAGGCCAATGTAGTTCTCCTTAGAAGGGAGGGAGGGTCAAAGGGATAAAATGGGTCATGGTCAAGGACAAGATTATGGTTAAAAGAAGGAAAAAAGGTTTGTCCATCAGAGAGACGAACAAACGAGAATGGTCGAGCTAACCTCAGAAGACCCCATGTCAATTGGGTGCTGCCTACATAGCCCTGGTGATAGGGCCTCAGACCAATGTAGTTCAAACAAAGGGTCTGAGTGGTAGACAGGTGGTTAAAATGGTTGATAGATTGGTCGATGATTGGATGAAATGATGAGAAAAAAAGATGTTGCAGCCTTTTCCAAATGGTGTATTTTGCAACATTGGTTGAGGGGTTTTTCATCCCTAGCAATATTCCATATTCGTGATGGATGTATGCTAAAAATGAATTGAGGTTTATTTATGCTTCAGCAAGTATTGGTTTATGCTGAACATAAATTGTGGCGGGTTAATAGTTTCCATGTGTATTGGTGTCCATAGAAACTAGGGTGAATAGGCTAGGTCATGTTGATGGTCTGAAAAGAGAGTTGAGTTGAGTCGATTGACAAGTGATGAAGGTGAATGTGACCAAAGTGTAGAGGAAGTGAAAAGCATATTGCTCTTTCATTGACAAGGACCAAAAAGATAGCATAGATAGGGGTTATGAGAACCAAGAGCCCCATTCATGCGTGACGTCGTTGACCGTGGATATGTTAGAGCGGTAATCGAATCACTTCGACATTAAAGTGAGCTCGAAGTCCCTTGAGCAGGTGATAGGAGGAGGAAGAAGGGTAACCCGTTTTAAGATCAAAGATAATGATGCCCCTTTTTATAGGAAACCCTGAGACAACTATAAGTCAAGTCCATGACTTTTTTTTTTTTTTTTTTGGCGCAGACTGATCAATGCGGGAAGCCTGCATAGAGATGTCATTTGTTTGGTGGTCAGGTTGTGAAGCTGATCAATGCGGGAAGCTTCTAAAATAGTGCTATTTATTGCCAGATTGAGTCATAGCCATCCTTCAAGGGAGTGGTCTAGATTTTTGTTTAATAAAAGGGCTTTTGAATAGCTGTCCTTCAAGGGAGCAGTCTATTAATTACAGCAATGATAGTACAGCTATCCTTCGAGGGAGTAGTCTGCTTTTTGATTTTGATATAGATATAGTGACCATGGATATTGTGACATCTTGATTTGTTTTGATAGAAATGTGAGTCATGGACAAGATTATAGAAGGTCAAGGGCTCCCTTTTATGAGGACAAAGCATCCATACAGCATAAAAGGGTTATAGGAATTGTTAAGAGGAAAAGGGTTGAAAGGAAAGAGGACGGGGATGGGGATTGCTCAAGGGACGAGCTCAAGTTAAGTGTCAAGTGGATGAGTACTCGACTAGCAGTAGAACGGTCGCAGATGCAACGCATTAAGAGGCTCAAGTTCTGGGTGTCCATCAAGAGAAGACAGACGATAAGTCCCTGATCCATACTTGTGCGTGATAATAAAATGTCCGAGCCAATTAGGAGCAAACTTGCCTCATTTACTTCACTCCATATTGGTCACGTGTTGATTCTCTTTGAGGACGAGGTCTCCGATGTTGAAATCTCGTTCTCGCAGATTTTTGTCATAGGTGCGTTTGATGCGACGTTGATAGACATGGAGATGATTAAGGGCAGCAAGACAGCGTTCGTCAAGTAACTCAAGTTGAGCTAAGCGATCTTGATGAAAGTCATCGTTGGAAAGGATATCATGTAGAGAAATGCAGAGAGACGGGATCTGTACTTCGAGAGGTAAGACAGCCTCTGTTCCGTACACGAGAGAAAAAGGGGTAGCACCCGTAGAGGTTCGGATGCTAGTGCGATAGGCCCACAAAGCGAAGGGAATGTGAATGTGCCAATCCCTGCCTATGTCACTGACCACTTTCATGAAAATTTTGGTGAGAATTTTGTTGGAAGCCTCAGCCTGCCCATTTGCTTGTGGGTAGTAAGGCGAAGAGAAACTGAGTTTGATGCCGAAGGAGTCGCATAGCTTTTAGACAGTTTTGTTTTTGAAGGACTTGCCGTTATTGGTGATGATTTTATGAGGGACACCGAAACGATAGATGATGTGGGTGTTGATGAAGTCGACGATCTTGTCGGCTTTTGTGGAGACGAGAGGAATGGCTTCCACCCACTTGGTGAAATATTTAGTGGCTGTGATGATGGATTAATGACGAAGAGACGAATGAGGATTAATCTCACCGATGAGATCTAAACCCCATTGAGAAAAAGGCCAGAAATCTTGAGCAATTTGTAAGGCGTGACTGGGAAGATGAAGCAAGTTAGAGTGCTGCTGACACTTGATGCAACTCTGAACATAGTCGCTACAGTCTTGATGAAGGGTAGGCCAATAATAGCCCAAACGAAGGATGCGCTTGGCAACCGAATTCCCACTGAAATGTCTACCACAAATCCCGTCGTGGACTTGTTGAATGGCTTGAGATGCTTCAGTGGAGGTGAGACAGCGAAGAAGGAGGCCGTCGAAGCCTCGCTTATAGAGAAGACCCCCTAGTATGGTATAGCGAGCAGTACGCTTGATAAAAGCTCGTCGTGCATTACTAGAGAGGTTGGGAGGAATGACAGAGAAAGATAAGAAGTCTACAAGTTGCTTATACCAAGCATCTTGTGGACTAGGGTCTATAGTGTTGACATGATGAATGTGAGGAGAGATATATGAAGGCAACGGCACATGACGCACCGTGACAAAAAGTCTGGATGCAGATGAGGAAGATGGGATATGTGAAGTGAGAGAAGCCATGGTGTCAGCAAACTTATTCGTGGATCGAGGAACAGTCTGCAGGAGGAAATGGTCGAAAGATGCAAGGAGAATGTCGACACAGTTTTTGTACCTTTGCAAAATTTCATTTTTACAGAGGTATGAACCATTGACCTGATTGACGATGAGCTGCGAGTCACCGAAGATGTTGATGGACTTGATGCTGAGAGAGAGGGTGGTCTGGAGTCCCAAAATTAAGGCCTCGTATTCGGCCATATTATTGGTATAATCAAAGTCAAGTTTAAAAGATAGAGGCATGGGCTCCCCTTCGAATGGAATGAGAATAACCCCAACACCCCCACCTAGTTGACATTTGGAACCGTCAAAGAACATAGTCATTTGATAGGTGGTGTCATCAGAGGAAAGCGCAGCGATAGACTCATCAGGGAATTCACACTGTGAAGGTTGATTGTCAGGAAGAGGGGCATCTACTAGTTGATCAGCGATGGTTTGCCCCTTGATAGATTTCTGCTGGATGAATTCGAGATCGAACTCAGCAAGCAGCATGAGCCACCGAGCCATACGTTGATTCTGATATGGCTTGGAGTGCATATACTTGAGAGGGTTGGTGTGAGTGATGACAAAGGTTTTGTGAGTAAGAAGATAGTGGCGAAGCTTAGTAGCAGCAAAGACTAATGCCAAACAGAGTTTTTCGATATGGGTATACCGAGTTTCATAGTCGACCAGTGTTCCGCTGATGTAATAGACTGCTTGCTCACGGTGATGCTCGTCTCGGTGCGCGATCATGGCACCTAACGAATGGTGAGTGGCTGAGATATAAAGGTAGAAGGGTTGGTCGTCTTTAGGTGGAATGAGGACTGGTGGAGAGACCAGATAGCATTTTAAGGCTTCAAAAGCCTCTTGACAGTTCCTATCCCATGTAAAAATGATGTCCTTTTTAAAGAGATGATGAAAAGGTTGACAGCGGTCTGAAAGCTACGAGATGAAGCGACGAATGGACTGGAGCTTGCCTTGCAAACTGCGAAGCTACTTGAGATTAGTCGGGGGAGGCATTTCGAGGATAGCGCGAATCTTGGCGGGATCTATTTCGATGCCACGAAAGGAAATAATGAAGCCGAGAAGCTTACCAGAGAGGACCCCAAAGACACATTTCTTGGGGTTAAGACGAACATGGTACTGAAGAAGATGAGAAAAGATGATTCTGAGAATGGTCAGATGGTCACGGCGAAGCTTGGACTTGCCGAGCAGGTCATCCACATAGTCCTCCATGATTTTGTGGAGGAGATCGTGGAAAATGTAGGTCATGGCGCGCTGATAAGTGGTGCCTGCATTTTTCAAGCCGAAAGGCATGACTCGATAGCAGAAAGTCCCCCATGGGGTGATGAAAGTAGTCTTGTGCTGATCTTCTGGAGCGATTAGGATTTGATTGTATCCTGAAAACCCGTCCATAAGAGATAGCATCTCATGGCCGGCCATAAGATCAACAAGCTGGTCGATGTTAGGAAGAGGAAAGTCATCTTTGGGACAGGCTAGGTTGAGGTCGCGATAGTCTGTGTAGATCTGAATCCCCCCAGTTGCCTTGGTGACTGGGACGATGTTAGAGACCTACTGTGGATAGTCGATGGGCTGGATGAAGGAGACAGAAAGGAGGCGCTGAAGCTCTTCTTTAACAAGGAGGGTAATGCGGGGATGCATCTTTCGAAGCTTTTGCCTGACAGGCTTAGCCTCTGGTTTGGTGACAATGTTATGGGTAACGATGGTGGGGTCGATGCCAGGCATATCACTGTAAGTCCAGGGAAAGACCTTGCTATGGTCGGAGAGGAATGGGTATAGTCAAGCTGCTCCTGAGCGTCTAAAGATTGGCCAATCTTTAAGACATGAGGAACATCAGAAGAAGGAAGGTTGATGTCAATGGTTGATTCATTTAACATAACCTGGGTCTCAGAAGGGAGGGAGCGCTGGATGAAAGAATCGTTAGTGCCCATGTAAGAAAGAATGGCATCATCGTCAACGCAATGAACAGTGTGAATGGTTGCCGACTCATCTTCGATCATGCTGGGAAGAATGAGAGGGAGAGATTTGGACACCCCATTGAGCTGATAAGTCAAGGGGTTTAGGTGAATGGTGTTTATGGAAAAAAAACAACTAGGAGGAATGGAAACCACTGACTCTGTAGGTGAAGGTGGTGAAACAGGTGAGTGTGGAGGAAATTGGTCAAAGATTGGTTCAGGACAAAGGTCTAAAGGGTCTTGAGTGGGGTCGTGATATCCCAGACCATATCATTTCTTGGCGTCATCATCATTGAGCGGTTGGATAGGCTGATGGGAGCCCTGCTCATAGCGTCCGAAACCAAAACCCTTCCATGCACACCTGTAAAGGTAAGTGTGTGCAAAGGCGGAGTTGCCAAGAAACGAGAAATCTGATGTGAAAGGTTGAGGTGAAGAAAGAGGATTACCATCAAGAGGAGCTTGATTAAGCCCCCCATAGATGAGGTTGGTGCAAAGGTGAGGGGGACCATAAGGTATGATCATCCCTATCCGATGGTCGTAGCTGGGGCTGTGATGAAGGCGTCCATACTCTTGTGGAGTTTGGAACATGTCTAAAGCCAGCAAGCGATATTCTCCCAATGAAAGTCTTTGGAAGACGTCTTCCATGGGGTCTGTGGTTGTCGCTTGAAGGGGAGGTGTAAGGGCGACCACCTGTTGCGAACTGGTCAAAGCTTCTGCAGATGGAGGCAGTGTCAGGGTTGACAGCTTGATAGGAATTAGGACATCATTTAGACGGTAGGTGGTGTTGCATGTTTTGAAGGGCAAAGGGTCAGCAGGAATGGTATGGACTTGTCCGTCATGCTCAAACTTCACACAACAGTGCAGGGTGGAGGGGACACAGGACATGGCACGGATCCACGGTTAGCCCAGCAAGATGTTGTATTGGAACTCTCCTTCGATGATGTAGAAGAGCTCTGGGACTGTGCGTGGACCAATGCAAATATGAAGGATGACTGTGCCAATGGTCGTGGCAGTAGTGTCATTGAAAGAGCGCAAGATCGCGTCAGTTTTGGAGATGCAATTCTTGGGAAGAGCCAACTGATCAAAGGCATGGGTGGAGATGATGTTGATGCTAGCGCCTCCATCAATCATAACGCGTTTAATGCGTGTCCGATCGATATAGGCAGTGATGAAGAGGGCAGCATCTTGATCTTCTGCGTTGGATGTGGGAATCTCAGAATCACTGAATGTAATGGAGGCGATAGGGGCTGAGTGGACAAGGGCAGCAAGTGGCTGGGGATCCTCGGGTTGGACCTCCGCTGCCTGTAGGGCTTGGATGAGGGCCTGACGATGTTGGGGCGAGGTTTGGATGAGATCGTAGAGGGACATCTTCACAGGCGTCTGGTGAAGCTGTTTCAACATGGAGTCGTGGATTGGTCCAAAAGAAGAAGAAGAAGAGGAGGGTTGAGGCGCACCAAGGATAGAAATCTTAGGCTTAGGCAGTTGAGGTGGATTGACAAAAGGGTAGGTCTAAGGAATGGCGGCTTTTTCTTTCGCCTTGTCCTTCTGTGACCTAGTGGTGATGTGAATGGCATTGATTTCAAAGATGGGAGGTGAAGATGATGAAGGAGTTGTAACTGGTTGATGAGATGTGGATGGATTTGAAGAGGTAGAAGGTTTATGAGAAGGAGTCAGGGGGCGGTCGAAAGTGTCCTCAAAGAGAAGAGTGTCTTTCTCCAGATAACGGCGAATGACAGCCTTGAGGGCACAGAAAGTCTCGGTGTCATGTCCTGGTGTACGATGATATAAACAAATCTTCGTGTCGTCGAACCAGGAGGGTTTAGACCTGAGAGGTTGGAAAGGCTTGATGGGTGGAAGAGTTATGCTAGAAGTTTGCAAAATTTGTTGCAAGATTAAAGAGTATGAACCCACTAAAGGATCTGTGCTCATTGATGTATGCGATGTCGGTGACTTTTGCTTGGGCAAAGTTGGAGGGGGTTTTCGTACCACCTTCTGGGTTGATGGTGTGATGACAGGCTGAGACGGTACACTCTTCATGAGAGGTATCGCCCTTTTGGGAGAGGGTAAGCTAGTGGTCGGTAAAGGAAGCAAAAGAGGCAATCGGTTTTGATTAAAGGTTGGAGTGGGAAGGACTCTGGTTAGGGTTGAAGGATGCGGGCCCAAAATAGAGGGCAATGGTGACGGAAGAGGAGGCGTTCACCTCTGCGGTTTGGCAGTCTTTTGTGATTTAGGTTGAATACTACTATTAGTTGAAGTTTGGGTTAAGTCCACCTTCACTTGTGGATGAGTGAGGTTGGAGATGGGGCGAACGCCAAGCGATTTGATAGGTTTAGGCGGAGTAGATGAGGGTTTTGGTTTTGATGAGGTTGATGGAGATGTAGATGGTCTAGAGGCAAAAATCTGATTTTTGTTGATAGTCTTAGGAGGTTCTGCTATGGGAAGATTAGTAGCATGAGATGAGAGGGCCCGAGCTTGTTGAAGGGCTGTGAGACGGTCCCACAATCCCTGATGTTCCACTTTCCTAGGAGGGAGAAGTTCGAGTCTCTCCACTAGTCGTAAAAATGGCTGAGAAGATGCGGGATGAAGTTTAGGCACTTGAGAAGACGTCGACGGTTGTGGGACTGAAGGTAAGACGGGTGTAGTAGTCTCGGGGCCAAAGCATGGTGAAGTCGTAACAGGTTCATGTTTGGTTGGAGACGAAGGAGAGATAGGTTCTTCCCTGGGTGGAGAAGAAACTGGGGAATGAAGCTCCTCAAGTGGGTAGAGGGTAGGGATGATAGTGCCCTCCACTTGTGGTCGAGGAGTAGGAAAGGTTGGGTCCTCCATGGGCAGCAAGAAGGAAGATGGTGAAACTGGCGGTGTTGGTAAGGTCGAGGCGTCCTCTAAAATGAGAAAAGTTGAGGGAGAACTAGCCGGTGAAAGAGGTTCATCCACATGTGATGGACTGATGGATGAACTCACCTCTTGGGGTTGGTTAGAAATGAGGGGTGAGACCGTATTGACTGTTCGAATATTATGTTCATGGGTATTGTCAGTCAAGGTCTGGACGTTGTTTTGGGTTGGTGGATGATTAGGGAACGGTTGTTTAAAAATATCGATACCTTGATTAGGAGGGGCGTTAGGATTGTCGAGGATGAGGTCACCCTTTTCCAACATGTCTTGGACTATGTTTTTAAGGGTTTTACAGTTGTCCGTGTCATGACCTTTAACACGGTGGTAGTTACAGAAGTCATTTTCCCTATACCACGCAGGGATGGCGCGTGAGGGATCAAATTGTGGTGGAGGTCGGATCTGAGGGAGATTGATGGCCCCTTGTTTAACGAGTTTTTCCAGCACAGACGTGTATGATTCTCCAAGTGGAGTAAACTGTCGCTGTATGTATCTCTGCTGAAATTGATGAGTGGCACTCATAGATGTGGATGGTTCAGATTGATTAGTTGAAGGTGAAGAGGAAGAAGATCTAACAACCACAGCATTTGCTGAAGTTTTAGATTTAGAATTGGACGAGGAAGGCTTAGAAGAGGGGTCATTGGTTTTGGAGTTGAGATTCTTACTCCGCAACTTGACTTTATTCTCCTCAACGGCACGTAACTCAAGTTTACGAGCCATCGTGAAGGCTTCGTCAAAAGTGCGGAAGGTTTGAACCCTCAAGGTAGAAGAAATATCTTTAGCGCAGGCTTGAGAGAAAAGTTCAATAAGCTCAGGCTGGGGTAAGGAAAATGAAAGTTGATTGATAAGGCCCCTCCACCGAGCAACGAAATCAGCAATGGATTCATCCTCGAACTGGCGGATAGAATAGAGGTCTGTGATGGAGACCTTCTTGGTGATATTGATGGAGAAATGATCGAGGAAGAGCTGGGCCAGCTGAGTGAACGTGAAGATGGAATGGCTGGGAAGAGAGCTGTACCAGTCAAGTGCAGCACCTGAGAGAGACATGGGAAACGTGCGTAAGAGTAACGCATCGTCGTGGGCGATAAGGTAACAGGCGTGTCTGAATGCCCGTAAATGTTGTTGTGGGTCTTCCTGGCTCTAGAAATGAGAAAACTTAGGAAGTTCCCACTGGCTGGGATATGGTCTGATGGGGACAGAAGGATGGATGGGCTCGTTGCAGATTTGTTCGTATGAGAGAGTATTACGCGAGCCAGTAACGGAGGTCTCTAGGTTGGACATTTTATCCATCAGCATCTTGATAATATCTACTGACGGATTGGCGGGTGGAGCACCTCCTAGATTGTAAGTCACTTGAAAGAGGTTGGAAGAGGTATACGACGTAGTAAGTTGTACCAATAAGGGCGCAACGTACGGATGATTAGTCGTAGGGACAGAAGAAGTGACTAAGGATGGTTAGATGGAAGACATGGCTAGGTTTGATGTGGTCATGGGAGGTTGACTAGAGGTAACATGGGCCAATGGATGGGTAGCCACCCTAGTGTTGATAGGAGTAAGGGTAGGCGGAATGGAGACGACCAAGTTTTGAAAGGGGGTAGAAAGTGGTTGAGTGGGTTGAGATTGATTGGGGGCAGAAACCCTGGTGAAAGTGGGCCCAACGATGGAAGGAGAAGCCACACTTGGATGGTTGGTAAAAGGTTGGTCATTGTTTGAGGTAACAACCTGGGTATCTAAGGGTTGGACTACGGATGCCGTTGATACGGCCGCAGTTTCGAGGAGAGAAGTCAACATTCCATAGATTGGATTGCCCGAGGAGTCTCGCATTCGGCTATTCACGAGATAGTATTGCAAGGCTGCGATATTGAGGTCCAAGAATCGTGCGAAATCTTGGTTCCCTTTTGGAATAATAGGCGTTTGGGTTGGAGATGGTCTGGTAGGAGTTCTTTCAGTTTCTGAGTTGAACTCCATTATAGGGTTGGTTGTAGGCGGGGTAGACGGAAGAGGATGATGCCTCGCATGATCGACTAGAGCCTTGGCTTGGCTACGAGTCAGAACCATTCAAGGCAAGGAAGAACGTCCTCACAAGCTCAAACAAGCAGATAAGAACCAAAAAGATGAAGACACAAGCAGATCCTAAAACCTTAGAAGTAAATTATTAGGATTATAGTGGCTTATGCCTTAGAATGTGTGTAGAGGAAGATTGGCTTTGTGAGTCGGGTCCTAGAAGAAGCAGTCTATGGAAGGTTTCGGGTTTTGTTATGGTGCTCAAGAAGTCTGTGTTAGGGTCTGGTACGTGGCCTGGTGCTAAGGAGCAAGCTCCCCTCACTTCACGATTCCAGTGGTTAGCTGGTTTCGCTTAGCCAAGATATACCTCGCCTAAAGATTATACTCCGCCAGAGAACGGAGTGGGCTTCCCCCTTGGTGATGAAATCCAAGTAGGGTCACCGGGACGGGTAAGGTATCCACTGGGGGATGAAATCCCAGTCGGGCCTTGTCTCAGGTAAGTTAAAATGTTTATTTTGTGCAGGTGGTTTGGTTGTGTAACATCAAGTGATCTAGATTAATTCAATATGCGATTTAATTACTATGTGTGGTCTAAGAGATGCAGGCAAACAGAAATGAATGCAAAGTGTTTTAATGTCCAAGTCAAAATGTTTGTTCGTATGAAGACGAATGGAGAAAGAGTCAAAGAATATGAGTTTTAGCTAGTCTAGAGGTGCAAGAAAGAAAGAAATGTTTGTTTTAGTTCTGCTTATGATGTCGTTTAAGAAGAGACGAAAGGAGGCGAAAAGGAAGAAACCTAATGCGCCTAAATGAACGAAAGAAAGAACCCAAGGAGGACCTAGGGTGCCACCGGGCGTGCCAGAATGTTTCTATGCAAAATTGCTTTCTACATTCAAAGAAGAAATAAGAAACTGAAATAAATGGTTAAGGCTAGAAGTACCTGATAAAGTCGAGCACACCGAAATCAGACGTTGGAAGATTCTCCTCTTTGGCTGTGGAGGAATGACACCTGCGAAAAAGAGACTAAAACACGGAAAGATGTTTAGTCAAAGATATGGTGGGTTGTCAGGCGAACGCCTGATCCCAGAAGTATGAAGAATCCCTAGAAGGATATCAACCCACTGATAAAAAGCGTAATGTTGGACGAAAGTAGATTAAAATGACAGAAAATAAAAATGTGTACCTGATAAGCGGCACTGTTCTGCACAGTCGTCGGTGTCGGTCTCTGTGGTGCCGGTGTCAGTCTGGGAAGGTGCCGACGTCGGTTTAAGTACCGTCGTCGGTCGGGGTAGTAATCAGCGTCGGTCGGGGCAAGTTCTGGACAGAGTCTGGGTGAGTTGCAGAAGGTCTTGACAGGTTTAGGACAAGGTTTTAGACAGAGTCAGGACGGGGTTTTTGGTCGAGTCTAGGGGTTTGAAGCTTTGGGATGGCAGAAATAGTGCACGAAAAATAATCAAGAAGAAATAAAATAAAACAAAGAAAATACTTACTTGTCAGAAGCCGTGATGAAAGTCATAGTGGAAGTTGCCTGTGCAGTGCTGGAAGAACAAACGCTGGAGTTGGTGGATGCTGGAGTTCAGACGCTGGAGTTTGGACGCTGGAGTTCGGAGATCAGAGAACCTGTAGATGTCGGAAAATGGGAGAGAGGAGATTGAATGAAGGCCCTGGGGACGGTTTCGAGAGACGGTTTGATAACCGTTTCAGAAAACCGATCGGGAACCGAATGGTAACTGATAACGAATAACGGGATGGTGACCGACATCGACAGGATTGCCGACGTCGGCCGATAAGTGACCGACGTCGGCGACATCGACTGAGTAAAGACCGTCGTCGGCAGATGCACAATGAGGATAGAGTCTAGCTTTTAGCTCTCTACTCATTGTTACATGCTGCCAGGGTCAAGGTTGGTGGAACAAGTGATCGACAAGGGTTAAATAGGCGAAGAAGAATAAGACGGGGAATGACCAGGGGAGTCGACACGATTTCGGTGTCTACACCTGTAACCTTAGCTCTGATACCACTTGTCAGGATGCAAAACACCGGAAGCATACAATTGATTACCAAATACCAAGCAACCTAATATGTGGAAATTAACCACATTCAACAAGTAACTAGAATTCAGAATAACATAGCATATGAGAGACAATACACCAATTGTATTAATACTTTATACAGAAAAGAATACAATAAAGAAGATGCCACTTCTTCTCCACCACCTCTTCAGAGGCTCGCTACACCTCAAGTGAACAGTAATTCTTCTCCCCAAAGCTCTCCCTCTCACAGGTCCCATGTCATGTCCCCTTTTTCATGGACATTGACAGATTTGATGATTGGCCTATTATACGACCTTCGTAGGCTAATATGATGGATAGAGGGTCATAATGGAGCTTGGCTTGACTTTGATTCGCAGAATTTCTACATTTGGTTTTCATTCAGGGTCTTTCAGACATGTTTGATTGATGCTCCTATTATTTAGGGATATTTGACATGCAGCGGAGCACCTTTATTTTGGTATGGTCATATGCGGAATCACTCCCTGATTCACCTGCTTCGATCGGTTTGAGGATCTGACATATATTGAGGGAGATATTAATATTTGATTGATTTAATCAAATATTAATTATTTGGTCTCATTAATAATTAATTATTAATTATTAATTATTTGCTCTAATTTTAAATTAGAAACCCTAATGCTAATTTAAGAAAACCCTAATTAGGGCAAGCATATCTTTTGAGGGTATAAGGGTTTCACATGGAGGCCATTATGGAAGTATGCATAGATTATTGATTATTGAAAATTGAAGTAATTCTTCTGTGAAGACTGAGCCAAGGGTTCCAGGATTCCATTGCAGTGAAGAACGTTCCCTCTTCATTGTGTGTGATTTAGAGGCTGTGAGATATCAGCTGATTTATTGCCAAATTGAGAGATAGCTTCATCCAGAAGTTATCACAGAGATATAGATATGAGAGATAGCTTCACCCAGAAGTTTATCCCAGAGCTTTCCAGGGGATATTACAGTGGTATCAGAGCTTTTGTAGGAGAAAAAAGAGCCCCTAAGTAAGGGATCGGATTAGGGGTTGAAAACAGGGAAGTTGTGCGTAATTGGCAGCCGTACAAGGTCCGTACAGGCCCGTACAGATCAGCTCAGGAACTGACCTCGGCAGACAGAGGGTTTCAGTGACCGACATCGGTCGACTGAAGACCGACATCGGCAGAAAGCCGACCGACAGATACCGACGTCGGCGATATATCAACCGACGACGGCGACTGTGTGTCGACACAGAAGGGCCGAGACTTTCCAGAATTCAATTTGCACTTCCAGATTTGCAAAGCCAGGGTTTTCAAGACTGTATTTCATATTTATATGCATATTAAATGACTGCAATTGTAATAATTCAGAAAGCCAAGTGATACAATCTGTAATTTGTTATTAAGAGACTATATTATTGTGATCTTTCTGAGTTTATTCAACAACGATTATATCTTGGTTCAAATTTTTTGTGTTGCTATATTTCCTGTTTGAAGGGGATATTACAGTGGTATCAGAGCTAAATTCCTGCCATCCTGTTGGGCACATCAGAGCTAAATTCCTGCCATCCTGTTGGGCACATCAGAACTAATGTCTTGCCATCCTGTTGGGTAGTTCCAGGTTCAATTCGATTATCAGTATGGCTCTAAGAGGGGTCAAAGATTTGGAAGAAAGCATGCACAATGCAAAGGAGAAGTTAGAAAATCCATTACAGCAAGCAGATGACCTTCTACAAACTCTGGAGGAGTTAGAAATTTATTTAAGCAAGGTTGAGCAGTCAAATTCTTATGAGATACAAACAGTGTTATCTCCAGCGTTTGATTCTTTGGTGAAGCACCGATTATTGAGACATCATGATGAGGTGGTAAGACTTGCAACTCTCTCTTGTATTAGTGAAATGATGAGGATCATAGCTGGGTTTGATTTTCATGATGATCAGATTATGAGAGAGGTACTTTATGCCATGGTAAAAAGCTTCGAAAAGTTGGATAACATTAGAGACCCTCATTTCTCAAGGAGGGCAAGATTACTTGAAACATTTGCAAGGTATGGATTTGAAAACATTATGATGTTAGTAGGTTGTATTGGTGAAATTCGCATGATGTTTAAAATATTTTGGAATATTTTAGATGAGTGTCATTCTAGCAATATATTGGCATCAATGCACTCTATTATGTTCACAATCTTGTTTGAGGAGGAGGATAAAATTTCCAAACTCTTGGCAGAAGATTTATGGTATGTCTGGACAGAAGGGAGAAATGTCTCACCTAGAGCTTGCATGTGGTTAAAGAATTTAATTAATAGGCCCAAGGATCGTAGTGCTTTCCCTATGACATGCAGCCACTTGCATGATGAGTTTGACAATTATGCTGATCCAGTACAGGGTGAGATTAACACATCTTCAGGTAATGATTTATCTGCATTATCTTCACCGGTAGGGGCAATTGAGGATGTTGTGGATGAGTTTTGTCTTCAGGTGAGTTCAGCACAGGTGTTAGACAGTGAGGATGAGCCTGATGTTAGCATTCAGAGTGTGGAGGTATACTCAGAGGTTAGTACATTGAGTATTGCTGATGAGTATGTTTTTGTAGCTGATGATGAGGACCATGTGGTTGAGGCTCACACTCATATTCAGGATTTGGGAGTACCTGATTCTGAGGAGTTTCAAATACCAGTGGAGTTGAATCTCCATATTGATTATTCTCATACAGATGATAGTGTGGTACAGTTGGTTGTGCCACCTTTACAGCGAGATCAGTTATGGGATGGATTGGCACCATCTTTTGTAGATGGAATTTGCAGTTGCCAAGTACACAGTCTACAGTATCGACACATCCAGGGCAGTTGTGATTTCAGAGATTGGTTGAGTTGTGTTCGCCAATTTGATTATGGGTTCCTCTTTGTTTTACTTCTGATGATATTACAGGTACTCACATTGATTCACAGCAGTGCAGAGCATAACTACATTTGGGATCCAGGTGGATCGAGTAGTTCATTGTTCCAAGATTGCTTGGGGACAAGCAATTTTTGGAGGGGCGGATTGTCATGTCCCCTTTTTCATGGACATTGACAGATTTGATGATTGGCCTATTATACGACCTTCGTAGGCTAATATGATGGATAGAGGGTCATAATGGAGCTTGGCTTGACTTTGATTCGCAGAATTTCTACATTTGGTTTTCATTCAGGGTCTTTCAGACATGTTTGATTGATGCTCCTATTATTTAGGGATATTTGACATGCAGCAGAGCACCTTTATTTTGGTATGGTCATATGCGGAATCACTCCCTGATTCACCTGCTTTGATCGGTTTGAGGATCTGACATATATTGAGGGAGATATTAATATTTGATTGATTTAATCAAATATTAATTATTTGGTCTCATTAATAATTAATTATTAATTATTAATTATTAATTATTAATTATTTGCTCTAATTTTAAATTAGAAACCCTAATGCTAATTTAAGAAAACCCTAATTAGGGCAAGCATATCTTTTGAGGGTATAAGGGTTTCACATGGAGGCCATTATGGAAGTATGCATAGATTATTGATTATTGAAAATTGAAGTAATTCTTCTGTGAAGACTGAGCCAAGGGTTCCAGGATTCCATTGCAGTGAAGAACGTTCCCTCTTCATTGTGTGTGATTTAGAGGCTGTGAGATATCAGCTGATTTATTGCCAAATTGAGAGATAGCTTCATCCAGAAGTTATCACAGAGATATAGATATGAGAGATAGCTTCACCCAGAAGTTTATCCCAGAGCTTTCCAGGGGATATTACAGTGGTATCAGAGCTTTTGTAGGAGAAAAAAGAGCCCCTAAGTAAGGGATCGGATTAGGGGTTGAAAACAGGGAAGTTGTGCGTAATTGGCAGCCGTACAAGGTCCGTACAGGCCCGTACAGATCAGCTCAGGAACCGACCTCGGCAGACAGAGGGTTTCAGTGACCGACATCGGTCGACTGAAGACCGACATCGGCAGAAAGCCGACCGACAGATACCGACGTCGGCGATATATCGACCGATGACGGCGACTGTGTGTCGACACAGAAGGGCCGAGACTTTCCAGAATTCAATTTGCACTTCCAGATTTGCAAAGCCAGGGTTTTCAAGACTGTATTTCATATTTATATGCATATTAAATGACTGCAATTGTAATAATTCAGAAAGCCAAGTGATACAATCTGTAATTTGTTATTAAGAGACTATATTATTGTGATCTTTCTGAGTTTATTCAACAACGATTATATCTTGGTTCAAATTTTTTGTGTTGCTATATTTCCTGTTTGAAGGGGATATTACATCCCAACACCCAACTCAAATACAGAGTTGGTGTTCACCTCCCATGCTCCACGCACACCACAAGTGCTCCATGCACTCCACAAGCACTCCACATGCTCCACAAGTACTCAAGGTACTTCAAGTAGATCTCCCATGAATCTGCAACAACTTGCAATTCAACAGACCATACTTATGGAAGGAACTCCCTTGCCTTCCTCTCTTGCTCTATCCGTGTACACACCTGTACTCCAAGTAGATCCTGCCTGATACTGCTCCCTGTTGTGTTGCTGTCTATATGATCTTGCACACCTGCAAATCAAACAACGGTTATGCTCACCTGTCAACCTTGACCTTGCACACACATACACCTGCAGATCAATGATCTTACTTACCATGTAGATCTCCTATATAGGCCATGCAACTATGACCAAGATCCTACACTCCTGAAGAATTCAGCTGACTTTCCAAACCAGCACCGACACGCCTGGTACTGCTGTGGAACTAGGAGGAACACCCTTGCTCACCTCACACACAGAAGGAGCAAACTTTGCTCAACTCAAACTAGCCCGCTTTTCCAATACAACCATGAGTCTATTATATAGATCTCATCAAACAATAATTAGACATCTAATTACAATAATTAGATCTGCAGCTCTCAGTCTATAATTAGCCCTGATCATGCAAACACTTGGTTCGTTAGCTAACTACCGGTAATTAGCTCGCAGTCGAACCACACAGGCGATCGACGTCGGTCCCTATCTACCTGGAGGTGACTGACGTCAGCCGATATATGACCGACGTCGGTTGCTTCTCTATGCTATCCTACTGACGTCAGCTGATCAGACCGACCCCAACTTCTCTGCAACTCAGCAACCTTCAGCAACCTCCTCTCCTGTTTGCATCAGTGAAGCTTTTAGCTCCACAATCCTAACAATCAGGATTGATGTTAGTCCTGTTACAACAAATTTCAAGTTTTCCAGCATCTAACGACTCCACTGGTAAGAGCTTTAGTTTTCATATTAAGACCAGTCTGACTTTTGATACCTAAATTCACCCCACGATCTGCTAATAAGGGTGTCCCTTTTGAATTTATTGAATTACCTCTCAACTCAGCAAAGTGACTGAGGTTCAAAGGGACTCATCCTTATTTAGTGATTCATATTCCTAGTCTAGTTATAGGTGTTTCCTTTATAGGAGAAGTACCCCATTTAAGTCCCCTTATAGCTATGGCATTACCCTTTGTGAGCTTTTGTGGTCAGAGTCCCTTGAACCTCCAGTGTTATGACCTAATTCCAGGAGTGGTCCTCAAAAGTGTGCCTCCTTTTAATGGAGAGGGGCCCGTTACAACCACTGAGTACATTAGGAATGTTTCTAATCTTGTCAACATTCATAATGTCATAGAGGAAAATGTCGCAGTTAGATTGCTAGCTTTCTCTCTTAAGGGCAAGGCCCTTGACTGGTACATGACTTTGCCTGCAAATTCAATCCATTCCTGGAATGAACTGGGTATTCAGCTAACAAATTATTTTAGGGAAAAGAGTGATGCCCTCTCGCTTGCTGAGCAGCTGACAACCATAAAGAGAGATTTGCACGAGTATATGCAAAACTTCAACACGTAGTTTCAAAAGACTTGGGATAGAATTCCCATCTTGTTAAGGCTGACTCCCAGGTATGCTTTCTTGTACTATTTAAAAGCATTAAACATCAACATTGCAGTGATGATACAATCTATGGGAGGGCATATATTTCCTACTGCTTATGACATTACCATAGCAGCTAAAAATTGCTTAGTTTAGGCTGGGAAAATCACCCCTAGGCCTCACATGCTGCTTTTCCTAGAATTGCTGCCCCCAATTCAAACCATTGCTCCAGCAATTATTCCCCTGCCTACCATCAAAAAACTAGCTGTTGTCCTGTCAAATGAGCTTTAGGAAGTTAGGAGGCTATTACAAAGTATGTCAAGTGAACTCATTGCCATCAGAAGGTAGCAAGCTCAAGGCAACAGGCCGAATCAGGGATACCAGCAATATGGTCAAGCCCATAGACCCCATTTTCAAAATTATAGTCAAGGATAGGGTCAGCTTACTCAGACCAAACCTTTCCAAGGCTACAACCCAGGCGCCCCTCCACCATCTAAAGCTATGGTGCCCATTCAAAACAATTTGGTGCAGGAATAGCCAAGTTGTTCAACCACATGATATGGTCAGGAACAAGCTATTTATACAAATGAGATGATGGGTTGTTACCCAAATGTGCTAGATAATCAGGCAACCACTCATTCCTAGGTCTTCGAGGCTCCAATGCAACCTAGCACAAGAAACAGTCAGAGTCAGCCTGACTCTACTCTTATGAACCACCTAGAAGGTGAGTTTTGTGTGATCAATTATGTGGGTGTTGTAGACAATCAAGATGATTGTGTTGCAGCCAACACAAGATCTAAAGGGAGAACTATGGAAGAAACTCAAGCAGCTATTCAAACGGCCACACCATCTCTTCCACCATAGGCAAACCAAAAATTCCCAAATTTTAGGCCACCAGTCATACATTCAGCTCCCTGGCCTATGCGTTAGAAGGTTGCAAGTGACCCCAAAGAAAATACGGAAGGGAGTGATCTTCATATCAACATGGCAGACTAGATGAAGGAGCTGCACACAAATATTTCCTTGTGGGATCCATTATCGATACTGGATGTGTCAGATGAAAGAGACGCTAGAAGCTTTCCCTTTGATATAGGAGGGAATAAAAAATACTTGGTTAACTGTATATAGTAGGTTGCTTTCAGTTTTCTTTCCCTGTTTCCCTTAAGTGTTGTTGCACAGGTAGTAGTTTTCTTAGTCTTGCATTTGCTTTCTTTTCTTGGAGGTAGATTTGTGTGTCTAGTTCTAAGTTTTAACAGAGCTGTTGCTAGTTTTCAAGGTTACTATTTGACTCCATGCCCAATGGATTTTCAAGGCAACTTGTCTTTATGCGTAGCAGGCATGCTTCCCCTGTGAGTCACCAACCTGTTAACCAGTTTTTGCCCATGAGCAAAAAATCTTGGTCAACCTCTTCCCTTGCTTTGAAATGCCAGTCTCTTTCAAGTAGCGCTTGGTTCATCCATTTTCAAAGTTCTTCAGCTTTGGTTCAATAGATGATTCAAGAAAGATAGACCCGATGAACCTTACCAAGGATTGTGATGAGCCCGTGAACGTCAAATTTAGCAGAATGGTTTAGCCATTGGATCTCAAGCAATGATGCTCAAGAAGCCATCAATTTCAAGAGGATGGAATATCTATTGGTTTTCAAAGCTTGACGGCTGGATGAGCATCAAATTTAGTGGAATAGAATGGATTTTGTTTCCAACTGATAAAGTATTGCCAAGGAGCCCAAAATGCAGCAACCTGCTAAAAGTTTGCCCCTGGGGGCCGAACAAGCCAGATAGGGACAAAATTTGATAAAAGACAAGAGGACATACACGGAATGAGCAAATAGTTAAGTATAAGTGGCACCAATTTGAAGAAGTGACTCCAGGTAGGTGAAACAGTGCCAACAAATCGATCATTTGGGATGCAAGCAGCTAGCAAAGTAGTTGGTTTTCTCTATTTTCCATTAAATGAGAAGGTAAATCACGTATTGACCTTGACAAAGGTAGATTTCAAGGGGACGAGGTGCACAGTCCATTAATGCTTTGGAGTGACTTGTTTCTTTTCATGAACAGGCGCAATAGGCCACTTGTAAGAAAGGAGCACCAAATGAGCCTCTTGACTTTTCTATATATTGGCGAATTGGTCATTTTGTAATCATCTTTTCATAGTTTTAGCCAGGTCCAGCCTTGCTAAAATTTCACCTGAATCAGATAAAATTTTGTTTTTTACCTCCATTTGGATAGATGTTTCAGAGTATGCCTTGAGTGTTTGTCTGTGTCTAGTCATTGTTTCTTGATGCTCTCATAGGTTCAACACTAGCAGACTTGTTATCTACAAGGTGCCATCTCTGCAGCTGAAAGGAGAAGAGTAGTATTTGATAAGTGTGAAATAGAGGAAGTTGCTACATAAGTGTGTATCTCATAGCACCTTTGGTTATCTCTCTCTTTTTTTGTATCTTCCATTAAGGCCTCCCTGCCAATTTCTAACAGCCTGGTCCTTCTGCCAAATGTGTAGTGTATGTATGTGTTTATCTGGTTTTAGTGTGAGTGTGTGAAGGTCACCTTATTTTGGTGCATCACCTCTTTAGAGTAGTTTGTTTTCTTGTATCTTTCTTCCCTTTTCATCCCCTTCAGTTTATATAGCCTATATATATATATATATATATATATATATATATATATATATATATACCTGTATGTATTTGCACTCGCTAAAACAAACAAGATACACCATAGGGAACTAGCCCTTACCTAGAGACTCTCCTCTCCTACTTCGTTGTCCCACAGGTGAGAGAGGAGTTTCCATGTTGCGGGGAGAGGGCAGGAACCTATTTTCCTACCACTGGGTGCACTTTCCAGCATCAACAATTTTGGCACGCCTAGTGGGACACAGTTTGATAATGCAGTAAGATATCAGGATTGATGTTGATCCTGTTACAACAAATTTCAAGTTTTCCAGCATCTGGCGACTCCACTGGTAAGAGCTTCAGTTTTCATATTATGACCAGTCTAACTTTAGATGCCAAAAGTCACCACACTATCTGCTAATAAGGGTATCCCTTTTGAATTTATTGAATTACCTCTCAACTCAGCAAAGTGACTGAGGTTCAAAGGGACTCATCCTTATTTAGTGAGTCGTCTTCCCAGTTTGGTTACAGGTGCTTCCTTCACAGGAGAAGTACCCCATTTGAATCCCCTTATAGCTACAACATTACCCTTTGTGAGCTTTCATGGTCAGAGTCCCTTGAACCTCTAGTGTTATGACCCAATTCCAAGAGCGGTCCTCAAAAGTGTGCCTCCCTTTAATGGAGAGGGGCCCGTTACAGCCATTGAGCACATCAAAAATGTTTCTAATCTCATCAACATTCATAATGTCATAAAGGAAAATGTCACAGTCAGATTGCTAGCTTTGTCTCTTAAGGGCAAGGCTCTTGACTGGTATGAGACTTTACCTGCAAATTCAATCCATTCTTGGAATGAACTGGGTATTCAGCTAACAGATCATTTTAGGGAAAAGAATGACACCCTCTCACTTGCTGAGTAACTGACAACCATAAAGAGAGCTCTGCACGAGTATATGCAAGACTTCAACATGCAATTTCAAAAGACTTGGGATAGAATTCCCATCCTATTAAGGCTGACTCCTAGCTACACTTTCTTGTACTATTTAAAATCATTAAATAGCAACATTGTAATGATGATACAATCTATGGGAGGGCATATATTGCCTGTTGCTTATGACATTGCCATAGCAGCTAAAAATTGCTTAGTTTAGGCTAGGAAAATCACCCCAAGGCATCACATGCCGCTTTTCCTAGAATTGCTGCCCCCAATTCAAACCGTTGCTCCAGTAATTGCTCCCCTGCCTACCATCAAAAAACTAGCTACTGGCCCGTCAAATGAGCTTCAAGAAATTAGGAGGCTATTGTAGAGTATGTCAAGTGAACTCATTGCCATCAAAAGGTAGCAAGCTCAAGGCAACAGATCAAATTAGGGATATCAGCATTATGGTCAAGCCCCTAGACCCCCTTTTCAAAATTACAGTCAAGGACAGGGTTAGCTTACTCAGACCAGACCTTTCCAAGGCTACAACCTGGGCACCCCTCCACAGTTTAAAGCTATGGTGCCCATTTAGAAAAATTTGGTGCAGGAATAACCAAGTTTATCAACCATAGGATATGGTCAAGAGCAAGCTATTTATACAAATGAGATGATGGGTTGTTACCCAAATGTGTTGGATAATCAGGTAGCCACTCATTCCCAAACCTTTGAGGCTCCAATGCAACCCAGCGCAAGCAATAGTCAGAGTCAGCTAGACTCTACTCTTATGAACCACCTAGAAGGTGAGTTCTGTGCGATCAATTATGTGTGTTGCAGACAATCAGGCTGATTATGTTGCAGCTAACACAAGATCTAAAGGGAGAGCTATGGAAGAAGCTCAAGTAGCTGTTCAAATGGCCACACCATCTCTTCCACCATAGGCAAACCAAAAATTCCCAAATTTTGGGCCACAAGTCATACATTCAGCTCCCCGGCCTATGCGTTAGAAGGCTACAAGTGACCCCAAAGAAAATACAGAAGGGAGCGATCTTCATATCAACATGGCAGACTAGATGAAGGAGCTGCACACAAATATTTCCTTGTGGGATCCATTATCGATAGTGGATGTGTCAGATGAAAGAGACGCTAGAAGCTTTCCATTTGATCCAAGAGGGAATAAAAAATACCTGGTTAACTATATATAATAGGTTCCTTTCAGTTTTCTTTCCCTGTTTCCCCTAAGTGTTGTTGCACAGGTAGTAGTTTTCTTAGTCTTGCATGTGCTTTCTTTTCTTAAAGGTAGATCTGTGTGTCTAGTTCTAAGTTTTAGCAAAGCTATTGCTAGTTTTCAAGGTTACTATTTGACTCCATGCCCAATGGATTTTCAAGGCAGTTGGTCTTTACGCGTAGTAGGCATGCTTCCCCTGTGAGTCGCCAATTTGTTAACCAATTTTTGCCCATGGGTAAAAAATCTTGGTCAACCTCTTCCCTTGCTTTGAAATGCCAGTCTCTTTCAAGTAGCACTTGGTTCATCCATTTTCAAAGTTCTTTAGCTTTGGTTCAATGGATGATTCAAGCAGAATGGACCTAATGAACCTTACCAAGGATGGTGACGGGCCCGCGAATGTCAAATTTAGTAGAACGGTTTAGCCATTGGATCTCAAGCAATGTCGCTCGAGGATGGAATATTCATTGGTTTTTAAAGCTTGACGGCTAGATGAGCATCAAATTTAGTGGAATAGAATGGCTTTTGTTTCCAACTGAGAAAGTATTGCCAAGGAGCCCAGAATGCAGTAACCTACTGAAAGTTCACCCCTGGGGGCCGAACAAGCCAGATAGGGACAAAATTTGATAAAAGACAAGAAGACATACATAGAATGAGCAAACAGTTAAGTACAAGTGGTGCCAATTTGAAGAAGTGACTCTAGTAGGTGAAATAGTGCCAGCAAATTGATCATTTGGGATGCAAGTAGCTAGCAAAGTACCCAATTTTCTCTATTTTTCATTAAATGAGAAGGCAAATCATGTATTGACCTTGACAAAGGTAGATTTCAAGGGGATGAGGTGCATAATCCATTAATGCTTTGGAGTGACTTGTTTCTTTTCATGAACAGGCGTGATAGGCCACTTGTAAGAAAGGAGCACCAAATGAGCCTCCTGACTTTTCTATATATTGGCAAATTGGTCATTTTGTAATCATCTTTTCATGGTTTTAGGCAGGCGCAACCCTGCTAAAATTTCACCTAAATCAAATAAAATGTAGTTTTTTACCTCCATTTGGATAGATATTTCAGAGTATGCCTTAAGTGTTTGTCTATGTCTAGTCATTGTTTCTTAATGCTCTCACAGGTTCAACACCAGCAGACCTATTATCTACAAGGCACCATCTCTACAGCTGAAAGGAGAAGAGCAGTATTTGATAAGTGCGAAACAGAGGAAGTTGCTACATAAGTGTGCATCTCAGAGCACCTTTGGTGATCTCTTTCTTTTTTTGTATCTTCCATTAAGGCCTCCCTGCCAGTTTCCAATAGCCTGGTCCTTCTGCCAAATGTGTAGTGTATGTATGTGTTTGTCTAGTTTCAGTGTGAGTGTGTTAAGGTCACCTTATTTTGGTGCATCACCTATTTAGAGTAGTTTGTTTTCCTGTATCTTTCTTCCCTTTTCATCCCCTTCAGTTTATATAGCCTATATATATGTGTGTGTGTGTGTGTATATATATATATATATATATATATATATATATATATATATATATATGTATACACACACACACACACACACACACACACACACACACACACACACACATATATACTTGTATGTATTTGCACTCACTGAAACAAACAAGATACACCATAGGGAACTAGCCCTTACCTAGAGACTCTCCTCTCCTACTTCATCATCCCACAGGTGAGAGAGGAGTTTCCATGTTGCGAGGAGATGGCGGGAACCTATTTTCCTGCCATTGGGTGCACTTTCCAGCGTCAACAATGACATTGGAAGAGGGGGCAATTAAGAGTCATGGAGGGCATGAATCTTGATATTTGTGGTATTTATGGCCTAGGGATGTCTTTCTAAGAAATGAGGTCACCTGATGATGCATATATTCAATATTCATTTCCAAAAAAAATTATTCAACAAGTTTCCATGAAATTATTATTTATGCCTTGATTTAGGTTAATTAGCTCCTAAGCATGTTTAAGCACTTTGTGCACAAATTACTCAAATTAATCAAAATGCCCTATTATTGGTCTAAAATTTGAATGGATTAGAATTGGAAGTCAATGTCAAATACATTGGAACCATATTCCAATTTAGGATGTTACTTACAATAAATAACAAAGGCACTTGTCTTGTGCAAGCGATTTGATAGGAAAGAGAAATCTAGAGCACCTAGGTGTAAAATTGGCATTTTGACTCAAAATGATCTGATCAAAGTTAGCTAGCCCATAAATTGCATTGCCATATTTAGGGACACCCTGGCCAAAATAGGCACTTGAATATGTCAATTTAAAATCTCTTAATGTGTTTTAGTGTTTTTAGGCCAAATTGTACATTTTGGTGAAAATTAGCCAAAAGCTTGATTGGAGGTCATTGGTGGCCATATTTAAGTGTCTACAGTTTACCCCTATTTGGGAAGGTGTTACAAGTTATAAGCATAGTAACATATTATCAAAGAATGATAAGGTCATGTATGCCTACAAATACAATGATGATAAACTAAATACATGATGCCCCCTCGAGGGAATAGTTGGCACAAGTAAGTCGATAAATGGTCCCTCAAAAAGAAAGAAGTGAAACGAAGGGACCAAAGAAAGGAAAGATGATGGGGTGAAAACACAATGATAGTGAAAGAGTAGTCAAAATTATTGAGAATTCAAGTGGGATGGTGTAAAATAGTTTACCCAAAGGTGGTTATAAGCATTATACCCTGATAGTGGCAATGTGGTATGATAACACAATGATTTTCCCAAAGGTGGTTATAATCATTGAAAATATAGATTTGCCCCAGTTAGGATAAATAAACAAGATAACAACATGCCCCTGTATGGGTAGGAAAATTAAAGTGGTGATAACATAATGATTTACCCAAAGGTTGTTATAATCATTGAGAAATGCAAATAAGATGGTGTGCAATGATTTGCCCATAGGTAGTTATAATCATTAGACCCTGATTATGACAAATAAGATAAAATTAGTCAATGATGATGATAACTTAATACTAAGGGTAATGATGAATTGGAATAACCTACTAGTAGGGAGATGATCATCTAAACCAATAAAGGTTGAAATTATTTTATGGTTAATTACTCTATTTGGGATATGATTAGGATTGAATTAGGATGTTAGTGCCAAAGATTGATGCCACCATTACCGAACAAACTTCTTGAAGATGAGGTTTGTTGTAACACATGTCAGTAGGAATCATGGTATAACATCATGAGGACTTGGATAAAATATGCATAAGTACTAAATCCCTTAATCCAATACTCAATAAAAAATAATTCACCAATGATAGAAACCATGATGACAATGTAAGCAAATGAATATGGATAGATTCAAGTGTAAGTGTGGGTAAGGAATCACTTAATGAACACACATAAACTGAATCAAGGCAATAGTGCTAAAAGCAAACAAATAAAATAAGTAGAGATAAATAAAGAAATAATGTAATAGAAATCATATGAACATTACCCCTAAAAAATAGGTGACAACTTAACAAACAAACAAAATGGGGAAATAGAAAAAAAGGAAGGGGGTGGCTAAGTTGTCTCCATATGCATTAGGAAAGTGAATGCTACCTACATAGTTCCATGGATGTAATATCTAATAAGAAACTTCAAGACAAATTTATTTCTCCCAAGGAATGGGAAGAAAATGATAACTACGAAAAAAATAGAATGGATGTGGTAGAATAATAAGAATGGTCTTGAAAAATGACAAGTGCATGAGATAAAAGGCCAAAAAGGATGGAAAAACTAAGTGACAAGTGATTTGCTTATAACTTAGTAAGGCTTTCTAGAATCCTTAATGAAAAGAAGTGGTCAATGTTTTTGTTATTTTTTAATAATTTTTCAAATATTTTTGGATAACTCAATCAAGAATGACGAGACACTAAATGGTTCAATCTCACAAAATGGTGGGAGTGTGGCTTAGGTTACTTGCAAAATGCTGAGATCATGGTGGAAAGAGTGACTGAGCTCACCTCAACAAGTATCAAGCACTACCTACATCATCCCAGAGTAAGACCTCAAATCACTGTAGTTCTACCCTTACAATAGAGGAATTCGACTAGTGTAGTAGTCAATTCAAACAAAATAGGCATAGTTGGTAGAAAGGTAAAGTATGACATATGAAGTGATAAGTTGGTACTTCAAGGCTTAATTTTTCCCCTATTTTGCCCATAGATGATTATAATCAGGACATAATAACATAGATAAATGGTACTAATTTTCCCAAAGGCAGTTATAATTAGTAACAAGAGTGGTAGTAAGAAATGAATAACAAATGAAAGATGCATTTACCAAAACTTCTATCACACTACTTCAAAATATGATCTTTATCTAAAGTACTTGAACCAATTGATGAAATTGATTAGATTCCCTAATGCTAAAATTGCATAACAATTGGTAAAAACCAGGGTCAAACAAGCTAAGATTTAAAACACACTAGGTTGATAGGTCAAAACTGTAAAGTGGATATAGCTAATAGGATAGATAAGAATGATATACATACAAAGAAGAATAGTGATAAAATGATATAACTGAAATAGTCCTTATAGACCAAACACCTTTGTGATCAAGCATAGTACCTCTTGAGATGAATAATATTCATCAACTTAGGAATTTCATCTCCATCTAGTGTGGAAAGCTTGTATGCTCCTGATCCATAATTTGTAGTAATGATGAAAGTCCCTATCTAATTTAGTTTAAATTTTTCTTTATGCTTCTTCTCAGTCATGGTATTCTTTTGGTTTCCTTTAAGAACAAGATCACCAAATTTAAATATTCTATACTTAACATGCTGATTATAGTGGTCTTTGAGTCAGTTTTGATATGATTGAAAATTGTTGAGCATGGTTATGAATTTCTCATCAAGTAGGTCTAGCTCTTGTAGATGAGCTACTCAATAGTCATGATCATCCAAGACATTCTTGAAAGAGATGCATAGGGAAGGTAATTTGACCTCAATGGGAAGGATGGCTTCCATACCATAAAGAAGTGAGTATGGAGTGGTTCTTGTGGGGGTATGATGATTGGTATGGTATGCTCAAAGGGTAGGGAATATCTATACGTGCCAATCACACCTGGTATTATTGACAATATTTTTGAGAATATTGACAATGGTTTTGTTTGATGCTTCAGCTTGGCCATTACCTTGAGGGTAATATGCTGTATAAAAATGTTGTGTGATGTTATATTTGGTACATAGTTGGTCTACATATTTTCTCTTTAATGATCCTCCATTATTAGATATAATGTTAGAGGGGATATTATAGTAGAAAATGAGATGGTTGAAGATGAATTTAGAAATTTGCTTTCTAGTCACGTGAGGGGTATAGCTTTAACCCACTTAGTGAAATACTTAATGATAGTAAGGATATGTTTATGGCCATCAGATGAAGTGGAGTTGATATTTTTAATGAGGTCAAGTCCCCATGTAGAAAATGACCATGGTGTCAACATTAGTTTTAGAGTTTTGGTTGAGGCATGAATCAGATTAGCATACCATTGACATTTGTCACACTTCTTTACATATGTAGTGGTATCTACGTCCATCATGGGTCAATAATAACCAATACATAAGATATTTTTGGATAGGACTACCCCACTAGAATGAGCTCCACATACTCCATGAACTACTCTTAACGCTAGTGTAGACTCTGTTGAAGTTAAACAATAAAGTAGAGTTCCATGAAAACTATGATGGTAAATGGTGGATCCAAGTAGAGTATAATGACTGAAATGATGAATAAAAGCTTTGGTTTGTTTTTGAGAGAGGTTAGGTGATAGAACTTGGTCATGAAGGTAGTTGTAAAGGTTTGAGTATCAAATATAATTAAGACTAACAATATCATAAATCATTACAATGGTTGAAGGTTCATGATCTAGTGCTGACAAATTCTCAATAAGGAAATAATACTCTTTAGCTTTATTTATTTTTCAAATTAGAGAGTCAATAGTAGCCATGGCATCTATAGTTTTATTACTATCCCTTGGTATGTACTCAAACCAACTGTTGGCAAATTTTTTGCTTAAGAGTGTCGAGCATGGCTTTATATGGAGCCAACTTGTCATCTTTGGTCTGAAAATGATCTATGAACTGATTGATGATTAACTAAGAATCACCATAAATTTGGAGATGATATATGTTTCAATGCACTACCTATCAAAGTATTACAACAAGTGCTTCATACTCAACCATGTTTTTTGTATAAGAAAAGTTGATTCTAAATGATTTAGGGATTAGATCCGCTTGTGGTGTAATAAACAATATTACTACCCTCAATCCATGTATAATAAATGAACCATAAAAATACATCTTTTAGGGATACTCCTTAAGGGGAGTGTTAATGATGGTCGTTATAGATTCATCAAGAAATTGAAATGTGAGTGGTTGTGTGTCTGTGATAAGTGTTTCTACAAGTTGATCTATAAGAACTTGTCCCTTGATTGCCTTTTGATTGACATAATATATATCAAACTCATTGATAAAAATGACCCATTTAGCCATTCCACCTTGTGAAACCATTTAAGATAGTAGATACTTGAGTGTATCTACTTTTGAAATGACCATGGTCTTATTATTCAACATGTAATGACATAGTTTCTGCATTGTAAAGGACATGGCTAGACAAGCGTTTTCAATAGGTACATATTTATGTTCATATTTACCTAAGGTATGGCTTAGGTATTATATGACATGCTCTTTTCCATTGTCATCATGTTGAGCCAAGAGTGCCCCTAGAGCATGGTCGGTGGCTAATAGGTATAACAAGAATGACTTTCCTAGCATAAGAGGTAACAAAATAGGCAGATTAACAAGATAGTCTTTGAGTTGTTGAAAAGATGTTTGGAAATGATCATCCCAGTGAAATGCAACTCTCTTATTCAGAAGGTGTGTAAATGGATGACACTTATCTACTAACTGAGAGATGAAGCATCTGATTTATTGGATCTTACCCTACAAACTATGGAATTGCTTTAAATTGGTTGGTGGTGGCATCTTGGTTATAGCATGGACTTTATCTAGATCAACTTCAATACCTCTACAAGACATGATGAAGCCAAGTAATTTTCTTGAAGTTACATCAAACATATATTTCTTTGGATTGAGTCTGACTTTTTAATCCCATAATCTTTCACATATCTTATGCAACACTACTAGATGGTCAGCCCTAGTTTTGGATTTTCCTAATATGTCATTGACATAGTCTTCAATAATATCATGCATCATATCATGGAATATGATAGTCATGGCATTTTTATATGTAGCTCCAATATTCTTAAGGCCAAATGGCATTACCTAATAACAAAATGTTCTTCATGAAGTGGTGAATGTTATTTTATCTTGGTTTTCTATTGTTACTCTGATTTGGTTGTATCTTGAAAAGCCATCCATGAGTGAAAGCATTTCATAACTTGCCATGGAGTCAATGATCATGTCGATATTAGGTAAGGGAAAATAATCTTTAGGACAAGCTTTGTTGATGTCTTGAAAATCAATACAAATTTTGATCCCTTTATGATTTTTACTAATAGGTATTGTTGTCTCCTAAAAATAACAGTCATTTTTGGAACAACATTTTAATTATTTTGGTTCTACAAACCAAAATAGTATCTTCCATTTTCAAAATTTGTCTTAAGTATTCAGATTTCTCATTTTCAGTGCTTCTCAAAAAATCTACAGACTTCTACAGGAATTTTCATCAGCAAACAATCAGTAGCAGGTTCAACATTTGGTTCATCCTTTGGTTCAACTTCAAATAGTTCAAAGGCGGGTTCAATCCAGTGGTTCAATGATTTCATCAGTTGGTTCAAAGGCTTGGCGCACTTCATTGAACCTTTAAAATAGTTCAACAAAGGTTCATCGACTAGGTTTAAAGGGTTGGTTCAAAGCCAAGAGGACTTTTCTGAAGGACAAGTGTCCTTGTAGAGGACACTTCACCGACCAAAGCACTCTTTGACTTTTTCAAAGACTTGACTCCAAACCCACGGGCATTTCACTCTGACTTTTTGCCCAGGGAATTTCACCCAAGGAAAACATCCATGGGATTGTTCAAAGGAAAGCCCAAGGGAATGTTTGCGGGAGAGTAGAAAATGAATAGCTTGAGGAAAAGCCCGAGGAGAATTTGTGAAGGGCTGACAGACTTCAAAGAATCATTTCTCAGGGGGGCAAAGTGCAGTCTAGGAAAGCATCAAGTGGAAGATAAAAGAAGACCAAGGGATGACATGCCCAAACACATCAAATTCAACATAGTCAACTAGCCATTGGAAACACAGTGATGGGCATGAAAACATCAATTTCAGAGACAATAAAATAATTGTTGATCCTTTGATTCACAGAACAAAATACATTCACAATTCTCAAGGCTAAGACCAATAGAATGTGAGGAAGAAGCAGAACAACAAATTAAATCTAGGGCCTGATTCAATTATCCGAATAAGGAGGAATGATGAAGATAAGATCAGATTGCTAGGTGGAACATTGGAAGTTACAAACTTTCAATAAGTGTGACTTATTTCCTTGCATTGATAAAATCAAATGGGAAAAGTGTCCCCAAGTTTCAGCGTGTCTCCTTAAAAGATTTCAATTTAAATTGATGTATTATTTGTTCCCAAGTCCTTTGAAGAGACTATATAAGGGATTTTCTTCTATTGTAACAAGGATCTTTTTTTTGGAGAATCTGAATAAAACTCTGTCAAAATTGAGAGGCATCATTGATACTTTGTGCTCAGTCTATTTATCATATTTTGTTATATGAAAACAAGGGACTTTTTCAGACTTTGTGCTATGATATCTTATTGGTTTCATTGATTTAATAAGCAAAATTAGTAAATTTGTCAAGAAGGTGTCTTGGAGAATCGACCATGGAGAGACTTTGTGCCTCCATAGCTACCTTTAGTGTGTTTGTATTTTCATTGTTATGTAAATAACTTTGGAAAGACTTTGAGCTTTCATTGTTCTTCATGTATCACTCTTGAGTATTTCATGTGTAGACTTTATGTTGTGTCTTGATTTGCTAGTTACCATACTTCAGTCATATTCTACTTTTATTTCCAGGAGTATTCTTGTGGCTGGCTAAACAGTTCTTCTGAAAGAAGAGGAGTGTTGTCTGTCATTCTCTTGAGTTCTTCCTTTGTTTTGTATACATCATCTCTAAAGAAAGAGATATGGATGTTTGGTCCTACCCTTGAGTACTATTTTTTGTTCATATATATACATATGATATCCACAGGGAACCTCCCCTTGATGAGAGGAGACAGAAGTCTCTTTTTGATGTGATAAACTTACACATTAGGATGACTAATCTTCTTGCTTTGGCTGATAAGACCTATTTTGTTTACCAGTATGCTGATAGATAAAATAATAAACCAATAGTTTTTGGCGACACCACTGGGGAATTACCCATTATCCATTTATAGTCCATCCATTCCATTCACCTCCACACCCATAGGAAAAGAATGCATAGTTTAAAGCCTCAAGCTTTAACTGAAGCAAAGTCAATTCTTTTCAAATTTTGTTTTAAATTTGGCAACTCCATGCTACACAAGAAGCGAGAGATCTAAGGGTGTTTTTGATCCTGTGTTTGAGTTGGCGCAGCAGAGCAATTTTGATTTGTTTCCTACACCACCTTTCCTCCAATGATATAGGAGTCTTCCTCTTGACCTTATCGGGTCACCAACACAAGGCAGAGCTTCTTTTCAGCACCTTATAATGGTAGCTCAAAGTCCCTGGGGTAATGCTTTTGGCCCTCTCAATCTTATTCCTCCTCTACATGAACTTCCACACAGTTATAGGAAGAATTTCCCAAAATTCCATGGTGATGGGAAAGTTTGTCCTGATGAATATATTGCAACATTTAGTATAGCTTGTGGAGTAATTGGGGTAGAGTTTGAAGATGTAGCAGTCAGGCTTTTTGTTGAAACACTACAAGGTCCTACTACAGATTGGTTTTACCATTTATAGGTTCAATCTGTGACTGATTGGAATACTTTGAAAGATAATTTTGAAGCTAGATTCAAACATGTAGAAGATGCACATACACTTCTAGCTCAACTTACACAAATAAAAAAAGAGCCACATGAGCCTATGAGAGACTTCATAGCTAAATTTGACAAGTTGAGAAACATAATTCCTATGATTTATAGACCTACAACTGAGAATCTTAAATGCTTTTTCATTAATTCTCAGCTACCTGAAGTCAGTTTCTTCTTGAGACGTGCTGGCCAAATAGATCTAGAGTTAGCTCAACTTTTGGCCACTGAAGTAGAAGACGATCTCATCTTAGCAGGGAAAATAAGAAGAGATCCCAATAGAAATAGAGCTTCATCATCATCTGAATTTGCATCTACAAGCACCACAGATCTAATGGTGTATAAATTAGCAAATGAACTCCTTGCCCTCAAAAAGCAAATGGCTCAAGGAATGTCTTCTACTCCTACATATAGAAGAACATTCCCAAATCAGTCATATCAGGGCAATGTTGCCAGAAACCAAGGACAACAAAATCATCTTCCTCCTCCACAAGGAAAACTTGCCTTGAAAGCTCCTCCAACTAATTTGGCAATGGGATATCTTGAGACTGAAATAGATTTTTCTTATTAACCTGAATTATATCAAGAAAATGATGCTGATATCATTGAAGACAGTAAAAAAATCAGCTGGTGACTCCCACATTGGTTTCCTAAATTATCAAGATGAACCCAAAAGCAAAGGAGAAGCTTTAGATGGATCATATGTAGTGTTTACTAGATCTAAGAATCAATCAGTCCAGCAGGCTGATAAAGAAAAGATAGAAGAGCAATCATAGCCAGCAGTCACAATTGCCAAGTGTGGATCAGTTCTACCCTTTTAACCAAAAGATCTAGTAATCACTCAAAAGGTAAATACATCTATTGTGCCTTCCCCTTCTACTTCAAATTCACAAACCAGTATACCTCCCATCCCTTCTAAAACTTAGAAAGCTGAAGTACCTATCTTTATACCTAGTTTAATTCAAACTTTTGACATAATTGATCATGTCAAAAAGACAAAAATACAAATGTCTGAATTTGAGTACTTGCAGTCCAATCCAGATCAACTGAATAAGTTGGTCCAATATGTTAAAAATCAGACCGTCTCTACAGTGTAAAAGGCCAAAAAAGTGACTTTTGATTCCCCAATAAATACGCTTAGTCTAAATAATCTTATTATTACTCCTCCAGCTGCTTCTAGAAAAATAGAACCCTTCTATGTTTCCTTATTAATCAATGGCCACAAGCTGAGTAATTGTATAATAGACTCAAGCGCATCTGACAATATCATGCCTGCCAAAGTTACTGAGTCTCTTGGTCTCACATTGACCAAGACGTTTGGCAGATGTTTCTCCATGGAGAACAAACAAGTGCCATTGTTAGGGCAGATCAAAGATGCTCAATTTGCATTTGCAACCTTTCCAGACAAGCGGATTAAAATGACTGTATTAGTGGCTGAAGTCCCAGTGTCTTATGGTATTTTACTTGAATGGAATTTCTGTAAGGATGTGGGAGGAGAGCTGAACATGGATCTATCTGAGGCAAAGATCCCTGTACAAGGCGTGATGAAGAGATTACTTCTTGAAAAGGAAGGAAAGTATGTAGTCACCAAGACGTCAGCTCCTGAAGCTCAAATCTTTTTTGAATCCATAGGTATGGGTAATTACGTTTTATATATAGATCATGAAGAAAGACCCTCCATCTCTGATGAGGGAAAGTCTGAAGTAAACCCAGTGTCTGATGAGATTTGGACTCTAGAATTTGATGGTAGTTGTTCCTCTTCTGGTTCTGGAGCTAGAATTGTTTTGATATCTCCTCAAGGAGATATGTTCCCTTCATCATATAAGTTACAGTTCAGCAACACAAATAATATAGATGAATATGAATCATTATTGCTGGGCATGAAGGCTGATCAAGAAAGAGGTATCAAGTGTCTTCATGCTAAAGGGGACACCGAATTAGTGGTCTACCAAGTGAGAAATTCATATCAGACTAAGAATGAAAGGATGCGCCATTACCATAATCTTGTTTGGGATCAAATTGAAAGCTTTGATGCTTTCAACATTTTTTCTATTCCAAGAGAATACAATGATAAAGCTGATGCACTTGCTATTTTAGGAACTCTTTTAGTTCCACATTCTAATTTTAAAGAAGCGAAATATACCATTGAGCTAATCTATAGACCAAGTGTTTATGATAATGTTGATCATTGGCAAATTTTCAATGATGATAATTAGATCATTACCTTTTTGGAAAGAAAAGACAATTTTGAACAACTATATTTTGAAGGCAGCGAATCTCAGAAGTCTGAATTAATTTTTGAATCTAGTTCATATGTAAATGAAGAGTTTATACAGCTGATAGGAAATAAAATTACTAAAGGCCTGGTTTCTCTCAAAAAGCTATTTGACAAACATGATAGATTCATCAAGCAACAATAGACATATTCAAATTTCTCTCAGGGATTTGACCAAGTGAATCTGACCAATGAAAAAATCCAAAAATGGTCAACATTGGTAAGTGCTATACACCTGAAGAAAAATTCAAATTTACTTCATTGCTTCATCAATACATTGATGTCTTGGCATATTCATATGAAGATCTGAAGTCTCTCAGTCCTGATGGAATTCGTCATCATATTCCTCTCAAATCTGATTCAATGCCTTATAAGCAGATATCTAGACAATACAATCCAAAGATTTTAGGTACAATTATGTCTGAGATTCAGAAAATGTTAAATGCTAGGATTATTTTTCCAATCCATTATTCTACATGGATTGTAAATATAGTTCCAGTAAGGAAGAAAAATGGCAAAATTTGCATTTGTGTTGATTTTTGGAATCTGAATCAGTCTTCTCTGAAAGACAATTACCCTTTGCCAATCATGGACCAAGTGCTTCAAATAGTAACAGGATCAAAAATGTTATCAATGCTGGATGGCTTCTCAGGGTATAACCAAGTTGAAGTTGCTAGAACTGATCAATACAAGACTGCATTCACTACGCCTTGGGGTACTTTTGCATACAAAAGAATGCCTTTTGGATTAATAAATGCTGATTCTATATTTCAGAGAGCTATGATATGGATTTCAAAGATGAAATTGGCAAATTCAATGTTGTATATCTTGATGATTTAATTGTCTTTTCAAAGTGCATATATGATCATGTGTGCCATTTGCAGTAAGTACTGGAATGCTGCCGGGAAAATGGTATTTCTTTGAATCCTAAAAAGTCTATTTTTGGAGTGATAGAAGGAAAACTCCTTGGACACATTGTCTCCAAAGAAGGAATAAAGATTGACTCAGACAGGGTCAAGTCTATTCAAGAGCTGAATTTACCTGCAAGTAAGAAAGTTGTCCACTCTTTCTTTGAAAAAGTGAATTTTTTACAGAGATTTATCCCTGAATTTCCTGAGAAGACAAGACACATTGTAAATATGATGAAAGGAAAGAATACCTTTAGCTGGACCAAAGAAGGCAAAGCAGCATTTCAAGATATCAAAGTCGCTATTGCTCATGCCCCCACCTTGGTCTGCCCAGATTATCATAGAAATTTCATTATATATAGCTATGCATCTGAGCATACTCTCTCAGTGATTCTTGTCCAACAAGACAAAAAAGGTATGGAATCCCCTATCTCTTTCATGAGCTACCCTCTGAAAACTCATGAATTGAAGTATTTGAATATAGAGAACCACGCTTATGCCTTGGTAAAAGCAGTGAAACACTTTCTCTTTTATATTCTGAATTCACATATTACTGCCTTAGTTCTTGATAGTACAATCAAGGCTATATTAACTCAATAGGAGTTTGGCACAAAGAGAGGTAATTGGATTGCAAAGATCTAAGAATTTGATCTGGATATCAAGTCAACAAAGCTGGTCAGAGGTAAAGGTCTTTGTCAATTAATGGCTGATAATAAGCCAAAAGATATACAATTTGAAGAAGCTGAAATAGACAGTATGCCAACAATCCTTTTTGTTTCTACTACTAATGAATGGTATTCAGATATTGCCTATTTTTTGACTTATAGAGAATGTCCTACTCATTTATCTTATAAAGAGAGGAGAACCATCAGATTGAAAGCTGCCAATTTTGTCCTTTGGGACAACGGTCTGTATAAAAGAAACATAGATGGAGTTTTTCTTTGTTGTGTAAATAAAGAACAGTAGACCCAGATCTTGAAATATTTCCATAATCTATCTTGTGGGGGACATTTTTATACTCATGTGACTGCTCACAAAATTTTGAGAGCCAGGTATTATTGGTCAACTCTTTTCTAAGATGCACATAAATGGGTAAGAAAATGTGAACTTTGCCAACAATTTGTTGGAAAACCCAAGTTGGCTGCTCTGCCTCTTGAGCCAGTGATCATAGAAGAACCTTTCCAGCAGTGGGGACTTGATTTTATTGGGATAATAAATCCATCATCAAGTGTTGGACATGATTATGTCCTTACAATGACTGATTATTTCACTAAGTGGGTAGAAGTAATCTCGACAAAGCATGCTACCTCAGAAGTTCTATGCAATTTCTTAAAAGAGAACATCATTTCAAGGTTTGGAGTCCCAATTAAAATTGTTACTAATAATGCAGCTTGTTTCACCTCTCAAGAAATCACACAATTCTATTTTTATTATGGAATTACGCTTTCTCATTCTTCTGATTATTTTTTGCAAGGGAATGGACAAGCTGAGTCTAGCAATAAAAATTTGGTAACTATTATCAAGAAACTTGCAGATAATAATCAAAGGACATGGTACAAAGCATTGGTAGACGCTCTGTGGGCTGACAGGATCATGCCAAAAAGGGCAATTGGTATGTCTCCTTTTCAACTTCTCTATGGTATTAATGCTGAGATACCAATCACTTTAGAGTTACCAGCTTTGAAATTGGTGAAAGCTATTGAATATCAGACATATGAGAGTTCTCTTGACAAAAGAATCATGTACCTGACTCAGCTAGAAGAACAAAGAACTATGGTGGTGGACAGAATTGTTGTTCATCAAAATTTGATAAAAAAACTTTTTGATCAGAAGGCCAGAAATTGTGATTTTCAGATTGGGGATAAAGTCCTGCTGTGGGACAAAAGAAGAGAGCCAAAAGGGATGCATGGAAAGTTTGACTTCATTTGGAGAGGTCCATTCACAATTCATCAGCACATGGGTGAAAATAGCTTTTTTTTGAAATACCAAGATGGCACGCTCTTTTCTCTACCCCATAATGGGTAGCATTTGAAACACTTCAATTCTTGAAGTGTCAGATCATGACCTCTGTATATATGTCTATTTATACAGTTTTTAAATTCTATTTTATTTTATTTGTTTCCTTTTTTGATGCCTTTCATTTCTAAAAATCATGAATCTGAAGCCCAATGGTACACTTGAAGACATTGGAGATTCTGAATTCTACTCCTTTCAATTTGCTTTGCAATCGACAAAAGTTCCCCAACTACAGCCAGCTGTTGTCTCCTAAAAATAACAGTCATTTTTGGAACAACATTTTAATTATTTTGGTTCTACAAACCAAAATAGTATCTTCCATTTTCAAAATTTGTCTTAAGTATTTAGATTTCTCATTTTTAGAGCTTCTCAGAAAATCTACAGACTTTTGCAGGAATTTTCATCAGCAAACAATCAGCAGCAGGTTCAACATTTGGTTCATCCTTTGGTTCAACTTCAAACAGTTCAAAGGCGGGTTCAATCAAGCGGTTCAATGATTTCATCAGTTGGTTCAAAGGCTTGGCACACTTCATTGAACCTTTGAACCGATTCAACAAAGGTTCATTGACTAGGTTCAAAGGGTTGGTTCAAAGCCAAGAGGACTTTTATGAAGGACAAGTGTCCTTGTTGAGGACACTTCACCGACCAAAGCACTCTTTGAATTTCTCAAAGACTTGACTCCAAACCCATGGGAATTTCACCCAGACTATTTTCCCAGGGAATTTCACCCAGGGAAAATGTCCATGGGAATGTTCAAAGGAAAGACCCAGGGAATGTCCATGAGAGAGTAGAAAATGAATTGGCTGAGGAAAAGCCTAGGGAGAATTTTTGAAGGGCCGACAGACTTCAAAGAATCATTTCTCAGGGCCCGAAGGGGCAAAGTGCAGTCTGGGAAAGCGCCAAGTGGAAGATAAAAGAAGACCAAGGGATGATGTGCCTGAACACATCAAATTCAACACAGTCAACTAGCCATTGAAAACATAGTGACGAGCATGAAAATGTCAATTTCAGAGACAACAAAATAGCCATTGATCCTTTGATTCACAGAACAGAATACATTCACAATTCTCAAGGCCAAGACCAATAGAATGCAGGGAAGAAGTAGAACAACAAATTAAATCTAGGGCCCGATTCAATTAGCCAAATAAGGAGGAACGATGAAGATAAGGTCAGATTGCCAGGTGGAACATTGGAAGTTACAAACTTTCAATAAGCATGACTTATTTCCTTGAATTGATAAAATCAAATGGAAAAAGTGTCCCTAAGTTCCAGTGTGTCTCCTTAACAGATTTCAATGCAAATTGATGTATTATTTGTTCCCAAGTCCTTTGAAGAGACTATATAAGGGATTTTCTTCTATTGTAACAAGGATCTTTTTTTTGGAGAATCTGAACAAAACTCTGCCAAAATTGAGAGGCATCATTGAGACTTTGTGCTCAGTCTATTTATCATATTTTGTTATATGAAAACAAGGGACTTTTTCAGACTTTGTGCTGTGATATCTTATTGGTTTCATTGATTTAATAAGCAGAATTAGTAAATTTGTCAAGAAGGTGTCCTAGAGAATCAATCGTGGAGAGACTTTACACCTCCATAGCTGCCTTCAGTGTGTTTGTATTTTCATTGTTGTGTAAAGAACTTTGGAAAGACTTTGAGCTTTCATTGTTCTTCGTGTATCACTCTTGAGTATTTCATGTGCAAACTTTGTTCTGTGTCTTGATTTGCTAGTTACCATACTTCAGTCATATTCTGATTTTATTTTTAGGAGTATTCTTGTGGCTGGCTGAATAGTTCTTCTGAAAGAAGAGGAGTGTTGTCTATCATTCTCTTGAGTTCTTCTTTTGTTTTGTATACATCATCTTTGAAGAAAGAGAGATGGATGTTTGATCCTTCCCTTGAGTACTATTTTTTGTTCATATATATATATATACATACATAGCATATCCACAGGGAACCTCCCCTTGATGAGAGGAGAGAGAAGTCTCCTTTTGATGTGATAAACTTACACATTAGGATGACTAATCTTCTTGCTTTGGCTGATAAGACCTATTTTGTTTACCAGTACACTGATAGACAAAATAATCAACCAATAGGTACCACATTAGATATCCATTCTAAGTAGTCAATAGATCAGATAAATCTTGTTTCTAAGCATTTTTCTAACACTTTCTTTACCAATACAACAATGCAAGGATGCATCTTATGTAGCTTTTTTTTTATTGATTTGGTATCAAGATTAACCATAAGGTGTTGCAGAACCAAAACAGGGTTTAAACTTGGCATGTCAGAATAAGTTCATGAAATGATATCTACAAATTCTCTCAATAGAGATGTAAAGACTTCATGTTCCTCCTTAGTGAGGGATGCACCCAATTTTATCCATTTTAGGTCTAATGGAATCTTAATATTTACCTCTATTATATCTTCGACTAAAAGGGTCAAACCATCTTCTAGGATAGTAGGTGACAACTCAAACTATTAGATTATGTTAGGGTCCTCCATTAGGACTTGCTCTTCAAATTCTCTTAATCATGATGAATATGAGTCCAATAATGGGATATCTAGCCATAAGATAAAAATAATAAAAAATTATTGAAGAATTTGATCAAATACTTATTGTTTGTCAAAGCTAAACTTAGATCCATAGGCAAGTTCATCGTTGGTGGTCTCCTGGTCAAAATTCAAAGAAGAATTAACACCCCCATCTAATGGTGCCTCAAATAGGTTTTCACCACTAGACTAGCCTTTATCTTTACTTTTTCCTTGGTCAAAAGGTGTTTCAAAGAGGTTTTCACTTTGGGACCTCAATGTTTTACTTATTTATTTTTGGCTAAGGGTGTTCACTATATCTCCAAAATAGGTTACAATATCCAATCTGATTGATAATCTTGAATTGTGATCTCCCAATAGAATGTTGTCTCAAGGCCTAAGAAGTCACAAAATACCTCATCATTTTAGAACTCATCAATCAACAGACTGAATTCTTATTGGTCCCAATCTATTAGTTGGGGAGAATATAATGGCAATGAGTTAGGATGAATGACCAGGGTAAGGGTAAAAATGGCATTGTTATCAAATAGGTTATTTTTAGTTAGGTCATCAAAAATGAGGCTAGGATTAGATTCTACTTCACTGTCGGCATCATCCTCACTATTTACTAGTGATAGAGTTTGAATAAGATAAGTGGGGTCACCCCCAAGTGGTTTAAATCCAAGTCCATAAGGTATGTCATATATAGTCATAGAAATTGGCTTGATGGTTCCTTGTTGATTTAGTTTGAGGCCTCTTCTTTCATAATTGTGATGCTCCATGATCCTATTAGGAATAGGATACTTTGTAATTTTATAACAATCAGCTTGGGTATCATTGTATAGCTATGATTCATCCCCTTCAAGAGAGTCAGGTTCTAAGCTAGATGCTAGTACAAATATGATAGGGCCCTTATCACTGTTCTTTTATTTCCAATGCATATGTGGAGTGACTTTAGGTCACCCAAAGGTTTTTAGATTTTGAGGAAGATTGGCAATATGAAATGTATCATGGGTCACACACTCTCTCAGTCCATTATCTGAAATGGTGAAATGATTAAAATCTTAAAGAGGTGGCATGTAGGAAAGGGAATTCAATGTGTTAGGATCTATGGAATTATCTGGTGAAAGATCAATAAGTATATCCTTTCCTTTATCCTTCTTGGAACTTAGATTCATGCTATACTGATAATTATATCTTTGAAATTTTAATTCAAGATGTTTATAGTGTTTATATAAGTGTAGATCTCTTAGAATATTCACTTCCATCCCTAAGTGGGAAAACTTGATACATTGGTGCAATGTTGATGGGACTGCATGAATCTCATGCAACCAAGGCCTAGATAAAAGCATATTGTATGATAAATCAATATCAAGCACATGGTGAAGTGTATCATGGGTCAAACGCTTAATGATAACTAACAAACTAATGGTTCCTTGTGATTCTCTTTCTTGATTATCATAGGCTTTGATGGTTATCATTTCTAGTTAGAGACTTGCCATTGTGTACCCAAGGAGCTTGATGAGCTTTAAAGACACTATGTTGAGGCTTGATTCATTATCTATAAGGATACATTTCACTTTATGTCACTTTATATAAATTTATATATACAATGGGTTATTATTGAGTGGGCCAAGGGAAGACATATCACTTTGATTGAATGTGACTTGTTGGGTTGGAGCTAGGTGTCTAACCAAAGCTTTAAATTTATCAAAGGATATGTCACTAGCAATAGTAGATTGGGTCAAAAAATCATTCAAGATGCTATTTTAGATTATTGACTTTCACAACAAATATAAAATATAAATTTGTGTTGGTATCTTTTGAAATTATTTCACAATATCAAACTTCTTATCTTGGTCAGTTGTCAATGGTTTATTCTGAGGCTAAATGGTTGGTTGGATGATAGGTAAAGTGGTGGATGGTTGTGGGCTTGAGATAGTAATCTTTGACCTCTGAATTATGATTGCATAATCAAGATTAAATATTAGACCATTATTATTAACAAATTTCGGTAATAGTGTGGGACTAGACAGGACAAGTCTCGATTGCCGATGCACTCGTATGTGGTCACATGGCAAGGATGAGTTGTCGATATAAGTTCCAAAGTGGAAAGTCCTAGTTTTCTAGTTTACTTGTATGCACTCATAGATTAAAGAAGGATTATCCATGTAATTTGGTTGAATGTTATTATTTAGCAATCATCTAGGTTGATTAGTGCTTGGTCTAGGATTAATGGAGATGGTATTAACACTACCCCCTATAATATTACCTACAACCCTATTATAGTCATGTGTAACTACATGGTAGGTTTGTTGGTTGTTGCTTTTTTAACCTTAGTTTGTTCTATTATTTTGTTGTTATGGGTTCTACTATTGATTTTGTTGATTCTGCTAGTTTGGCCTTTGATTTTGATACTATTGATTTTATTGCTACACTAACTTTTATTGTTGTTTTTGATTTTTCTACTACTATTGATTGTTATGTTGGGGAAAGGGGGTTTGATAAACCCCAAGAGTTTGATTGCAAGTAGAAGCACCATTATCCAATGTTTTCTCCCCATTATCTAACATATTCTCAATTAAATGCTTGATTTGAACACATCTTTATAGATTATGCCCATTGACCTGATGATAGTCATAGAATTTATTTTCATGATACCAATCAGGATAAGGAATGCCTAGTGGATTTTGTTTTGGTATAGGCCAAATAATTAGATTAGTAGTAGCAAGCTTACAAAATATAGAGTCAATGGGTTTTCCTAGGTCACTAAAGACATGACATGTAGGCACGGTTCTCCTAGGAGTATGGGTTTACAATGGTAAAGGCTATTGTATTTGTTGTGCAAGTCTTGGTTGTTGAGTTTGCAACATTGGTTTGAGAGGTTGCTGGGTAGGAGTAAGATGAAAAGGTGGTGTAGATGATGTTTACACCATTTGGACATGATAGGATTTAGTTACTCCATTTCTTACAACATTCCTATTATAGTTGAATTGCTTCAGTCTTTCTTGGTTATTAGCGTATATCAGTTGTGATGCTTGCGCTTGAATGGGGTGTTGATGTTAGTCATTTCCCTGATTGATACCTTGATTTTTATTAGTTGAATTAAGCTTGATAACTCTTTTATTGATTAGCACTCACTCAATCAACAAGCCTTTGTCAATGATTTCCTTAAAGTATGTTCATATTGTAGTTCTAAATGATAAGCTATCTCACTATGCAAGTTTTTAGTAAACATAATGGCTAATTGTTTATCTAGTAAACTATAGGTGAAACAACTTACAAAGGCTCTCCATCACTGTAGATAACATGAAAAAATCTCACCATATTTTTGATTTACTTATATTAAGTCCACTAATGAAATCTCATGCTCGAGCTAGTTCTTTAATACCTAGCTATAATACCCACAATGGATGAGTTAATTCTTCAATAGTCATATTATACTAATACAACTTCCACGTATGATCCATTTTTTTTTTAGCGACATTTTATAGAGAACAAAGATGAGATTTTGGTTAGAGCCATAGAGGTAGGGGTCAAGTTTCTAATAGACTTCCCTCATGAAAATTTACCAAGCCTAGTAAGAGTGCCCCATAATATCATTTATGATCAACAAGATTCTTTTAGGAATCCTATATCTCTATTCCAAAAAATGTATCAAGACCCTAATTTATCTAATCAAGGCAAAAACATCATGGAAGACCACTTTACCCAAATGTAGATAGTATATCAAACCTACCTGAATCTAGCACATAATTTCATCAGACGAAAATGATGAACAAACCTCTTATTAACGTAATTCCTTTAACAAGGGTGTTGATGAAGCAAATTAGACAAGAGAATCCAAGTTTTGACCCATTCATGCAAACCACTTCGGTAGATAACTTGATGAATATGCCCATTATTGAAGAAGTGTCTTTAGACTCTACACAAAATATTGGGCAAAATATAGTGGATAATAGGCAAACAATATCCAATCTCGATAAAAGTGGTATTAATGCACAAACAACTAACCAACAACATGTGCTTATATTTAATCCCATGAGTGGATCATCATACTAGGGAATAGGAGTTTCTACATCCCAACCCCAACTGGCTGCTTCCTCAAGTGTACAATCTATGAGCTTAGGTAGTCAAACAATGGCCAATGTCATGCCTCAATGACAGAATTTAATGAATCCTACTCCTCCTCAACAAGTAACAAGTAGTATTCCACAATAGTAGGTACAATCTAGTGTACCAACATAATATAATATAAATACCTTGCCACCTCAATCAAGGGAAACGAAAATTCCACCTCACTAGGTAATGATAGACATACCTTTTTAGTCACAAACTAATATGCCAATCCAAAACCAAGCAATGACTAGTCAACAACGTGCAAATATTGGTCAGTGACAGATGATAAATCTATAACCTATTTTCACTTCCTCATAGGGATTTATGAAAAAAAGAGGCTCTTATGTTTCTCAAGTACCTACTAGACAATTGTTGGTTCAAAATGTGCCACAAATTTAGAGATAGGGTATTAGTCCACAAGTTCCCACTTAACAATAAGATTTGATTAGTCGACATCATGTCCCTTTTCAACCATAGCAAGCAAAATATAGTTATATTCCTCCATCCCAACCATAAAATCCTCCAATTCAAACCTTTATCACCAACCCAAACTAGAATATCACACAACCAAATGTATAATTTCAAATACATCCTAATCCATGTATGCATATTCCTGGTCCATTCTCCAACCAAACCAATATACCCCAACATGTATCTCCATCATACCCTGGTTAAAATTTTCCACTTGAGACCTTCCAACAATCTACCCAAACCAATTCTCCCTCAAACCAATGTTCTTTACAATTTCCTATCCCAAGAATTGCAACAGATGAAGGATGTAATTTCTACTATTTAGGCTAGGAAATAGACTAAAAAGTTCAAAATAGATGATGTGTGTTCCTATCCATTCAACATGGAGTATTTGAAAATACCATTTACTCTAGGATAAGAACCACTAAAATTAAAAAAATACAAAGGGAAAGGTGACCCTAGGGCCCATTTAACTAGATTCTTTATCGCATGTCAACTAGTGGCATATAGAGACATATACCTTTTGCTATTGTTTCCAAGTAGCTTGGCTGGATAACCCTTGGAGTGGATTTTGATGATCTTTTTGATAATTTTGTTTAGCACTTTTCCTATTTTGAATTATGAATTTGACTAAAAAGAGGATATTAGTATTGTGTTAGTGAATGAAATCAAATCAGAAACACACTAAACTAACATCTTCTTGCCTAGTTACTAGGGTGAGCTTAGTGAAGAAAGATAAATCAACAAATCATAACTAAAATACAAGAAAACACACATTAATTACCTTCCTTTATGCTCCAAAATTATTCTTTGATTGGCTTGCTTGGTTTGAGCTCATGAAGTCCTCATCAATGGAAGATTGGCTACCTCCATCTCTCCTTAGCACTTTTGGCTTTGGCTTGGAATCAATTTGGCATGGTGACACTAGTTACTTGAATCTTTTATAACCAATAATTTATTATAACTTTGCATAAATTAATATTTTGGATATATTTGAGCATAATAACTTTTCACCAAAATATCTTAGAAATGATGTGGCAAGGCCTCTTATTTATAGATTTTTGAGATTGATCAAAATCAACCTGAACCATCTATTTTAGGATTGAGATGTGTGGTTGAGGATTAATTCATTTTTTGGAATTAAGTTTATAATTATCCTCATCATGAAATTATAATAATGGTAAATTAAGAGGAATGGAGGGCATCATGGAAGGCATTGATGAGGTATGGAGTGCATGAATCCTAATATTTGTGGCATTTATGGCCTAGGGATGTCTTTCCAAGAAATGAGGTCACCTGATGATGCAAATATTCAATATTCATTTCCAAAAATAAGTATTCAACAATTTTCCATGGAATTATTTATTAGGCTCTAATTTGGTTTAATTAGCTCTTAAGCATGTTTAAGCACTTTGTGCACAAATTACTCATATTGATCAAAATGCCTTGTTATTGGTCCAAAATTTGACTATATTGGAATTGGAAGGTAATGTTAGCTACATTGGATCCATATTATCATTTAGGATGATACCAAAAATAAATAACAATGGCACATGTATTGTGTAATATATTTTATAGGAAAGATCAATCCAGAGCATCTAGGTACAAAATTGGCATTTTGACTCGAAATGATCTTATCAAAGTTAGCTAGCCCATAAATTGCATTGCCCCATTTAATGATACTCTAGCCAAAATTGGCACTTGAATATGTCAATTTCAACTCATTTAATGTGCTTTAGTGTTTTTTGGCCAAATTGTGCACTTTAGGTGGAAATTGGTCAAAATCCTGATTGGAGGTTATTGGTGGCTAAATTTAGGTGTCTACAATTTGCCCTTATTTGGGAAGATGTTGTAAACTATAGGCTAAGAAATATATTATAAAATAATGAGAGATGGCATGTATGACAAAAAGAAGATGATGGTTGAAGAATAAAGCTCCAAATCATTTTGGGAAGCCTATGATGATGCCCCCTCAAGAGAGTGGTCATCAAATTTATTGATGGATGGTCCCTTAAAAAGAAATAAGAAGAAAGGTGGAATTAACCCATGGTTGAGATTAATCTAAATGAGAAAATGCTTGTATCCATTGATGTGAAAAAGATACTGATTTGCCTATCGGTGATTATAATCATTAAGAGGACCTAGATTGGTTAAAGATGATTGTGCCCCAGTTAGGGATGATTAAAAAGCATAACTAAAATATTTAACCTAGAATATAGATTAAAAATGAGTGGGTAAAAAGTGATGAAGGAGATGGATAGAGAAATGAGATTTATCAATAGAATGATCTAGTTATACCTATCAATGAGGAGATGCTCATCTTGATTAACAATTATACAACTAGAATGGTCAAATGAGTTATATTGATCAAGGGTGGGATGGAAAGATTTGCCAAGGTACCAAGTAGAAACTTCTATAGCTCCATTGATTTTAGAACTTTATGAAGATAATTTTTTCTTTAGCATGTGATGATAGGAATCATGATAGAAAACTATGAAGACTTGGCCAAAAAATGCATAAAGACTGACTCCCAATCCAATAAACACTCAAAAATAATGTACCAATGATAAAAAAAACCATGATGACAATGTTGATAGATGAATATGGAAGGACTCAGGAATAATGTGCTCGAGGAATCACCCAATGAACATATATAGATTGAGTTGAGGCAATAGTGCTGAAAGCAAACAAACAGGGAAGTGAAAAAATAAAGAAATAAAAATAAAAACGAACAAACAAATAAATAGCTTGAAATAAACAAACAAATAAAAAGCTTGAAAACAAAAGCAAAAGAAAGCATCCTAACAATGACCATGCCCTAGTAAATTAGATCAAGGATAACTAACTAGGCTTAGACAAGATAAATAGTTTTGGATTTTGAAATGTTATGAATGTTTTTGGTATTTTGAGGTATCTTAACTCATTAGAGAATGACAAGATACCTGCTCACAAAATGGAAAATGTGTTTGGCCTAGGCTTGCAAAATAATGAGAGCATATGGAAAATGGGATTAAGGTGACCTCAAAATGAATTAATAATTACCCACATAGTCCTGAAATGACCTCAAGTCATAGTAATTCCATCCACATAATAAGGTAGGGAAAAACAAACTAGGTCCCAACAATTTCTCAAATCTAGCAAATGGCTAGTCAAATGAAAATAGTAATGACAAGTGATCAAGAATGCATTGTAGACAATTTTTGCCCCTAGTTTGCCTATAGGTGGTTATAATTAGGATATGATAGAATAGGTCAATGATACTAATTTTCCCATAGGTAGTTATAATTAGTAGCAAAACTAGTGAGACACTGATTTGCACATAGGTGGTTATAATCAGGCTCACATAAACAAGCTTGATAGGATAAAAGATATCTTACCAAATCAAATGTCACACTAATTTCATAGACTATCATTATAAACATGTATTTGATTGATTATTAAAACTTGATTATAATCCTCCCAAAAAAGGTGCAGGAAGAACCAAAGTAACTAAGATTAAAATAGGATTGGGTAGGATGAGTAAAAATAGGCTTTGGTCTAGATAGGAATAGAATGATAGGATGTTATGGTATTAATACATATAATGATGGTATAGATAGATAGGATAAAATGGTAAGAGGGTTTCCCCTAAGTGATGGGGTGAATGGCAAGATCTATGATAATGCAAATAGGAATATGTAACAATGACAATGGCATGGCAATGTGAAATGGTATGATACATATTTTTAACTTGGATGTGGTTTTTGATTTTGTTGTTCCTATTGATGGGGAGATGCACATCCTAATAAATAAATGATATAAATATAATACTCGATCATGTTAATTTCTATCCCATACCTCATTTGAATAACTACTCTATCAAGAACTACCTACAAATTTGGATGGTGAGAATGTTGTTGTGTTCTTCCTTAGTCATTGATTTTGATTCCTTCAAGCATCGAGACAAGGTATCTTTGTAGCCTCTATAAAGGAAAGTGTGACCATAGATGGTAAACAAGGACAAATAATAGATGGTAGGTTTAATTGTGAAATGGAATGGTTGATGATAATGGAATGTAGAATAGTTGGGAAACAAATTAAGATCAAGACATTCAGTCACACGTAATGTTGTTGATGCTAGATTCAATATAATTTTGGTTATGGCAAGGCCAAAGACTTGTTCTCTTGATAAGACCACTAGATTTTTCTATTATTTGATCTTGAGAGTAGCTACCATCTGATTAGGCTATAGATTGGAAGCTATTTTGATTTGATCTTTGGATTTGTCTTCATCAAGCAGTGAAAAACTTTTGTGGTCAGCTATTGGTGCCTCAATGAGGTTTTCACCAATGAAGTTTTCTTGATTGTCCCATAGTGCCTCTGAGAAGGTTTCACTAAGGAATGTTAACTTTTGAATTTGATTATCTTCTATCACTTTTGAAAAAAATTCACTAGAAGATGTTGAGTTATGACTTTGATTGTCTCTTAGCACCTCCAAAAAGGTTTCACTAGTAGATTGTTCTTCTGATATATGAATGTGGTCTTGGCCTATTTTCTCTTCTTCAACTGCTATATCACCATGGATGTAGTTCAATAAATTGTGATTCTATCAATCCCAATTGACACTCGTGGGAGGTGGAATGTCAATGATATGGATATTTTGGTTGATGGTAATGGCATGTGGAATGGTAATGGAATGGGGAGAGGCTGTATAATCTTCATAGAAGATACTAGAAAAACTCATCTTGAAGCTGAAGTACTCATCCTCAAAAAAATTAAATGGATTAAAAATGTATTCAAATTGATCTACAAGGCATGCATAAGCAATGTTGTGACAACCACAAACATATTCTTATTCTGAATCTGATTCTAACTCAAGGGACTCTAAATCTAATGTTGATTTAGATTCTAATGGTAAATCTGATATTGGTTCAAGAATAGAACCTAAATCTAACTTTGATTCTTCATCTGATGAGTACTCTATTACAATGATGTCTTGTTTAATATTTGGTTTTAGACAAGTAACAACCTATGATGGCATAATGGGCTCCATAAAAACTAGTTTCTCAAAGTGGGACTCCTCTAGGATTGGAAAAAGGTCAAGAGATAACTCCTTAGAGACTAGCTTGTCAATATGAGGCTCTTAAAAAATAGACATGGTCAAGGTAATGATTTTCCCAAAGGTGGTCATAATCATTAAGAAGTGACTTAGTAAAGACTGGCTCATTCGAGTAAAACCCTTTGATAACTGGTATAGGATTAATAGGTAATTCATCACAAGTTGACTTATCATAAATAGTTGATTCAACAAAAACATCTCAGATTGGTTGGTTCTCTTGGCATTGGTTTCCAATGAGTTAGAAAATACCAATTTTGAACACAGCTTAGTTTTCAAATGATTGGATCGATTGAGGTTTGGATGGGATTGGTACTAGATGAGGAATGGTCTGTAGTTGGATAATGATAGGGCCTTGGGGGGTATGATTCATTGCACGAACCAAAGGATGAAGTTCTAAAATGGTAGTGATAGGGCATTGTGGGGATTGATTGCTTGTACAAGCCAAAGGACTAGGTCTTAAAATGATGAAGAGGTATTGTGGAGCTTGATTTCTTGCACAAGCTAAAAGATGATATTCTAGTATAAAAATAATTTGGAATTATGGAACATGATTGATCATACAAACTAAAGGATGAGGTTTTAGTATGTTAATGGTGTGACATTGTGGTCCTAGAATAGAAATGGTATGATTTTTTGGAGCCTGATTACTCACGTAAGCCAAAGCATCTAAGTCTTCATCATAAACCATATCATCCTAGTTGTGAGTTGGCTCATAAGTTGGTTCTTGACTATGTTCTATGTACTAATTATTATAAAGAGGGTATGGATCTATATCCCAAACAACATTATCTATAATTGTATCTTCAAAGTCCTCCTCACAAGCCTCTTCATGCCAATCAATGTTTTGATTTAGATTTTATGGATTTTGACTATGTTCCCCATATGGAGTATTGTAGGGAGAATAATAAAATTCTTGAGAAAATCTCACTATAAGGGTTCCTAGTGGGATTTTTTGTGGCCATTCTATCATAATTTAAATTGTATATGACTCCACCATAAGTGTAGTTAGACATATCTACATAAATGATGAAAGCTCTAAAATAAAAAGGCTTGGAGTTCTACAAACTCTAAAAAACTTTGTCCAAAGGACAAATGGTTTAATCTTGGTCTAACTTGGTCAAAAGGTGGAGTTGTATATGTAGAGAAGATTAAAAATCAAGTTAGCCAATAAATATTACATAAATAATGAAACATGCATAAATAACTAACTAACCAAGCCTATCTATTCCTATGGGAATTACAAAGGATAACAAGAAACAAATGAAAGAAAGAAACACCATATTACCTTCCCAAACGGATTCACCATACCCATGTGGCTCAAAAACATGTTCTCACTTGATCAAGCATCCTTATCTTTATCAAAAATGGTGGTAAGCTCCTCTAATGCCTCAAGAACACTCCATAAAACCTAGGCTCATGATTCTAAGTCACTAAACTAGTCTATCAATGAAGCTTGCAAACAAAAACTATGATCAAATACAAATCCTTGTGAAAATAATTTAGCATTATAACTTTGAAATATTCAATCTTAAAATTCATTTCCATGGCCTCTCTATTTATAGATTTTAGAGAATGGTCAAGATCAGCCATGACCATCCATCTCAAGATTGAGATCTATGGTCATGGATAATCCTAATATTTATAATTAAATCCATAATCATCTTCATCATGAACTTCGAAGAAGGGGCATTAAAGTGTCATGGAAGGCATTTACTAGGCATGGTTGACCCATAATCCTAATATTTGTGGCATTTATAGCCTAGGGATGTCTTCCCAAGAAACGATGTCACCTGATGATGAAGTTAATAGGAATCAATTTTCAAAAATAAATATTCAACAACTCTCATGGAAAATCCACTTAATCTCTTGATTTCGATTAATTAGCCTTAAACAAGGTTAATTAACATTTGTGAAATTATTTAAAAATTGGCCCTCAATTAATCAAAATGGTCAAGAAGTCATATTATTGGGTCATAATTTGACTGAACAGGAATTAGAAGGTGATGTTAAATGCGTTGGAGTTGTATTCCCATTTAGGATGTTTCCAAGATTAAATAACAAAGGTACATGATGTGTACCAATGAATTATAATAAAAGAGTGATCTAGAGCACTAAATAGTGAAATGGTCATTTTGACTCAATGATTTGATCAAAGTTAGCTGGCCCATAAAATGCATTACCCTATTTAAGGATACTTTGACCTAAACTGGCACTTGTAAGTGACAAGTTTGAACCATTTAGGATTTTTTATAGATTTTGACCTAAAATGTGCATTTGAGTGCAATTTGAATAATATTGATAATTTTAACACAAATGGTGTTAGGAATTGGATGTCTACATTTTATCCCTATTTGAGAAGGTGTAGCGAGACATTCATACAAAGCAAAGTCTTTTTAAAGAAAAGATTTTTCAATAATAAATTGTAACAAACCTATGATGCCCCCTCAAGAGGACATACTAGGATGAAAGAGAATGATGGATTCTTGAAAAGAGAGATAAAATGAGAGATTAACCCATGGAATATATCACATCCAGATGAGCTAATGCTTGCACAAGTGATTACCATCAATGATCAAAATATAATGACAAGTATAATAGGCCCAAGAGATAGGGGTAATGGGAAAGATATAATCCATAAATGTAAGGGACACACTATAAATATACCCAATTTGAGAGTACAAGCTACACACTTACTATATTGATCAATCTCATGACAAGTTTCACACTAAAATATTTCCATCATGGGCTTTAATGTGGAGAGCTTGGAATTAGAGGAAAAGGGAGAACATTCTAATTCAGGAAGGGAAGCACCACTAGAATGGGTCCTCCAAAGAGAATATAATAAGAAGTACTCTAGTAGAGCATATTTTATTATGATAAAATAGTTTTTCCCCAATAGGGAAAATTTTGATCATTGATAAAGAATAAATAATGATTTTCCCCTATAGAACTAATCTGATTAAAATGTTTTTTAGATGGTGGGCCCCGGCATGGGCAATTAGCAATAAAAATAGCTCAAGGATATAACCCAAAATATAAGTTAAAGTGAGTGGGTACAAATGTACATGCAATGGGGTAATGGCTTATAAAGCCATATAAAGCCAAGCATATGAGAGTGCACAAAGTGATGATAGAGATGAAAAGAAGAATGGAGATAGCTGAGCTGACCTCAATAGAAATTGAATGCTACCTAAATAGTTCCATGGACTCATTTTCCAACATGAACTTCAGGCCAATGTAGTTCACCCAAATTTGGGAGAGAATGGAAGGAGGAATGATGAAAAATGACAAAGAATCGATTAGACTCACAATGTATGAAAAGAGATACATGTCTAAGCATAGATAATTAATATTGAAATGTATGTTACCTAGATGCCTAATTCCATATCATGAGCCTAGGTTTTGCAAAGTTTTCTTGAGAATCATTTATTGGAGCTGATGTTGATGTTAAGACATTGAGACCTGAGCACAAAGTGCTTGCTATAGCAAAATAAATTAGGCATCATAAGTATTAATAACTTAGAATGACATAATATTCCAATTGCATTTAGATATTTAAAATGTGAATAACTATAACTAAGGATAATGGTAAAGGATAATGGTAAAACAATGACCAAAACTAGAGTTACAACAATTTACATTTAAACTAAAAAGCAAAAGACAAAGAAAAAGATAAACATAAATGAACCTAACTTGAAATCAAGATACGATCTATCAAGAGTTAAGTAGGAATAAAAATGTTTAAAAAAAAAATGCAAGAACATCTTAATGACATGATACCAAGATATGAATAATCAAGATCCATGTGGACCATCAAGGCATTTTTGAACACAAAAGAGAAAAGCAAAATCAAATTAAAAAACAAGATAAAGAAACACAAGACCAAGAATGTAACAAGTAGTAGTAAAAAGAGAAAATAAGAAGAAATAAAAGGAGAGGTGTGAAAGCACAACAAAACACCAAAAAAACATAACAAAACACCAAGAAAACTCAAATAAACACACACAAATAAAAACCAAGTTAGTGTAGTTTAAAGACAAATATTCATGCATGTGTGGTAGAGGTGTTACTTTCTACCACATCTTAACAAAGAAAAATGATACAAAAATTATTCCTTAATTAAAGAGGAACAATGACAGAAGAAATGGGAAGAGAAGAAAAGGAAGGGGTTGGCTGAGCTAACTCCAAATGTATAAGACAAGTGGATGCTGCCTACATAGTTTTATAGATGCATGTTCCAACATGAACTTCAAGCCAAATGTAGTTCTCCTCGGAAATGGGATAGAAGAAAAATGACAATCAGACTAGCATGATTAATGTTATAGAAGAAATGGAAGATATGACAAATAAATGAGAATGGTCTAGCAAATAAAAAAGTTGATGAGACAAGAAAGAATGATCTTAAAAAATAGCAAGTGCATGGGATAAGATGAAATGAATTGGTATTTTTGTGCTTTAAAAATAGAAATATCATTCAAAATTAATAGTTTATCACAAAATGGTGAGAGTGTGGGATGGTGGAACAGGAATGTACAAATGTATAGAAGCATGAGACAATGTTTTTGTTCTTTTATGGATCATGTTTTTATGTTTTTGGTATTTATAAAGTATTTCTAATGTTTTTGGTATTTTTGGGATAAAATATGCATAAGGCGGGACCATCTAGTTTAGGAGATGCACATCTTGAAAGTATAGGTTCTAATAAGATAACTAAGCTAGGTGCAATGGCCCATGCTCTCAAATCAGTGAGAGTGAGGTGCTTTGATTGCTCACAAAATCGTGAGAGCATATGGAAAGGGGGACTGAGGTAATATCAACATGAATTAAGCATGACCTAAATAGTCCTAAAATAACCTTAAGTTATATTAATTCCATCCACACAAAAGGTAAGGAAAAACCAACTAGGTCCCAACAAGTTCTCAAATCCAGTAAATGGCCAGTCAAATGAAAACATTGATGGTAAGGTGATGTGGAAATGCATGGTAAACAAGTGCTACCCCTAGTTTTCCCATAGGTAGTTATAAATAGATTACAACATAGGTCAATGATACTAATTTTCCCATAGGCAGTTATAATTAGTAGCAAGACTAGTGAAAACACTAATTTGCCCATAGCAGTTATAATCAGGCTCAGATAAACAAACTTGATAAGATGAAAGATATATTTCTAGATCAACTGTCACACTACTTTCATAGATTATCATTATAAACATGGATTGGATTTATTTTTGAAACTTGATTAGAATCCCTCCATAAAAGGTGTGGGAAGAACCAAAGTAACCAAGATCAAAATAGGATTGGGTAGGATGGTTAAAATAGGCTTTGGTCTAGATAGGAATGGAATGATAGGATGGTATGGTCTTGCTTAGGATAATGATGGTGTAGATAGATTGAATAAAATGGTAAGAGGGTTACCCTCAAGTGGTAAGGTAAGGTAAATGGAATGGTATGGAATAATGGCAAATAGATATGTAACAATGGTAATGGCATGGCAATGAAATGGTATGGTACATGTTTTTGGTTTGGACATGGTTTTGATTCTATTGTTCCTATTGATATGGAGATGCATGTCCTAATAAAAAAATGATACAAATAGAATACTCGATCATGTTAATTTCTATCCCACACCTCATCTAAATAACTACTCTGTCAAAAATGGCCTATAGATTTTGATGTTGAGAATGATTTTGTAATCTTCCTTCGTTGTTGATTCTGATTCCTTAAAGTGTTGAGACAAGGTATCTTTGTAGCCTCTACAAGGGAAAGTGTGGCCATGGATGGTAAAAAAGGAAAAATAATGGATGGTAGGTTTGATTATGAAATTGAGTGGTATATGATAACAGAATGTATAATGGTGGGGAAACAAATGAAGTTTAGAACTTTCAGTCACACATAATGTTGTTGATGCTAGATTTGACATAATTTTGGTTGTGGCAAGGTTGAAGACCTCTGAAGATGCTCTCAATAGGATCATCAAATTGTTATTTTTCTTATTTTTAAGAGTAGCTTACCATCTGATTATGCTATAGATTGGAAGCTATTTTGATTTGATCTTTGATATTATCTTACACAATCAATGAATAACATTTTTCTCAAATATTGGTACCTCAAAGAGGTTTTCACTAATAAAGTTGTCTTGATTGTCCTGTAGCACCTTCGAGAAAGATTCACTAAGGAATGTTGACTTTTGACTATGATTGTCTTCTAGCACTTTCAAAAAAGTTTCACTAGAAGATCCTGAGTACTGAATTTGATTGTCCCCTACCACCTCCAAAAATTTTTCACTAAGAGAGTGTTCTTATAATACATGAATGTTGTCTTAGACTAATTTCTCTTCTTCAACTGTTATTTCACCATGTATGTAGTTCAACAAAATGTGATTTTTTCAATCTTGATTGACACTTATGGTAGGTGGGATGTCAATATAATGGCTATGTTGGGTGGTAATAATGAGATGGTGAAAGGACAGAAAATATTCACAGAAGATCCTAATATAACTTGTGTCGATGCTGAAGTAATCATCCTCAAAAACTATAGAAGGATCACAAATATATTTAAATTGATTTGCAAGGTAATTGTAACCAATGTTGTAACAACCAATATTATATTCTATTTTTGACTCTGATTCTAAAGTAAGGGACTCTGAATCTAATGTTACAACTAATGTTGATTCTATTTTTAATTCTAAATCCAATGTCATTTCAAAAATGAAACCTGACTCTAATATTGATTCTTCATCTTATATGGTTGTTTTGATAATGTTCTATTGAATGTTAGATTTTTTGACAAGGAATGGCCTATGATGGCATAATGGGATCAATAAAAACTAATTCATCTTGGAAGGGTTCAACATAGTCTGATTCATCTAAGTAAATCCCCTCAAAAAGAGGGAATCGCTCAAGGGATGTTTTGACAAAATCATGTCTGTCGAAGTTTATCTTGTCACAAATAGGTGTTTCAATAATAACATGTTGGTTTTGGTTCATAATTACTTGCAAAATATATATTTTGAACATATTTTTATCCTCATAAGATGTATTTTGAAGAGGTGATGGTTCTTGTTTAGGCTTGAAGATCAACACAAAATTTATAAAGTGGGGAACATTTGGTTTAGTGAGAACTATGGTTTGTGGTTCAATAATAGATTCTCCAAAGATTAGACTATTGAAGAAGGGACTAAAAATAATTGGTTCATCAAATGGAGGTTATTCAACAATAGCTTCATCAAAAACTAGCAATAGGCCAAGAATGGCAACAATTGGATGTTTCTTAGTTTGGTTGATTATGAAAACCAAAGGAGGAGGTCCTAAAATGGTAATGACTGGATGCTTCTTAGTTTGGTTTCTCATGCAAACCAAAGGAGTAGGTCATAAAATGGTAATGACTAGACGCTTTTTAGTTTGGTTGCTCATGCAAACCAAAGGAGGAGGTCCTAAATAGTAATGAATGGATGCTTCTTAGTTTGGTTTCTCATGCAAACCAAAGGAGGAGGTCCTAAAATGGTAATGACTAGATGTTTCTTAGTTTGGTTTCTTGTGCAAACTAAAGGAGGAGGTCCTAAAATGGTAACAATTAGATGCTTCTTAGTTTGGTTGCTCATGAAAACCAAAGGAGGAGGTCCTAAAATGGTGATCTTGGTACATTATGGAGTTTGATTACTTACACAAGCTAAATCATCTAAGTCTTCCTGATAAACCCAATCATTTCAATCATGAGTTGGATCATAAGTTAGATCTTGACTATGTTCCCATGACTAATTTTTGTGACGTGGATAGAAATCTATCTCACAAACCATATTGTCACTATAGGGGTCTTGATTAAAGTCATAAAAGTCATTTTGTGCAACCATTCTATCATAATCTGGATTATCCACGACTACACCATAAGTGTAGATAGACATATTTACATTTAATGAAGAAAGCTCTAAAAATAGAAAGACTTATAGTTTTACAAACTCTGAAAAGTGATGTTTAAAATATATAAGGTTTAACCTTGGTTGAAAGGCTGAATCTACATCTCTAAAGTAGTTTATGCCAAGATTTGGCATAAAAAACCTAACGTCAAATTTCTAACATCAAAGGATTTTGAAGAAAGGTTGTGTTTTCCCAAACAAAGTCACAAACTAAATGATGAAGATAGGCACTCGAACAAATAAACAATAAATAGTGTTCAAAATTTAGTAATCATTTAACCGAAGATATGCAACCCAAAAGAAAAATATCTATGTACCAACCCCATGAATTAAGGCCTAAACATAAATCAGTCAATATTTGGATCTAAACTTGACTAGGTTAATTGAAAATGTAATGTTGAAGGCCAGGATTGGACCAAACAAGTTAGACAAGATCAGACATCATAATGATGCATAAACAAGGTTCAAATGGTATACATGACATAGTTTGAAACAAATGGTTTTTGATACAATGGTAAACACGTTATTGAAACAAATTGAGCAGCCTAATGACGTAAACATGCTCAAATTATGTGGTCAAATGTTATGTTTCAAAGACTCAAAGGCAAAAAATATTTGACATGATTTGGGTAGCATAACACTACCCTTCTTAACTCAAATACATGATTTTGACATGGCCTATGAACAAACAAACAATTTTTAGCCTCAAATCATACCAATAAAATAATGACCAAAATACACTAAGTATAATCATCTAAATCCTAACAAGGGTATAGCAAAATGGGTTGACTAAAACTAATTAGTTTTTTATCATTCTAGAGGAATCAATTACATAATGACTTTCACATCAAATGATGCAAAATACAAGCATGAAAATTGGGTGACCACGACATTGGCTAGTTTTAAAAAGGTCTAATCCTTTTTACAACCACTACATCCTAGTATTTGCTCAGTGTAGTGTGATGTCCAAATGTAGATATGTCCCATGTGCTACTCAAAAGGAATCAAATGAAGTCAATGTTAGGAGGTGAAACCCTAGGTCAAAACTTTGCTAAATAACTCATGGGAGGTAATGATGTTCCCCTTGTAATCCAAGTTTGCATGAAAATAAAGAAAGCATAAAATAGAAAGACTTTAGGGTCATTTTCAAGATTACCCAAACTTTAGCATGTTTTTGGGGAGTGCTTTAGATGAAATTCTTTCTAAGCCTTAGACTAGGCTATTTTCAATAGGAATGACACTTTTTATTCTAAGGGTTCTCTAAAGGGGACAAATGGAAGAGCATACACGCAACATTCCTCTTTTTGCCAAATAAAAATTAAGTAAACAACTATTACAAACAAGAATTGACAAGTGTGTTCAATTTTAATCCCAAATGAAATATTTGGTGGTGTTCATTTAACCCCTTGGTCTTAGGTTCAAACTTTGAAAACATTCACCAAAACATCTAAGTCTTTTGTTAAACACCAAAACAGAGTTCCTAATTGATTTTAAGCATGCAAAAGGTGATTTAAACATGTTTTTATCAAATTTAAAGCTTGGTCCTATAGCAAAAATATTAGCATGTCCTTTAGCTTTGAATCTCTTTTTACCTTGAAATAATGAGCTTTGGAAAAATAGCTCTTGGGTCTATGTTTTAAGAAAAGCATAGTGACTGACATCAATTATTACCACCGACATCAATTAATCTAGCTAACCAAGATCTATATGATGTTGGTTTTGCTAATCGATGTTGCTTAAGTAGGTAAATGATGTCAGTATTACTTGTCGACGTCAGTTACTGTGTAAAACTGTGGCAAATAAAAATGGCAAAATAAAGTTATAAAATCAATTTGTAAGAGTTTTAAAGGCTTAAATAAATATTTTAGAGTTGCAAAATGATCTCCTTCAAGTGTGAGATGTGTCTAGTCCCACAGGGTGTGCCAAGATGTAAAGAGGATTACAAATCAAGTTAGTTAAGCATTAGTCCATAAATAATGAAACATGTATAAATAACTAACTAACCAAGCCTATCTATTCCTATGGGAATTACAAAGGATAACAAGAAACAGATGAAAGAAAGCAATGCCATATTACCTTCCCAAATGGATTCACCATACCCATGTGGCTCAAAAACATGTTCTCCCTTGATCATGCATCCTTGTATTTGTCAACAATGGTGGTAAGATCCTCTAATGCCTCAAGAACACTCCATAAAACCTAGGATCATGATTCTAAATCACTAAACTAGCCTAATAATGAAGCTTGCAAACAAAAATTATGATCAAATACAAAGCCTTGTGGAAATAATTTAGCATTATAATTTTTCAATATTCAAGCTTAAAATTCATGTCCATGACTTCTCTATTTATAGATTTTAGAGATTGGTCAGGATCAACCATGACTGTCCATCTCAAGATTGAGATGTGTGGCCATGGATAATCCTAATATTTGGAATTAAATCCATAATTATCTTCATCATGACCTTGGAAGAAGGGGAATTGAAGAGGCATGGGAGGAATTGACTAGGCATGGGTAACCCATAATCCTGATATTTATGGCACTTATGGCCTAGGGATGTCTTCTTAAGAAATGATGTCACCTGATGATGTAGTTAATAGGAATCAATTTTTAAAAACAAATATTCAACAGCTCTCATGGAAAATCCACTTAAGCTCTTGATTTGGATTAATTATACTCAAATAAGTTTAATCAACATTTATGTAATTATTTGAAAATTGGCCCTCAATTAGTCAAAATGGTCAGAAAGTCATATTATTGGGTCATAATTTGACTGAAGAGGAACTAGAAGGTGAGGTTAGATACATTGGATCTATAATCCTATTTAGGATGTTTCCAACACCAAATAACAAAGGTACATGATGTGTACTAATTAATTAGAAGAAAAGAGTGATCCAGAGCACTAAATGGCGAAATGGTCATTTTGACTCAAAATGATCTGATCAAAGTTAGCTAGCCCATAAAATGCATTGCCTTATTTAGGGATACTTTGTTCAAAACTAGCAGTTATAAGTGACAAATTTGAACAATTTAGGATGTTTTATAGATTTTGACCTAAAATGTGCATTTGAGTATAATTCGAGTAAGATTGACAATTTCAACATAAATGGTGTTAGGAATTGGATGTCTATAGTATCTCTAATGTGGTCTAACAGTGGAACTGTATCTCCAAAATTATTTGTGCTAAGACTTGGCATAAAATAACCTAACATCAAATGTCTAATGTCAAATGTCATACATATAAAAGGTCAAGTGTTTGAATAAAAAATGGCATGTTAGAAGTCTAGGTCAAAGTGTTCTAAACAAGGTCTAAACTAAGAAAGGGGAAAAGAGATTTACTAGGTCCTTTCTCCAAACATGGAGTTAAAAATTAGGGTCAAACAAATAGGTATATGCTAGGACTTTTGGCCAAATGACGTCAAAATATAGACATGAAACAAAGGTTGATGTGATTTGATTTAATATAACAAGTTTGGAAACAACTTTGACATAGACCTGTTACATGGAATCAAACATAAACATGATCAATTGGCATAATACATGAGACAAAAATATAAATGAGAAAGGATATGTTTTCCCAAATAAAGGCACAAACAATGATAAGAATAGGTACTAAATAGATTAACCATCAATAGTTTTCAAATTGGGTAACTAATTAATAAAAGTTATGCAACCCAAAAGAGAAAGGTCAATGTATCAACCCCATGAATTGAGACTTAAATATAAATCACTCAATTTTTGGATCCAAACTTAACAAAGCTAATTGAAAACTAAGATTTAACCAAGAGGGTTAGACAAGATTGGACAACATGACAGTACAAGACAAAGGTCTAAATGGTATACATAAAATGGTTTGAAACAATGGTTGTTAGCACAAGGTGAAATAAGTCTTGAAACAAATTTGAGGAGCCTGATGGCATAAGTATGCTCTAATTATGTGATCTATGTTATTTTTCAAAGACTCGAAAGGCTCAAAATGTTTTGACATGATTTGGGTAGCATAACACTACCCTCTGCAACTCAAATGACACATTTATAAACAAGTTTAGCAAAATTTTCAAGGCACAAGTGTGGTGTAAAAATGGCTAGCATAATGCCTCTTTAGATAAAAGAGTGATGCATAGAAAAATTGATTTTGACATGACTTATGAACAAACAAACAAGTTTTAGTCTCAAAACATACCAAGCAAAAATGACCAAAATACACTAAGTATAACCATCCAAATCCTAACAAGGGTATGGAAATGTGGGGTTGACTAAACTAGAAAGCTTTTGAATGTTTCTAGGGGAATCAATTACATAATCACTTTCACATCAAATGATGCAAAAGATAAACACATAAATTAGGTGATTATGGCATTGGCTAGTTATAAAAACATCTAATCCTCTTTACAACCACTACATCTTGTTATTCATTTAGTGTAGTGTGATGTCCAAATGCAGATACATCCTATTTGTAACTTTAAAGGAGTAAGTGAAGTCAATGCTGGGAGGTGAAACCCTAGATCAAAGCTTCCCTAAAGAACTCCTGGGAGGTAATGATGTACCCATTGCAAGCCAAGTTTTCATGAAAATAAAAGACTAATAGAAATACTTTAGGGTTGTTTTCAATGCCACCCAAAATTTTGATGAGTTTTTTAGGAGTACTTTAGATGAATTTATTTTTAAGCCTTGGACTAGGCTATTTGAAATAGGAATGGCACTTTTGATTCTAAGGGTTACCTAAAGGGGAAAAATGGAAGAGCATACATGAAACATCCCTCTTCTTTCTAAACAAAAATTAGATCAAGAAACTATTGAAGACAAAAATATTGAAAAGATGAGTTCATTTTTAATCCCAAATGAAAATGAGGTGGTGTTTATTTGACCCCTTGGTCTTAAGATTGTGAACTTTGAAATCCTAACTTATGAAAACATTCACTTAAGAACCTAAATGTCTCATTAAGAACCCAAAAAGAATTCTGATTTCATTATAAAATCATGCAAAAGATGTCTTAATATCATGTTTTAACAAGTTTCAAGTCCATTGGTTACTTGTCTACCCTTAATGCATCACCCCAAAAGCAAATATGTTAGATTAGAAACATTTTAAATATATTTTCAAAATTTTGTGAAACATATATGAAACTTTAGGCTAAACTAATGTCAAATTCTAAAAATTTAGGAGAAAACACATGGTTTAAAAAAAAATATCATCCAAAATAGAGTTCGTATGACCCCAAACCAAGCATTTTAAAAATGGCCTATTTAGTTCTCAGGTTTGTGTTTTTAAGAAAAGCACAGTGACCAACATCAGTTACACTTACTAACCAATGATAGTTATCTAAGTAAAATTGGTTATACCAATAGTGATACACTATGGCTATGCCAATCGATGACAATTTTACTAATTGACGTTGGTTATTGTGTAAACTTGTGACAAAGAAAAATGACAAAACAAAGTTAGAAAATAACATTACAAGAGTTTTAATGATCCAAATGAACATTTTAAATTTTCATAATGATCTTCTTCATGTGTTAAATGCATTTGGTCCCACTGGGCATGCCATTATGTGAACTAGGAATTTTACTAAAAAGAGGAGATTAGTATTGTGTTAGTGAATGAAATCAAATAAACACCACACTAAAATAACATATTCATGCCTAGTTACTAGGGTGAGCTTAGTGAAGAAAGACAAATCAATAAAGCACAACTAAAATGCAAGAAAACACACATTCCTTACCTTCCTTGATGCTCCAAAAGCATTCTTCGATTGGCTTTCTTGGTTTATGCTCATGAAATCCACATAAATGGAAGCTTGGATACCTCTATCTCTCCTTGACACCTTTAGATTTGGCTTGGCTTGGCTTGGAATCAATTTGGCATGGTAACACTAGTTGCTTAAAGATTTTGGAACTAATCTTGCATTATAATTTTTCATAAATTAAGTTTTTGAAGATATTTAAGCATAATAACTTTGCACTAAAATAGATTAGAAATAATGTTATAAGGCCTCCTATTTATAGATTTTTGAGATTGATCAAAATCAACGTAAACCATCTATCTCAGGATTGAGATGTATGGTTGAGGATTAATTCAATTTTTGGAATTAAGTTTACAATTATCCTCATCATGACATTGGAATAAGGGGCAATGAAGAGGCATGGGGGGTATCATGGAAGGCATTGATGAGGCATGGGGGGCATCATGGAAGGCATGGATGAGGCATAGAGGGCATGAAGGATCATGAGAATCGGAAATTAAAACAAGTGTTTGTAATATTTTATTTTAGTAATAGTGTGAAGCCATAGCCATTCAGCCCCTGCCTACTGGCGCAGGTTTTCTGTAATCAAAGCTATTAAGAGCTGTGAAGGAGGCATCTACTGATGATAAAAGATTGGCATAAGAGCCACCGAGCTATTGTTAACTATTTTGGAGGAACTATTACTTTGTAATAATTTCTAGCTTCGACTTTTTGAGTTCTCTGCTTTGAAAAATTCTTTGGGAAAGTTTATTGCATCGAGTCTTTGGCCGTTTTAAAATTGTCATAGGCCTCTTTTATCTCTACATCCTCTGTTTTCCTTACCAAAATTTTCTCGCTTACCAGACCTCAAATCTCTCCGCCATGGAATTTGGAAAAGCCCATACTACCTCCACAATAGAAATCATGAATGAATTTGAACTAGAAGGAACTTTTGAACTCCCTTCTTTCATTCCTAAACAAATATCTGACTGTCCAGATATTGAAATTACAAAAGAAAACCTTGAAAAAGAAAATAGCTTGTACAAACCTCCGGCTATTAAAGCTTCACATGTCTATAAAAAGTCTAAGTTGTTAAAATCCAAGTTTGCCTATAATTCTACATATTTGTCTTTTGTCAAACCTCGAATCAAATATGTCAAGTTAACTCTTAGTTATAAGCCAAAGAAGAGTTTCCAAACAAATTTGCTATCTTTGTTTCCTGAACTAGAAATCAATTCTATCAGGTCACATGAAGATGTGAAATTTGTTCACTTTGGTCTTATCAAAATACATATAACTCCTTTGATTCTCGGTAATATTAATCCTATTATATATCTTGCTTTGTGTGATCATCATCAAGTCAATTTCAAGAACTCCTATTAAATATCAAGTCTTGGTCACTTGAACGATGAAGTTATTTATTTTGAGTTTTGTCCTAATCTCTCTGTCGCAGTCCGTGATAAGGGATGTAAAGAAGTAAAAAATGGATCTTTAGATTTTTGGGGATTATTCACCTCCCTATTTGGTCTTAATATGTTTGGTGAATTTAAATATGCTTCCATTAGTATTTTGGTTGTTTATAGCATGAAAAATACTAATCATCCAAAGATCTTAGAAAATCTGCCTTATGCAAGAAGATTGAGTGGTACTGTCCAACTCTAGAAAGGTCATATAGAGTTTGTAGAGATACCTTCTGATTGGAAACTTGACTGGTTAAAAAAAAATTCTCCAAGAATGAAAGGTCAAGCCATAGTACATAGAAATGATGGCAAAACTGTAAATATACTTCCTAGATCTTTGTCTGTTCATTCTTCTTGTCTTTCTCCCTCCAAACCATCTACTTCCTCTTCTCGTAGAACTGTCAAAATAGGTCATCTCTTGATTGAAGATGAATAAATCAACCAAGGGAATGATCCAAAGGATCAATTACCCTATACAATGATGAATCTTCCTAGAGAAGATAGTCTGGAATTCTACAGAGAGAACAAAGTTACTCTGTATAAAGGTGGACGATGGCCACCTCATAAAGGAATATATAAGCAACCAGTAGGAACTGTATAGTATTTTTCAGCTGCTTATCAAGGAGATGTTGAACCCTCAAATGAGTTCAAACAAATAAATTATATGGCAAGGTTCAACTCACACTTCACAGAGAATTTTGATCCTCTATGCCACTGCAAGAATCCTGCAGTCAAAGCTATTTTTACCTCTAACATAGTAGCGTGGTGGGATATCATATATTTTGATGAATATCTTTACCTACAGGATGACATATATGAACCAATTCTAGATGATCTCCCTGAAAAAGATCAATCAAACTATGATGATGCAGATGCTCTCGAGTCATTAGCCGATGACTTGGAACAACCGCTAACCAACATGTAATGCCCAAATCGACCATGGTATAGACCGCATCATCATGACTGGTCATAGCTACCAAATGAAGCGTATGGAGCCTAGTCTAGACATCACCATGAAGTACCAAAAAGACTAGAGAAACCCAGAGGAAGAGGATACTTTAGAGGAGAAGGAACATCTAGAGGGAGACAACCCTCTATGCCCAGGATGCCACCAACATTGTAAAAGACCTTCTCTGTGAAGAGTGAGTTGAACCTTACTGTATAATTTATTTATTTGGACTCATTTGAGGGTTCAACATCTCCTTGATAAGCAGATGAAAAATACTATACAGTTCCTATTGGCTGCTTATATATTCCTTTATGAGGTGGTCATCGTCCACCTTTATACAGAGTAACTTTGTTCTCTGTGTAGAATTCTAGACTATCTTCTCTAGGAAGATTCATCATTGTATAGGGTAATTGATCCTTTGGATCATTCCCTTGGTTGATTTCTTCATCTTCAATCAAGATATGACCTGTTTTGATAGTTCTACGAGAAGAGGAAGTAGATGGTCTGGAGGGAGAAAGACGAGAAGAATTAATCATCCAAAGATCTTAGAAAATCTGCCTTGTGCAAGAAGATTGAGTGGTACTGTCCAACTCCAAAAAGGTCATATAGAGTCTGTAGAGATACCTTCTGATTGGAAACTTGACTAGTTAAAAAATATTTCTCCCAGAATGAAAGGTCAAGCCACTGTACATAGAAGTGATGATAAAACTGTAAATATACTTCCCAGATCTTTGTCTGTTATGAATCCTAATATTTGTGGTATTTATGGCCGAGGGATGTCTTCCTAAGAAATGAGGTCACCTAATGATGAAAATATTAAATATTTATTTCTAAAAATAAGTATTCAACAAGTTTCTATGGAATTATTGATTAGGCTCTAATTTGGTTTAATTATCTCTTAAGCATTTTTAAGCACTTTGTGCATAAATTACTCAAATTGATCAAAATGCCTTGTTATTGGTCTAAAATTTAAATAGATTGGAATTGGAAGGCAATGTCAGATGCATTAGTTCTGTATTCCCATTTAGGATTTTATAAATATCAAATAACAAAGGCACATGTCTTGTGCAAGATATTTGATAGGAAAGATCAATCCAGAGCATCTAGGTACAAAATTGGCATTTTGACTTGAAATGATCTGATCAAAGTTAGCTAGCCCACAAATTGTGTTTCCCCATTTAATGACACTTTTGCCAAAATTAGCACTTGAATATGTCAGTTTCAACTCATTTAATGTGCTTTAGTGTTTTTGGGCCAAATTGTGTGCTTTAGGTGGAAATTAGTCAAAAACCTAATTGGAGGTTATTGGTGGCTAGATTTAGGTGTCTACACATTTTATGTTATAATATGAATTATTGTCATATTTTTGCATGATTAATTTTATGATCTCTATTAGACTCTTAGGATGTAGTCTACTTTTACATTTATAATTATTTTTAAAAAAATTATTTCTAATTAGATCCCAGCCAGGATGTTACATGTGGTATTAGAGCTATCACATTAACTCTAGGACCTATGGGTCCATTAGCATTTTGTGTCTTGTGAACCTAGTGACATGAAGTTTTGATTAGGTAATTGGACTTGTGGTATTTTAGTGATGAACCATGTTACATCATGATTGGATTATTTTAAATTTTGTAAAACATGTGTGGAACATTGAGTGTTTACCCTTAAGGGCACTCATACCCATTTGAATTATTTAAGGGATCAGTTTATCGAGTGTCTATTGGTGATGGTTGTATTTGAGGCTTCATTAGATGGGTATAAAACATAGTTCATGAGCTATGAACAAAATATTTATACAATAGTTTATCACTTAGATCAAACACCTCGAGTATGATGACGTCCTTCTTGATTTTAAATTCATCTTTGTCATTGAGTTTTGTGAGTGTTTAACAAGTTGGGGATGTTTCTCTTAAATTTATGTGATTTAGTTTTATGATTATATGTATAAATCCTAGGAGTAAAAAAATCTCATAAGACCATTTTTATTTTAGTACCAACTAGGGTGGTGGAAATCTTCTTAGTAGAGTGTTACCATATTGCTTGAAAATTCCTTTATGTTAAGAGTTTGTTTATGGAGCTTGCACTCTTAAGATATTGGGATTTTGAAAAAGTGACATCTCTTTTAGTTAGCATAGAGGTGAAATTTTATTATCTTTTGACATTATGATGATATTGATTTAAAGTTCTCTTAAATTGGAATTGTTTTTAAATGTTATTTGACGGTACTCCCTTGAAATTTATGGGAGAATGTTTTCTACTCTTGGTGAAAGGAAAGTTTTAAGATTGGATGGATGGACACATCCTGTGGTTAGTATTTTATTTCTTTTAGTTGTGGAAATAGTTATGAAATCATACTTATAAATTTGGTAAGTAGGTAGTGATTTAGCAACATTGAGTTGTGGTGTTTTCCTCTACCCAGTGAAGGTATGTAGGAGATTTATTGTGAGATGATAGTTCTCTAATTTTTCACTTGTAACTCTTTAGAATAACTAATTGATCTAATTTGTGATTTTTAGACCATGTAAGGTGGTAAACCTCGATTTATCTATTAAATTATATACTAATAATTATAATTTTATTATAATTAGTATTATATAAGCTTGCATAGATTGATATTATTCATTTTTTTATTATAACATGTTGTTTTGAAGAGATATTTTTATACCTTTCACCGAAAGCGAGTAGGGTATAGGAGGTGTAGAACATTTTGTCAATCTAGGGGTTGGAATAAACTTTTAACTTGTTATGTGTTAGTTGATCAAGAAAGGATATATTTTTCTATTTATTCCCTTATAATGTTAAAGTAATGGTGTGATTCTTGACCTTTGTATATCATGTTAATATAACATTATTTCCTCTTAATCATGAGCATAATATAATAAGTTAAGCTGTGAAATATGATACTAGTAAGTTTAACTAGTAGTAACTTAATGTAATTATGGATTGATTGTATGAAATCTTTTGTATTTATCAAGATACATCTACAATAATTTAACATATACATTTTATTTCAATGATCTAATAGCATAAAATTGTGATTCTTTGAAAACATTGTGCACATTTTAAGATCATCAGGTCATGGAGACCTAAGGGAAGACTAGTGAATTAGGAACATGAGTTATAAATGATAGGATGTGATCCTACTTAGTCTTAAATTAACTTAGATTATTGGTACTAAGTTAGATTGACAAATAGACTTGTCAAATCTAGGGTTTGATAGGCGAAACTTATCAAATTTAATCGTATGGCCATACACATGTATACAATGAATAGAGATTCCATATAGACAAGTATTCCATGATTTTTGTATACTTTCTATTTACTATTCCTATTCATCATCAAACCTGTCAAGATCTCTGTGGAGTGGTGATAGTATTGACATGTTATACTTATCTGAAGCTATGTGAAGTAGTGATAGTATTAAATATACACATTATTTTTACTAGGTTCCCTAATTATTTTTATCCAAAATGAGAAAAACACTCTCTACAATTGAGAGATGTATTGAGGGTTGGAATATTTTTTAAAACTCTCCCTAGTCATTTATTTTGACTTGCATGATGATCTTATGTGCTCTTAGGAAGTCAGTGAAACTTTCACTAAGACATGTGGCACCCTTCAAAGTAATTAAAGTGGTCAGTCCTATAGTATATAGGCTTGTCTTGATGATTTTGGACCTAGAAGTGATCATGATAGAATCAATCAGAGTAATAATAATTGCAACCATGTTTGCTTAATTGGGAGATGTTATTGAGTAGGGTCTTGTGGGACTAATACTCTTGAAATAGTGCAACTTGGAGGAACTATGGTGAGTTCTACAGATAATATTCTATTTATTTTTTAGTTTTACATTGTATATCATGTTATTTTCTTGATAAGGAATGCTTTTTATTAAGAAATTATCTTTAAATAATAGTTATTGGAGATGATGACTAACTTTAGTAGGAAGGATGTTACATCTAGATTCTTCACCAAATAAACTTGCTAGATTATCTGTGGATATATGTAGTTAACAAATTTAGATTTAGTTATATTTATAACTAAGCTTGATATTTATCATATTTAAAGATAATTGAATGTTACTTAGTTAGATGATAATACATGATTGCTTATTATGAACTAGATTAAAGTATGTATTTACATTTTAAAGCATATTAATGTATTGATTCAGTTATATATTATTGTTTATGGTTATCATGTGAAAAGATATAACTACCTATGTGTTATGAGGTGGATGCAAGAGAATTATTCCCTAGAGCATACTGGAAAGAGATCATCATCAGAGAGGATGATATAGATAGAGATATCATTGGTCGGCAGATAACTAGTAAACCCTGCACACACCATGATAGTTAGTCATGGTAGAAAATGCATTTTAAAATGATCACATTGATGTTTATTTAAATTGTTATTTTTTATTTTTTTCTAAGTAGGTAAAAATATATAAATAAATTCCCTTATATGTTTAGCCTAATATGCCATTAATAGTGTAGAGGTAAATTTTTTTAAAAAGGTAAAAGTTAATACAGGTTATTATTCATGATTTTACCATTAAATTGATAAAGCATAATTAAATGCTAAATTGGTTTAATATGAAATTAGAATTTATTATTAAAAGATTAAAATGGAATTATTTTAGAAAAAAAAGAGAAAAATAGAAAAACATTAAAATTAGAAAAAAGATAAATAAATTAAAAATTTAGAAAAAAAACAAGAAAAGAAATAAGTCTTAAAATTATCAAAAATATAAAGAAATCCAAAAACAAAAATCTAGAAAAGAATTACTATCTATTTTCTATTTTAGAGAAGTAATTATGGAAGAAAAGGGGGAGATAGTTTTTACAAGAAGGAAGCATGACTTGGGGAGAAAGAACATTCCATTTGGTTCCATCCAAAGGCCAATAAGGAGGTAGGTGATGTTATTTAAATTTTGTGAGAAATTTTCTATGAATTATGAGAAATATAAGACTAGGTATTTTCTATTAAATCTATGAGGCTATATAAATTATTCACTCAGACTTAGATCCTTTTTTAATTGGTATAAATGTGTAAGTGATTCATTTAGTTTACATAATTTACCTTTCTTTTAAAAGTAATAGATTTTATAGAATATGTTAAATAATGATTCATTTATTATATGAAAAAAAATTCTTATAAGATGTGTCAATTACTGTTAGTAACAGAAAATGTTAATGTTTTAGTTGGGGCAATCTGAGTATATGCAGCTAGTGAAATAATTAAAATATATATTCATATATAATTCCAACAAAAGAGTGATGTTGTATGGTGATTATTACATTTGAAGATATAAATAAAACAAAATAAAAGAAAAACCTTTCTGTAATATGTGTGTGTGTGTGTGTGTGTGTGTGTGTGTGTGTGTGTGTGTGTGTGTGTGTGTGTGTGTGTGTATATATATATATATATTACATAATTACATAGGGCTTGAATATGTTCAATTTGCTATGAGCAGATACTTTTGAAAATGAAAGATTTAAATAGTGTATTTATAAAAATATATATATGGTCTATACAGATAGTGAATAATGTAATTTAGGTCTTAAAATATTATTCATCTAGCATGGCATTGCCATTTAAAACTAGTCTTTTATTTTGGGCATCATAAATCTAGTTATAAATTATCACTTTTCCCATAGATTTTAGTATGGCATCACATTTGATAATGCTCACCTAAAACTAAAACTAAGCTTTATGCTTCATGAGAAAATTGTTTGAAAGAGAGAGGGCTCCTAAGAAAGCTAAAAAGGTGATGTGCCAAATTCAAAGGCAAAACTCATAAGCTCAAACCTACACTAGATCAACAAAGGATAATACTAGCTTACATAACCTTAAGATCAAGCTAATATGCATAAGTATTTCATAGAAGAGGTTCAAAATATAAAACTAATCTAGACCTATAAATAGTATTGTAAACCCTCTAAACAAAGTCAGAAAGAAGGACCATGGATGAAGAAGATTCTCCTTCACACAATGCCATGGTGCATAACTTGCCAAACCTAGATTCAAAGCAAAATATAGGCAAAGAAAGTCCTATTACATTAAGAGACAATTATTACAAATGCTTGACAAGGTTAATCTTAATCAATCTAAGCATACTTTGTAATATCTCAAGGAATGTTCCATCTCTCAGAAAGATAAAAGAAGTCTAAAATCTATTAACCCTTTACAAAATGGAAAGAAATTGTTATTATAGGTGAAGGGGGGAGAAGAGAAAGAGAATAGGGGAAAACACATTGTTCATGATAATCAATGAGCTATCAACTCCAAGAGATGTTTTTCTAAGCTTTTGGTCCAATCAGAATAGGTCATTATGAGCAAGATATTTGTGATTTATTCAAAAGCCTCCAAATCATTCTATTTTGAGTAGGATGTACTAGAAAACAAGAGTTTACCAAAAGTGGCAAGTCATGATTTAGTTGGAAGTGAATGCTCCAAATAGTTTCCAAATCACCAAGTTTTGATATGTTGATCTTCCACTAGATCTCATCAAGAGGATAAAATCTTTATCTCTGCCAGGGACATGTCATACCTATCTTGAATGGTGGTTTATCGAGGGCTTGACTTAGGATGGTCTTTTCACTTAGTCACATATCTGATCTATGCCTTGGTTCTTGGATCAAATTAACAATAGATGGAAACCAATCTAAGGATATTGGTTTTCTTATAGATCCATATCACTCTATTCAATGGTTGGTCTCATCTGAACCTGTATAGAGCTCCCTTCTTTTACTTCTTTTGCCAACTCAGGTTATACTCATGTTTGGGTTCTTTCATTTTCCTATTGAATTGGGTTCATTTATTATTTACTAACTTTCATCAAAATTTCCTGACTCACCTCTTTACTATCAGTTTTAGGTAGTCAACCTGGATTATTGACCCTTTGACTCTATTTTGCTCCATCAAATTTTGAGGTCTAATTAAATATAGATCATAGATATATGGGACTCATTACTTTGAGCTTGCCCTCACATTGGTCCCTAGGATTCAATGACTATTTGACTTGCATCCCACTTGTAGATCTCCTTGGAATGATGAAACACACACCATTCGATTTACGTAGGCTCACTATTTGAATTCCAATGACTATTTTTCAGAGCTTAAAATTGACATCTGTGTGAATGTCTGCATGTTTTGACTAACTTTAAAATTTTATATCTTGAAGAACAAGGACCATGGGGGTACCAAACTTATAGGGAATGGACTTATTACTTAAAGGAACAAATTCTTTTGATCTAATAGCAATTTGAGCTTTCCATGCACTTTTATAAAATGATGAATTTGATTGGTTTATGTGATCTTGCATGATGTCTTGATGATGGTCTAGTCTAAAATGGCTAAGTATGGAAACACACTAAATTATATGTTAAGAGCCAACATTACCCATGCATATCTTTTATTTCATTATAACACATGAGCTAAAACTTGGTGCATATAAACTAGTCTCCAAAATAAATAGACCCATATGATTATTTCCCTTTGATACTACCACACATGTGATATCTAGCCTCATCAACATGTTCATTTGGATCTGATTGGACCCTTGAAATTTTTCTAAGTATGAAAAATTATTGGATTTTACATTGGGAGCCAACTTTGAAACCTTAGATATTTTATTGTGCTTAGGTAAATGAGCTAAATCTTGGCACATAACAACCTAGGGTTAAGGTGAAGAAACCCATGTGACCAATTCTCCTTGAATCATCCATACATGTGAGATATAGAACCATAAAAATTCCTACTCAACTTTTCTACCATTGTATCCAAATGTCTGAACAAGCTCTAGATGGCAAGTGGACTAGATGAATACCATGAGATTCTATGCTTATTTAGAGCACTCTATAAGGTCTCTAAAACTTTGGAAAAGCCTTTAGAAATCGATGAATTATACTTTAAGTGAAATTAAATTGTTTCAAAAGCTTGTGATCTTCATGGCCTCTCTATTCCACTCATTCTAACTAGACCTTATTGAACCATTTTATAAATTAGGAACTCTGCCTCAAGACCTTTAACAACTGGCCAAATGATTGGTATGTGGGCTAAATATTGCCAAAATCTTTGGTGACTCATAGGGAAGTATGACTTATATGATAAAGAACCCAATTCATTTTTCCTCATCTAAGCCATTGGGCATGGATTCACTTCTCTTCAGCTGAGTTGATCATGAAGAAGATGCTAGGATGCTTCTTTCTAGAACTTCCTCTTGAAACATAAGGACATAAACAAAATAACAAAGGAAATATAGGAAAGAAAGAAACTAACCTACTAAAAAATTGTGAACAAAATCACTTAGATAAAAGCATGAAGTTTAATCTAATATGCACAATGTTGTAGCTTACATATACCATCCTCTTGGGTCAAATATGAAACTATTTTGTGCACATTGGAGATTTGAAACATACTTGTCTTTTCTTCATAACTCTTATCTATAGCTAAGAGTAATTAAATGCTCATGTCTTTTTGAGGAGGCAATTGGTTCCTCTATTATTGACTTTAGGTATATTAGTTGGAAGTATGGACCCAAAACCAAATCATCATACTCCCAGATCTATGAAATTTTCAAGAACAACTCCAATTCTTATCCATTTATGATTTTTTAATCATGAAAATTTGCACCAACTTGATCCATCTCCTTTGACATATCTTCAGGGCTGACCCTCTAAGAGAGATGGGTCTGACTTGCAACTTCTTGAGGCCATTTGAGATCACTTCCAGCCTCCAAAATTAGAGAGATAATTTTCACTGAAGAGATAAATTGATAACCATCCTTGAAAATTTCAAACATCTCATCTCCTAAAAAAACAACTCCCTTTAAATACTTATCTTCATGAAACTACAGTTCAATTAGAGTTTCTTCAGAAGCAAGTAGAACAATCCTTCAACCATAGTTATGAAGTTATAAGTCTTCATTTGATATTTTATCTTGGTTAATTAAGATTGCTTCACCTTCATATGATATAGAGGTCGTATGGTTTCCAACTAAGTCTATTTATTTCATGAAATCATGGTATAACTTCTACCATGAATCCTCTTATTTTTCTCCCTCCTCATTTTATTTCTTCAAAATAGGCTCAAAGGGAGGGTGGGATGGAAGGTTGAGGTTGATTGGACTGGCGCTCCTAACCTTCCCACCTTACTAATCTATCTATCCATCATTGGATCAAGGTTTTCATCTCATTCAAATCATCATTGATAATACTATATTGAATTTATTCTCTAATGGACATCCACTTACTTGTCAGCATTCAAACTGACTTCCTCATCCTCTTAATGAGATGATAAGGGATCACATCAAGATATCTATCCCATTTTATCATCACCTCTTATGATATTAACATATTTGGCTTAAGTTTCAATAAGGATGTGATAGCATAAGGTTAGCTAGAAGGGTAAGTAAATTGATATGAAGGATATATATACTCATTATAGGGCTGATAGGGATGATTAGATGGCTTGTAGGCTCCATTTTGTTGGTGATAAGGCTGACCAACTAGATAAGGTTATAAATTTTCCCTAAATATAATCATAAGACTCATAAAAGGAGATCAAATGTAGATAAAATTTTCTTAAAGGCTTACCTGGATTGTTGTAACCAGTTAAAATCTTGGAATCACCATTGATGTATATATATGTGCCTCCAAAGGCTAATTGGATGAAGGCAACACCAAAAATATTTACTTACTTTAGACCTTAGTCCCATTGGGTGTGCCAAAAAATATTTTAAGCTTAATTCCCACCCTTGGAGAGGGTTATTCAAGCTCTCTCTAATTTAGTTATAATATTGGGACAAGCCTAGGCTATGGGTCACCTATGTTTGGGTTGAACCTTGGGAGTAAGTTGAATTCCTCTCTGATTCTCACCTAAAAATAAAACTAAGACTAATGCTTCAAGGGAAAAGGGTTAGAAAGAGAGAGGGGTCCTAATAAAGCTAAACAAGTGGTGCACCAAATTCAAAGGGGAAACTCCCATAAGCTCAAACCCATGCTAGATCAACAAAGGACAATATCAGCTTACACAACTTTAAGATCAAGCTAATATACATAAGTATTGTATAGAAGAGGTTAATAATAAAACACTAATATAGAGCTAAAAATAGCATTAAAACCCCTCTAAACAAATTTAGAAAGGACATGGATTAGGAAGATTCTCCTTCACATAATGTCATAGTGCACAACTTTCCAAACATAGATTCAAGGTAAAAGATAGGCAAAGAAAGTCCTATTTCATTAAGAGACAATTCTTAAAAATGCTTGATAGGGTTGAGCCTAATCAAGCTGAGCATACTTTATAGTATCTCAAGGAATATCCCATCTCTCAAAAAGATAAAAAAATCTAAAATATGAGAACCCTTTACAAAATGGAATGAAATGGTTAATATAGGAAAAGGGGTAAGAGGAGAGAGAAAAAGGGGGAAGCATATTGTTCATGATAATCAATTAGCTATAAACTCCAAGAGATGTTTCACCAGGCTTTTGGTCTAATAAAAACATGTCATTATGAGTAAGATATTTGTGATTTGCTTAGAAGCCTCTAAATCATTCTATTTTTTAGTAGGTTACACTAGAAGACAAGATATATCAAATTAGCAAGTCATGATTTGGTTAGAAGTAAATGCTCCAACTACCTTCTAAATCCCCAAGTTATGATTTTTTGATTTTCCACTAGACATCATCAAGAAGATAAAATATTTATATCTATGAGGGACATGTCATGCTTGTCTTGAATGATGGTTTATTGAGGGCCTAACTTGGGATGGTCTTTTCACTTAGGCACATATCTGCTTTATGCCTTAGATCTTGGATCAAATTAACTATAGATAGAAACCAATTTAAGGATATTGATTTTCCTATAGATTGACGGCACTCTATTCGATGGTTGGTCTCATCTGAGCTCGTATAGAGATCCCTTCCTTTACTTCTTCCACCAACTTAGGTTGGACTTGAGTTTAGGTTATTTTACTTACCTATCAAGTCAGGTCCATTTATGATTTACTGACTTTCATCAAAATATCTTTACTCACCTCCTTGATATTAGCTATAGGTATTCAACCTATATCATTGACCCTTTAACTCTATTTGGCTCTATTAGATTCTAAGGTCCAATTAAATGTAGACCATATATCTATGGGACCCATTGATTTGAGATTGCCCTTGTAGTTATCCCTGTGATTCAATGACTATTTGGCTTGCATCATGGCTCATAGATTTCCTTGCCATGATGAAATGTGTGTCACTCAATTTACTTGGTCCCACTACTTAAATTCTAATGGTTGTTTTTTGGATCTTAAAATAGATGTCCTTGTGAATATATTCCATTTATAACCAAGTTTTAAATTATATATCTTGAAATGTAGGGACCATGGGGGCACCAAACATGTAGGGAATGGATTTAACACTAAAAGGAACAAACCCTTTTAATCTATTAGCCATTTGATCTTTCCATGCACTTTTATAAAATGTTGAAGTTGAATGGTTTATGTGATCTTGCATGACATCTTAATGATGGTCTTATCTAAAAGGGATAAGTATGAAAACTTAGCAAATTCTACGTTAAGAGCCAACTTTGCCCATGCATATCTTTTGTTATGCTATAATACATGAATTAAAACTTGTCACATATGAACTAGGCTCCAAAATAAATAGACCCATATTATTGCTACCCTTTGATACTATCACATGTGTGAGATTTAGCCTCATAAACATGTTCACTTGGCTCTACTTGGACCCTTTTAAAATTGGCTAAGTATGGAAACTTAGTAGATTTTTCATTGGGAACCAACTTTGAAACCTTATATCTTCTATTGTGCTTAGGTGGATGAGTTGAACATTAGTGTACAACAACCTAGGGCTAATGTGAAGAAACCCATGTGACCAATTCTCCTTGACTCATCCATACGTGTGAGATCTAGAATCATGAAAATGCTTACTCAATTTTTTTTCCACTGTAGCCAAATGTCTGGACAAGATCTAGATGACAAGTGGACTAGATGAATACCATGAGCTTCCATGCTTATTTAGAACACTCTATAAGGTCTTTGTAACTTTAGACCAATCTTTAAGAATTAATGAATTATAATTTAAGTGAACCTAAATTGTTTCAAAAGCTTGTGAGCTTCATGGCCTCTCTCGTCCACTCATTTCATCCATACCTTGTTCAACCATTTGATCAATCAATAACTCTACCTCAAGACCTTTAACAACTGGGCACATGCTTGGTATGTGGGCCCAATATGGCTAGCAGTTAGTTTAGAGTTAAATGCAATTAAGTTTAGGAGGGGACAAGCCATTAACATTTTTAATTAATAAGCATGACTCATAAATCTAGATATTTATTTAATATTTAATGAGTGCTTGACAATTCAAAAAAGATGATGTCATTATGGTGACATCATTTCATATATTTGTGTGATGTCATGATGATGTCATTAATTTAGATTTATGAATTTTTAAAAATATAAATTCATCAATCAATTAGCCATGGGATTTTCACTTATGCATTTAATTGGGTTTAACCAAGTAAGAAATCTTACTCAAGTTAATTTCCGTTTCTAAATTTTGACAAGTTATCCCTCACACAAGGTCAAAAAGGTAAATTTTCTAGGTCACAACTTGACTAGAGATGAATTAGAGTAAGATTATGATTGTGTGTAGTACATTACCCTAGTTAGGGATGATGTGCTATATAAGATGCACATGATGTGCACTAATGAATCAAATCATTCTAGTGATTTATAGGCTTAACTTGCATTATGTACAAAAAGTTGCTCCAGTTTCCATTTAGACATAAAAGTGGCCAAAAAGGAGTGTCTACAATTTGACCCTATTTGACAAGGTATTGTTAGACATAGGCACAACAATGTCTTTTCAAAAAATAAAAATAAAATTAAGAATAAAAATAAGATAATGATTGAGGAATGATACTCCAAAAAGAGTTTAGGAAGCCTATGATGCCCCCTTGAGAAACTGGCTAACACACATGATTGATGGATGGTCCCTAGAAAAGAAGCAAGAAGTAAAATGAAAATAACTAATGGGTGAGATTAATCCAATCGAGATAATGCTTGCACACATTTATTTAAAAATTTATAATTTTCCCAAAGGTGGTTATAATTAGTAATATAAGTTGAGACACTAATTTTCTCAAAATAATTTATAATTAGTGGCATAGGTACTTTCCCCAATAGGGTAGATGGGTTGAATTAATGATTTACCTAGGTGGTTAAATCAATTAAATTTGATTGTGATAAATTGGTTGTGTCCTAGTAAGATATATTGGCAATCATAACTCAAGGATACAACCTATCACATAGATTAAAGATGAGTAGGCACAAAGATATATGTGATGGTATAATGACTAAAGTATTCAGAAAAAACCAAGCACATGAAGATGCACAAAGTGATGAAAGATATGATTGGAATAAGAAAGGTGTTCGAGTTGACCTGAGATACGTCATGTATCTAGGTGTTACCTACATAGTATAAATAGACCTTAGTCCAATTTAATTCACCTAAAAGAGGGAGAAAATGGAATGAGGAATAGAATATAAGAATAATAATTGATTGATGTGAATGATTTGATCATACCTGCTAATGTAGAGATGTTCATCCTTATTAGCACTAATATAACCATAATGATCAATGGGTTGATTTTATCAAAGAGGGTAGGAGGATTTTATAAGTGAACAAGGAGAATTTTTTGTGGAACCATTGTTTGTAAACTCCATTAAAATAATTTTTATTATACCATGTGATGATATATACCATTATATAAAAACCATGATGACCTAGTCATAATGTGCATAAAGACTGACTCCCGATCTAATACATAAATTGAAAACAATGAACCAATGATAAAAACCATGATGATAATGTTGATTTCTAAATATGGATAGTCTCAAGAATAATGTGTAAGGAATCACCCAATGAATGCATATAGACTGAGTCAAGGCACAACCATGAAAGCAAACAAACAAGAAGACAAACAAACAAACAACTAATCAAACAAACACACATAAAGATTGAAATTAAAAGAAATAGAAAGCATCCTGCCATCAACCAAGTTAATATCTACATGTGAAGGCTCAACAGAATGATAAAATAATGGTGCCCCTAAGCAAGGCTATATGTAAGGGAATGACATGCAAGGATAAGATATCCTGGTATAAGCTTCACACTTTAGTGTTACCCTAATAGGGCAAAAGTTATGAGCTTGGACCAAAATTACAAATTAGATGGCACCCCTAAGAAAGGATACATGAAAAGGGAAGGTCACACCCCCAATGGTAGTGGAATGGATTAGAACCAATAATAGATTTTTCCCCAATAGGTCAGATTAAGAATGGTTGAATAGGTTTTGATAAGACAAATGATTTTAGATATTTTTGAGGCTTTATATCTCTTTAGGAGATTGTAAGCCATTTTTTTTTATAATTTTAGGATTTTGAAATTTTTTGAATGTTTTTAGAAATTTTGGGGTATATTAACTCATTAGAGATTTAAAATATTTCTTATAAATTAATGATAGCGTGGGCCTATGTTGCTCACAAAATAGTGAGAGCATTTATTGAAATTACTCACAAAATATTGGGATCATTGGAAAAGGGGTGACCGATCTGACCTCAATGTAAATTGAGTGCTACATACATAGTCACGAAGGACCTCAAGTAAATGTAGTTTACATATATGGAAATGTACAAAAGGACTATAAGGTGAGGCAAAGGGCAAGGTAAGGCACATATGGAAAGGTATGAAATAATGACAAGGTAAATGGAAAGGTAAGGCAAATGGAAAGGTAGAGTAAATGATTTTATTATTATTATTGATGTGTATATGCACATCTTAATTAACATATGATATGACCAAATTAATCAATTATTTAAATCTCTAACCCACACCCCTTCTTAATATCTACTTTATCAAGAACTTATTGTTGATTTAGACTTCAATAATACTATTGTGATGTTCAATGGTCATTGATTCTATTTCCTCAAAACATTGAGACAATATGTCTTTGTAGTCTCTATAAGGGAAAGTGTAGCTAGAGATGGTAAATCTAGATAAATAGTGGATAAAAGGTCTGATTTGGCAATGAAGATATGGATTATAATTTAATGTACAATGGTTTAGAGACAAATGAAGATTGGTATTTTTGAGCACACACAATGTTGTTGATTCTAGATTCAACATAATTTTGGTTATGGCTGGGCCAAAGACTTTTGAATATGCTCTTGATAGGACCATTGACTTTTATGTTATTTGGGATTGAGAGATGTTTTTATCTAACTATGCTATAGAATATAAATTATGCTGATGTTACCTTTGATAATGCCTTCATCAAGTAGTGAAGAAATGTTTTTCTTAGCTATTGGCACCTTGAAGAGGTTTTCACCAATAAATTTGTCTTGATTGTCCCATAGCATCTCTGAAAAGGTTTCACTAAGGAACATTGAATTTTTAATTTGATAGTATTTCATCACTTCAAATAAGGTTACAATAGAAGATGTTGAGTTTGGACTTCAATTTACCCCTATCACCTCCAAACAGGATTTTTAGGATATTGTTCTTTTACATGAATGTGGTCTTGGTGCCCCTAATATTTTGTAACTGATATGTCACCATGGATATAGTTCAATAATGTGTGATTATGTCAGTCCCAATTGACACTTTTGGGAGGTTTAATGTCAATATAATGGCTATTTTGGTTGGTGTTAATGGTAAAATAAATGGTAAGAGGCATCAAAATCCTCATTGAAGATACTAGGAGAACTTGTGTTGATGTTTAAGTAATCATCCTTGAAAATAATAGAAGGATCATAAATATATTCAAATTTATTTTCCAATAATGTGTAATTAATGTTTTAAAGACCACTAATGTATTGTGATTTTGAAGCTAAGTCTGACTCAAGGGACTCTGAGTCGAATGTTGAGAATGACGTTGATTATGCTTTTTATGATAAATCTAATATCGGTTCAAGAATAAAACCTAAATTCAATGTTGATTCATCATTTGGTATTGTGGTAAATATGTTATGTTTAATTATTGGTATTGGATGAGTAATGGCATATGGTTGGACAATGGGCTCTTCAAAAATAAGATCAGATAAGAAAGACTCCACAAAGATTGGCTTGTCAAAGTGAGGCTTCTAAAAAAAATGAAAATGGTCAATAGGAAACTTCAAAGAGACTAGATTGTCAAGGTGAGGCCTTAAAAATAGGGCAATGGTCAAAATAATGATTTTCCCAAATTTAGGTATAATCAGAAGGGGCTAACTCAATAAATACTAGCTTTTCAAAGTGAGACTCCTCACCCAAAGGGAAAGGGTTAAAGGGTGATTCAACATAGGTTAACTCATCAAAAATAAGTGTTTCAACAAAAATATCATGGATTGTTGGTTCTTTTGGCCTTGCTTTACAACTGGTTACAAAATTTCAATTTTGAACACATTTTGGTCCTTAAAAGATGGATCTTAAAGAGGTAATGATTAACTTTGTTGCAGATCAAATTCTAGCTTGGATTTTATATACTAGGGGAAGGTTGTCAATGGATGAATAATTACCTATGGTTCAATAATTAATTATCTATAAATAAGCTCATCTAAAAAGGGCTCAACAAAGACTAGTTGTTGGTTTGGGATGGTAATTATGATTCATCTAGTTATAATTGCACAACCTTGTTGGGATAATGAGATACCAATATAAAAGGGAATGAAATGATAATCCTTAGGCACTATAGATCTTGGTTATTAATTCAAACTAAATGAGGATGACCAAGAATGGTAAATAATGGGCATTGTGAAGCTATGTTACTAAAGCAGGGCAAAGGAGGAGGGCTTGGAATGGTAATGAATGGGCACCATGAATCTTGGTTTCTAATGTAGGCCAAAGAAAGAGGGATTGAAATGGTAATTAATGGTGATTATGAAGCTTGGTTTCTAACATAGGCCAAAGGAAGAGGGCCTATAATGGTAATCCTTGAGTGCTAAAGAACTTCATTGCTAATGCAAGGCAAAAGATGAGGGCTTATAATTGTAATCCTTGGGTGAATCATTAATTAATAATGCAAGACAAAGGAGGATTATTGGAATAAGTAGGGGATTGGCTACTATTATCATTAAAAGGGTAAACTTTATACTTTAATTGGCCTAAAGAAGGGTGATCTTGGGATATGATAATTGACATGGATGGGTTTGGCAATTATCCCAAAGATGGTAGTCTTGGTCTATGAAAATGTTTTTGATCACGGTCCATGGAACTTAGAATTGGTTTAGGCAAAGTGAAATTAGTCTTTAAAACAAACATGAACTAGGCAATTGAAAAAAAATACAATCAAGGCATGTTTAGATCTATGACTAGGTCTCATGAAATAAAAGGTCTAAATCTTACAAAACACTTGAAACATGTTCTAAAAATATTTGTTAAATATTTGGTACATATTAAAAATTGGTCTAGATGTAAAAATTGATCTATTATCACAAATAGTTTAAACTTGTCCTAGAATGGAGCTCTTCCCCAAAATCATCAATGGAAAATTTGGTCTCAAACATCTCCAATACTCTAAGTTCTTTCACATAAATGGTTAAATGAAAGGCAAATTTGAATCTTAGTCTTAGAAAAGTGTTCCAAATAAATCTAATCTAGGTCTAAAATGAAAAGATGTTAGGTCTTTGGTAAAGAGGAAAAACTCTAGACTTAAAAAGGCATGAACTAGATCTAAAAACTTTAAAGCAATGCTAGGTCTTTGGTAAAAAGTCATAAATATAGACTTTGAAACAAACTAGGTTGAGGTAAAAATTTACAATTAATCTAACTCTAAGGCAAACATTTCTAAACACTTTGACTCAATCTTGGCACATGAGTTTTAAAACAAACTTTAACCTTGGTATAAGACATTCAACCTAGGCACATGCCTAAATCTAATTGGGAAAGTAAATCTCAAGTAATCAAAATAAGAGCAATTATTAAAGAATTCAAGCCCAAGTGATAAGTGTTGACCAAATTTGGTCTACATACTAAAAAAATGCCTAGTGTATTTTGCTTAAAGTGTATTTTGTCAAATTCTAAGGGATAGGTCTATAGAGCAAAAAACAACATTTTAAGTACAAGTTCAAATAAAATCTAAGTACAAAACCTTACTGGTATAAGTATTTACTTGGGAATTCTTTAAAACCTTTTATTTGACTAAGTGTTCATTCTCTTGGGCAAATTATTTTGAGCTTTTATTTTTCTAAGCTAAATTATTTCAAGACCCTTTTTTGGCTAAGTGTTAAATTATTTCAAATAAATTATCCAAAATAAAGTTTTTGAAGGCATGAATTCATTCAAACAAAATGCCCAAAGAAAAATACAAAGACCTATTTCTTTTGAATAAATTGTTCTGTAATAATTTACCCAAAGACTTATTCTTTCAGAGAAATTATCCACATCAAAAAAGGCCGTGTCATTTCTTTCAGGAAAATTGTCTGAATAATTTTTTGAATGGTCATTCTGAAGGAAAGTGTCCTAGATATAATTTCCAAATGGTGAGTTTTCAACAAGGTAGATCAAAAAAATATATTGAAGTGCCATTTCTTTTGAGAAAGTGTCAAAGAAAAAGTCCTAGGGAGTTGTTTTCTCAACAAAGTACCTTATACAATTTTATCGAAGGGTTGTTTCTAAGGAAAATGTCTTGTTCAAGGGTTTTAGAGGGCATTTTTTCAAGGAATGTGCCACAAAAAAAATTTCTAGCAAAAGGATACATGAAATAACCATTTGAATTCAAAAAAGTCTAGGACAACCCCACAAGTGTCAATTTCAAGCACAAAAGATGATCGTTAATTTTCAAATATATAATAATAGTCATGAAAATGTAAAATTTCAAGCCATGACAAATATATGTTTGTATTCAAATGGGTTCAAGATTGATGACTTGTGTTTAATTTGAGCAAAGATCTAGTGGCACATATAAAGTCAGGAAGTTAATAATACGTTCACATGGATGTCAAATTCAGGCCATGATGAGTAAGTATTTGGGTTAAAAAGGCCCTTAAAAGGTTTAAAGTTGATCAAGATCTAATGGTCCACGTAAGCCTACATACTAAAACATGAGATCTAATGAGTTGCACTAGAGTCAAACAAGTTAAAAGTTCCCCAGGTTAAAGCCTTTAGAGATATACAAGTTGGACATGATCTAATGGTGCAAGATCATCAAGATGAGATCCAATGGTGCACATTAATTGATAAAAGGATGGGTCTAAGCTAAATAAATGATCAACATGAGCTCATACATCATGATTTGATGAAGCATAATAATTGATAGGAAAGTGGGATCATGGAGATCTATGGATTATGTAAACTCATATATCCTAATTTGATGGTGCATGATCAAGTCAACATGTCAAAAAGATCATTGGTAGGAAATAAAGGACTCGTGTGCATTCATACAAAAAATATCTAATGGTGTGAGTAGAGTCAATAATTTAGTAGAATCTATGGGACCAATAAAAATAAAGGTAGTTGGGCATAATGAAATGGGTTGAGTCAATTTTTTATGGCTAATCAAACAAAGCTGAACCAAACATTTTTAATAGAAGTCAATAGGGTAATTTTCAACTCAAGTGTGTAAATGCAAAAACACTAGAGCTCAACTATGATCTAGATAGAGCCAACAAGACAAAGCATTACTATCAGAGATCCATATAATTAAAATAGGTCAATTGGACCTAATACATAGACCAATGATTATGAAGCAAGGTCAAATAGTTTGAAAGTTTTCTATGAATATTGTGACTGTGTGAAAACTAATGATACAATATTGGTTTTCTATCTACAAAATAGAACCAGGTTCAATTTAGAACAAATTCAGAACATGATCATAGGGAGATGTGTCTTGTCTATTATCAAGGTCACTTTTTAATGAGTAGATATAGTTGGCCACCCAAAGTAGATTTGGCATAATTCTACCCATTCCAAGACATGATCCTTGTCAATAGATTAGATAGATAATATCATGGAGTTATAAGAACACATCGGGTGGATGGATAAGGATAATAAGCATTTAATTCTTTCACAAGGCCTTTAAAGTTATGCCTTCTTGATAAGATCCTGAGTCATTATCCTTGAGAGTGTTAATCCATCAAAGTGGTTGGGCCTTTTTTAATGCATAACTCTCTCTCTCTCTCTCTCTCTCTCTCTCTCTCTCTCTCTCTCTCTCTCTCTCTCTCTCTCTCTCTCTCTCTCTCTCTATTTATATATAAATATAATATTCCAAGCCTTAAAATAGATCCCTCTATCCCTCTTTTTGGTATGACCAGACTCTACCAAAATTTGTGCTATGACACCTTTTTTATATAATAAAGACTTAATTCTATCATTTGCTAAGCTAGATTGAAGTGTGTTCTATGGATTAATGTATTGTGGTTAAGTGAATGTATGTTGATTATTTTTGATTTTTTCTTACCTTCAAAAAATGCTTAATAGTTCTCACAGGTCATTATAAGTGTAATTTATAGTTTATTTTTTAGCATTAAAGTGGATATTTTCCCTCTCTTACTGATTTGATAATTGATTAATTCCTTATTCCAAAATATTTATGTGAGATTGATTTTATTTGGTCTTTAAAATGTCTCATAGTGTGTATTGTTTGATTTTAAGTAATCAAATCATTGGTGCATCACCTATTTTATATGTTTTTATAAGTTTTGTCAAATATTTCTCCCTTTTCCAAGCAGGTACTAATTTAAGTTTAGTTTAGGTGATAGATCTAGAAGGAATCCAACCTTATTCAGAGGTCTAATCCATTATTAAGATACCCATAGCCTAGGATTAGTCTCGTGTTAGAGAATATTTAGGTAGGAAGATCTGAACAATCCCTTCCTCAACTAGGTTGCAAATCTAGGACACTAATACTCTTAGCACACCCAGTGGGACCAATTTTCTTTAGTGTAATTAAAGTTTGAATATTTAAGAGAAGAAATTGCATTATTAGGAGAGATCTAACATCATAAAAAGTTGAATATCCTTCAAATTATAGAATTCATAGCCTCTTTTAGACAATGCTTTCATGCCAAAGGTTACAACAAGATCATCAAGTAAAGGTTTTCCTTTTGAACATATTGAATTTCTTTCTACTTCTTATAAAATATCTGGATTCAATAGTAAAAGACCTTGTCCCCAAAAGTAGAATTCATCTTCTGGTCATTCTATTATTTTAGTCCAATATATTATCCCCATAAACCAAATCCCTTTTGCCCAAATGGTTATCAGGAATCAAGTGTTTGTCATATTTAATAGGGGTAGTCCCCTAAATTTAGGATAATATGATGACATTCATGTGTTTTCCCTAAAAAGTATCCATTTATTCTCTATGGAATGGGATAAAACTATTGCTATTGAGCATATCCAAGATGTTGCCAATATATGTTATGTTCATAATTCTACTCAAGATAATGTGGCTATCAGATTTATTGATTCTTCCTTTAAAGGAAAATCTTTAAAATGGTATAGAAGCATTCCATTGACCTCCATTTATACTTGGGATGAGTTAGGTGCAACCTTAGTTAGTTAATTTGAAGAGAATTCTAATCATTTATCTCTAGTTGAACAATTAACAACCATATAAAGGTACCCCCATTAATTCATGTCTGATTTTATTCTCATATTTCAAAAAATATGGACTAGGATACCTATATTGGTTAGACCATCTTTAGAGTATGCATTTTTGTACTATCTTAATGCCCTTAATTCTAATATAAGTGTCATGATACAGTCTATAGGTGGTAATACTTTTCCAAATGCCTAAGAAATTACAATAATTGAAGAAAACAACTTGATATAAGATGGTAAACTTGATCCAAGGCCTCTAATGCCCATATTCCGAGAATTGAAACATGTTACTCCTCAAGTTCCCCAGATTCCATTTATAGCCCCTATTCCATCTCTAAAAGTCCAAGTTGTAGATCCTCCTAATCAATCTAATGAGATTGGTGATCTAAAAATCATGTTACAAGATTTTGCTAATGATATTGTTTAACTCAAGAGAAAGTAGTACCAAAGTATACCTTACCAACAATAAAACTAGAATACTTATTAGTCTTTCAATAACCAAATACCTTTTTATCAAGGTTTCATGCACAATAGGTAACCTTATCAAAATAAGGTAGCCATAACCCAAACCAAGCCATATGCATCCCTTAATCCTAATGTACCTTCTATTTTATAAGCTATTATTCCTCTCAATAACTTTATGTAAGATCCAGGTTGGCAACCTTCCAATCCAAATGACACTCAATATCAAGCCTTGGTATCACAAAATATTACTATGCAATAAATGACACAGGGAGAGTCCTCTCTTCAAGGTGGTTAGTATCAAGACATGAATAAGACATTACAAAGATAATATAAATAAATTATATGGAAGTGTAATGCTATCAATATTAATTATCAATTGGATGATCACATTGCATTCAACCAAGTTGGTGAAACTAGTAATAGAAATGGTTAAGTGGCAACTCTAACTAGAGATAAAAGAAGAGCAGTTAAGGAAGATCAAGATGTGAGAAATAATTATAGTTTTCCTAATTTTGTTTCCAAGAGTGTTAAGGATCAATTTTTTTCCTATAGTACAAAATATTTATAATACATAGACAGTGAAGGTTCCCTAAATGTCCCTAACTAGAGAACAACTAGTGGCTCAAAAGTTACAACCAAAGGTTAGTGGAGCATATTTTAGCATTATAGAACAAATTAAGAAATAAAATATTAGAATTATCATGTGGGATTCATTTTCCATCCTAGGATAAAAGGACATGCTTATTCAAGAACTTTCAAATATTAAGGTATCTAAAGAACCAACTGAGAAACATGAAGCTATCTTGGCTAATTCAGACTAGTAAATCAAGCAACCTGATCAGTAGGTACATAACATGAGAAAGGTAGAAAAAAACAATTTAAAATAAAATAAAACCCATCCATTTTAAATCTCTTTGATATTAGGTGACTGCTTAGTCCATAATTGTATGGTATATATTGGATTTAGTATCACTATCATGCCTAAACAAATTGCAGATAATCTTGGTCTTATCTATAAGCCAAATACTAAAGGAGTATTAAAATTAGATGTCTCACCAATGAGTATAGTAGAAATAATCAAATATCTAAAACTAAAATTACATGCTTTCCTCAATATTGTTATTTAGCAAGATGTAGTTGTAGTGGACTTGCCTCCCTATTTTGCCATGTGTCTATCAAGAGACTTTACTTCAAAAATTGAAAGATATTTGTTAGCTGATTAGAAATATTTAATGTTAAAAAATAGGTATGTTACTAAGGTGACAATATGTTCTAAACCTATCTCAAGGTTAAACTTGGATCCATATATGTCAAGTATGGTAAACACTAATTTTGTTATCTTAAATAAGGTACTAGAAAATAATGATTTGGAATCTGAATCACCTGTATATGGAGTACCACATATTTTCCTTGATAAATGGGCCTCTGATTTGTATGGACATGATCCTTAAAATTTAATTAAAAAATAAGGACTTGGTATCTATTTTATTCATGAAAATAATGCACCAATTCCAACATTGATGAAAAACTATCATCCTAGTGATGGACTGTGGCAGCTATATTTTGATGGATCTAGAAACAAACATGGCACTAGATCTGGAATGGTGTTAGTTTATCCATCTAATAAAAGGTATTTATATTATCTAAAGTTTCAATTTGGTTGTTCCAAGAATGTTATTGAGTATGAAGCACTAGTGCATGGTTTGCAACGGGAAAGAAAGATGAAGGTCAATTCTTTACAAGTTTTTAGGGATAGTGAACTAGTAGTTCACTAAGTACGGGGACTTAATATATGTAATAACCCACTACTTATGTCCTTTAATCATAGATTAAAGGACCTATTTGAATAATTTAAATATTTTGATATCCAAGCCATATCAAGAAATAAGAATAAGCATGTAAATAGACTGGCTATTATTAGGTCACAATTAAGTATCCTAGATGACAAAAAATAAAAAAGTTCAATTGCACATCAAGGTAGTTGTGAGACCTTCTATCCTAGAAAACCATGATAATTGGAAGGTATTTGAATATGATAGTTAAATTATAATATTATTAAAAGAGGAAGCTAAATTATCCTCAAATAACCAAGATAAACATTTACAATAGTATGATGACCAAATTGTGCAAGTAAAGACAAACAAGTTTCTTAAAGGGTTGGTCACCCTTGAAAACATATTTAATAGAGATGATGAATTAAGAAAAAAAAATTGTTTATCAACCAAGGAATAACATTACATGAATGTGGAGATTTTAACTAGTAAGAGTTTGAAACTTGGCAAAGTTTCACATCTTCAGAGAAAGAAACTTTTATTGAGTTATGTTCAAGTTTTGTAGATGTCTTTGCATGGAAGTATAATGACCTTATAGGATTTGATCCAAGTCTAGCTTAACATACCATTGAGTTATAGGATGAGACCAAGATACTTAGATAGATATAAAGGCCTATTAACCCAAAGCTTAAACCTTTGATAAGAGATAAACTACACAAGACATTGAGTTAGCTATAATATTTCCAATTAAGCACTAAAATTGGGTGGTAAAGCTTATTCTAGTATGGAAAAATAATGGTGAAATTAGACTATGTGTCAAATTTCATGAATTGAAAAAGGCCTCTCTTAAATACCACTATCCATTTCCATCAATGGAACATATTTTACAACTAGTTATAGGTTCATAAACATTCTCTTTATTGGATGGATATAGTAGATATAACCAGATTTTGGTCAAATAAGAAGACTAGCTCAAAACAGCCTTCACCATAAAGTGGGGGATATTTTCATAAATAAATATGACTTTTTGTTTATTTAGTGTTGGATCCACTTTTTAGAAGGCTATGGACATGGAATTTTAGGGTCTCCTCAACAAGTTTATTATTGTTTGTCTAGATGACATAATAGTATTCTCTAACAATACAGATGGGCATATGATTCACCTTAGATAAGTGTTTGAAAGGTGCAGGGAATTTGGAGTGTCTTTAAATCCAAAAAAGTGTGTTTTCTCTGCTCATGAAGGTAGGATTCTTGGACATGTCATTTTAAATAATGGTACAAGCATATATCCTGATAGGATAGAATCAATTCTTCCACTTTCATTGCCTAAGCACAAGAAATCCTTACAAAGCTTTTTAGGTAAGATCAACTTCATAAGGAGATACATATTAAATTTTTTTACTTTAGCTAGGCCACTCACAACCATGATAAAGAAGTGTCATATTTTTAGTTAGTCCAAATAAGGAGTGAAAATATTTGAAGAGATCAAAAAAGCTATAGCCAATGCTCCTACACTCCTAAATACTGATTTTACAAAGGATTTATTCTTATACAAATATGCTAACATTGACACAATTTTAGGTATTCTCATATAGCAGAATAAAGAGAATTTAGATTATCCAATATCCTTCTTCAGTCAAGGCTTAAAAGAATATGAAACAAGGTATTATTTTGTTGAGAAGTATGCATTTTTAGTTGTAAGGTCTCTTAGAAATTTTAGGTATTTATTATCCAACAATAAGATAAATTTGATGGTTGTACATTCAAGTTTCAAATATTTTCTTCTAAATAAAAATATAAATGACAAGAGAGTTGGTTGGATAACCAATTCATGGAATATGATGTTGAGATCAAGGTCACAAAGCTGGTTAGAGGCAAAAGACTTTATGAAAATCTATCCCAAGATTTGTAGGAGACTAATGAAATGGTTATGATGTCAAATGATGAAGAACTTACAAGTGATAATGCCTCACCTTCTAGTTGGTTAAAATATATGGTAAGATATCTACAATATGGTATTTATCCTTCTGATCTGACCCCTTCAAAGAGGAAATATTGTAGATTGCAGTCAATTCCTTTCTTCTTGTTGATAATGTATTACTCAAAAAGGATATCAACGGTATAATGCGAAGATGCATAGAACCAATTCAAACATAAAGGTTTCTTGATTATGGACATGGTGGAGGATATTACTAAGTAAGGATCATATCCCATAAGATAATGAGAGGTGGGTATTATTGGCCAAGTTTATTTTGTGATTGTCATGCATGGCTAGGAAATGCAGACAATATGCCATGTTTAATGAAAAGGTGAAGCTTGAAACCTTACCTCTCCAACTGGTTTTAGGAAATCAACCCTTTATCCAATGGGGATTGGAATTTATTGGTATTATTAATCCCCCATCAAGATTAGGATATAAGTGGATCCTAACAACCATAGATTATTTTACTAGATAGATAGAGGTAATGGCATTAAAAGAATCCAATGAAATCAGAATTTTGGACTTTTATGAAGGTTTGTTTACCAGATTTGGGGCCCCTTCAACTATAATTTATGATAATGTTATGGATTTTATACGATCTAAGATTATCTAGTGGGTAGTTCAAAATAGTTTTTTCCTTAGTACCCCATCAAACTATTATCCATAAGGTAATGGCCTTACCAAATCCAGTAACAAATATTTGTTGAAGATAATTAGGAGGAATTTTGAAGACAATCAAATATAATGGCATCTAAAATTGAATTTAGCTCTATGGGCTGACAAAATTGCCTATAAAAGGTCAATACCCAATTCTCCATACAAATTAGTATATGGTAAAGAAGAAAGAATGCCTATTTCTCTTGAATTCCCTACTTTAGAATTGATTCATCAACTTAGACTTTTGGAAAATGAGTCAATGGATATCAGATATGCTAAGATCATGGACATAAAAGTGATAAGGCATCAATCCATGTTGGCTATGAAAGTCCATCAATCAATGACAAAGAGAAATTTTAACAAAGGAGATTCTTCAAGATATTTTCAAGGAGATTTGGTCCTCAAGTGGGATGAGAATAGAGCTAATCCATGAAATAACACAAAATTTTATTCTATCTAGAGTGGTTCATATAAAATCTCTAGCTATAAATCCCATAATACTTTCTATCTCACAAGGATTAATGGTGAAGAACTTCTTATCCTAGTCAATGGGATACATCTCAAGCACTGCTATTAAGGAAAGCTAAGTCCCCTGTATATAGTTAGTTGTTTTTGTTTTTTCTCTAAGTGTTTTTATAACACATTAGTTAGTTTCTTTTGTTTTATCCCAAATAAGTGTTTTTGTTGCATGATTGTTTAATAGGTTAGCTACTTTTATTTTAATAGGACTAGTTTCCCTTTTAGTTTGTTTCTTTCCTTGTTTGTTGTAATTATTTTATATTTACAAGTCAAAAGGCTATATTGAAGTCATGTAAATGGTCCATGTATTATTTTTTATGAGTCAAAATTTATGTAAATGGTCAAAGTTCTCAAGCATAGCAGGCATGCTACCCAGCTAAGTCACCAAAGATATTGACCAAATTTGGTCTACATACCAAAAAAAATGCCTAATGTATTTTAATGAAAGTGTATTTTGTAAAATTCTAAGGGACATGTCTACAGAGAAAACAACAACATTTTAAGTACAATTTCAAATAAAAGCTAAGTACAAAACCTTCTTGGGATAAATCTTTACTTGGGAATTCATTTGGACCTTTTATTTGACTAAGTGTTCATTCTCTTAGGAAAATTCTACGGGGATTTTATTTTGCTAAGCTAAAATATTTTGGGACCTTTTTTTGGTTAAGTATTGGATTCTTTCAGACAAATTGTCTGAGACAATTTTCAAAAGCATGAATTCTTTCAGACAAAATGTCTAAATTAAAATATGATGACCTATTTATTTCAAATAAATTACTCCATAATAATTTCCTTGAAGACCTATTCTTTTGGATAAGTTATCCACATCAAAAAAGGTTAAGTGTATTTTCTTTTAGGAAAATTTTCCAAACAATTTTCCTGAAGGGTCATTCTAAATGAAAGTGTCCTACATAGAATTTTTGAAGGGTAAATTTTCAACAAGGTGGACCGGAAAAAAAAAATCCTAAAGGGCCAATTATTTTAGGAAAGTACCATAGACAAAGTCCCAAGGGGTTGTTCTAACAAAAAAGTGCCCTATATAATTTTATTGAAGGGATGTTTATTAGGAAAATGGTCCAGTTCAAGGGTTTTGAAGGATTTTTTTCAAGGAAGGTGCCCTAAACAAAATGTCCAGCAAAAATCTATAGGAGATATCTATTTGAATTTTAAAAAGTCCAAGATAGACACACAAGTGTTAATTTTAAGCACAAAAGATGATCATTAGTTTTCAAATATGTAGTGATAGACATACAAATGTGAAATATGGTAACATAGATGTCAAAGCTCAAGCCATGAAAAATAGCCATTTATATTCAAATGGGTTCAAAATCAATCATCTACATTCAATCTAAGAAAATATCTAGCAGCACGCATGAAATCAAGAAGTCAATAAGATGTTTGTGTGGCTATCAAATTCAAGCCATGATGAGTAACCATTTAGGTTCAAAAGTACCTTAAAAAGTTTAAAATTTATCAATATCTAATAGTTCACATAAGCCTTCATACTAACACATGAGATCTAATAAGCTACCCTAGAGTCAAACAAGTCAAAAGGTCATTAAGTTAAAGCCTTCAAAGATATACAAGTTGGACATGATCCAATAGTGAGAGATCATCAAACCAAGATCCAATGGTGCACATTTACTAATAAAAGGATGGGTTTGATATAAATCAATGATCAACATGAGCTCATACATCATGATCCAAAAAAATGTAAGAATTGATAGGAAAGTGGGACTAGGGAGATCTATGGTGCATGTGAACTCATATATCTTGATCTAATAGTGGATGATCAAGTCAACATGTCAAAGGGATCTCTGGTAGTAAATCAAGGACTCACATGTGTTTGTAAAACAAAGATCTAATGATGTGAGTAGAGTCAATAAGTCAATAGAATCTATGGGACCAATAAAAATAAAATTAGTTGGGAATAATGAAATGGGACGAGTTAGTTTTTTATGGCCTATCAAACAAAGGTGAACCCAGACATTTTTTTATAGAAGTCGATAGGGTAATTTTTAACTCAAGCATGTAAATAAAAAAGAACCAGAGCTTAGATATGATCAATATGAAACTAGCAGGACCAAGCATTGACAAAAAAGATTTATATAGGTAAAATAGGTCATTTTAACCTAATACAGAGATCAATGATTATGAAGCAAGGTCAAACTATTTATAGGTTTTCTATGAATATTATGATTATGTGAAAACCAATAATCTAAGATTGGTTTTCTATTTATAAAATTGACCCAAGTTTAGTTTAGAACAAATGAATATTTAAACATGATCATAGGGAGATGTGTCTCCCCTATCATTAGGGTCACTTTTCAATGAGCAGATATAGTTAGCCACCCAAAGTAGATGTGGCATAATTCTGCCAATTCCAAGACATGATTCTTGTTAGTAGATTAGATCAATAATATCATGGAGTTTTAAGAAGAGATCAGGTGAATGGATAAAGATAATAAGCATTAACTTATTTTACAAGGCCTTTTAAGTTAAGCCTTATTGATAAGATCTTAAGTCAACACCCTTGAGAGCACCAATCCATCAAAAGTGGTTGGGCCTTTTTCAATGCATTACTCTCTCTCTCTCTCTCTCTCTCTCTCTCTCTCTCTCTCTCTCTCTCTCTCTCTCTCTCAATATAGGCTTCCAAGCCTTAAAACAGATCCCTCTATCCCTCTTTTTGGTATGACCACAATCTACCAAAATTTGTATTATGACACTTTTTTGATATAATAAAGACTAAATTCCATCATTTTATAAGCTAGATTGAAGTGTGTTCCATGGATTCATGTACTGTAGTTAAGTGAATGTTTATTTATTACTTATGTTTGAGTTTTTATCACCTTCAATAAATTCTTAGTAGTTCTCATAGGTCATTATAAGTGTAATTTACAATTTATTATTTAGCTTTAAAGTGGATATTTTCCCTCTCTTCCTAATTTGATAATTGATTAATGGCGTATTTTAAAATATTTATGTGAGATTAACTTTCTTTGGTCTTGAAAGTGTCTCATATTGTGTATTGTGTGAGTTCGATTGATCAAATCATTGGTGCATCACCTCTTTTACATGCTTTTATAAGTCTTGTTAAATCTATCTCCCTTTTCCAAGCAGGTGCTAGTTTAGGTTTAGTTTAGGTGATAGATTCAGAGGGAAGCCAACCTTCTCTAGAGGTATGATCCATTATTAGATACCCATAGCCTAGGATTAGTACCATGTTGGACTAAAGTTGAGTATAAATATCTCAACAATCCCCTCCTTAGCTAGGGTGCAAATCTAGGACACCAACAATAAACAAGGATATAATGTAAACTAATCATGCTTAGATTTATACTTGAAAAGAGAGTTTTGCCCTTATTTCAATGAAAAAAATTGACTCAAGGCATAAATGAAATAGACCACTTCTTAGGTCTAGGAAAATGGGGTCTTCAAATCAATCAAAGAATTATCCCAAGTTACATAATTCAAAGGTAAGAGGTAAACACCCAAGTGAAAATTAAGCAAGATATAGGTGTAGACTACTCAATTTTGAATCTAAACTTTCACAGGATATTTTTTGAACTCAATTTAAAAGACTTGGATTATTCAAATGGATAACATCTTAGACCCAAATGAATGACATAACAACACCAAATTTAGACCAAAAGTACACATGATTTAGAACTTGGTTTAAAATAAGGTAACATTTTTTGGGATAACATGGGTAACATAATGACACTACTTAAATCAAAATGTATGATAATGGTTTTGGATTCAAAAACCCAAGGCAAAGGTTTGGGATAAAATAGGCAATGTAATTATGCTCTATTTAAAGAAGTGACACACCCACAAATGTTTTTGGGATAAAAATTCTAAGGCAAAAGTGTGATACCAAATGGGTAGGATACCAACTCTTAGGCTAAAGTGTTTAAAAACTTGTGATGTTTATGACTCATTTTGAACAAACAAATAATTTTTAGTCTCAAAACATACATGTAAATCAAATGAAATTGAAAGGCAAAAATATCTCATCTTATCGCTAAAATTGGCATAGGTGTGTGTAGCTTTAGCCAAATTTTACATTGATATACCAATGATTGTGAGGAATTAAGTGTTAATCCAAAAATTAAAGTATAGGTGTAGGTAGATTTTTTATGCCCCTCTCTATCTCTCAAGCATTGGTATGTGAAATGAACTTAGATTGAAGAACACTTATCATTTGACATGAAATTCCATAGCAAGTGGGATTTGACAAAAAATATATAAGTTTCAAATTTTCTATATGGTCCCAAGTATGGCTAACACAAGGTCATAATCATGTCGATTGAATCTAAACCGCCCAGCTTATTATGAAATGGTCTAGTCCTTTGTATAATGAGTTCATCTCTATACTTCTTAGTGAATTGTAATGTCTAACTACTACATGGCCTAGGTACCCATTGGGATGGTTAGGCTAATTTCTCACCACAATTCCATCTAAAAGTTTTCCCAATTTATATACCCCATCATGAAATAGAGTTGAAGATGAAGCCTCAGGTCAATGCACCCCTAAATAACTCATGGGGAGGTGATGAAATCCCATCCACAATACAAATGCATGAAAAGAAACAAATGAGAATTAAAATACTTTAGAGGTCACTTCTGAATCACCTAAGTCACTCAGAACATGGGGAGAGCACACATGACATTGTTTCCAACATAACTTTACAAAGAAAGTCAATAAACCAGTGCTTTTGGTCACTTGAGCTCCCTAAAGGAGACAGGGAGAGAGTATACATGCTAAAGTTTATTTTTTCCAAAATTAAAGAATCTAATCTAAGAAATTGGAAGCTAACTAAATAAAAAATAAGAATTGAAAAATCACTTAGGATCTCTAACTAAAAATGTAAGTTCTTTTTACTAACACCAAATTAAAATATGTTTGAATTTTCTTTTCCCCTTGGTCATGTTTACACTTGTAAAAACTTATAATAATGCAAAAATACAAATTTTTAAGTGAATTTTAAACACCTTAACCAAATGTGAATGAGTTTTAACCTTTGTTTGTGAAATTTGACTTTGAAAAATGAAAATTTTATTAAAAAGCACCCAAATTCTTCTTTCTTGGATTAATTCTCTATAAATAACTTATGGATTAATTTTTTTAAGCCAAAATTATATTCCCTCAGGTTAGCCTAGTAAAAACACAAAATTTAACTCTCAAGTTTAAAAAAAGTAAAAACATAAATAAATCATCGATGATTATTGTAGGGATCATTGCCGATTTTTGTGAACGATGCTGATTTGGTAATGATCATCATTGATTCATAAAATCATACCAAAGACAAACATGTTTTAAAATAAAAATGCTTGACAAATAATGTTTTAAAATAAAACTTCTTACTTCCCTACAAGAAGAATGTTAAACATGAAATAAACATATTGTTAGGCACCAAAAAATGCAAGAAATAATTGATTTTTACTATGTTTCTAGTTTGGTTGTGTTTTGACATAGAGATCATTATCAATTCCTCTTATCGATGTCAATTTTAGTGATTGACCATGATTTTTTACAATCATCATTGATCCTTTTGGTTTGAATGAGAGCTCAAATTTATTTATATTTTTGATAATTTGAACAAAAACTTGGCATAAAAATGGTTATAAGAACATCATAAGAAGTAGGTAGAAGAACTTTGTGGGGTGTACATTCTACCAAGTGTGCCATTATGTGATCAATAAGAATCCAAGATGGGAGATTATTATTTTTATATTATGATGAAAACCAAATAAAAACACACTAATAAGCTAACACCTCAAACCTAGATACTTAAGAAGTAAGAGAATAATAAAAGTAATTATCAATAAAATATAATACAACCATTATTTACCTTACTTGAGAGCAAGAGTTTTATGTTTTCCATGGAGGAATGTGGTCAATCATGTTATCAAAGAGCCTTTGGTAATGGTGCTCCTTGAATCATCTCTCCTTGTCACCTTGGCCATGTTAGGCTAGGCTTTGGCTTTGGCTTGGATTTGATGCTTCTTTCTATCAACAAATGAGAATTATAACACTACAAAATAAGGCTCCTTGAAGTTATTTTTTCATAATAAAATTACACAAAAAGAGCTTGTTAAGCAATGGGTGAAGCCTTGTATTTATATCCTTTCAAACTAACTCTAAGCTAGGTGTAGTTAGGTTAGAGTTAATCCCAGTTAAGTTTAGGAGAAGACAAGCCATTAATATTTTTACTTAATAAGCATGACTCACAAATCCAAATATTTGTTTGATAGTTATGAGTGTTTGACAAATTACAAAGATGATATCATGATGGTGACATAATTTTAGATATTTGTGTGATGTCATGATGATGTCATCAATCTATATTTATGAATTTATAAAAATAGAAATTCAATAGATAATTAACCACGGGATTTTCACTTATATATTTAATTTGGTTTAAATAAGTAATCAATAATGCTCAAGTTAAATTCCATTTCTAAATTTTGACAAGTTGTGCCTCACACATGGTCAAAAAGTTTAATTTTCTAGATCGTAACTTGATTAGAGATGAATTAGAGAAATATGATGATTGTGTGTAGTGCATTATCCTAGTTATGGATACATTAACATGGTTTATAATATACACATGATGTGCACTTATGAATCAGAGCATTTTAGTGATTTCTAGAGTTAACTTACATTATTTGCAAGAAGTCACTCTTGTGTCTGTTTAGACACAACAGTGGCAAAAAATGAGTGTCTACAATACTCACCAAAGATTGTGGCACAAAATGGGGGTAACAAACATAAAAGTAAACATGAAAATAACTCTGCTCAAGTTAATGTAGAGTTAATCCTAATGGATGGAGAGATAAACATATTCATAAGATAACAAATGCAAATCTACCAAATTTAACAAAAAGGAGAAAGAGTTAGGAATAATTGAATTGAAGATGAACCCATCGAGCCTCAATCTCTCCCTTGGATAAGCATATTTTAAACAGGTTGTTGTGGTTTGAAAGGATGACAAATATGGGTCATTTCTAGGCTACACTAATTCTCCTATAAATCAAAAATACTTATCCCACAAGATAATATTATTCTCTCCAAGTGTAATATGGAACCCTAAGCATTGGTTACTCAAGTAGAATTGTGGATAAGTAGATGAAAAAATAAATAATTTTATCTATCTCTCCATGAAATGGTGAAAATGATGTGTTTATATAGCTAAATCTAACCCTAAATTCTTTTGAAGTTTTGGCCAATAGAGTCAGCCTAAATCAATTGTGTTCTTTAATAAATAAAGTAGTTATATCCCAAACTAAGTCAATCAAGGTTGACCTACTCTTATAATATGATTATATTTTAAGAACAAGGTTGGCCCAAGGAAAATTTGTTCAATAGATGATAAAAAGAGGTTTTGACTTAGGTAGGGGCTATTTGAGGTGTTGAATTGGTTAGAGGAGTACATAAGGGAGGTGTCAAAGCTTAGGAAAATGTATAGGCGAGGTTTATGATGGTTTCAAGTGGTGGTATAGGGGATAAAAATATTGGGAAACACAAATGGTTTTCCCACCCCTTTCTCGATGCACACTTTAAGGCATGCAATTAGAGAGATTGAGTCTCAATGGGTTCCTGCAAGGGAAAAAAATTTAGTAATTGATAAAGTTTAAACATATTATGTGTATACACTCTCTTTGGGGTAGTTTAATTATTAATTATTTATTCTAATTTTGAGATCACAAAAAGTCACTAAAACACACAAATTTACATGCACACTTGATGTGCATATTCAGAAACATATTGGGGAATCCCTGATTGGGGTAATGTACCATATGAAATCATCAACTTACCTTAATTCATCCAAAGTCAAATTATGACTATGAAAGAGATGTTTTGGATTAATTAGTTAGAATGGTTATTTAAATTTAAAAAGTCACATCACTTTTCATTAAGTTAATTAACCTAATCTTCCTCTAATGGGAAATTCCATAACTTTTAGAATTCCATATTTTATAAATTCATTAATTAGATTTATTCCTCAATTCTTAGGGAAAGTGGATAAGTGGTTGATGAAATCATTATGACATTATAGGAAAATATAAATAATCATGGCATCATCATGAAAGTATCTATGGTATTTTATGATTATATATCACCTCAATCTTGTACACATGTAAAACTTAAACCTTGGCTATTCCTCTCGGTTCTTTACCTTTTCTTCTTTTGTAAGTCTCACATATGTTATTTTTTGTGACCTTGGCCTATGTCTCTTAGTTTGATCAGTCTTATTTTGATGACCCAAGTATTCTACCTTGCCCAAAATGCTTAAAATATACTTATCTTCCATCTCTTCAAGGTTTTAACTTGTACCTAATTTCTTGCTCCCTAGATATTAACATAAAAGATAAATAGTAGTGTTGACATTAATATCATATCTTGATACAAGTTTCCAGTGCCCTAAAGTCATCTAATTTTCAAATGAAATATATCTTAATTTTTAAATGAAATATTAACATCTAGGATAGATAGTAGTGTCGACATTACATTATAGCCTAAGTGCTTTAATGTAATTTATTACTCCAAATGGATTGATATAAATTTAATATCAACTCTCATTAATTCATTACCTATGAAACCTATCAAAAATACCAAAGATCATTTAAATAAAATTCAATTAAATAGAGCTTCCCTATTTATTTCTATTTCCATACTATTTGTAGGGACTATACATCTATAAGTCTAAAGTGCTAAAGTAGTAGCCCAAAATCTTGATTTACTAAGTTACAATCTAAGTTACTATTGTACTTGATTTTCACATATTATATGACTCAAACACAAGAAAAAACATAGGGAAGAACTATATGAATATGAGGCCCTCTTTGGAGTATTGGTTATGTAGATAGTGCCATCTGATAATGGGATATTTGGGGTCATCTCTATACCATGTCTCCACTAACCCATTTTTATCCAAGGCCACTATAAAGATGGAAATCTAGTGTTTTACCATTTCACAATGAGTAATTATCCATGACACATATTTGAATGTACCATAGTGAAGGCAAAATAAAACCTAGAAGCATCTAGGTGGTCACATCTTGTTTCAATAAATATTTTATATAGGACACTAGAGTTGAAACTAGATAGTAGCATCGATGTAATCATCCCAGGCTAACATTATTGTCTAGAGAGATAGAAGCATCAAAACCAAAATATGATTATTGTTACATAATATTCTTCTATCCTTGTTTCTACTTGTTCTAGATACATAATTTCATTAGCATTAGAATAAGCCAATTATATTACTTCTTTGTCATTTCTATATCTAACATAGTTTTAATTTCCATATTTAGACTATCTCAAAATAATACATTTGATGTATGTTTATATCTAAATTTAGCATCTAATTGGATTGTTATGGATTGGATTATCACCCTTGTTCCCTTTCATTTATATATGCCCTTTTAATAGTAATTTAAGGCTAACTTCAAACAATTTAGATTCCATTTTAGGGTTAAAATTTTGGTTAACATAATATTTGAATTCCATTATACCTAAGCATACCCTATCAAATTCTTATTACCTATTTTATCCTAATCTTTATTTACTTCATATCTCTTATCATAGATGATATTTATTACTTTAATGACTATTATTATGAAACAATCTAATTCTCCCTTAAATAATGAATAAAAATTGACTACTCTTGCCTTATTCCAAGTGCTAAAGAATGTAGCATAAAATATTTGAATGGTGGTGCATCTTATCCCTTTAATCAGGACCATGATCTCACCAATTAAAAATATGAGTTCATCCATATTAAGGAAGACAAAAAAAACTTTATCCATACTTTCTATACCACCATTATATGACTTTGGAATTCGAAACTTGCAAAAGTATGGATACCAAGGCCAAGGATTGGGAAAACATTAGAAAGGTATAACCCACCCTATATCTCTTAAGCATAAAAATAAAAATAGGTAGCGGTTGGGATTTTTAAAGCATCCTTGATTCACCAACCATTCAATCCAATTAAACATGTACATTTTACCAAAAAAGTACACAGATATGACCAAGATATTCCTTCATTTGATCATCAACAATTTTGACAACTATATAAAGAGATTATGGTTGATTTGTAAATAATAAAGGAAACATGTATTCAATAAAATTGATTAAAACCCCCAATATTACTACATTTTCAAACAATATCCCTCTAGTCAAAGGTGATGGTTTTTTCCTACCTTCATTTAAAACAAATTTTATATCAAAAAAGGTATCCTTACTAAAAATTTACAAAGATAAAATTATTATACCCTTACCAAAGGAAAAAAAAAATCAAATGGTTCAAGACATTCAAATGATATACCAAATGTACCAAAGTTCAAATATCCCATACTGTTACCAAAATGTCTTAATTTTATTGGTCATAAAATTGCACTTGTTGTACATAAGGATGATGATACTCATATGCCTAGATTAAAAAGAGGTGGTGTGTTGAAACCAATGATAACACCCATGCGAATCACTTATATCCCCATATAATATATAGTTTCTATGATGACCACTATTGGGGACCTTCAAAATCAAGTTTTTATAGTCCAAATGCAAATGGATTTCCATAATGATAATGTACATATCACCTCATTAAATTCTCAACCTATTACACAATGTATACTTGAATATACTTATCCAAAAGATTTAGTGTTACCAGATTTACCTCCCTTTTTGAGACACAAGAACCATTCGACCACATGATTTGCTATATACATTATTCTGGTCAAAGGGCACAAGATGACAAACTATTACTAAAGGTTTTCCATGTGAGTATTTTTGATGAGGATAAAAATTGGTACTATAGTTTACCAAAGGGTTCCATAAATATTTTATTATAAATGAAAGACGTATTCTTCATGGATTTTAATGTCCATAAGGTGACAAAACTTACATTATAAAATTTTCATAATTTTAAAAAATGTTCTAACAAGTCCCTTCAAGATTATGCTATTTGATTAAAATGTACATCCTATGGGCTAGCATTTAGAACCTTAGGTTTGGAATTAAAATTTATCTTTAGTATAAGGCTTATTTACACATTAGAGGAAAGGACATTGGTTAAACAATATGAATCATTTACCCATTTATATAATGACGTGCATATATATGCTTCCTTAATAGTGACTCATTCAAGGGAACTTAACATATCTCCATCCAAATACAAAAGATGTATCCCTCACATAAAGGATGGAGATAACTTACCTAAGGAGAATTATAAATAAAAATGTGGTATCCCTAATATCTATATGATGATTTTGTAAATTTTATTCAGCATGGGGCAAATCCAAAGTCCATATCTTATGCAAGAATATCAAAGTGAACAACACAAAAAGCATCCATGTCAAAAATATTTAGCAATTACCTTATACATGGGTGGTGCTTATTTTTGGCATAACCATATAGATCTTACACAAACAAAAACCTCATGAAACATTAAACATTTTCAGCATCTTGGTTTTCAACTAAAGACGTATAAAAGGTATCTTGGAAATACTCCTAGGAAACATACTAAGATAAGACAATGGTAAATGATATATAAAGATAATACGTAGAGTGGTATGATGTCAAAGATGTATTAGGTGATAGGTACAAAGGATGATTGGATAAGGATGTATAAGATAAGATGGAGGTGATTGGGGTGTGACTAATGATGGGTGAGTTTGAAGGTAAGATAAGGATATACAAGTGGATGGAGTGATAACTAATGTTGAGTGGATATGGTCAAATGAGGATGGGATAGAGACAACATGGTAGATGGGATAGGATGATGAAAAGGATGTGAAAGATAAAAAGGGAATACAAGATAGTGTATACAAGAGGATGATGAGGTAAGGATGGTGATGGGGATGTGATATGGGTGGGTATGGTATCTTATGATAGTTGAAGATAAGATGGGGGGTGGGATATGATAAAGATAATATATACAAATGGATGATGATGAGGATATATAAGATGGAGACAAAATACTATGGGGATGATGGTGAAAAAAGAGGTGTTTAGACTAAGGGATTATATAAGTCAAGTGGGGTGTCATTGATTATGGATGAGGTAGAGTTAGGTCAAGATGTTAATATATGTGTAGGTGATAAGGGTAAGACCAAGTATATAAAAATGAAATATGTATAATGATGATGATGTGGATATTGATTAGGATATGTAAAAAGGGTGATGGGATGGAGATGTACAACGTGATATGTGCAAAGGACCTAAATAAGTGTATAGTTTTGGGGTATAAGGCTGACTCATCTCACAAAAAACATGGGTTTAGAATAACACACACCCAAGAAAGCAAGCTACAACCTATGTTTAGTAAAATTATGGGTGTATAACCCAATGTCTACACCATCTGACAGCTTCATAGGTGAGGTTGTAGGCTAGTGACCCATTACGGTATCAACTGAACCCTCTCAACCCTTCTCATATATGATGGCTACTTCAAGTCTGATACTAACTCCTATAGCGGTATACCTATTATGGCTGAAATATCATATGGTAGGATCAACAGGTTATCTAAGGGAATCACCTATATACATGAATGTACATTGGGGACCAAGTCTATATAGGGTGTTTTCTAATGCCAAGTTTAGGGAGTTGACTCTTCCCCCTCATAGATTAATTATATGGGGTCAATCACTTAGCCTAATAATAATTATCCTTGATTTTTATACTCCACTAGAACATGGAGTTTGGTCAGTACATGATGATGAAATCCATGACACTAAACCCTGTATACTAAGCCTATACATGGGTATTAATTCCACATCACATGATATCTTAGAGGGGAAAGGGTTAATAAATAGGCATAACACATGATATAATTAGTTGATGAATTTAATTACCTATATGTGAGGGGCATGATATAATAATTATTTACAAGTTGACACACACACACACAAACACACGTACACAATTATATTCAAGGAATGATTTTTTACAACAAGATGATATATACAAGACAAAATAGGTAATCATAAATGGATTTCTAAAGTGCTTAATGGATTATTTGACTGGTGACCTGCAAGCACATGGGTTAGTAGTTTGATTGTCACTCAAATAAAGGAGTCCTACAACACAAGCATTACTAATTTTAAGGATTTTTATAAAACCATAACTCTCTACAAACCCACAAATACACAAATCAATCCCATAACCAAAGACTACGATACCATGAATAGGTAGTCAAACCCACTACTTGTGAATGATAATATTATGACTGAGAGATGACTGTGATGGTTACTTGTAACACAGTGGTTATATTGACAAAATCACAACTAGGATCAATAATAATACTAATGACTATAAAATTGATAATCATGGTTTATTATAAACCACAAAATTGCAACTGAGAACTAAAAAATTTGATTGTCAGAAATTCAATAGTTGTGATATTGTAAGAAACGACGAAATTTTTAGATTATGGTATGTGACCAAAACTATTTTTTAATCAAGTTAAAGATTTTAAAACATTTCAAAAGGTCTTATTTATGGATGATAAAAGATATATAAATACTAATATTTGTGTTATATCAAAATTGACACATAGAGAAAATATGACCAATATTTTAACTATTCTAAAGAAGAAATGATCTAATTAGGTAAACTTATTCCTTAATCTGCCTAATAAATATTTGAAAGATTGAACAATAGATTAAAAAAAGTATTCAAAATCCAAAATTACAAGATCATGATTAACACTGCAATACAACTACTCTATAGAGCAATCCCTGAGTCTAAATGTGTTGATAGTTACGATATTGTCAAGAATAAGTAAAAGGGGAAAGAGGATTATGTTTGGTATTTAACGGTTCCTTATGCCTTAACCTCCTTCCCTTCTAACCCTATAGACTAGACAAAAAAAATAGATAAGATTTCTAATACAAAAACTGGGGTTAGGTGATAGATATGAGTATAAAGTAAAAACACTTAAAATATTGAACAAAAAATTATATTATAATATAACCCCATATAAAAACACAAGCCATAAAAAAAACCTAAAAATTAGAGGACAAAGATCAAGTTTTTAGTGATTTTATGAAAACTTAAAATACCACTATTCTTGTTCACAATCCCATGATTACTATGATGATATCTCTACTAGGGGAGCCATGATATTGTGGCTTAGATTTTACCTGACAAGATTGTTTCTTACTCCCTTATTTTTCTTAGTTCTTTCATGTAGATGATTAATATTTTGATAAAACACATAAGAACCTGCAAAAGGAGTGCACAACAGGTTAGATGAAAATAATGATCAATTGACAAAATGGATGATCTGGACCCAATAATACTGTGACTATTATTGATGATATCATGAATTTTAGGGCAAATTCATGACTATGGGAATCATTTTATTGTCAAAAATAGGTACTTTCAGCATAAAACCATTAGTGGTTTACAAAATCATGACTGGGTTAAGCAATATCATGACTAGCTTAACAATATTGCTAATCGTGAGTCATGGGATTATCGAAGAGAAAAAACTTACATGGTCAAACAAATAGTTAGTAGCCACTACAAATGGCTAAGGAAAAAAATGACTTATAGGGGCAATATCTCTACTATCCTAGACAATATTGTAACTACCAGTGCAATCTCACGACTATAACCTGTGCATAAAAAATTTCAAAATTTTGAGATTTTTTTGATCCAGTTGACCCTATAGGTTAACAAAAACACATTTAAGAAGAAAAATGGATTAATTTAGAGCAAGATGGTACCACTATGGTTACCTAAATGTAGTAGGATTTTGAGCACACTATGAATTGAACAAGCTAATTCAAACTCAATGTTAAACTACCAATTAGGAAGGACTCATGAAACAAATTAGAATGATATACACCATAAAAAATTCCTTACTTAATATCACCTCCTTACATGATGTTATAATGTATTTTTGTTTGCATATACACTTAGATTCACAGGGATCACTAGTACAAAAACATCAATATATGATTTTAAAAACTACTAAAAATTGGATATAAATTACCAAACATGATCACATGACCATTAGTAGTTTACTGCCAGTCATTTATAATGTGATCAAATTGATGACTAAACCATTTTTAGTCATTTATTGGTTATTTTGATTGATCGATCTGGTAGTATATTTAGTCATTGATTACTATAATTTGGCCACTTATTTAGTCATTTTTATTTAATGACATATTTAGTCATTAATTGTTGTTAACTGGTCATTTATTTAGTCATTTTTATTCATTAATTTTTGTCCATTGGTAGTTTATTTAGTCAATAATTTTAATCATCATTTTGATTAATTTGGTAGTATATTTAGTCATTTTTATTCACTGATTTCACTAGTCATCATTATTTCCTAATCACATTTGTTGCATTTTTGGGGAAACTTATCTACACCAACATATAATCAATGTAATTGTAAATGCTCACTTATTGAAAGAAGAATTTATAAAAACTTCAATATGGATTAAAAATGATGATTAAATATACCCATTACACTATTTTACTTGTTACATTTTGTAGCTGGGGTTATCTTTTTGACTTGCATTGGATGCATAAGTAGTACTAGTACATATATTTTAAATATATCTATCTAAAAAATGCATAAAGATGTCAAATTTTAGACTCCTATTTTAGATTTATCATATACCATACTGATTAAGACTCTTTTAACTTCATTAATTTATATCTGACAAGAGTATAAAAAACTTTAAGTCATAATATTAAGTACAAGAAAGGTAATTCTAATTAGGCTATAGATTGCTTAAGTCACCTCCGATTAAGTAATAAGAGTACATTAATATTAGGCACAAGAAAAGTATCTCTAATTACACTAGAAACTAATTATTTCACCTCTAATTATAACACTAAATAAAGTCCTAGATTCTTGTGGCCATGAGACTTTTAAATGGCTCATACTGAATGGTAGTGATGCTTAATTTTATTCATACACCACATAAAATGCATAAATATTATTCTGCTCAATATGTAGAGCATGACTATGATGAATCCATGACTATTTCTCATGAATAAACATTTACAACATTAAGGAATATAGCTTACTCTAATTTGAAACTCATGATGAAATAATTAATGTTTGGGTATTAGATACAGGTGCCCCATACATATGACATAATGATGAGACTTCAAAACATATGACATAAAACACTAGAAAAACATAATCAATAATTAATTTACAACTATTAATGAAACAACTATTAAAAAGACAAAATACTAAAATTTTATTAAAAAAATGTGTTTTTACAGTAGATACAATATAGAAATATGTGTCTTTGCTTTAAAAAATGTGTTAATACAAAGTGTGTTTCTCAATGTTGTGACTAAGAGAACCAAATTACAATGCCTTTTTTTCTTATACATCTCCAAAATATACAAAAAAAAACTAAGAATATCCCTAGACAACACATTCAAACTATTGCATAAATTAGTGGATCAAGCTGTCTAATAGCTAGTACATGATAAACATGAACTATGTCATATTTTTCAAATAATGTAGTGGCCACCATGTGAATGTCCCTTCTTTATCTTTTAGATGGACAATTCCATCTATTTTTTATTCATAATAAATGGGTATGCTACTTGTGACCTTTAAAATATTTACATTTGCATCTCTTATTCCTTTCAATGTGACTCCATGTACAATAAATAGTGAGTAAATCTGCCCAATGCCCACAACTACACCATCAAACGAATCCAACACCTAGACTTTATCCCCTTCTTGGATTTTATCAATAAATGTCTAGAAAAAAATAAACATTATATTGTAAAAATGGAGTGAGGTAATGGTCACATACAAAGTTGCAGAGGAAATTTGAACTAATTGTGGATTCTTTAAGAATAAAATGGTGACCTGTGAAAAGGGGATTAAAAGGTATTGATGGAAATTTAGGATATTGTAGAGTTGAATCAAGTCAAAAGGATAATATTTTAACTTAATAAAATGCAATTGAACTTGGCCATTGGAAACAAGGGCCTAAGCATAAGATGGATTCCAATAATAGGGAGGGTTTCCCTATGAGTAGAACCCCTAGCCAAAGGGCTAAGATCCTCAATCTTTTAGCGTAGTTTGATTTAAAAGATGTGGGATAAAATTACTTCCTAGAAAGGAAAATGGCTCTCATGGGCTAGGAGATTGACAATGATCAAAGAACTTGTCTCAGCCATGCCAATCTACATCATGTCTTGCTTGGCACTTCTAAAAGGGGTAGAGAAAAAACTTGATCAACTCATACATAATTTTTTCTGGTAAGGCATAGAGGAGAAGGACAATATAACTCTTGTGGCTTAGGACAAGCTTTGTAGATCTAAACAAGAAGGTGGGGTTGGCCTGAGAAATTAGGCAATTCAAAATAAAGTATTAAGAGCCAAACTAATTTAGAGGATGCATGAGGAACCCATAATAAATGGGCCCAAATTTTGAATACGAAATATTTGAGCAATGTCTCTTCTGAAGGGATTTTGATAGTCACAAACACCCCAAAAGGATCAAGGATATGGAACTTCATGAATAATTGTAAATTAGTCATCATAGATTTAATATCATGGGATGCTCATGATGGTAAAAAAGCTAAATTAGGGTTTGATTCTTGGGTAAGATATCTAAAATTGGATGACATTCTAGACATTTTGCATGTCAAGGAAACCCTCTCCAGGGTTTGGGGGACCAAGGTTAAAGATTACATAATTCTAGATCTAACAGAAGGAGGTGTAGGCTAGAAATGGAGGGATTTTTCAATATTCAATTTTAACCCCTAGGAGGTGGATAGTCTCAACCAGGAACTAAAGAAAAGAACATTGGTTTTTAGATAAGGAGAGGACTCCATTATTTGGTGTGGTTTAAATACTAGGATTTATTTAGTTAAGGCATGATATAAAAGTATAGTAAAGACACAAGGAGATATGAGGAACATCATCCCTCTTCAATATTTCTAGAATAAGTTTGGAATTCCTAAAGTAGGATTATTCACTTGTGTAACTCTAAAGAAAAGGATTCTAACTACTAAAATATTTAGGAAGATGGGTTTTCATGGTCCTTCTTGATGTCTTTTATGTAGAGAACAAGAGGAGACAATGGATCGCATTATTCTTGGCCATCAATTCTATTTTGAATACTAGAGGTGGTTATGCATAAAGCGAGGATGGAAGAGTGTCCTTCCTAATGATATAATGACTTTGTTTTAATACTAGCCCAATATCAAAATATATTCTACTTATCATTGTTTATGGTTAATAAGTCCCACAATTATAATCTGGGAACTCTGGAAGGAATGGAATAGACTATTGTTCTAAGATAAGGAAATGAGTTTCAAATCCCTCCAAAACAAGATTGTAGAAATTATTGTGGAAATAGTTAACAACAAATTAAACTCTATTAGTTTAAAGGAGGCAATTTTTTCAGATTGGGATGCTAGTCTGAGGCTCCAATGGGGTGGTTTGAGAGTTCTCCCCTATTATGGCTTAGAGGATCAGAATAAAAAATAACAATGTCAACAAATAGTTTGGAGAGATGCTCTAGTAAGATGGGTAAAGTTAAATTTTGATGGATCAGCTAGAGGTAATCTGAGGGCTTTAAGGGCAAGATGTATAATTAGTCATTAATAAGCAAGAAATTTAGTCACTTATGCTAAACCACTTCCAAAATGCACTAATAATGAAGTTGAGTTCAAGGTCTTATTGCATGGGTTTTTTCTATGTAAAATTATCAAATCTAAGAAAGTGGAAATTGAAGGCAACTTAGCTATTGTCATAAATGCTATAAGAATAGGGAAGACTTCAAATTGGAAGCTAAATGCTCTTTTAAAAAAATACCAAAGCTTGAATAATACTTAATTTCATGTGGTTTCATAGCACTCACCTCAATTTCAGCATGACTACTTATACTATTAATATCATGTGCATGCTCATTGAGTTCATCATCATAATTATCACTATCAACATTGAAATGAAGTTGTATAATTTTACAAAGAGCTCTATTGATAGGGATTTTTTCTTTTCATTATGCTTTCATATAATTTCTCTACATGTGGTTTAATCATCATGAAAAAATTAATATAATTCAAGTGAAAAAATGCAAAATCTATAAATTTATGTCTAAAAGAACATTTTAGGCATGAAGAATGACAAAACATTGGGATAGGTCAAATTACAACTTAAAGAATACAAAAGCTATAAATTTTTATCAAAAAGAAGAATGACAAAACATTGGGACAAATTAAATTAAATATTAAATAATTCAAAAGCTATAATTTTTTGTCTGAAAGAGCATTTTAAGCATGAAGAATGACAAAAAATTGGGACATATAACTGACAATTATTATATTACCTCAACTAATTGAACACAACTATGACGATTATGTTTCACATTATTGTCTAGTTCATCATGATCACTATCAATATTGACACCTCTATTGACATCATGAAGGCATTTTTTTTCCTTTTGCTTTGATAAAATTTATCTACATGTGGTTTAACCATCATGAAAAAAATATACAAAGCATTCAATAGTCAAGTAATGAATGCAAGTTATAAATTTGTCCAAAAGAACATTTTTTGGATCACTCCAACAATAAAGAAACTGGGTTGGTCCTATACTCAAATTTAAATAATCTACATATTGATATGTATTTTTATATAGAATTTCCAAACAAGAATAAATGAGATAAATAGAGCCTCTTACCTCATCTGAATCCATGGATTTATACTCATTCCATGCAAAAATTATAGGGTTAATAGAGGTAACCAATTATGAAACTTGCTAAGTGAGACCAAATATGCAACTCATTAATTATTGGTACCCTTCATTTGAGTTGACATGATCTATAGAGGATACTACTGGGCATTTAATAAATGGCTATGAAATCTCTGTTGACAAACTAGATTTCCACTTCATCCCACTCTTTGATTTACTAGGTTGATCTAGTGTTGTCATATAATTGACAATGTTTTCTACACCTACTTCTCTATTACTATTTTCCACCTAAAATACAATGTCAATTTAAACATATATTAATTTTAATTTAAAAAAATAATAATAACATAATGTAAATTGAACCAAAAAGACATACACTTATTGCAAGTTTGTCCATTTTGGCTTGCAACCTTCCTTGGCCAAATGTATATCTAGCCCTCACATTATCTCTCTCCCTTACCTCTATTACTCCTTACCAGATATTCTTTAGAATGCATACTTTGTTTTAATGCATCCCACTATTTGGGAGATCGAGTGGAGTCTAAACTCTCTTTTCCCTCCATGATTTTTTTGCAATTGTATCTAAAATTATTCATCAAAATTCTCATCTTTTGCTTGTAATATTTTCTAGAGATTTATCCACCAATAGTCTCAAAAGAATTTTCCATTTTTTGTATAACATTTTCCACAACTCATGGATCTTTCTCTGCAAAACCTGATTTACAAATATCCAAATGGGCCCTACATCTTACACTCAACTCGAAGGCCCACTTTGTAGCATTTGGCCCAATGGGCTCACCATCTCTCGATACCTCAACCGAGAATGGCTTCTTGCCTTCTAATTTTATTTCTTTTGAGTTCCTCTCTATATATCTATAAAAATATTGACTCAATCTTTATCTTTTAACAAAATTAGACACATCTTCTATTAAACCACTACTATTTCTCGTTGATCTAGTAGTTCCATCAAAATTTCTAGATACAACAAGTGCACTCTAAGGCACAACAGATGCATGTAGTTTCTCTTCATGAATTTCATTAACTATAACTTCATGCTCCTTAGCCACATCAAGTGTGGTATGAGTAGGTAGATCAGTACCAGTCTTCATATAATTCACTTCAAATACATCCTTTAATGTTGAATAAATCATTTGTAAACTTGTTGTTCCTTTTCTCTGATGTTTTTCAACAATCTCTCTTAGACTTTGTGCTAAGATACCATCACAACATTTCACATCACCATGTGTTATATCAAGCTACACATCACCATGTGTTATATCAATCTACACATTACCATGTGCTATATTAGGCTGCACATCATCACAACTATTGTTTTCACCAACTATATTTGTTGAATGACAAATGTGTTGGCTTTTATGAGATGATGACACTATATCTTTTTTTCCTTTTATTTTTTTCCTACATTTTATTTGCACTCTTTTTCTTTCCTATAAAAAAAAATATATCATATTATGTCTTATATACATAAATATATTCCCTATAAAATTTCATTAAACACTATTAAATAAATAATATACTACTTAGTGGATCTATAACTTTTCTGTTTGTCAAACCAAGACATGATAAATATTCATTATTCTTGGCCACTTTTTCTCTATAAAATCACTCATAATTTGTCAATGAAATTTCATCATTATAATCACTATAATTGACTAATTTGTGCCTTACAGTCCTTTTCCTTATTTCTTAAAGTCTAAATAAATAATAATGTATAAATCAACAACTTGAATCAGTAAAACATTATTGAGTTCATAAGTTGATAACTATTGAATCTCCAATCCACTGATAACTACAAATGGAAACTTAAAATAAAATTCGATTTATAGATTAAAAATAATTTGTAGTAAAAAACCAAGAAGATGTTTACAATTACAGGTATCAGACTATCAATATGACTATCCCTTATTTCAACTAGATATTGACACTCATGAATCCTAATCACACCTATGTACATCTAATTTATTTTCTTCCTCATCCTCATCTATGACATGAAATACATTATCTCTCCCAATATCTTCATTGGTAATCAAAATCTCTTCTTCAAACAATCCATCATCATCTTCATCCACTTCTTCGAATGTTTCTTGTATATTAACATATTGCCCATCATGCATTATATCGATAATTTTCATGAATTTTCATTTGGAATGAGACTCTATTTGAATGACATAAAACCATCTTGGGCTTCTTAAATAATCAATTATAAATGATTGATTCATTTGAAAAGGGGAAATATATGGCTTATCTGTTTCTGATAAAAATTGTCATGTACTTGCACGTACAAATCCATACTCATCAAATTGTACTATAGATGGTCAGATCTAATTATATTTTAATAATATAAGACTATTTTCACCAAAATCCACTCGAATAATTTCTTGGATGAATCCAACATAAAATTTCTTCTCAATTTTGTGAAGAAATTCAACACTAACAACACAATCACAATTTGTCTTTCCTTTGTCTTTTTCTTCCAATCTTAAATAACTACCATAGGCCCACATTCCACTAAAATGCATAACCCATAAATGTGGATATTGTTAAATCTCACTTTCCTCCATTTTTATATCTTGACCTTCTTTTACATCATCGACTACATTAGAAATCCATTCTTCAAATTTTGGAAAAGAATCACCTCCAATCAAATCATGATGTTTACATTTTTGAGGTAGATGTTGCATCCAAGCTTGATTCTCTTCTTTATATTTTATAAATATAATATTAACATACCAATAATAATATTAATAACATAAATGTGTAAATACAATTGAGTAAATAAATTATTGTGTAATTTTTTTTACCTACACCACTTATCGAATGAACATGTGTTTTAAAGAATATAGGCATGTATTGCACTTATTTCTTGATGTGATATCTAGAAGTGACATCCATTGCCTTCTAATACTTCACCTACAAATCTCTCATCTGTGTTATCATCCCATACATGTTGATTGACATTTTAAAAATCCTTCATGTATTATGTGGAAAATCCTATGTCCTCTTGCATTGAATATACCTCAGGCATGCTATCTTCTAATTTTTCCCTAGTATGATTTTTTTTTTCAAAACCTTCATATATCATTCTATAAGATAAATCCATCTCATTATTATTGGGCCATAATGCTCTAGTTCATATTCTAGATGTATCAAAAGATGCATAGAAATGTTAAAGATTATTGGTGGAAATTCCCATTCTAATAGACAAAGGAATTCAACAACTTCCTCCCTTAAACTATCAAATTTTAAAGGATCTAATACATGTAAACTCATTCTTTTTAATATTAGACCCAACCTTATAATTGACAATCTTGGCCCCTTTGCCAAACTTGATAGATTTACCATAATAGGTAAAATATTATCGATTATGACATGATAGTCATGGGTCTTGAGGCCTCTTAAGCCATTAATGTCAGTCTATCTTCTAATACTACTACTTACAGATCCAGTGGGAAAGTGAGTCTGAGACATCAATTGTAATAATTGTGCATCTTGTTCCTTTGTCTAGACATAAGGAGCACTAGGTTTTCTATATTTTTCATCATCACATTTTTCAACCCAAAGATTTTGACACATATTTAGTTGTCAAAAGTCTTCATGTGGTGAAATAGTATCAAAAACACCAAAATGATTTTCTATAATAGCATAGGCATATTTTTCTCAGTATGCATAAAGTCAACAGTATGCCTAATGGATATATCCTTAAAGTATGACAACTTATAGAATATGCATAGCCATTTTACACTAATTTTATTACATGGATCATATCTACTACTATCAATCCCATAATTTTCAATAAATGAAATTATTTTTTGTCTATTCTCAATAATGTAATCACCTATTTTTAGCAATGGTGCTTCATGATTCTCTTATTGACCATTGAAATGAATTTTTTCCAATGATATGGATGATATATTTTAAGTTAAGAATAATGTCCATAATAAATACACTTATGTAAAATTCTTGAGTGCCTCACAAAATCTTTAAAGTTTCAAGCAAGACATCTATGATATCCATGAACACTAAGACCAGACAATGTGCCATATGCAAGAAGATCATGAATCATAAACATTAAGGAATATCTTAAAGTGAATTTGATTGAATGACCATCCCTTAAATATTGAATTTATTTAATTCCTTTCCAAAATTCCATTAACTCATCATATAATTACTCTAGATAAGCATCGATTGTATATGAAGTCACACTTTTCTTTCCTAGTATAATCAATGATATCATTAAGAAAAATGGTTTAATTGCTAATGATGGAGGCAAGTTATAATTTATTAAAAACACTATCCAAGTTGACCTTTTAGTAATTTGATTTGAGAATGGGTTCACCCCATATAGATACAAACCTAGCCTTATATTATGAGGATCTTGAGAAAAATAAAGCCATTTGTTATCAAATTCCAACCATGTTTTAGAATCAGGCACATGTCATTTTCCATCAGTGCTCTTATTTTGGGCATGCCATTGCATAAGTTCAACAATGTCTCTACACCTATACATTTGGAGTAATCATGGGATTATCAAAAAGTGGTGAAGGACCTTTCAAGGAACCATAGTGAGTTTCAACCCTTGTCAATACCTCACTTCATGAAATTTTAGACATTCACTCTCACTTGCAAGATTATTATGAAATAATACACAACTATTCACACATGTGTGGATGTTTTCATACCCTAATCCTAGCTTAGTGATTTAATTTTTACATTGACTTAATTTTGTTGGCAATGTGGAGTCATGTGGTAACATCAAATTTAATAATGCTAATAACTAATCTACACTCTCATTTGTCCAACCAAACACCACTTGAAAGTTAAGAATTTGAAGGATTGTTGTTAAATGACTTAACTTAAAATTGGCATACATAGGCTTTAAATCATCCTCCATCAACTTGGCCCAATCATCATTTAGACCCTCATTCAACATTATATCAAATTTAAACACTTCATCTAACATTATTGCCTCTTCATCTATGTTTGGTGCCATTTCATCTATGTTTGTTACATTTTCATCTCTCACACTCTACAAGTCTATCATATCTTCATAATAATTTTAATCTCAAGGGCTTATACCACTATTCCCATATCTTATCATATGTCGATAAATGAAATTTATTTTTCTCACCTTTCCACCAAGATAGTCATTACATGGACATGGATATTTGTTCATGTCCCTCTCATCAGCTACTCTCTCATCAAATGCATGGTATTGATCCATAATCAACCTTAGACATTGTTCCATTTGTAATTTTCTACACATAACAACAAACATATTTTTTGGAAAAAAATGGAAAAGTAAAAGTTTAATATTTTTTGAAAATATCGAGAAAAAATCAAAATTTTAAAAAAATGTAAAAAATTGTAGACTAAGAGACAAAAACTATTTTTTTTAATTGAAAGGCATTTCCATATAAATAGAGTTATAAAGAGAAAATAAAATAGAGAGTTTAACTAATGAATTGTATAAAATAGATTTTTATAGTTTATATTCAAATTGTTGATTACATTACATTGCACATCTTTCAGACTCAAAGCATTACGTCACGTTGCATAACTAATAATTAGATGCTGATAGATGAAAAAATTTAAACTACAATATAGTTTTTACAAATTCAACCTAAGTAGTTATGCAATTACTTCACATTTCATAACTAATAACTAGGAGCAACTACCAATTGTATTTGCTTGTCATGGCATTCCATGAAACCACATTTCTTTAAGGATTTTTTTCAAATGGTTCAGTACCTTGTCTATGTTACCACATTTTTCATCCATGTCTACCAAAGCATTTTATCAAAAAATTCACTAGCTTGATGCCATGGCTAAAAGCCTAAAACAAGTTCTTTCAAACAAGCTATGGATGTTTGGAAAAAAATATATCAAAGCATATTAATAAGTCGTAGCATAGATAAGATGATGAACTAGTTGAAAAAATGCCTCGAATAAATGTGGTCTCATGGTGATTGAATGCCATGATAATTCATAACAATTCACTTGTCATGGCATTCGTCATGGCATTCCATCAACATGAGATCACATTTATTTGAGGTATTTTTTCCAAAATTCATCTTAGGAGTCCATATTATTTTTATAATTATTTTAGGAGTCATTCATAAGCATCCCATATCATGTCCATGTGAAATTAATTTGTATTTTGATCATTGATGTGTTTTTTATCTCTTACCATAGCTCCATAGTACATTCAAATATCTTTAGCAGATGTACGAGAACCAAAGGAAGTGAAATGATAGTTACTACTTCCCCACAGCATACAAGAACTTCACTTGTAGTATTGTGGTTTATAGATACTAGGTATCATGGCCCCGTGGAGGTCTCAAAAGTAATTGGTGGGCTGGTGAAAATATTTTTGCTATGTACCTAGGGATATGATAAATTAATGTATATGGGTTAATGGAGATGCCGACATGTGGCACACATCCCCTTAGTTAGTTATATGGGTACAATATATTAGGATAATATAGTAAGTTGTGGAATTATTACATTGGGTAATGGTTGGCCTACATTGGAATTAGGAGGTTACCCATCCATTGGCTAGATAGATGTCTATATAAAGGAGATGATTATCATGGTAAAGATATCAAGTAAACATTGAGTCTTCTATTGTAAGAGGATATTGGAGGTTGTCCCCTCGAAGAGACATTGTGGAGTTATTCCTTTTTAAAGGAGTATTATATGATGTTGCCCTACCTTAAGGGCATTTTTGCATATATTGAATATTTGAATCATATCAAGATCATATCAAGTGGTATCAGATCTTCGATTTAGGCAATTTGTGTGGAGTGAAACCCTAGTTTTTTTGAATCATCAATATCTTTTGATTGGTTATGAATTTTTCCAAAATTGCTTTTTCTAGACATGGATAATATTTTAAGTAAGTCACAGTAAACAAATTGATATTTTTTTATTAGTTTTGAGGGAGTTATTGTTATTTTAGGGTTTATACTAATTTCACTATATATTCCAAAATATAGGTAATTTTTATTCTAAATTTTTACTGGAAATGTAAGAGGATATAAGAGAAGCAAAGTAAAAAATTCAAAATTTTTGGAGTTGTTTTGAGTGATTTGTTATGATTTTAAGTTTTTTTGTATATTCAATCTATAGGTCAAAATTTGTGACATTTTTTCACAAAATTTTGATTGAGGTTCCAATATCATAAGAGGAATCTATAGTGAAAATGTGGGAATTTTTGGATTAGGTTTGTATGATTTATTGACATTTTAGGGTTTCATGAACCCTAATTTTTTTTTGTGGATCATGAAGTTACAAAACATTTTAGGGGAAGATGATGTTGATGCTAGAGAATGGTGGATAATTTTTAAGGACAATAATAATAATTTTTTTTATGGAAAATAGAATTATCTCTTTATTTGTTTAGGCCTGCACACCATTGGTGGTTTAATCAATTGAGCTTTGTGCAAAAGTATTCTTCATGGGAAGCAATGGAACAAATATTCCTAGATCGATGGGATATAAAATAAAAAGAGGATGAAGAAGAAGAAGAAGAAGAAGAAGAAGAAGAAGAAGAAGAAGAAGAAGAAGAAGAAGAAGAAGAAGAAGGGTTCAAATAATTTGGCTCCAAATAAATCTAAGTCAATTTTTCAATTTCATGGATGTATTCAAAAGAAGAAGGTGGTTGTGTCCATAAACCCTACCAACAAGTATAACTTCATTAACATAAATGTGGCAAAGCATCTACATGTTCAAGAAAATAATATCAAGGAGGTTCAATTAGATGGTAATAATATTACAATGTTTGAAGATTTGAAGCTCATTATGAAAAAATATGTTTTGAATTAAGATTTTTATGCTTTGGATATGGATGATGTGGATATGGTTATTGGATATCCATGGTTAGAGACTTTGGGAACAATTAATATTAATGTTTAGAAAAAGTTCATGACATTTTCATATAGGAAAAATAAGATCACTTTATAAGATATCATAGTGAAAAAGGAACCAATAATAATCCAGGTAGATCATGAGGATGAGATTGAAATAGGTGATGAAGAGCATGATGAAGATTTAGATGATATAGATAAAAACACACTAAAACTAGAAATGAAAACTTCATCTACTAAAGAGACAAAGAAGGAAAAGGTGGAATAAGTAGAATCAAAGGTGGATAAGATCAAAATATTGATGGGGAATCAAGAACAACAAACATGCTCTGATCCCACTTGTTAGGATCTTGCTCCTCAGAAAGAGCACAATATGATTACTTCGTATTAGAAATTAAACATGCAGAATTAACCAGAAGCAATAAGTAACTAGAATTCACAAATGACACAAAATATGAGAGACAACACAAACTGTATTAAATACTCGTATAGAAAAGAATACAATAAAGAAGATGCCACTTCTTCTCCCACCTTTTAGAGGCTTCCCACACCTCAAGTGTACAATAATTCTTCTTCAAAAGTTCACTCTCCTACCAAAAATGGTCCCAATACATAGAATTGGTGTTCACCTCTAACCCGTTAGTAATAACCCTGCCAGTAGACAAGTACTCAAAGTACTTCAAGTAGATCTCCCATGAACCTGCAACAACCTGCAATTCAACAGACCTTACTTACACATGTAGATCTCCTATGAGCTTGCAACAACCTACAACTCAAATGATCTTACAATGGAAGGATCTTCCTTGCCTTCCTTCTCAGTTCATGATTACAATACATGCCAATGGGTCTATAAATAGATCCCAGAATTAAACAATAACTTAGTCTCTTAATTTACTATAATTATCCACGTAGCTCAAGACTCAAAATAGCCTTTACATGTAAAAACTCAGTTCAAAAAACTAAATATTCATGCAACGAATAGTTCTGGAACACATAGGTGACTGACATCGGTCTTTATCTAACTAGAGATGATTGACATCAGCCGACTCCTGCCAATGTCAATTTCCCTTCTATTCACCCCTGATCAACGTCAGTTGGCCTAACCGATGCCGATGACTATGACACTCAGCAACTCCTCCATGTCTGTAAATAGTTGAAACTTTTAGCTCCACAACCTAACAATCTCCCATTTGGAGATAAACAACTACAATTGTACCTCTACCTGTACATCATCTAGTTTGTTCCCTTAGCTTTGTATTCCTCTTCAAAATCACTCTTGAAGACCAACCACCACAAATCTTGTGGTGCACCTCCTGTCATCCAAATCACTTGCCACATCTGCATCTACAAACCCATGTAGAAAATAACTTGACCCTGCATAACATGTGCACCTGCTATTGGTCCCTCTAAGAATCCACTGAACTGCCCTCTAGTGCTTCTTTCCTAGATTGGCTCCAAACTTTCTGACAACTCCCACTGCTTGGGAAAACTTAGGTCTAGTACATACCATGCACTTAACCTCATTATGTGAATTAAGACAGTGTTCATAGAACTGTCCAACCATCAGCGTGCTAACCGGTCTCACACAATCATCCTGAAACAAAGTCAACCTACGACCTTCCATGTCCCTAGAACACACTCATGCCAAAGAATCTTGCTGTTCCCATATTCCTCATGACACACCTCTGAACTAGCTTTACCTTTAGTTCAACAACTCCCTGTATATGTAACCCTGCAATAAGCACATCATACAGTAATAGGATAATGTAGCTAATATTATCCAACCTGGTAAAGAGAAAGACAATGGTCAAACCTCCATTGTCCTGCAGCTTACTCAAGACCATATACCTTGGCCTTCCATCTCACGTATCCATTCTCTCTCTTCTCTCTCAGTGCTTTCTTCCAGCTGGTAACTCCACCAAAAACTCCTGTTTGGTTCTTCTCCAAGGAATCACATCCTTCATCCATGCCAAGCTCCCACTATTTCCTGGATCTACCTGCTCTGCTTCTTTAATAACTTCCTAGTTCTTGACCATCAGTGAGCAACAAGTAGTGTAAAGAAGGGAAATGATGAATTTGAGGCTTACTTACCCTTTAAGTCCTCCATATGGATGCTTGAGACTCCTTTATATCTTGCTATCTACCCAAAATCTGTCTCAATGACCAATGCCAGTCACATCTTAGTCTGCATCTGACCGATGTCAGTTCCATGCGACTACCTCATCACCAACGTCGGTTCCCCATGACCGACGCTGGTGTTTATCTATCTTGAGTCACTGACATCGGGCTGCACATAGCTGACGTCAGTCCCTATCTGGATGTCGATGCTAGTTTTCTATCTGACATTGGTCTCTATGTTTTACTTGTGAGCGATGACCTTTACCTGCAAGCTCTTTTTGGATCAAACCCTTGTCCAAATCACCCTTGCTTTGCTCAAAATTCTTCAGCCCCTTACACTGATCTCTATTTGTCACCTTCTCCTTGAAAACCAAGGCTTTCTTACTCTTGTCACTAACATCAGATTCCTTAAGAAACATCACTTTCTTCTTCTACATACATAAATATTGATCTATGCTTTTCAAATCCAAAAGCATACCCTTTGACTCAAGAACATGCATCTCCTTCTTATACATGTGACCAAGCCTATTAAGCCACATCTTCAAATCTACAGCTAAAGTAGATAACCCATAAAGAGAATCAATAATACAAGTAGATAGATAAAGCGTACCTACTTTCTTACCTCTTGCTATAACAAGTGCACCCTTGGTAACCTTCCAAGAGTCCACTGTGAGAGTTACTGTGCAACCCTCATCACCCAAACTTCTTATAGAAATCAAATTCCACTCCAGAACTGGGACATACATGACCTCCTTCAACACCCATGTGTTACCTGTCTGCAATTTCAGCTTCACTTTCCCTTTGCCAACCATTCGACAAGGCTTACCATCCCCTAAATAAATTTCTCCAAAGTCTTCCTGGACATACTCATGAAAAAATTCCCTATTTGGGGATGCATGAAAAGAGGCACCAGAATCTAAAACCCAAGATTCTACTTTATCTAAGGAACATACCAGAGCATCCTGTGTAACATAATCCACAACATCTGCTTCTTCTTCATGTCCTTCATGCTGATCTTCACCCAACCAACAATCTCTCTTTAAGTGCCCTTGCTTTCCACATTTCCAACAAGTTATTTTGCCATACCTAGACTTGGATCTCCTGCCTATCTTTGACCTTGATCTCCCATGCTCGATCTTCTCTCTTTGCCTTCCCCTACTTTCCACACTCAAAGCATTCCCTGATGATTCACTTGTGCTTTTCCTGTGTATCTCTTCATTCAAGATTACACTCACAACATCATCTAATTTTAATATTTTTGAAGTAGACGCAATATTACTAACTACCATTACCAAACTCTCCCAACTTTCAGGTAATGAGCATAAGATTAAGAGAGCCTTAATTTCATCATCAAAAACAATATTGACTGAATTTAACTGGTTTACCAAACCATGGAAATCACTAAGATGACTATGTATAGATCCACCTTCCAACATTTGCAAATTAAATAATTGCTTCATAAGAAATACCTTATTTAAAGTTGAGGGTTTTCATATAAATTTGCCAAAGATTCCATCAACTCTATCGTTGTCTTAGCCTGAGATAAGTTAGAAATCACAGATGATGTAAGGCTCAACCTTATAGATCCCAGAGCCTTCCAATCAAGAACCTCCCATTCTTCATCCTTCATATCTAGGGGCTTGCAATTAATCTTTAATTTGCATCCTTCATAATTGATAGTTCTTGCCATTAAACTTCTCCATTCATAGCTTACTTTATTCTGCCATTGCTATACTCCCACTCAAATAAAAACCCCTGTGAGTAACCTGTAATCAACACACACTAACTAGATCTGAAACACCTATTAGTATCCCAACCAAAAGCTCTGATACTAGTTGATGGGGAATCAAGAACAACAAACATGCTCTAATCCCACTTGTTAGGATCTTGCTCCTCAGAAAGAGTACAATATGATTACTTCGTATTAGCAATTAAACATGTGGAATTAACCAGAAGCAATAAGTAACTAGAATTCACAAATGACACATAATATGAGAGACAACACAAACTATATTAAATACTCGTACAAAAAGAATACAATAAAGAAGATGCCACTTCTTCTCCCACCTTTCAGAGGCTTTCCACACCTCAAGTGTAAAGTAATTCTTCTTCAAAATTTCACTCTTCTACCAAAAATGGTCCCAACACACAACTCACACACAGAATTGGTGTTCACCTCCAACCAGTCAGTAATAACCCTTCTAGTACACAAGTACTCAAAGTACTTCAAGTAGATCTCCCATGAACCTCCAACAACCTGCAATTCAACAGACCTTACTTACACATGTAGATCTCCTATGAGCTTGCAACAACCTGCAACTCAAATGATCTTACAATGGAAGGATCTTCTTTGCCTTCCTTTTTAGCTCATGATTACAATACATGCCAATGGGTCTATAAATAGATCCCAGACTTAAACAATAACTTAGACTCTTAATTTACTATAATTATCCATGCAGCTCAAGACTCGAAATAGCCTTTACATGCAAACACTCAGTTCAACAAACTAACTGTTCGTGCAATGAACAGTTCTAAAACACACAGGTGACCGGCATCGGTCCCTGTCTAACTAGAGATGATCTATATTGGCTGACTCCTATCGATGTCAGTTTCCCTTCTATTCACCCCTGACCGATGTCAGTCAGCCTAACCGATGCTAGTGACTGTGACACTCAACAACTCCTCCATGTCTACAAATAGTTGAAGCTTTTAGCTCCACAACCTAACAAATATTGGAAAAGTTTGAGGTATATAGACACCCACATCATCATGTGAGGAAACAATCATGGAACTAGGTGAGGAAGTGTCATCACAATAATCATTTCGTCTATACAGGAAATAAAATTTCTAATCATTATGGATATGCATGGAATCCAAAGAAAAAATACTATGGCACATGGAATGAATGGGGAAATCAATATGATTATGCATGGAAGAATACCTACTATGGTCATGGTTGGAATCAAAGTAGGGTAGTGGAATATGGTACATGGAATAAAAAGAGGAATAATTATGCTTAGACACCAAAGCATTATAATTATGATCATGAACAAAATCAGAGGAGCATAATGGAAAATGAAAACAAGCTTAGATAGCTATCACCTGCCAAGATCACATATGGATGGCTAGATGATCAAGGTTGGAGACAAGTGTGCAATGATTTGAAGGACACTCATTATTTAGTTTCTTCCTATGTTCCAGGGATGAAACATGTCAAGGAGGGAAGTAATGATATGTACATAGGGATATGATATATTAATGTATATGGGTTGATGGAGATTCTGACATATGGAACACATCCCCTTAGTTATATGGGTACAATATACTAGGATAATATAGTAACTTGTGGAATTAGTACACTAGGTAATGGTTAGCCTACATTGGGATTAGGAGGTTACCCATCCATTAGTTAGATAGATGTCTATATAAAGGAGATGATTATCATGGTAAAGATATCAAGTAGGCATTGAGTCTAATATTGTAAGAGGATATTAGAGGTTGTCCCCTCGAAGAGACATTATGGAGTTATTCCTACCTAAAGGAGTATTATATGGTGTTACCCTACCTTAAGGGTATTTATGCATATATTGAATATTTTAATCATATCAAGATCATATCAAGTTTGAGTATCATATAATATTTCGCCATGACTTCATGATAAACAAAATGTTAACCTACGGTGATGCGATAAGAGCAAATATTAAAGGTTCACAATATCCTCGCAGTGGACAAGAAGACAAATGGTGGTATGGCGGTAAGGACTAAGCTAATAGATAACACATACTACAGCCCTGTGATAGTTTAGAGAAGGCATTTTAGGCTTATTGGTAAATGGTAAAAGTTATATAAAGTATGACCCATATTCTCATGATAATTTTCTACACAATTCTCTTTTATTTTTATATGTTGAAAGATTGCTTATTTTAATTTTCTACAAATACATTTAATCTATTTTACAATCTCATCTATTGTCCATGCACTTATCGATCCACTTGGTATTGGATTGATTAATTTTTTTATATCACCTTCTATGATTACCTTTTTCCATCCCCTCAACACTAAGAAATACATCCCTTTTAGGAGTGTCATGTTGTGTCTACCCAATTATATTCATCATTCCCAATATCCAATGAGCATATAAGATAAGGTTGACCTTGGTGGTCCCTTAAGATTCTTCCATTGCCTATTATTATTAGATTACCTTATTTGATACAATTCTATTTTTTGGATTTTTTAGTTGATACATTATCTTTTCTTCCTTAAGAAAAAATTATAATTTCATATTTAAAATAGGAAAATAGATGATATCAGATACATCTAAAAGCATACCATAGGGGTGAAATACATGGATATAACTATCCAAAAAACCCAAACATAGAAAGAGTTAAAGTATAAGGCACTAAAATAAAAACAAACCAATATAAAAAAATGTTTGTCAAGTAGACAAGAAAGATGTTAAAGGTAAATAATTAGCCTTAACACATTAGTCTCAAATAACTAAGTTTTAGAATGGGCATTCACATTCATTTATAGAGTTAAGTTTGATTTGGAGTGTTTTGTTATAATTATTGGATTGTTTTCTTTGTATACACAAATAATATTTTTTTGTATATTTATTTAGATAATCCACCTATTATCTAATTGATCAAAACAATCAAATGGTTTTTGTGAAACCAACTCATTAGCCTATTTAGTAGTCTTTCCTTATTTTTCAACATGTTAGATGTAATGCTTGTGATGATATGGTAAAAAGTGAAGGGATGCCAAAGGATCCCATGGTTCCATGATGATCATATCAAAGGTTAGTGGTAATGCGATATGAGGTATAAGGGGTAACATGTATCCTACCATCCCGCAATGGTGTGTATCAAGGCTTGTGGGGTTGTGGTAAGTAGTGAAAGATGTGATATAACCATCCAAAAGCTCCCACGGTCCCGTGATAGATATAAATAGGTCTTGTAGTGATGTGGTAAAGTTTTAAATGTTGAAATGACTATATCACTACCCTGCAGTGGTTATCATTGATGCTTATGATTGAATTACTTGCCTAGCCATTAGATTGACCAAATCAATGGTCTATGTTTGAAAGACTTGAATACTAATATTTATTGATTTTTTGGAATGAACCAAAGTAATGGAAAAATGACTACCTCCATATTAGAGTAAAATTTGGAATTTATTTGTAAAAAATCATTCAAACAAATTCAATGGTTATTGTAGATAGAGAATTCAAGATCTATGTGCACACTTCATCCATCTTCCAACCAAGTAAGTCTGCCTCATCACTCTCTTCATAAAATTTGGTATTTAATTTGTGCTTTATTTTAAATTGGTTTGGTAAATCAAGTGACTATCAAAACCCTAGTTCATAAAAGCATCAAACTATGACACCTAAGAAATCTGAGTCTAGAAGTAAGAGCACTGAACTCCTTGTTCCCAAGAAACAATCCCTTCAATATTCACTATTGGATGTTTTGAAAATTTTAGTTGAAAAAGGGTATAAGAAACTATTCAAGATGTAAAAGAGGGGTGTTGAGATGCTAGAGTCCCTATCTCAGGATGGAACCCTTTTTGGTAGTTTTGTGAAAAACAAGATGGATAAGGACCAGTTGCAAACCCAAGGAATTTGAATTTAGCTAAGCTTGTGGTGCCAAATGTATTCATTGATGTGGATTTGATTAGGAAATTATCACATCACTATCATATATCCACAAAAACTATTAGGTTGCTAAATGGGTCACTATTAGTAGTTGTGGATAGAAATGTAATCATTGATTGCTTCATGCTCAACAAGCAAGCCCTCACAAAATTTGACTTGAAGAAGAGTGAACAAGAATATAATAGTTTAAGAAATACACATAGGAGTGATTTTTTTCCCATGTAAATGAGGAAAGGGGCCAATAATAGAATGATTTCAATCCCAACCACTATAGTTGAGCCTTTTCCAGTTGATGACTTTGTTATGTATTTCAAAGGGACATATGTTTCTTTGTGTCAAGTGTTACAAATTGATTCCCAAAATAGAATGCTAGTTGGCATGATAAAGATGACCATGAGAATACATAAACTATAGGTTAATGTTGAGTATGATTTTACATCATTTATTGAGAAGAAATTATATGACAAATTTTTGCAAATAAGGGAAAACAAGACACCTATGGAGTTCAAATATTATTCTTTGTTTTGTCATTTAATTTTGTATTATAATATAAGGAATTGGACCAATAGGATGGACTTGAGAATGATTGATCAAAAGAGATAGATATTTCTTACAAAGTGTTGGTGTTACAAACTAGATACTCATTGTTAGAACTATAACTATGTTGTGTTGCATGATGAGTTTTCAATCATAATAATGAATTCCCTTGGTAACCTTTTTCCTAGATTGACCAAAGAGGTTAGATAAATGCTAAGGCCTCTTGGTCATAGACCAAAAAAGGGTCACAAACATAACTTTGATGATTGGTATTTCTTGCCTGACCATAATATAATTAGAGTATATGGGTGTACTCAGCCACCCCATGTGTTACCAAAATTTGTGCCAAATAGAATTGATTTTCTTGAATTCATGTGGTATATGCTCTTGATGGAGAAAGATGTGACAAAAAAATAAGGGCACATTTATTATATATTCCCATATGTTTGGTGAATGGTACATTGGTACAGATACCTTGGAGGAGTTGCAAGCCTATTTGAAGTCCAAATATTCTTTAAAATTAGGGACAAAAAGGGTTTGTGATCCAGAAGGTCACATGAACTTTGTTAGATAAGTCATACTTACAAGGATGAGGATATCCCATCAAAACAATTTCGATGAGGATGTGATAAAAAAATTATGTCATTTTTGAAGAGGTATATAATAGGAAAAGAAAATTGGAAAATTTGAAGAAGATTGAGGATGACAAAAGAAAATAAAACCCTAGTTTTTTAGGATTTTTTGTTGAAGAGAATGAACCTTTGAAAAGAATAGATTTGATAATTGACAATTTTGATAAAATATATGGCAAGTCTAAGAAGCAACCTATAAAGGATAAAAACCTCCCTGTCAAAAATCCAACAAGAGTTGTGATTCAAGAACCTAGTCTAGATGAAATGTCAATGCAAAATCTAGTTGTTCTTGATTCACAACATGCCAAAAGGAAAAAGACTGATGATATTTCTCCACTAGTTCCATATGAAATGACTGAAGGATTTGGTGACTCTGAGGATGTGGCTAGTATTTTGAGGCATATGGGAGAGGAAGAGGAAGTTGATCAACCCCTTGTTTCACAAGAAATAGAAGCACACAAACCAGAAGCAAGAATGGATGAACATGCATAAGGTGAGCCTAAACTACAAGAAGATGAAATGGTTGTGGCTTCTATTAGGTTTATCTAGGATGATGATTTCATCAATACCCTAAAATTCAAATATTTTTGGCTCAAAATGAAGATGAAAGAATTTGAAGAAAAGGTGGAAATAAATAAAATGGATGCTGATGAATCTCAGCATGATCAAATTGTAACACAAAATTTCAAGGATTTTAAAATTGATGAAATAAATTTTAGCCTTGATGAGGCTAGACAAATGGTTTTGAAGATTAATATGTTGATCATCCTTAGCCTTGAATTGAAGAAAAAGTTTTTGTTGGACCAAGTGAGAAATCAAGATGACCCCATGATGGTTTCTGAGTTTGATTATGAGGATGGTGTCAGTGGTTATGGGTTTAACCCAAAAATAAATACTCTAGCAATATAGGCCACATAGAAGAACACCAACGAACCAAGATTACTTGATGTAGTCCAAGATTTGAGGGTAATAGATATGGTGGAAACATTTTAGGATACATCAGTTCTTGAAGTTGCCACCCTTATTGTGCACTCTGTAATGTTCACATAAGCTTCTATCAAGAAAATGGAGCAAAGATTTCTTGACTATGAAAAAACTCAAATTGATTGGAAAGCTCTTTGGGAATTTGATGTTGGAAAAAGGCATTGTAAGGCCTGCTCTTCAAAGTTATGTCAATAAAATCAAAACACGTTTCTTTAGTGCCATATATCTAGTTTTCAATTACTTGTTTAATATTCATGTTATACTTTATCTGGTTGTCTCCATTTTTATTTCTCTTTATTATTTTAATTAAGATATCAAGTATATATTTAGTTCTTCAAAACACATTTTCTATTTTTAGGTGGTTTATCTAATTTGGTTTCCTCAAGTAGGGATTAAATTCCATTGAATAAATCACTGTAACTTGGAGGATTCAATTTGGATATTTAAGAAGATCTAGGTAATAATGATCTTACATATCTATGCCAGTCATAGACAATCCCATGCAAAGTAGTTTGAGTTGTGGCTAGATAGAAAGCACAAATCTTTCTATGAATAGACTCCATTACCCAATTGTTGAGAAAGGCATTGATCAATTCTTTTATAGAATCATTTCCTTGTATCATATTTAAAAATTCCAATTTTAATTTTTTTTTGTATATGAGGACTAAACTTCACAAGGAGCAAGATGATGTGGGGTAATAGTCATAAACAAAGTTGTAGAGAAAATGTGAATAGATTCTCTTGGATTTTCTAGATAATAAAGGAGATGATGAAATCAAGGATACTATTATTAAGGAGGATGAAAATTAAATAAACTCACCTTAAATGAATGAATTTAAAACACTTAAGTGAAGATTATTGACCATGGCATTAATAGTTCCAATCCTTTGGCACGTATGGATAGATCTCCCAAATCTTGGTAATCAAGTTCAATCGAGCACCATTAATAATATTGAGATAGGCACAGAGGGAAGAGATTTATTTAATAGAGCCCAACAAGGCTATCTCACACCAAATTTGAAGCTAACCATCAACAAAAATGGAAATGTTGATTTGCCTTTATAGTGTATGAAGTCAAATGGATTTATTGGGTTTTATCATAGACTTGAGGTTGAGGGTGATTAAAAATCCTCAAAAATTTAATTAAATATGATTTTTAGAGTTGGAAGCAATTAAAATGGTGTTGGGGATGTATTTTCTAATAGACAAAAATAGATATAGAGTCAAATCAAACATAGCTTCATTGTTCCTAGCATCTCTACTAGATCTTGGAGGTGTGAAGGTAGACATTCTACTCTTGCTACATAAAATTTTCAAGCCAAAATTTTGTGGAAGTGATTTGGAGGTGGTGTTGTGGGCAGAGCTAGGTGTGGGGATTCTGTGGTCTTTAGACCTCTCTTCATAGATTATCCCAGATGCTAGGGTTTCATGGCTTTGATTTCTCCTCAACATGACAAATTGGGTTCTCGAATGTCACTACCATTGGGCCACCATTGGTAGGAATTTCCTTAGGTGCTCCTATATCCCCAACATGGATTTAAATGGGGAATGGGTTCTGCCATTCACAGAGCTAGTAGAAAATGGTGATTTCTATGGGTTTCTTTAGCTAGTGTATTGCATTACCATGAGATTTTGATGTAAATACTAATGTATCAAGAATATTTTTTTGGGAAACAATATAAAATCCATGGATTTCTGGTAATAGAATGAATTTCTAGGGGAAAAGTTATTCCCCATATGTAAGAATTTTTTGAATCAACTTTAATAGAATCCCCACGATGTGGTTTATCAATCAAAAAAATATTAGAGTAGAAAATTTAAAAAAAATCTAATTCAAATCATATACCAGTTTGGATTAGGATGAATTAGATGATTCAAGTGAAAGAATTAAATTAATGCCTCAATTTAAAATGAATTCACCAACAAATTTGAGGATTAATTAATCATTGGTGAATATAAGGTAACACCCAATTGGGCAAAGAAAAGCCTAAAGTGTATAAAATCCTAACCACTTAGGTTGATTCATTCATTTGGCCAAATTGGTTGCATAACCTAATCATAAAGATTTTCATCCTTTTAAGGTTTTGCATACTACAAATTTGAGAACCAACAAAAGGCTTTGGAAATTTTAAGAAAGGAAACTCACATAGATCCATGTGATGCCCATGCATTTATCAATATGGGTGAGTTATTAATATCATCAAACCCTAGTGCAGCCTTAGATTCTCTTAACACACCAAATTCTCTTATGAAGAAGAGTAGAGAAGAAGTACCCATTAAATTTTTAAACAACATTAGGGTTATTCATTTTGAGCATGATGAAGTAGAGTTGGCTCAACAAAGTTTTATAGAGGCATTAGGAAATGGCATTTAGGTTGAATTCATAAATAAAATCCATAGTGCTAAATCTGTAGTTTTTTCTGTGCTTTAAGGTTACGGAATTCTTCCAATAACTAGAATAAGGTGGTGTTTCACTTGAGTTACAAGTTCATTTCCCATATGCTTCAAAATATGTAGAGAAAACTAATGAAAAAATAGTCCCCTAAACCTTAAACTACCTGTATGGTTCTGGTACTTAGTTGCCTATGTAACTACTATAAATTTTCAATCATAAAGTTATAGATTTTATGTTTAATGTAGTGAGGGTTTTGAATTACCTCTAAATTCATTGTATAGGTCATCCTTAAATCCAAATTCACTACAAATGGCCTCACCAACTTCAAATTATTTTCAACAAACTCCAAATTCCTTGACTACATTTTTAGAAGTCTCTAGGTCCTCTCTAAACAAGCTTTATCACCCATGAAAGTAGCTACTATAACCCAAAATGCCTTAGTTCTAGGCTATTTACCAACTAAAGAAACAAGAAAATATTCACTAAATAATGAATCATTTGCAATACACTTCCACCATATTTTTATTTGTATTACTAAATATTTTTTTAGTTGATGACCAAATTAATCATTTATTTACTCATTTATAGCTAAGTTGAAAAAAATTAGTAGAATTTAGACATTTTTAGTTGTGGCTAAAAGTTTTAGTCATGTATTCATTTATTTGCCAAATTCTACTAGTGGATGTTTGATCAAAGATAATGGATGATATATGCTTGATTGAAGGATTAGTTTAGAATAATGTTATTATAAAAATGTTGGTTTGATTTTAACATGGATTTCATATGATCTTGGATATTGGATTCCATGGAGGAGGAGCCTTTGGTTATATAGATTTAGGAGGGAAGATCAAGGGTTGTAATTTCAAGTTAGAGAGATTATATCAATGGCCATGGATTATTCAAGGAATATTAATGTCCTTATAAGTCCCTAGTTTAGAGACTTCTAGAGACTTGGAGGAGCTTATCAAATTATAGATACTTCTTCATTAGGTTATGGATAATGGAGGATTATGTGGGAGTTAGATGGGGATTAGGATATGATTAGGGACATAAGGATGTAGGGAAGGCTAGGGTGCAGGTCGATAGGTGGGTAGGTGAGATTATGGGAATTTAAAATTTCCATATAATGGATAACAAGGATTAAATTAGGTTAATAGTGATTAGGAAATAAGTAATGAAGGAATGGTATGAATAAGGATAGTGAATGTAGGATACTAGAAGGGGGATATTAGATGAATGGGTAATAAGGGAGATATATTAGCAAAATAAAGTGGATATTAGAATAGGATGAATTAGAATAAATAGGATTAGGGGTATTAGTGTTGAATAGTAAAAATACTAGTTAAGGATAATGATGTGAGAAATTTTAGGTTAATATACATACTAATACCAATTATTTATTGTCCTAAATTAATTCAATCATAGGTTTGGGTTATACCTATGACATATCCTTATGCATTTACATTAGGAAATATTTGGCTATAGAAAATAAAAGCACAAATCAATCCCATTAAATAAATTATCTCTTTTCCTCACAAAGTAAAATTAATAAATATTTAAAATGATAACATCAATCCTCATACTACATGCAAAACATGAGGATAAACATGCTATGTACCTTTTGAACCTATCCAATCATGATGCAAATAATGTAAAATATCCAACTTAAAGTTGTAAGATTCATAGTTGGGAGATATTTATGATGATCCATCAGATGGCATCATAGGATGATCATTCTTCTTCAAATATTTCAGAAATACCCAAAAAAATTAAAACAGTCAAAAAGCCAAAAAAAAATCTTGGCACTTACATGTTCTATTGGATCCTTCGCATCCATGTGTTAGTTCTATGTTTATTAACAACACACTCAGTGACTCGTACATACACATATGTGTCACACTTCTACTTAAGTGTGATATAGGAATACATAGACACATTATACATTCTTATTTCATATGTTTAGCTTTCCTTATACTCATCATATGGAGATTGGGGGAATCCACTTATTTGAACTTGATACACGCATGTTATATGATTTGATGAGCATGATACATTATCAAATTTGAGATTACATATGTACTTATACATGCCTATTAACCATGATTATATCTTACATAGGGTACTTCATATGCTATACACTTGACATATTATTCCTAACACACTGGATCCAAGGGCTACTATGACATGTTTATGTTGGTTTTTTATGCTTTAATTTATACACTTCCTTGAGTTTCTTGTTTTTCTATTATATTTACTTGTTTAAGAATTTTAATATGCTCCTTTGCTTGCATCCCCCATGCTTATGTATGTTTTCATTAAAATTTGAACATGTCATTATTTATTTTATGGATATTTGAATATGCCATTATTGATTTTATGGGCATTTGACTAATTCATGTCCCTTAGATTATGTAGCATTTAAACATGTCCGTTGTATATGGTCCCCTTGGACCATTTCATTTTTACTTACTTTTGAGTGCTCTTGTGTGTGTGATTGATTTTATTGTTGAGATTGTACTATTACTATATAGATGTTTCCATGATATTTATCATGCATCTCAGGCCTCAATGTGATCACATTGTTTCTATGTAATTCAATGATATATTTACCTATATATGCTCCCTTTTATATGATCAATGGTCACATTTATATATTATATAGTTATCTTATCCTTTTGAGGAGAGGTAACTACCATTTACTATATTTACCTCATCTCAAAGAGGAGGAATATTAGTGGGGGCATGTCATAAAGACATGTTCTCTACACTTAGAAAAGTTTATAGATTTAGTGGGGGTATGATTTGGAAGCATGTTCTCCACACTCATTCAGTATGTAGTACTTATATCAGTTTTTAGGTTTAATGGAGGCATGTCATATGGGCATAGATTCCACACATTCACAGTTCTCATATTCAGTGGGAGCATGATTTGGAAGCATTTTTTTAGAGGTATAAGCACTGAGAGGTGGGGGTGAATCAGTGAGCCAAGATAATCCAAATTTAATTTCAATCCTTTCAAACTCTTAATCAATTACCAAAATAATTCATGAAAAATACACATTATTCATAGCAATGAACAAGAGAGATAATGTAAGATCAAGCATATAACACATCACATATGGGGGAAACCCTTTTATAGGAGAAAAACCACTAGAACCTAAAATTAGACTACTGTATTATAATAAAAAGAACAAATTTAGACCAGATACAATTGATCAAATAACTACCATCCCTTATTTTAGTGAGACTACAATCCCTCAAGGTGTTATTATACTTGTCTAGCTGAGCTACCAAAACAACTAGACTTTTAGCAAGTTTCACCTTGTAAGGAGGCTACAACCCCCTAGATGTTGAGCAACCACAACAATACCTATGAAAAAAACATCTCTTGAATATTGATTTCCTACTAATTTAATGGAGATACAATGGATATCAACACTTTTTAACTCTGCACACACACTCTGGTCTTCACACAAACATCATATATCCTTCGCTCATCCTCAACCTACAAGAGCATTATTCTGACATAAAAAACATGACCTAAAAGTCATACACACATTCCTAAATATTCTCTACTCATTAATATATCCACCATGTACACTCACTCTCTTCTCTTCTTCTCTTCAATAAATACTATTCTCACACATACCTCTCCCAAATCTCTCGAGTCTAAAAATCATCTTTGATTTCACTATTTATAGAACATTCATGATTATCACCATCTTGGAAGGAAATTAGCCATGATTTATCCCTTAAGGCTTATCTCACATCAATAAATAGCTCAATACCATCCTCATAGGTCATCCATAGCATCCACGGGTCACCCTTAAGCAACTACACCTTTCAATTAGGCCCTTGTAGCCCTTATAAGTCTCATGGAGACCTATTCACCCTTTTATCACTTCATTAAGAAAAAATGAAACACAAGAAAACTTAAAAATACATAGGTCCACTCTATATGACCCCTTATTCATCCTTAAATGATCACATTTACCATTACACTCTTTTGTGTATGCTCAATGAACTCAAACATTGTCCTTATAAACATGAACATTATGAATGAACACATAATCAACTTATTAGGATTTTTTAATACTTAAGATAGACTGATCACACCTCCAAATACCACACAAATAATCCTTATTAATTATAAAACAATCCTCAATAGGTAATTCATCATGAGATATCAAAATAACATCAAAACAAGCTCAAATAATCTTCTCGAGTCACTTTCAGGACACAGTCAAACATATAGTCAACTTTAAAGCTTAATATATTTATCTATACATATATTTAGATATTATAACTAGGATATTTGGATGTGCCATGGAGTCTTATACAATTTTTTTTTAAAAATAATATAAAAATTTATCTTGGATCAAAACTTATGGACAAAATACATAGCACTAGTTTTTCCCTTTGCAAAATTCAAATATTCAAATCCTAATGGTCATAGTTAAAATTTGAACACCTTATCCTCATCTCATGTCCTTTCATCTCATATTAAAATTTCACCATTGATCTTCCTTGAAATATCTCAACCTTTACCTTTCATTGCTCATCATTGGATCTTCATCTTAACTATTTGACTTAATACGCTCTGTCGATCTCCTATATGTAGCTCAGTCTTTATCTATGTTAAACATTAGACACCTTGAAATAATATCACTCAATATGAACCATTGATATATATATTTAATAACATCTTATCACTATTAGATCTTATAATAATCTTGATCTTTACCTTTCTTGATGTTAAACCTTGAACACTTGTCCTCATCACGCTGCTTCCTAACACCTTGGAATAAACACACTCCATTGATCCTTTTGTAAGGAGATTGATCTTTAAATTCATTAACCAATGAAAAATTTGACTCATTTGACTCAATAGACACCATATATCTTCACTGTATAATCACCCATGAGCCATTAGATATCCATTTGGTCTTGATCTTTAACATCATGTAAAATAGACTATGGGGACTATTGATATCTTCTTGGAAGGAAAAATTTTAAAAATCATATCTTTTACCTCACACACTCTCATGTTCTCAAATTTCAACCATATAAACTAGGCAAAATAATGAACAAACCCATATGAGCATTTCATCGTAAAACATCTATGTCTGCAAGATATGCCATTACCAAACTACTTACTTGGATCTTTTTTGTACTTTGACAAATAACGTATTTTATCTCAAATTCATTTCACATCATTGATCTTTGATGTGATGAAATTTTTAAATTTAGATATACATTTTCAAAATGACTAAGTGTTAGAACTTAATGTGTTTTTCTCTGAGGGACCAACTTTTCAACTTAGTAACTTTAGCTACGCTTAATCACATGATATGAAATTTTAAGCATGTGATCTCCTCACATATTATAATAAATCCATATATCTATTATCTCTTTGAACCCTCACATGTTTGAGATATTATGACATAAAAATACCTCCTCAAAGTTTTTTGCTACAGAACCATTTATTCCTAGATGAACAAAATGAAGAACTGGGTGAATTTCACTCATGCACACAAGCTCGCTAATCATCCTTGAACACTGATAAGACAGCTTGTACATGATCAATAATTTAGACTCATACCTAAACATCTTTAACCATTCCAAAACTGAATATCAACCAAGCCTTCTTTAATCATACTAGGACAAGCACATTGCACACTTTGTCATTATCACTTAGACTATCAAGACAATTCATCCATTCATCTAGTCACCTCCATGACATCATTTAAAACTCTCCAATAATATAACCATTTGTCATTGATGTCAAAAACCATCATAAAACAATATACAACTCATCTTCCTTCTCTCTCTTTAAACACTCTAAAAAATAGGAACTTTCTCCCCTTTGACACAATGACAAAGTGGGCACCAACTGATCTTGAGAACCTAAAAGTACTACCAACATAATAAGACCATCTTATAAAGATAGTACAAACTCCCCCTTACCTATATCCTACCTCTTATTACCTTGATAACTTATTTTTCCTTCATACTAACACTCTCTTCAACCAAGCACTACACTAATGAGTAAAGAACACAAGAAAATACTAAAATCTAATGAAACTCACCAAGAAACATATGAAATGGATTCCCCCTAATATTTTTTATCAATTACTCCTACTAAGTATCTTCAAATCTCCACATACTATGAAGAACCACCATATAGGCTTACTAGCCTTCTATCTTAAGTTGTCCTTTGGAGCAAGCTCATGAACTTGTTCCTCTGCCTCAACCAAAAGACCTATTCATTCACAGAGAAATAAATGACAATGAATATTTTTCTTAGATACTCAGATGTATATTTTGATAATGGTTTGGTCATAATATCTATAAGTTGCTCTTTTGTAGGCACATACTCTAACTTAACACTTTGATTACTCACTTGTTCTCTCAATAAATGATATCTAATAGGAATGTGCTTAGTTTTTGAGTACATAACAAGATTCCTTGAGATACTAATTTTAGTAGTATTTTCACAATAGATAGGACAAGGTCTATTTTCACTTACCTTATAATATTCCAAAGTTTGTTTCATCCACATGACTTGTGTACCGCAAGACATAGCTTTTATATACTCAGCTTCTGTAGTTGATATAGGCACTGAAGCTTGCTTCTTGCTTAGCCAAGACACCAAGCATTCTCCCATGAATAATAACCCACCACTTGTACTCTTATCATCCACACATCCTACCTGATTTGCATCAGTATATGATTTCAAAGTGAAATATTTACTCTTGGGATACCATAAACCATACTCTATGGTGCTTTTAAGATACCTCAAGATCCTTTTGACTACTTTCAAGTGAGATTCTCTAGGATTATCTTGAAACCTTCCTACAAGACCAAATACTTGCATGATATCAGGCCTAAAAGTAGTAGAGTACAAAAGACTTCCAATCATGGATCTATATAAAGTTTGATTAACTTTTGTTGAGTCATCTAATTTTTTTAACTTACATCATGTGATCATTGGAGTACCCATTGGATTGTAATCCATCATATAAAACTTACTTAGAATATCCTTGATGTATTTCTCTTGTGAAATGAATACCCCTGCATCAAGTTGGTTAATATACAATTCTAAGAAGAAAAAAAGTTCTCCCAACATTGAAATTTGAAATTCAGTACTCATAGTATCTGTAAACTCTCTACTTATATTATCATTGTTATATCCAAAAACTATGTCATCAACATATACAACCATTATCATTTGATGATTGCCTTCTATCTTAATGTATAAATTATTATCAGCTACCCATTTTTTAAAACCTTGACTCAAAAGATACTTATCTAGCCTATCATACCAAGCTCTAAGATCTTGTTTAAGACCATACAAATCCATCTTCAGTTTACACACAAAATCTTAATTATTTAACATGAATTATCCTTTAGGTAACTCAATGTATACTTATTCTTCTAAGTTGTCATTCAAGAATGTAGATTTCACATCCCTTTGGTATACTTTAAAACCTTTGAAACTTGCATATGACAAGAAGAGTCTAATTGCTTCCATTCTTGCCATAGGAGAAAAAGTCATCAAAATCTATTCCTTCAACTTGAGCATATCCTTTACACACAAATATAGCTTTGTTCCTTGTAACATCTCATTTTTCATTAATCTTGTTTTTGAAAACCCACTTGGTACCTATCACATTTTTATCTTTTGGCCTAAGAACTAAATCCCATGTTTCATTCTTTATTATTTCATCAAGTTATTCATATATTTAACCATTTGAAATTTAATATTTGATAGCTTCCATGAATGTTTTAGGTTCAATCATGGATAATAGAGTTGAGTCTTGTTGATTCTGATTGATCAATATTCTCCTTTTAGTTTACAAACTTGCACTAAAAATTCCAATAATTTGAGAGATTAGATGATCTTTATAAATTCTTCTAGATGGAGCTTTAGAGTTTTGTCTTTCTTCCTCCTCTTCATATTCACAATTTGTTTGAATAAATAACTCATCATTTTTTGCAATAGAATTCTGATTTGAGTTACTTACCTACAGTTTTGGCTTCTTGACTTTACTCGTCTCATCTATCCTTACATTTGAACTTTCAACAATCTTGTGGAGTCTCTTGTTGAAGCACCTATAGGTAGTATTGATATAAGAGTAACCCAGGAAGATTCCCTCATCATACCTTAAGTCAAATTTTCCAAGATTCTCTTCATCACTTTCAGTGAAGCACTTGTAGACATCCAATTCTTAACACCATTTGTGTTGAAATTATCAATCTTACTTGAATTACACTCAAATGCACATTTAAGGTCAAAATCCATAAAACATACTAAATGGTTCAAACTTTTTGTTTACAAGTGCCAATTTAGGCCAAAGTATCCCTAAATAGGGCAATGAAATTTATGGGCCAGCTAACTTTGATTAGATCATTTTGAGTCAAAATAGCAATTTTGCCATTTAGTGCTCTGGATCACTCTTTTCTTCAAATTCATTGGTACACATCACATACCTTTATTATTTTATAATGGCAACATCCTAAATGGGAATACAGTTCTAATGCATATAACATCACCCTTTAATTCCTCTCTAGTCAAACTATGACCTAGTAATATGACTTTCTGACCATTTTGATTAATTGAGGTCCAATTTTCAAATAATTGCACAAATGTTGATTAAACTTGTTTAAGGTTAATTAATCGAAATCAAGAGCTTAAGTGGATTTTAAATGAGATTTTTTGAATATTTGTTTTTGAAAATTGATTCCTATTAACTACATCATCAGGTGACATCATTTCTTGGGAATACATCCCTAGGCCATCAATGCCATAAATATCAAGATTATGGGTCACCCATGCCTAGTTAATGCCTCCCATGCCTCTTCAATTCCCCTTCTTCCAAGGTCATGATAAATATAATAATGGATTTAATTCCAAATATTAGGATTATCTATGGCCACACATCTCAATCTTGAGATGGATGGTCATTGTTGATCCTAACCAATCTCAAAATTCTATAAATAGAGAGGCCATGAACATCATTTATAAGCTATTTTGGTGCAAAGTTATTATTCTTAAATATCTTCAAATATTGAATATTGAAAAGTTATAATGCTCAATTCTTCCCATAAGGATTTGTATTTGATCATAGTTTTTTTTTGCAAGCTTCATTGACAGGCTAGTATAGTGATTTAGAATCATGATCCTAGGTTTTATGGAGTGCTCTTGAGGCATTGGAGGAACTTACCACCATTGTTGATGAAGACAAGGATACTTGATCAAGGGAGAACATGTTTTTGAGACACATAGGTATGGTGAATCCATTTTGGAAGGTAATATGATGTTTTCTTTCTTTCATTTTTTTCTTACTATCCTTTGTAATTCCCATAGGAATAGATAGGCTTGGTTAGTTCTTTATGCATGTTTCATTGTTTAGGGACTAATGCTTGACTAAATTGCTTTGTAATCCTCTTTACATCTTGGCATGCCTGGTGGGACTAAATGCATCTCACACCTAAAGGATATCCTTCTACAACTTTAAAATATTTATTTGAGCCTTTAAAACTCTTGAAAATTGATTTTCTAACTTTCTTTTGCCATTTTTGGTTGCCACAGTTTTACACAATAACTGACATCGGTAGGAAATACTGACATTCATCACTAGATTAATTGATGTTGGTTAGGTGAACTAACATTGGATAGATCTAAATTATCTAGAGTAATTGACATTGGTGGTAATAACTGATGTCAGTTACGGTCACTACGTTTTTCCCAAAAACACAGACATGAGAGCTACTTTTCCAATGTTTATTGTTTCAAACTCAAAGGAGCTTCAAAGCTAAAGGATATTCTAACACTTTTAATATAGTAACAAGCTTTTTCTTTGATAAGAACATGTTTAAATCACCTCTTCCATGCTTAAAATAAATTAGAAACTTTGTTTTGGGTTTTTAACAAAGAATTAAGATGTTCTGGTGAATGTTTTCAAAGTTTTGAAACTAACACCAAGGGGTCAAATAAACACTACCAAACATTTCATCTGGGTTTAAAATTGAACAAACTTGTCAATTCTTGTTTGCAATAGTTTTTTAATTAGGTTTTGTTTAGAAAAAAGAGGAATGTTGCATTTATGCTCTTCCATTTGTCCCCTATAGGGAACCCTTATAATCAAAAGTGCCATTCATATTGCAAAATAGCCTAGTCTAAGGCTTATAAAGAATGTCTCCTAAAGCACTCCCTAAAAACTCATCAAAGTTTGGGTGATCTTGAAAATGACCCTAAAGTTTTTCTATTTTATGATTTCTTTATTTTCATGCAAACTTGGCTTATGAGGGGGACATCATTACCTCCCACAAGTTAATTAGGGAAGCTTTGACCTAGGGTTTCACCTCCTAGCATTGACTTAATTTGACTCCTTTGGAGTTGCACATGGGACGTATCTGCATTTGGACATTGCAGTACACTAAGAGAACAATAGGATGTAGTGGTTGTACAAAGGACTAGACCTTCTTACAACTAGCCAATACCACAATCACCCAATTTCTATGCTTATCTTTTGCATCATTTGATGTGAAAGTCATTGTGTAATTAATTCCCCTTGGAACGATTGAAACCTTGCTAGTTTAGTATACCCTAGTTTTCCATACCTTGTCAGTTTAGACTTAAGATGTTTGATTTTTTTCATTAGCTTACTTGGTATTGATTTGTGTCTAAAATTGCTTGTTAACTCAATGAACTTAACCAAAACACATTGTCCTCAATTTTCTTGAGCAAGGGAGGCATTACACTGTCCAAATGGAAAATTCATATTTTCCTTATTCAAATTGTTATCAAAAGCTTTGTGTCATGTCATCTACTTTGGTACAGTCATGCTACCCAATTGAGTCTAGATATTCTACCCAATTTGTTTAAATCCTTCATTTATAATCCACATTCTAAATTGAACCTTTTTGAGTTCTAAAGGTTAGTGCACCAAAGTGGGTTTGCCATTTCTGCACTAAGCTAGTTTTAACTTGGGTTCAATTTTATGTTTGGATTGAAGGTCATTTATTAAGACTCAAAGTCATATTATCATCTTGGTCAACTCAATTCATCTTGTGTATCACTCATGTTTTGAGTCCTAAAACATATTTTATCCTACTAGAATCATTTGGCAATGTTGTGCTTCGTATTTGGTCCTAGATTTATACTTAGTGATTTGTATGTGTTTTTACATCTTGAGTTGCTTACTTCGTTTTGTCTTCTTCATAATCTAGAGAGCTTTCCTCTTAACTTCTAGGGTCAACTTGTCAAAGTTGAATCTATCTTTTGTAGTGTGGGTGTATCACAAAGATCTAGGCTTTGGTGTACTAGTTTTCACCTTGGGGCTTTGAGTTACCTTACTCTCTTCTGATCTATATGATTTAAACTTTACCAAAGGTTGAGTAAACTCATGAACCAAATATTATAAATTGTGCATAGTTTCAAACCACCCTCCTTTATAGTCTCATTGCTACCTTACTTATTTGTTTAAGAGAGAGCCAAATCATACTTTGATTGGTTTCCAAACATTGGTCCAAAGATATTCAAACAAACAAAATAGCTCTTTTTAGACATGACTCAAAGGTTCACTCATAGTGGGGCATCTTATGGCCTTAATTATGAAGATGAGAAATTTTATGATGGTTAAGATAACCCCATTATTTTTGATGATATCACTGTAATAGTAGGATACAAAGATGATTAAAATAAATATCAACCCTAAGAAGAGCAAGATGAAGCCCTTCTTAGATTGATAGAATTAGGTGCTAGACTACCTTCTAATTTTCCTATAGAACAATTGCATACCTTAGTTAGAGAAGGAGAGAAAAGAAGGTAAAATAAAGATTTTACACAAATAGACATACCTTCTTCCTCTAACAAAGGAAAAGAAATACAAATAGAGTCAAAACCTACAAATCTAGATATTCTAGCTAAGATCAAGATAATAAGTCAATGATATATAGATCAACTTGTCATAGACTTAATAGACTCCCTAGTTATCACTTCAATTCAAAATAATTCTTTGAAGGAACACTAATATATGGTTGGAAGTACACAACAAGTATTAGCTGAGAACATTACCATAGTAGATCAAGGAAATCTAAATGAATATTTAAAATCACAGGAGACCTTACAAAGTGTTCTATTTGATACAGCACATACATTCTTCAATCATCAAGAACCTCTTGTTACTTTACAAACTCAAAAACCTAGACATTTAATTTGAATTGAGGAAATCCCTCAAGATAATTTGGCTAGTTCTTTTCAACCAACCCAAAGATTGGTAGATAAACATAGAAATTCCCAAAATCAACAAAGTGTGAAACAACCAGATTTAGGGAATGTTTTACAATCCAAGAATCAACAACCTATGTTCTCAATTTAAGCAACAAATTAGAACCAAATCATGGATCTAAAGGTACACACTCCCTATATATCCACACAAAATTAGGGGCACATTCCACCCTAACAACAACAAAACTAGGAGCACATTCCACCCCAAAAACATCTTATCTAATCCATAAATGCACCAAACATGCAAGAATGAAATTCTATGAAGAAAAATGTCCAAATACTAGAGATGAATAATAGAGTCAAGAAATACAAATTTGATGAGATATGTCCATATCCATTTGACTTATCTATTCTCCAAAACCCCTTTCCACCTCATTTTGAGGCACCCAAATTTGAAATTACAAAGGAAAAGGAGATACGTGTGAACACATACAAGCATTATTCATTTTGTGTCAATAGGTTGATTATAGTAGCGAGTACTTACTATGACTATTTCTACAAAGTTTAGTGGGACAAGTTCTTGACTGGCTACTTAAACTACCCAAGGGATCAGTTGTGGATTGGAAAAACTTATTATAAAAGTTCATTAACCATTTCTCATATAACATAGAACATGAATTGACTATTATTGAATTATACAAAGCTAAGAAGCATGATGATGAAAGTTTTGTTACATATCTACAAAGATGGAGAGCATTGGTAGGACACTTTCAACATAATCTACCAAATAAATAGTTGGTTGATATCTTTGCACATAATTTTCCTCCTGAAGTTGTGCATAATATATGATTAGCTTGTGCTAACTCATTTGAAAAAATTATTGATAAAGGAGTGAAGATTGATAAGGCTCTTATTACTTAGGGCCTTATTAATATTTTTATGCAAGGTCAATTGTCTAATCAAACTCAATCATTTGGTCAAATAGTTATGCATGATAAGCCTAAGGTCTTTAGAAAAAATAAGAACATGGTTAGAAATTGGGTGATAGAAACAAGACATGTAAAAATAGTATAGGCTATGCCTCCTTCAAATGTACAATTAACTCCCCCAAATCCACTACCTACTTTACAGAGAAAACCTCCACGAAGGACATTTCATAAAAAATTTAGAGACTTTAACAAGTTAGGAGAATCGGTTGAAATAGTGTTACAAAAGCTCATTAAAGATAATTTAATTATATGGCCAATATCAAGGTCATTTCTTCAAGATTAACCAAAACCAGACTGGTACAAAGAGAATGAATGGTGTCACTTTCATCATGTTACTAGTCATGGTGCATATCATTGCATTTAATTGTAGCATATTATTGAGAAATATATTGAAAATGGTGAGCTAGAAATTAAGTTGGCCCCTAATCAGGACACAAATCAGGATATGGGAATCTACAAAGACCCCTTTCCTCGACATGATCCACCACCACCAAGGAATAATCAAAATGGTCACAATCAAGGATAGAGGTAGAATCAGAACCAATAACAAGGTGAGAATTTTAATGAGCATAATCAAGATCATAATGCCCACACTAATAATGTGGCTTATAACAATGTACCTTACGATTATAATAACACTATGGGATGCATTTCTACAACCCACATTACCACTGTTACTATAAAACCACATGGCCAATCTCATGTTCCTTACAACATGAGACCCATTATTATAGGGTCAGCACCCTCTCCCATTAGTAATACCATGTCAAGTTTGCATCATCATGTTACTACACTATTTTTATGGGTTACTAATCCTAAACAATAGTACCATTATTCTAATTATAAAGGCTCTTCACTGACCCAATTTTTTTGCAATACTATTAATCACCCACAATTCACCATCTAAGGCCCTTTTCCTCACTCTTATAATTATAATAACTCCTTTCCACTTCTAGGTTGTGCAATCAGAATTAGACACCCACAAGTTACCATACAGGGCCCTTCATCCACTTCTTTCCATAAACCTAATGAGAACATTTTACCAATGGTTCCAAAGCTGAATACTATCCCAATAAAGACTAAACCAGTTCAATCCATAGATCAAAGGCCTTATAGTATAATAGATCAATTAGATAAAACCCCTATACAAATTTACATATTAGAACTCTTTTAGAAATTCGATGTCCATAGAGCCATCTTCAACAAACTTTTGCAAGATTCTATTTTGCCTAATGATATAAACCTTGATCAGTTCTAGAACCTATTTGGATAGTTGTCTTCATTTTAGAAAATTACATTTAATCAAAAGGACATGTCCACCCTTGGCCCAAACCATAATAACCCACTATACATTTAGATAGTCATTATGGATCACAAAATCAAGTAGGTTATTATAGATAATGGTTCAAGGATGAACATCATATCTCTTAAATTGGTGTGATGATTGGGGTACATGGACAAAGACATTCAACTAGAGATTATTACAATCAAGGCTTATGATAACATCAAGAGGGAGTCATCTGGAATAATTTAGTTTCCAGTCATGGTTGGGTCTATTTATCATCACACATTATTCCATATTATGGATATTGAGATTATTTATAACATACTTCTTGGTTGTCCTTGGATCTGTGAAGTATAGGTAGTTCCATCTACTCTTCACCAATGCCTTAAATTTCCCCATGATGGGATCAAGGTTACTATTCCTATTGATCATCATCCATACTAATACTACAAACATCTTGAAGTAGAGTTTCATAATTATAACTATTTCCCAAGTTTTGAATTCATTACAAATAAGAACAAATCCTTTATTTCTCAACCATCTCCATCTAATTATATAGACGCTGGTGATCTAGCCTCCACTTCAACTTATCCATTTCCTACAGCTCTGGCCAAACAAGAGATTATTAGAGACGCAGGCATTTACACATACCATCTAAAGGACGTCCTCCATATTAAAAAATTACCAAAATCCCCTAAAACATTTGGTAAGCTGAAAACTTCCTAGACTCCTAACAAACCCAATCAAATTTGGAAACCAAAGAAGAAATAACCAAAACCTCCTATGGATTTTATACCTGCAATTGCACCAAAGAAAGATCAAGAGGCCTTTACCAAGGGAGATTGGTTATATTCTAAAGGCCTTGTAGATTATCTTTAGAATCCCAAGTATCCTATCCCTAAAAGGATAATGGATCATCTTGATTATATAGGGAAAGGTCTTGGCCCATAGGCACAAGGAATTTTAGAACCCTTATCAGCTGGAGTTGTTAATTAGAATCATGGTCTTAGATTTAAACCACCAGAGTATGATCTCATGCCATTTAATAGTGACTATTTTGAAGTGACTAGTAATGAGACTCATATTAGTGACACAACATCCCATTATAACCTTTTCAATGAGCTTGTTGATTTAGATTTATTTGATTCAAATGCCATATTGACCATAACACTTATTAGAGCTTCCTGTCCTGAAGCAAAAACCCATCCTAGTGGTGCTTCCTTTCCTAAAGTAGGACATTATATCTTTACCATTGGTACTTCCCATCTTGAAGCAAACCCTCACTATAACCTATGACTTTACCATCCTAAACTCATAGATTAGGATTAGAAAAATTTGATCATATGCCTTGATGAGTTTCAAAATGAAGAAATGATTGTAGAATACATGGGCTTACAAGATGCATTCCCCATTGGTAATCATAAGCAGAATTTTGATTTTTCATTGAATTCTTCTACCTACTTTGGAGAGTAGGCAAACTTTCTTGGTCATAATAAAGAATAAACATAAAGATCTTCAGGTGAAATCCTCTTTGAGGAACTTGTTGATCAGGGAAAAAGTAAAGAAAAATATAAGCCTTTGAGTGAAAACCTATTTTAGGTGCTCCCAAGTGGGAAAATTTGCTCATCCCCTCAGAACATAGAAAGTCCATCTATCTCAAGTTCCATATCTAGTACAAGCATCTCTTCAGAACAACATCAAATATTTGAGCATCTTGCTCTTGAGTTTCTAGAGGTCTTTACCAATTGGTCTTTACCTGAGAAGGTAGATTTTGATTCTTCATATTATGCAGATCTTTGGGAAGAAAAAAAAGAAGATATAGTAGAAGAAGATGATCATGACCATACATTTCCTACAATTCTAGAAGATGGATCTACACTCCTTATGGAGGGTACAACGGAAGTGAATTTGGGAACCCATAAGGATCCCAAAATTGTTTATCTTGGAGCTTCCATTACTAAAGTAGAGCATGAACATATTATATCCATTCTTAATCATTATATAGACATATTTTCATGGGCATATTCTGAGATGCCACGCTTGGATCTAGATTTAGTTATACATCATCTTATTTTTTATCCTGATGCTAAACCAATCAAGAAAAAGTTGAGAAAAATGCATCCATGTATTATCATTTTGGTTAAGGCTGAGTTAGAAAAGTTGTTAGGAGCCAATTTTATCAGACCACTGGACTACTTTAAATGGATTTCTAACATAGTGCCAGTTAATAAAAAGACCCCAAGCATATGTGTTTGTACTAATTTTCATGATATCAATAAACCATGCCCCAAAGATGATTTTCCTCTGCCCAACATCGACATGATTATTGACTCAACTATTGGGTATGAGATGCCATCCTTAATAGATAGATTTTTATTTACAATCAGATTAGAATAGCCCCTAAGGATTAGCATAAGACCACGCTCACCACTCTATGAGGGACATTCTATTACCAAGTCATGCCATTTGGTTTGAAGAATACTAGAGCTACATATCAATGTGCAATGACTATCATCTTCCATGACATGATACATGACATTTTTGAGGACTATGTTGATGATATAATAGCCAAATTGAGAAAAAGAGTTAGATACCCTAACATTCTATGAAGAATATTTGAGAGGCTTCGTGCATATAAAGTCCCTTTGAATCCTAAGATATGTGTCTTTGGAGTCACATCAGGAAAATTTCTAGGGTTCATTGTATCACAATGAGGGATTGAAGTAAACCATGTAAAGGTCACCACTATTATGGAAATGCCTTCACCAAATAATCTTAAATAGCAATGAGGCCACAAGGCAAGATCCAATCTATACATAGGTTCATTTCTCAATTGGCAGATAAGTGTCACCCATTTACCCATCTCTTAAAGAAAGGGGTAGCATTTCAGTGGGATGATTATTTTCAGATAGCATTTGAAAATCTTAAAACATACTTGGCCAATCCACCAATCTTACAACCTCCAACACAAAGAAGGCCATTGCTTCTTTATATATTAACCATAGAACATATACTGGGGGCACTTTTGGCTTAACACGATGATCATGGTAAGGAACACGTGGTTTATTATTTAAGTCACACATTTGTATCCTATGAACATAATTATATACATATTTATAAGGCATGTTTAGCTATGGTGTTTGCCACTCAAAAATTGTGACATTATATGCTAAATAATAAAACTATTATTATCACCAAGGTAGATCCTCTCAAGTTCATTTTATCTAAAGCATCTCTTTAAGGATGCATGGCTAAATGGATTATGATTCTCAGTGAGTTTGATATTGAGTACTAGAATCAAAAGGTAATCAAAGGAAAAGTTCTTGCAGACCAACTTGCAGAAGCTCCTATTACGACCACTCAACCCCTCAATTTTGACTTTCCAAATGATTCTATCATGATGATATAACAAGAATCATAAGAACCTAAATAGTGGACACTCTATTTTGATGGATCATTCACATCCTGAGGGTTTGGAGCTGATATATTATTGATCATGCCACAGGGGGATTTGATCCCCAAAGCATTCCATATACAATTTCAGTGTAAAAATAATATGGATGAATATGAGGCATTCATTATAGGGTTCCTTCTTGCCATACAATGGGATATTCAAAGATTAAATGTCTATAGAGATTCATAGTTAATCATAAATCAGACAACTAATCAATATCAAACAAGAGATGATAAGCTTGTTCTTTACAATAAAATTATTGATAATCTTAAAACACATTTTAAATCTTTAAAGTTTGAACAAGTTCTACGAGTCAACAATAGGTCTATTGATGCCATGGTAACAATTGGTTCCATGATTTGAATGCATGACAATTCTAAAGAGTATCAATTCTTGATTGAAAATCTTCTTCATCTGGCACATATTCTATTAGATCCAAAGAGGATATGTACCATTGTTGATCATAATCCCTCACCTAAGTTACCATGGTACCAAGATTTTTATAACTATTTCCGTAGCATGTATTTCCCACCAACCTTTCCAATAACAAACAAAAAAATTTCCTTCATCACTTAACATGTTATATCCTCCTTGGAAACATGCTTTATCAAAAAGGCTATGATGGAATGCTTCTTCATTGTTTATCTTTTGGAGAATCCAAGATGGCACTAAAGGAGTTTCATGAAGGAATGTGTGGGGCCCATACCAATGGAGTAGTCCTAGAAAAGAAAATTCTCAAAATAGGCTATTATTGGCCCAAAATGGAGACAAATGCTTGTAATTATGTAAAAAAGTGTGTTCCTTGTTATCAGCATGACAACTTGATACATGCACCTTCCTTACCATTACATCCAATTACAATACCATGGTTGTTCTCAACATGGGGTGTCGATCTCATTGGCAAAATCAACCCAACATCTTCATATGTCCATAAGCACATTTTATCTATAATTGAGTACTTTACCAAGTGGATTGAGGCCATTCCTCTCACTTATAATATCAAGAAACAAATGGCCAAATTCATCCATTAACATATCATCTATCGATATGGCATCCCAAACTATATTATATTCGATAATGGTGGATCCTTTGTGAACCAAGATGTGAAATTTCTTTATAAAAAATTCAAGATCAAGAATAATAAATACACTCCATATAACCCACAAGGAAATGGACAAGCTGAGGCATCAAATAAAACCATTCTAGCCATCTTAAAAAATATTATCAATGATGCTGGTTGTAATTGGCATTTGCAACTTTTTTCTACCCTCTAGGCTTATATAACCAATCATCACACCCCAACTAGAGATACTCTATACTCTCTTATTTTTGGCACTGAAGCTATCATCCCAGTCAAGATTGAGATCCCATCATTAAGAATATCACTGGAGAACATTGAAGATGATGAATACTATAAAGCCTCATGGCTGCAAGAATTATAACTTCTTGATGGTAAGTGTTTGGATACCCTAGAAAACTTATAGGCCTATTAGAATATATTGTGAAGAAGTTACAACAAATGCATTTTCCCTCGATAATTTGAGATTGGTGACTTAGTTTTGAAAGAGAACCAAAAGAACATAAATGCTAAACCCAAAAATAAGGGTAAGTTTTATCCTAATTGGTTAGGACCATATATTGTCACAGTGAACTATAGATTAGGAGCATATCGATTGGCTAAACTTAATGGTGAAGAATTTTTAGAGCCCATGAACATTGTACACCTTAAGAGGTTTTATGCATGAACAAATTTTAACCATTGTATATAAGCACCCTAACTTGGGGGTAACTTATGATGTAATTTTATCCCACCCTTTTATCTTACCTTGAACACACTTTATACTACTCTGGCCCACTTTTCATCAATCCCGATAGTAAAGGTTTTAAACCCTTGGCACTCTGAACATAATCTTCATCCCATTATGGATTGCTCTCTTCGAGAGGCATATTATTTATTTTAAGGCATGTTAAAAACTTGAACACTTTTTGTCCCTTAACCAATTATGATCTCAATTATGTTTCATGCACATTATGAACATCTTTAGTAGTAGTTCTACAAAGCAGCTCAACCAGGACCATCTTGTGCAGCTTTAGATAGGTGAATAGCCACATCTTAATACAAGGTATTTACTACTATTTTTTATTTTATCAAAGAACCTCATTCTCATTGATTTGTGAGCATGGGCCATTGTAGCTAGCTTATATTTCTTATTGAAACTTATACTCTTAGGATGTGCATCTCCTCGACTAGATGGTCCCACCTTGTGTATATTTTATACCTAAAACATTAGAAATACTTTTAAAATACAAAAAAAATAGAACATGATCCATAAAAGAACAAAAACATTATGTTGAATTTCTGTCCATTTGTACATTCCCATTTCACCATCCCATGCTCTTATTATTTTGTGAGCAACTGTTAAGTTTAAATGATCTTACCATTTTGTAAGCACAACAACACCAGTTCATTTCATCATGGCCCATGCACTTTCTATTTTGAAAGATCATTCTTTCTCATCTCACTAGATTCTTATTTGCCAAACCATTCTCATTTTTTGTCATATCTTCCATTTCTTCTATAACATTAATCATGCAGGTCTAGTCATCATTTTTCTTCTATCTCATTTCCTGGGAGAACTACATTTGGCTTGAAGTTCATGTTGGAACATGCATTCATGGAACTATGTAGGCAACGTCCACTTGTCTTATACATCTGGAGTCAACTCAACTAACCCCTTCCTTTTCTTATCTTCCTCCATTTCTTCTATCATTATTCCTCTTTAATTAGGGAATAATTGTCATGTCATTATTCTTTATTATGATCTGGTGGAAAGTAACGCCTTTACCGCACATGTATGAACATTTGTCTTTAAACCACACTAACTTGGTTTTTGTTTGTGTGTGTTTTGTTGTGCTTTTTCACCTCTCCTTTTATTTATTCTCATTTTCTAATTTTATTACTTCTTGTTCCTTTCTTTGTCTTGTGTTTCCTTGATTTTTTTTGCTTATCTCTTTTGTGTTTCAGAACATCTTGATGATTCACATGGATCTTGATTGTTTATATCTTGATCCTATGTTATTACATTTTTCTTGAGCCATTATGTTTATTTGATTTTTTTTGGTGTCTTGTTTTTCTATTTGATTTTGTTTTTTTATTTTGTGTTCGAGAATGCCTTGATGGTCCACATGGATCTTGATTATTCATATCTTGGTCTCATGTCATTAAGACATTCTTGAATTTTGTTTTTAAACATTTTTTTCCTACTTAGGATCATATCTTGATTTCAAGTTAGGCTCATTTATGTTTATCTTTTTCTTTGTTTTTGATTTTTTGTTTAAATGTAAGTCACTGTAACTCTAGTTTTGATCATTATTTTGCCATTATCCTTAGTTATAGATATTCACAATTGAATTGGATCAAGGCATTTGGAATCTTATGTCATTTTAATTTATTCATACTTATGATGCCTAATTTATTTTTATATAGAAAGAACTTTATGCTCAGGTCTCAAGGTCTTAACATCAACATCACCTTTGATGAATGATTCCCAAGAACACTCCATAAAAACTAGGTTCATGATATGGAATTAGGATTCTAGGTAGCATGCATTTCAAGATTATTTATCTATGATTAGACATGCATCTCTTCACATACATTGTGAGTCTAATCAATTCTTCGTCATTTTTCATCATTCTTCATTCCATTCTCTCCCAAACATGGGTGAACTACATTGGCCTAAAGTTCATGTTGGAACATGAGTCCATAGAACTATGTAGGTAGTGCTAAATTTCTATTGAGGTCAACTCAACTATCTCCATTCTTATTTTCATCTCTCTCATCACTTTGTGCATTATCATATGCTTGGTTTTATATGGCATTCTAAGCCATTACACCATCGCATGTACGTTTGCACCTACTCGCTTTAACCTATCTTTTGGGTTATATCCTTGAGCTATTTTTATTTCCAATTTCCCATGCTAGGGCACAACATCTAAACCATGTTTGAATAAAATCAGCTCTACAAGGGAAAAATCATTATATATTCTTTATCAATGATCAAAATCTACCCTACTGGGGAAAAACTATTTTATCAAAATCAAATCTACTCTACTGGAGTACTTATTATATTCTCTTTGGAGACCCCATTCTAGTGGTGATTCCATTTCTAAAGTAGAACATTCTTCTTTTTCCTCTAATTCTAATCTCTCCACATTAAATCCCATGACGGCAATATTCTAGTGTGTAACTTGTCTCAGGATTGATCAATGCCATAAGTGTGTAGCTTGTACTCTCAAATTGGGTATGTTTACAGTGTGTCCCTTATGTTTATGGATTATATCTTTCCCATTCCCCTATATTTCAGGCCTATTATACCTCTCATTATATTTTGATCATTAATTATAATCACGTGTGCAAACATTAGCTCATCTAGATGTTATCTATTCCATGGGTTAATCTCTCACTTTCTCTCTCTTTTTGAGAATCCATCCTTCTCTTTTATCTTAGTATGCCCTCTTGAGGGGGCATCATGGGTTTGTTCCAATTTCATCTTGACAATTCTTTTCTTTGAAAAGATGTTGCTTCACCTGAATGTCTCGCTACACCTTCTCAAATAGGGGCATAATGTAGATATCTAATTCTTACCACCATTTGTGTTAAAATTGTCAATCTTACTCGAATTACCCTTACATGCACATTTTAGGTCAAAATACATAAAACACTCTAAATGGTTCAACCTTTTTGTTTACAAGTTCTAATTTAGGCCAAAGTATCCCTAAATAGGGCAATGCAATTTATGGGCCAACTAACTTTGATCAAATCATTTCGAGTCAAAATGACAATTTTGCCATTTAGTGCTCTAGATCACTCTTTTCTTCTCATTCATTGGTACACATCAAATACTTTTTTAATTTTTGTTGGTAACATCCTAAATGGTAATACGGTTCAAACGCATCTAACGTTACCCTATAATTCTTCTCTAGTCAAATTATGACCTAGTAATATGACTTTTTGACCATTTTGATTTATTGAGGACTAATTTTCAAATAATTGCACAAATGTTGATTAACCTTTTTTGAAGTTAATTAATCCAAATCAAGAACTCAAGTATATTTTCCATGAGAGTTGTTGAATTTTCTTTTTGAAAATTGATTCCTATTAATTGCATCATCAAGTGACATCATTTTTTGGGAAGACATCCTTAGGCCATAAATGCCACAAATATCAAGATTATGGATCAGCCATGCCTAGTTAATGCCTCCCATGCCTCTTTAATTCCCCATCTTCCAAGGTCATGATGAAGATAATTATATATTTAATACTAAATATTAGGATTATCCATGGCCACACATCTCAATCTTGTGATGGACAGTCATGGTTGATCGTGACCAATCTCAAAAATATATAAATAGAGAGGCCATGAACATCTTTTCTAAGATATTTTTGTGAAAATTTATTATGTTTAAATATATTCAAATATTGAATATTTCAAAGTTATAATGCTAAATTCTTCCCACAAGGATTTATATTTGATCATATTTTTTTACAAGCTTCATTGATAGGCTAGTTTAGTGATTTGGAATCATGAGCTTAGGTTTTATGGAGTGTTCTTGAGGCATTAAAGGAGCTTACCACCGTTGTTGATAAAGACAAGGATGATTGATCAAGGGAGAACATGTTTTTGAGCCACATAGGTATGGTGAATCCATTTGGGAAGCTAATATGATGTTTGCTTTCTTTCATTTGTTTCTTGATATCCTTTACAATTCCCATAGGAATAGATAGGTTTGGTTAGTTAGTTATTTATGCATCTTTCATTGTTTATGGACTAATTCTTGACTAACTTGCTTTGTAATCCTTTCTACAACACCTACTTCCAAACACTCTAAAATGTTTGATATTAGCTGCTCTATTCTTCCATAAATCACAATTAGTCTTATCACCATTTAATCTAATTTGACATCTATTTAGGTTGTAAACTAAAGTGTTGGCTGCCTCTTCTTAATAACCATATGATAATTTAGAATCTTGAAGCATGGTTCTACTCATCTCTTGAACAGTCTTATTCTTTATTTTAATGACACCATTATGTTGTGTTGTTATAGCAGTAAAATATTGTCTCCTTATCCCTTATTTCTCACAAAAATCATCAAATTCATGAGACCAAAACTCACCTCCTCTATATGATATTACACACTTGATTTTTGACCCTTTATCATTTTCCACAAGTGCTTTTAATTCCATAAATATTTCAAAATCTTATGATTTTTCTTTAATAAAAAATATCCAAGTCATCCTGGTAAAATCATTAATGAGAAGCATGAAATTGCTATTACCTTGATTACTTTGAGTTCTCATAGGTCTACATAGATCAATGTGGATCAAATATAATGGCTTTGTATTGGAAAACTCCTTATATTTGTATCTTCTATTGGTTTTCTTCCCATGAAGACATGCCTTGCAAAGATAATGGGGAATCTTAGAAATCTTGGGCATATGCCTTACCAGGCCCTTTGAACTGATATTTACCATATTATCAAATATTATATGTCCAATCCTTCTATGCCAAAGGCAAATTTATTCCAATTGACTCATGAATAACTCCTCCTTCTTGGATTCATGGAATACATACATGTTGTTATCTATTTTATAAATATTTGCAACTAGTTTGCCAGCCTTTCTTCACATACATCATCATGAAAAATTACAACATTTTATTGATTACACATTTAGCTCACACATAAAATATTATTTTTCAAACCTTTTACATATAAAACATTCTCAGTCTTAGTATGACCATTGTCTAAACTCATAGTACCTTTCCCAACTATGTTCGTAGATTTGTTGTCACCAAATATCACTGAACCTAGTTGGTCTTCCTAAGAGAGATAAACTTGGTCTTGTCTCCTTTCATATGATTTGATCATCCAATATATATGAAATATATATTATTTACATCTTATTGAGTATGCAAGTATTCTTGAACAAACATTGACTCTTCCTTTGGTGGATCACTTGAATTCTTCTTTTCTTCTTCAATCTTATACTTAGTCTTCTTGAACCGTTTGATGGTATCAATGACTTGTATATCATTTTTATAAAAAACTCATTTGTAGTTTTTGGATATATGACGTTTGTTGGTTACAATTGTAGCATTTGATATTCCTTTTTATCTTTGGAGAGAAATCACAATCCCTATATCTATGACTAAATTGATTGTAGGAGAAGCAATACCCATTGAAGACATTATTCATATTTGACTTTTCTTTCTCTTGACCATTACCGATCCAAGAATTTTGATTCTTGACCCTTTTGGTGGAGCTAAAATCCATTTTTTCCTTGGATAAGAGCACATCTAAGTAAGTCATGAATTTATTTTCAAATTGTTCCACCCTTTGGTTGAGACCTTTATCCATCATGACCTGCATATTCTTGATTATTGCCTCTAGATTTTTTAATTGCATATTCACATCATCCATGCTTGCATTGATGTTTGATAAAGCACATACTAGTTTATCTTGAAGAAAATCCACATCCTCTTTGTCAACCATTGTACCTTGATCACCTTCAAGTGGTTAAACTTGCAAGAAAGACCTACTTTGATACCAATTGTTAGAGGTACAAGCGCTAAGACTTGGGGGGGGGGGGGGGGCAGGCGGGGGGGGGGTAAGTAAATTAGCCCAGATAATCCAACTTTAATTTCAATCCTTTAAAACTCTTAATCAATTACCACAAGTGTTCATGAAGCATACACATTATTCATAGAAATGAACAAGATAATAATGTAAGATCAAGAACATAACACATGACATATGTGAGAAACCCTCTTGGATGAGAAAAATCACTAAAACCTGCAATTAGACTATTATCCTATAATAAAAAGAACTAATTTAGTCCAGTTATAATTGATCAAGGAATACCATCCATTATTTTAGTGAGACTATAATCCCACAAGGTGATACTACACCTGTCTAGTTGAGCTACCACAACAACTAGACTTTTATCAAGTTTCACCTTGCAAGGAGGCTACAACCCCCTAGATGTTGAGCAATAAAAAAAAAACCTATGAATAGAATAGGTCATGAACATTGATTGCCTACCAATTTGATGGAGATATAATTTATATCAACACTCTTTAACTCTGCACATATACTCTGGTCTTCACATGGACATCATCTATCCTTCACTCATCCTCAACCTATAAGAGCACTATTTTATCATCAAAAATATAACCTACATGTCATACACATAGTCCTCAATCTACTCTACTCATCAACCTATCCACTAGGCACACTCACTCTCTTCTCTAATTCACTTCAATGAATACTATTCTCACACACCTCTCTCAAATCTCTCAAGTCTAGAAATAATCATCTTTGATTTCACTATTTATAGAGCATTCACAATTATCACCATCTTGGTTGTCCAATAGACATTATTTATCCCTTAAGTCTTTTCTCACATCAAGACACATCTCAATACCATCCTCATAGGTTAGTCATAGAATCCATGGGTCACCCTTAAATAGTTACACCTTTTAATGAGGCCCTTGTAGCCCTTATAGGTCTCATGGAGATGTATTCACCTTGTTAGTGCTTCATCAAGAATAAAAGAAACACATGACCACTTCCAAATACATAGGTCCACTCTATATGACCCCTTATTCATCCTCAAATGATCATAGTGACCATTACACTCTTATGCATATGTTCAATCAACTCAAACACTGACCTTGTAAGTAAGAACATTATGAATGAACACATAATAAACTTATTAAGATTTTTTCATACTTAATATAGATTGATTACACCTCAAAATACCACATAAAACATCCCCATGATGTCTAATACACTCCATAATAGCTAATTCATCATGAGATATCAAAATGACATCAAAACAAACTTGAACAATCTTCTCAGGTCACTTGCAAGACATAATCAAACACATAATCAACTTTTGAGATTAATATATTTCTATGTACATAAATTAAAATATTAAAACTATTTTATTTGGATGTGCAATGAAGTCCTCTAAAACTTTGTTTTTTATAGTAATATCAAATTTGTCTTGGATCAAAAGCTATGGACATAATACAGAACACTAGTTTTTCCATTTCCAAAATTCAAATATTCAAATCCCAATGGTCATAGTTAAACTTTAAACACCTTATACTCATATTATGTCCTCACATCTCATATTAAACATGCACTATCAATCTTCCTTGAAGTATCTCTAACTTTACCTTTCATCATTCACCATTGGATCTTCATCTTGACTATTTGACTTAATACGCTCTATCGATCTCCTTTACATAGCTCATTCTTTATCTATGTTAAAAAATTTACACCTTGAAATCATCTCATTCAATATGTACCATTGATTTGTATATTTACGAACATACAATCACCATTAGAATTTAGAAGAAGCTTGATCCTTACCTCTTCTCAATGTTAAACTTCAAACACTTATCCTCATCTCACTATTTTCTGATGCCTTGGAACAAACACACTATGTTGATCCTTTTGTAAGGAGCTTGATATTTAACTTCATTAAATAAAAAACACTTTGATTCATTTAACTCAAAACTCACCATAGATATTCACTGTATGATCACCCATGAGCCATTAGATCTCCATCTAGTCCTGATTTTTAACATCATGCAAAATATATTAAGTATGATGACCATTGCTATCTACTTGGAAGACAAACTTTGTATAGTCATATATTTTACCTCACTCACTCACATTTCCTAAATTTTGAACCATATAAACTAGGAAAAATAATAAACAAACCCATATGACCATTTCTTCCTGAAACATCCATGTGTGTGGGATGTGCCATCACCAAACTGCTTATTTAGATCTTTCTTTTACTTAGACAAATAACGTATTTGAGATTCAATTCATTTTTCATTATCAATATTTGATGTGATGAAACATGAACCATTATATTTACATTTGAAAAATGACTAAGTGTTGAAACTTAGTGCACTTTTATCTGAGGGACCAACTTTTCACCTTAGTAACTTTGGTTATGCTTAGTTGCATGATTTGAAACTTCAACCATGTGATCTCATCACATAGGATAATCCATACATATATCTATAAACTCTTGTTACCCTCATACGTGTGAGATATGATGACATAAAAATACCTCCTCATATTTTTCTACTACAAACCCATCTATGCCTAGATGAACAAAATGAAGAACTAAGTGAATTCCACTCATGCATACAAGCTCTCCAATCATCCTTGACAACTGATAGGACCCATTTTACATACTCAATACTTTAGAATCATCCCTTAACATGTCTAACTTGCCAAAATTGAATATCAACCAAGCCTTCTTTGAGCATATTAGGACAAACACATTCAATCATCTTGACACTTCCATGAAATTACCATGACATCATCAACAACTTTCCAATATTTTATCCATATTAATTCAGTATATGGTACTTCTATCATTTCTCAGATCTAGTAAGGGTGTGCTTTGGAAGCATGTTCTTCACACTTATCCAATATTTAGCATCTCCAGTTTACAGTGTGATCATGTTTTGGAAACATGTCCTCAACATTGATACTTTTATTAATTTTCAAATTTATCCATATATAGTGTGGGAATGCTTTGGAAGCATGCCCTCCACACTTACATAGTTATCCAAATTAGCCAAAGCACATGATTATATGATTCAAATTCATAGTTGTAGTAGAATTCTATACATTAGTACTATTATTATACACAATTTCAGCATGAGACATATCTAAGGTGCATATTTTATGTAACATGTACCTAATATTGTGAAATCCAAATTAGTTTCAAATTCAAAAACTCTTTTATGGATTATTACCATATCACAGAATTTTTTGTACTGATACCCCACAAACTTTGATGCACTTTTATTGAGCCAATATATTACAATAGTTGGTTCACCTTTTAACATGGTTAAAGTGATATAATCACTCAATATTTAAAAATTTTCAAGTTTTAATTGATCATCTATCCTCACCAGGCTATAAGTATCATTGAGTTACGATATTGAGCTAATCTCAACTACTAGGTGGCAACTCATTTTTCATCCAAAGTTGGGGGCATGTGCCTCTCTCTCTCTCTCTCTCTCTCTCTCTCTCTCTCTCTCTCTCTCTCTCTCTCTCTCTCTCTCTCTCTCTCTCTCTCTCTCTCTCTCTCTCTCTCTCTCTCTCCGCCCCCTTGGATATTGTACTTTAAATATTTATCTATATTTTTCTTAATATTAGTTTCAGAGCCTTACAATGATACATCATTTTTAAACAACTTGCCAATAGGTAATGTAGTTACATCGACACATAGGTGTACTCCTAAACCTTGATATTTTAATTTTAATCTATTTAAAGTACTTTCAACCTAGATTATATGCACTAATTTTATACTATAACATGTTCTTGGTCGCAGGTCAGTCACCAAAAAAACAATAAAGTTGGGCACACACATAGATAAGGTGTGCATACACATCCAAGTATCATTCCCTTCCTTTAAACTAAAAATTTTATTACTAGATTAAACGTAGGGGGAAATGAGGTAAATTTAGATGATATTTTATGATTATATAGCACCTTAGTCTTGTACACTTTACAAAATTAGACCTTGGTTGTTCCTCTATGTTATTTACCTTTTCTACTTCTGCAAGTCAGTCTCATATATGCTATATCTTTGTGCCCCTTGGCCTATATCTCTTTGTATGACTAGTCTTATGTTGATGACCCAAGTTTTCTATCAAACCTAGAGTTATTAAAATGTAATTATATTCCATCTCTATACATTCTAAACTTGTACATGCTTTCCTACTCCCTAGACACTAATGTATGGGATAAATAGTATCATCGACATTATTATCATGTCCTAACACAAGTGTCCAGTTCCATACAGTTATCTAATTTGTAAATGAAACACATCTTAATGTTCAACCTAAGTGATTTAATGTGAGTTATTAATCCAAATGGATTGATATAAAAATAAGATCAACCCTCATTTATTCTTCACCTACGACACCAAGTAAAAAGACCAAAGAGCATTCAAAGAGAATTCAATTGAACAACACTTCCCTATTTATTCCTATTTTGATACCAATAATAAGGCCTACACATATATAAGTTTGAAGTATTAAAAGAGTAGCCCAAGAGCTTGATTTGTAAAGTTATAATCTAGGTCACTATTGTAATTAATTTACACATATTTTATGATTAACATACAAGATAACACATAAGGGAGAACTACATGAGGTTGATGCCCTATTATGGAGTATTGGCTATGTAGACAGTTCCTTATAACAATAGGAGTTTTGGGGTCAACTCAACCTCATGTTCCCACTAACCCATTTTTACCCAAGGTCACTATGAGGATGGAAAGCTAAGGTTTTGTCATTTCAAAAGAAGTGATTGTCCATGACCCAAATCTGAATGCCCCAGAATGAAGCAAAGTAAAACATAGAAGCATCCAAGTGCTCACATCTTGTTTCAATAGATATTTTATATATGACACTAGATTTAAACCTAATTAGTATAATCAATGCAAACATCCCAAGTTGATGTTACTGTCTAGAGAGCCAGAAGCATCATAGCCAAAATCTGTTGGCTATTCCAAAATCTTCTTCAAACTTGATTTATATCTAGTCCATATCTAGAACTAAATTAGCATCAGAATAAGCTAAGTAGATTAATTCTTTGTCATTTCTATATCTATACTAGTTGTACTTTCCATAGTTAGACTATCTTAATATAATCAATTCATTGCATGATTATATTTGAGTTTAACATGTAATTGGCCTACTATAGATTTGATTATAACTCTTGTGCCATTTCATTTCTATATGCCCCTTTAATACAAATTTAAGCCTAAATTCAAAAAACTTAGATTCCATTTTAACATTAAATAAAAAGTTGTTAAGCATTTAAAAAATATCAAACAAATATTAGATTTGTAAGCCATGCCTAATCAATGAAAACTCAACCATAGTTATTAATGGCATAAGTCATCTAAAGTTGATTGATTCTCACCCACTCATCTTGATCTTGATTTGATGGTCACAATCAAACTAACAAGTCTATAAATACAAGGCTCACCTTATGCCTTCAACAAACTTTTGAGTGTAGACTTAATATATGAAAATATAGTAAGAGCTTCAATAATTCTTCACATTGATCAATAAAAACCATTTGTATACAAAGGGATATATTGTCAAAATGAACAAGCAATATTGATAAAGACTTATAACTCTACAATCTAGATTCAAACAACCCTAAATTTGGTGTAGAGAATAGATTTATAAGAAATGTATAGCTTATATGTTTATGTCTTTTTATTGTTTATGTTATTTTAGACTTTGCCCAATCCAAAATATTATAATTAAATTGTCATGTTTGTCAATTTATTTTTTTGAATTAATTAATAATAAACTAACCTCTGATATAATCATAATATATAATTTTAATTTATAAAAAAAAAATTATAATTTATTTAGTTTTTGTAGACTAATATAATGTAAAATGAAATATTATTATTTTAATGTGTAAATATAGATAATAAATTGACTTTATAATACATTTAACTTATCCAAGTTAGATTTTAAAAGATTCATTTTAATTTAAAAACATAGATAATAAACCTAACCCATCAATTTATACATAATAAATTGACTCTATGGTTTATTTATCTTTTTAAAAACTATCATTTTAATTTTCAACCATAGATAACAAATTGAACCTATAATTTACTTACTTTATTCAAGTTAAAACTAACTTGAAAATTTCTTTAATTCTACTATAATAATGTAAATGTAAATTAAATTATTAATAAATTATAATTTTTCAATGTAAAATATAAATTGATCTATCAATTTATTTAGAAATTTTAATATAATACAAATATAAATTAAGTTACCAACAATTAAATTTTGTAATGTAATATTTCAATTAACATATTGATTTATATGACTTTCTTAATATAATATAAATATAAATTAAATCACACAAATGATATAAATTGATTTATAAATTTATATAATATTTTTAATTAGTAAAAATAAATTTGGGGATATGTTACCCATAAATTGATCTCTAAAAATCCTCTTATATGGATGAATTCTATAAAAAATAAAAAATAAAAAATCAACAACCAAGTACTACTTTCTTTTTCCATACAACTTAATATCTATAATTATCTTCTACAATCTATACAACATCTTCCTTTACAAAATCGATTTAAACTAAAAAAAGTTATTACATCCACATTAAACAAATTTTTATTGTTGAACCTGATAAATAATCCAAAAATCTTATAAAATATTAAAAAATAAACTTCTACAACAAAAAAAATCACATTCCACAACAACTTTACAATGCAATAGAAAAAAATATTTGAGATATTATAAAATTCTCAAATTCTTATAAAAAATCAAATCAAAACCAAAAATCTCACCTAGATCGAACATTCAAAATTAAATTAAAAAATCTAAGATGAAAACATAAGGTAGCATAAATATTTAACATATATCTACTCTTCCATAAGGAGGAACATCAACATCCAACCACCTACTTCAACAAATTGAACTAAACAACCATCTTTTCACAACACTTCAATAAAACTTTTTATGATCCAACCTTTTACAACATAAATTATATTAAATATTTATAACTTCTCCAACAATACTTCAACAATCTACAATACTAACATCCCAACGCAAAACCACTAACATTCCAATCCAAAACCTAACAATTACACAATTAAATAAAAATTACTCCTTTTCAATTAAAACATTAAAATAACCTTATCACTTATCCATTTCCATATTAAATTAATCTAAAATCTTCCATTGAATTGCATATTAAAGTAAATAAAAACCAATAACATTTTTAAAGGCTTTCCACCTCTTCTTTTACATATCTCGAATTCGGAATTGGATACCACATAAGAAGGCATTGGTAACTAAATCAATCCAATGAATTTTTTGATCGCTTATGGAATCAAGATTATCCTCGGTAAAGTGGTTTTAAAATTGAATTATAAATAAGGTATTTTTTTCCAAAAAGATTGAGTCAATTCATCCCATTTATTACATCAACATCTGAAAATCTCTTTACATAAATCTTGATGGATGACCACAAATATTGCAACTCCCTCACCGTGAACCTTCCTTTAACTTTATTAAGTTAATACAAATGTAAATTGTATCATTAATAGTTAAATTTGTTAATGAAAAGAATGGAATTTACTTTATCAATTTTTTTCTTTAGTTTTATTAATTTAATATTATAATTATATTATTAATAATTTAGTTTATTAATGAAAGGTATAAATTAATATATCAATTTATTTTGTGTTATTAGCTAATATAATTGTGAATTGATTTATTATTAATTTTTTCATAAATTTATAAGATAAAAATTAATCAATCAATTTTCTAGTTCTTATAAAAAATTCAATAAACAATTAAACAATTCAATTTAATTAGATAAATTTAATTTATTTTATTGATTTCTCTAAATTAATCTAATATCTATCTAACCTATAAACAAAATTGATTTATCTAATAATTATATAAATAATTTACAATTAATCATTGATTTGGTGAAAACTATAATTCAAGACATTGTAGCTAAAACAAATCATACCTTATCAACAAAATCAAACCTATATAAAATTCAAAAACAGCTCAAAACACTTCACCATAGTTATTGTTGGCTCCAACAAATATTGTAGCTTTTAACATAAATTATATAATCATTTATCTGAGCATTTGCATATCTATAATTGAAATAAAATCAATGAAAGGACAAGTACTTGAAACTTTATAACATACATCTGATACATTTTCATCAATAAAATGAGTTTTACAAAGCCGAAATTGTTGACACGTATTGATTTGTGCTTGCACGAAGCTTACCACAACATGAATATCAGATATTTAGAGTAAGATTTGTTATTCTCATCAGTGACTTGGGTCAATTTCCTCCAATACAAAACATTCTAATGTATGTTATAAAATTGTATGGTTTGACCCTTTGAAGAATCTTAGACATTGTTATTACATTGTGCATAATTTTATATCTAAAAATGTTCTAATCCAAGGCAAGAAACTTTTTAAAATCTCTTGTTAAATGTCTGAAATATTGAACCAGCATTTGAAGATTGGAATTTACTAATATCTTGAAGAGATGGAACTTTGTGTTTAGAAGAAAAAGTTTCATTTCATTTTTCAACCCATTTAAATGCAACAAATACTTTGGATTCAAAACATAATAAGGTAATGTTGAAATCATTGAATATGTTGATTGCACATAGTATCACATAACACATCAAGAAAAGAAACTTTGGAAATCATGGTGATGATCTATTTGAGACAAAAATTCGTCTATCAAAAAGACAACAAATTATGCTTACAACAAATTTTTGGGCAAAGGTCAACTTGGTTAATGGTGCTCTTGAAAAAAATCATACTATTATTTATAGAACTGGAACTAAACTATCTAATTTTGCAATGTTTTTGGTTGTGCACATGATAAAATATACAAATCTAGAATGGGATCCAAATAATCCTAAGCATGTACCAATTCCTCTATAACTTGAAGCAATCTTAAACCATTTTGATTGAAAATGGTTGGGGCTCTAACAATACTAAGTCACAAGGCTTAACATTACAAAAATCAACTATGATATTAGTAACATTAAATGTCAAAAATTGACTTTTATGAAAATTTCAAGAATGTGTTCCTTGCAAGATCTTTGCATCTTATCTCTTCTATTTTGCCCTATGTGCAAAAATGCAAAATAGTGCATATGTTCACATTAGAAAAATGAAGAACAAAGGCTACATTTCATGTCACACTTACCTCTTCCTTGAATTTTTGTTTCCATTTCTTTCACTCTATAAGTGTTTTCATTGCACCTCTTTCATCTATTTGCTAGTTACTATAAACTAAATTTATATATTTATAATCCTAATTTATGATATCTACCCAAAAAAAAAATTCCCTGTCATTCAATACAATCTTTAAAAAAAAAAGGGGTTATAGTTTACAACTAAAAAACTTTAAAACGTTCATCATGACCATCAAATAACAATGGCTGGAATAATATCTCGCATATAATAATGGGCCAAACACTCAATAATAATCAGAAAGTTGATAATCTACGTAATTATCCTAATTAATAGTCCATTAGCTATTTGCACATTCGCCATAGCAGATTCTTGGCCATTGATAGTAACATGACCCTGTAACTCTTTCAACAATACTCGACTCTGTAATTCTCTCAACGATACTTGACTCTTAGCCTTCATCACTTGGCAACTACATTCTTTAATTTCAATTCGTACACTGTGGGAAACCCACTTTTTGCATAGTGGACGACAGACTCGGTGAACCCCCGAACAATCACCGTGTTGTTTGGGCGATAAGATTTCAGTGAACCACAACGATTCTTTGCCATGCAAGAAATCAGTGTGATGAGCTTCAGATATTCATCCCTGTTACAATCCACCTCAACACAATACCATATCGGGCCGGAGTAATTGAGCTTTGACTCGCATTTTCCCATGGTTGCATCAAATCTTGAATGCAATTTTATGGCGCCACAATTAAACTCCAAATATCCTTGCGTTTCTCCCTGGCTTAAAATCTCAGGGTCCGGCTGAACAAAAGTTGCATCTTCTTTGTGAGATTTTGCACCTCCACCAATCACCGGGCACAGATCGCCTCTCACCACCCTCCACCTTAGGTCGTTGCAGGGCCTCAAGTTCTCCACCCCTCGCCCCAAAGTGTATATCCATGCCCTAATTAAGAGAGGAAGGCGGTCACATATGAGCTGCAATGCGCAGCAGAAGGTGAGGTTTATCTTGGTATAAAGCCACACCCTCAGATGCGTGTTGAACTCCAGCACTGCAGCTGAGAGGCTCAACAATGTTGGAATGAGCCAGTGGACATGATGCTTGGTTTGGAGGAACAACCCCAATAAGTTAAAAAAACTTAATAATTTTTCCTCAGATATAGACATATTTGTAGGGAGTAACCAAATACTATGCCCTAATAGCTTGATACTGTGTCTTTCAATAATCAAACAATCCAACACTTCATAAAAACTCATGATCCCCCCTGTGAAAACACCCTCCCATACGAATTGTTTATGACCTTTCAGAAACAGGGCGTTGTTGGCTAATTCTTTTGCCATGCCAAGTAGACAGTACCAGATTGCATCCGTTATGTAATACGCCATTTTTCCATTCACCAACAGCTTGTTGCTTTCCCTTCGCTGTAGATGGAAACGATCTCCCAAGTAAGATATTTCGATCTGATCAGATGTCGTATCAGAGATCTCCCTTGCCACGTTAGATTGATCTACTGGCGTTGTGACATAGCAAGGTGCTTCCTTGAAGATGATGGGATTATTGCGAAAACTTTTGAGTCGGGCATAAGTTGGGGAGAGGAGAGACCCCAACCCCAAAGGTAGTAGGCTCAAGCACAAGGGAACTATGCATTTTATGAAGATCCCTAATGGTGTGAATTTCACAATCTGCCAAAACCCCAGGTAGAACTGAAAGGCAAGCAACACATTTCTCAATAGTAACTTGGCTTCAGACATGTTGCTTCTTCGTATCAATTTATTTTCTATTTAAAATACAGTTAGGTTTCAGGTATAGGAATTTGCTTTGGGGAGGCAGACTTAGCTTTTGATGTCACCATTTTGGAATGGGGAGAGGAGATTCCCAGCCCCTCTTATCATCTCCAGACCTGGACGAGCCACTTAGATCACCACGATGAGGAGAAGATTAACGAAATGGTGACCGTTGTGGAAAATGACTCCTACATCTAATTTTAGATCACTGCTTATGTGACCCACGCCCTCGCTAACTACACAAAAAGCATTACCCAGTTATTGCCGAGATGGTTGAATTTCAAATGGACCCTTAACTTTAAATCTGAAAAATAACATTATAAAATATTTAAATCGAAAACAATAAAATTAAAAAAAAAATCCCTAAACTAATGAGAAAATTTTCAACCCCTCTCTAATAACAAATGTAGATCTAGTGACTTAAAATCCACGCGACATTGTCATTAGTCTATTGTCCAAGCAGGATGTCGAGACATCATGGTGGTAGTGGCCAGCGTGGGTTTTCAACTGAACCCTGCGTGTCAATGTCAAATTTGTTGACGGCTACCTCTTTTAAGGAACCGTCAAATACGAATTTTCTATTCAAAATTTCACTGTTCTTCATATTTGTCTTTTTAAGATTTTTCTATATATTTAAATTAATATGTAAAAGAAACACGGTTTATTATTTCTAATCTGTAACCTTTTACAATCTAATGGAGTTTTTACAGGTCATATATGATCTAAAACCAGGAAAAAATAAGGCCGTAGCCAGTCAATTTCAAGGCCTGTAGCAGTTCTGGGATTTAAGTCACCTCTTTATCAGGAACTAGCACTGCGGTCTCCACGGTAAATGAACGAAAAAATCCAGATTCATACACGCAATCTCGTAAATCCCGTTGCAAGTCATTGTTACTTATCCCAAAGGTCATATTTGCCGTATTTGAACCGGATTACTTATATTTATCGTCTAGTCTTTTCTCAATCTCCCTTGACCTGACCTGGTGCGAAGAGGGGAATGTTGAAAAGAAAACTGTCAATAAAAACTTGATTCTTGAAGATAAGGGAGAGGATTTAATGGTTGAGTTTGGTTTAATAGTTGAGAAAGTAATTGAGGGTATGGGATCCAACTCTAAAATATATATTTTTATTAAAAACATATTTTTTATTGATAACAAATAATTTTGTATCCAATATTTGAATACTAGTCATTGTTAGATAACATTTCAAAGGTTATATTTGTTGTATTTGTCCTAAATCCTATTGCTATTCATTGTTACTTAACATCTCAAAAGTTATATTTGTCATATTTGAACTTGATTACTTATATTTATATTTGGTCTTTTCAAGTGAGGAGGGGATTGTTGAAAAGATAATTGTCAATAAAAATTTGATTTCTGGAGATAAGAGAGAGGACCCAATAGTTGAGAGTATGAGGTCCAACTCTAGAGCATTTTTTTTTAAAATTAAAAGTTGATTTTTTATTGATAATAAATAACGTTGCACACAATAGTTGAATATTAGTATTCTCGAAAAAAAATCATAAAAAGTCATTAACATTTTTACAAAATATGGTACTCTTATGAAATACTAACATGGTACTCTTATGAAATACTAACATTTCAACTTTTAATATCCCAATTTAAACTTTGTATGGGTACATAGAAATATTGAGTTCATTAATCTAAACTTTATATTATTTGTTGAATACAACATGGGCTTTCACTTACAACTTACACATAAACAAGTCAAACTCCTATCAATTTGACACATCAACTTGTCCAAACTTTTCAAATAACCTATACAATTTTACATCCACTCTATCTTTGTTTTAGATTTCAAAAGTGAAAACCATTAAAGCTAAACATCTTTTTCAATCCTCCCCTCAATGAATGTCCTAAAATTTTTAAAATACGCATAAGGCTCACCAAATTATTTTATGCAAATTTTAAAATACACATAAGGATATACCACAAATTAAAAAAAATCAAAAAACAATTGAAAAAATTAAAATCAATCCAAAACAATTTTTAAAAAATTAAATATCAATATGAAACAAATTAAATGAACCAATAGAGTGCAAGTCCACAAATCATATTAGTTTTCAAATTTGAATCTCCAAATGCTTATTTAAGCAATCTTTATTTTTTTTTGTAATATTAATATCACTCTTTGTGAACAATTTCAAAAAAAATTGTAACGCTTTTTATCAACTACACCAAAGCAAGTAAGTAAAAATAACAAACAATAGGTTTTTACATATTTATCTTAAACTTTGTTAAGCATTTCATTTATGCACTACACCAACATCAAGCAAGAAGTAAATAAGAAAACAACACACATAATTCACTAAATTTTCCTTTTTGATCAAATTAAATTTATTTTATACACTTGCATAAACAACACACAATTCACTCTAATTTATTTTGTTTTGATACTGCATCTACATAATATTTACTAAGTATATACTTCACCACTAATTAAATGCCCAGTTCTGATTGTCTAAAAAAATATGTACATAAATATACATATTAAGATCTACATGTATATGTGCATGTGCATGTACACACACACACACACACACATGGATTTAATCACAAAAATATGATGAAATTTTTAACAATTTGCAGTATATGTTTTGAACCTTTTCCATATCTTATATTATCAACAAAATGAAAATTACAAAGAAAAAGAGAAAAACCTACAAGACAAGGTTGAATATGAAAAAATTAAGAAGAGTGGCTACAACAAACTCTGAAGGTGAAGATGCTAGATATTCACACATACAAGTTCACCCTAGTACACACATGAAAGTGGGTCCTTTGTCAAGAAAAAAAGTATGCATCTATAGTTAGTAGACTGCTAGTGAAATAGAGCATGCCATAAAGGATGTTGAATTTAATGGCTACTCTACATAAGCTACTAGAAAAAAATGTGGAATCCCTCTAGTTACACTCCCCTACTGGTTGGTGGGTATTACAAATGCCATGAAGAAGCACTCACCAACCATTTTGTCAGATGAAGAATATCTTAAGGTTGTTCAATGGTGTAAAGATATGGCAGACCTTGGACATGAATTAGAAATCATGCAACTCAGGTCTTATTTAGCCCATATTTTTCAAAATATACCCAACCCTTTCACATATGAAATGCCAAGTAAGTCTTGGTGGGCTAGCTTTAAGAAGAGGCACCTAAACTTGTCCATTAGATATGCATAAGGCTCTAATAAAGATAGAGCATTCTATCTATGGCCTTCCATTGTAGATTAATTTTATAATAATATGGATAAGGTGTACAAATCCAACCAATATGGACCTTTTAGAATTTGGAACCATGATGAAACTAGACTACAGGGCAATAAGAACACTGGTATGCACATGATAGCAAAAAGAGGTTGTTGAAATATTCATCACATCATTCCAAAGAGAACAGAATTGATCACCATTCTTACTTGTGTTAATTCCTCATGCCAAAACATTCCTGGATTCTATCTTTCCAAGGGAAAAAGATAACTTAAAAACTACATAGCACGCTGCAAACTAGGAGCATGTATGTAAGCCCAATAGAATGCTTGGATGACAAAAGAACTTTTTATTAATTAGATACACCATTTCAATATATCAATACCGGTTGGAGTTTTACCTTCCAATAGGCACCTATTGGTTTTTGATGGCCATCACAGTCATGTAGCAACAACCATTATAATGGAAGACTTGAGTTTGGGAATTAACCTTGTAAATTTACCAGCCCATACTTTCTACAAGCTACGACCATTAGATGTAAGTGTGTTCTCCCCATTCAAAAAGTATTTCAAAGTGAAAGGTCAAAGTGGGTGGCTATAAATCACAAGGTTGAAATCAACAAGTCTAAATTGGTTGAGTTGGGTAGCATAGCTTTCAAAAATGCATTACTTAGAGAAAATATAAATCTAGGTTTTAATAGGATAGGTATATGGACATTGAATAGACATGCACTTACATAAGACATGGCACTAAGTGAATCCTGTGAATTTATGGACAAAGATGATGAGACTACAATTCAAAACATCATACGGTTGGATGGATACATAGAGGATGAGATAAACTTTGTTGGTGTAGGCCTTTTTCCCACTAGGTTTTGCCTACATGGTTGTATTAGCTTGTTTAGGGTTTTAGAGGTCATTTGGGTTATTTGAGAAGATTAGTCCCACATTCACTGGAATGTGTGGTATTTTTCCCTCTCCAAACTATATATGCACCTCTCTCCCTTCATATTTTAAATATAGTTAAGGTAGTATATTATGTATTGTTTAAGCTACTTAGTTGTGCACTATGACATTTTAAAGAGTTGTGAAAGATGTGAACTTTGAGCCTTTGTATAAGTAATTCAGGATAATATAGATTATTTCATTATTTCTCTTATTTATTTACAATATTCTTCTATGCATAGTTTCATTTACTAGAAGCTTCATTGTGATGTGTACTTGACCGACTCATGAGATCACTCCATCATATTCATTCATTGATCCAGTGATCCTGACTACAACTCTTTTATGGTATCACAATGCCAATCCATGCTCATGACTGTTTGATTGGTTGAATTTGCAAGAGATCCTCAGAGTGTTGAGAGCAAGCCTTGAAATTAGCATTGAAATCTACGTTGCCTTAGCTAAATCAAATCTACTAAAGCATCCCTTCCTTCAGCTTAGCATCATTTATTAGAATTGAGATCTATTGTTTTGGTGATGGAGGATTGTTTTTGGTGTTGGATATCTGAAGGAGAAAAAGATAGGCATTGAGTTACAAAGATCAATTGTTTGTCTGTGACATCTTATTTTTTTAGCAAAGCATTGAGATCTAGAGATCTAGGCATTGGAGAGAGGATAAGACTAGATCTACAGGGAGGAAGCTTGGAGTTTGATGTTGACACAATATGCCTGGGATTAATAAAAAGGACCAATATTTTATCTTTTTTTCTACAAATTGGTTGAGATGTCAAACTTCTCTAAATGCTACATTGAAATCTCAACTCTGTGTTTCCTTATCATTTTTCATTCTTTATGTATGATATCTATTGTTTAGAAGAGATCAAAGGAGAGAGGAGATCAGATTTGAAGATCAAACCAATTCATATCAATGAAGTGTTGGTAGACTGAGGTGTTGGAATTTTTTGTTTTTCAGACCAGCATAAAGGCATTGGCATCTTTTTCTAGATTCTAGCATCTTGTTTCAAAGTGGGAGATCAACATATTATTTATTGTCTGGTCTAAGTTCTATCCAATATTGGTATCATCTATTCTTTGTTCTATTTCATAGAGAGGAGTAGATCCATGTAATATATATCTCACAAAGCTTCTGTATTTTCACACAAATTGATTAGACCCTTGTTTAAACAATTTTCTACCTATTCACTACCTAGGTACCAAAATAGTGGTATCAAAATGATACATTTATTTCTTGCATGACCTATCAAACATGAATAGAGTATCTGACCCTTACCTTCAAACCTTAAGATCCATTAGAGTATCTACTAGACTATTTGGACAAGGTATCCAAACAATTACAAGGGAGATTTGCACCTTGATCAAAATTTAAATTAGAGAAGCACTCTTAGAGAAACAAAAATTTATATTCAACCATTTTCCATAATTCCTTGAGCATACGGTTCAATCAACTTCAACATTAGGTAAATACTTTGGTGGTCGAGTCCCCTTAGGGTTTCAAGTAAACCTATATGTTTCTATGTTTGAGGATAAGATTAACATAGATGCAATAGATGCTTGGTTAGATTAATTAGATTCTTACTTTTCCATAAATGATTTCTCTAACGAATAAAAAATCAAGATATCACTTCTTAACATTTATTTATCTTTCAATAAGTGGTGGAAAACATGTTATTTATAGGAGAAAGAACATATATAAGATGAATCAACCTAGGATGAATTCACGGAAGTGTTTACGGGTAAGTATTATCCTGAAGATGTCTATGATGATTGCTACATGTAGTAGTGACAACTATGGCAAGGACAATACCATTTAGTGCAAGCCTACATTGATGTTTTCAACATTCTCTATGCAAGACTAGGATCTTTTGAGATGGAACACCACCACATCCTCAAATATATAAGTGACTTATAACCATCCATTCAATCTAGACTAAATTTGATCAAATTAAAAACAATGGGTGAGGCCTATATCCTTGTGATAACCATTGAAGAGTTTAAGCATAAGGGGAAGAAGGAGACAACATATATGACAAATAAAACACCTACTTCAAATAATAAAAAACTATCTAAGTCAAGTAAATGGTGCAACAAACACGAAATTAATAGCCACTCCAATGTAGAGTGTTATGCACAAAATACTTTTCTTATGCAGAGAAAAGTAGAGGATGATGTCAATCCCTCAAATAGAATCATTGACATGGAACCCAAAATTATAGTAAACATTGAACAAGTACAAAATGTGTTCCATTCACATATGTGAATACAAGGGCAACCACTATATTTTTTGATCAATGGTAGTAGCATGAAGAATAACATTTCTACAATAACCATCGAATGATTGAACTGGCCAACCATGCCTCAATCGTAGTCTAAAAATTGGGATGATTCAATTCATACAACAACCAAGGTATACACGTCACCCTTCAATGATGATTCTCATATGTTATTCATCCATTCAAGCAAGATTTTGTTTGTGATGTATCCCCTATTGATGTATGTTATGTTATCCTTGGGCATTCATACATGCATAGCTAAAAGTGCATGTAAAATTTCAATCCTCAAAGCATAATTATATCAGTAGGTGGTAAGAGATATGTATTCCCAAAGTGATTCCATGCTCAACACCTACTGTGCCAACTCCAAACATTATTTTTCCATACAAGTATGCATACTTCACCTTCTACATCTCACCACCAAATGACACACATCGTATTATGGCAAATACATATCAGATTATAGAAATAATTTTTACACATAAATATTCTATTCCTATATACAGAGTCTTCATAATGTATCATCTCCCACAACAAGATAAATGGTTCACCAAGTAATAGCTATAGTTCAAGGTTCAACACTTTCTTCCTAGACTTAATGTAATCAAGACAATTTATTTTGAAGGAGGGGCGACTGATCTAGGTGGATTAACCATCCATGACACCTGTGGAAACACTCGACCCATTATCTTAGTGTGTAGAGATTGAGGATACACTTCACTCATCTACATTGATCTAACAGACCTCCTACATTACTGAATCCTACTACAAACTACTGTTGTTCAGTTTGAATTACTCCAAGTGTACCTACACCATTAGGTTCTACCAAATATTACTATTGTTTCTGAGTTGGTATTGAATTAAGGGAAACATACTCATTTCAAACATCAACACCTATGTTTCAATCCTCACTATCTAGTTCTACTACTATGTCATCGAATAATCCTTAAGTAGAAACCCTGAAGACCATTTGATAGATTATCATTGTTTCTTAGTTTGGCATGCAATAATGATAGCAAATACATCATAAAGATCAACACCTTCATGTTAAACCACACCATCTAACTCTACCACTTCATTACCACTAGATTCCCATAGTAATGTCAATTAGTGATGTCACGATAATTGTTAGAGACAATAAGCCACACATGAAATGGTGAAATGGTCATAATGGCTCTCATTCCTCTCAACATGTAATTTATATATACATATCTGTAACATACTATAGATATGATAGAATTAATAAATAGACTAGAATATTTCAGCCATACATATTTCTCAAGAGTATGTCATGTATAGAGTAAATAAATAAATAAAACACATTTAATGTTTTAGTTTTGTATCTCCCTTTGCCTATCTTGCACTATCTCTCTAAAAAATGTTCCGCATTCACACATAACTCAATCATACCCTTGTTTCAAGAGCTGTCCATTAGCTCACTACCTAGGCACCAGAGAGGGTCCTCATGCTTATAACATGTTCCTCCCTGTTGGTGCTGACTTTTGGTAACAATAGACATCAGTAGTCGATCATGTACAGAAGGGAAGGCTCAATCTAATAGGTACATGTGTATTGGTGTAAATATATATTTAATTTTTTAATATTTCTTTCTTTAAGGATGAATCATCTTAGATTTTTAAGGGTAATATTGAATGGATGATTTTCATTAAAAAATTATCTAATATGTTGGGTCAACTATCAAATTAAACCCATAATTCCACCATTTTAGATTTCTAGTTTAATTATAATTAAGATAGATATATCAATTAGGGTAATCATGTGGACACAACAAGACCTTAATTCTACATGTTATCATAATAAAAAAGCTTAAGTAGGAGCAACAAAAAGTGAAAGGTGGAAATGTTGATCGCTCAAATAAGGAGTAGCTTGCACTATTTTAGATGTGAAACTTGTAAGTGGATGGACAATGCCTAAAGAAGGGTGGGGAAAAGAACATGTCTATTTTATACCATGGGGTTGATGAAAAGAGAACGATATTATATCATGGAGTGCCCAATTTATAGTACATTCAAATCAAATATGAAGATATCCTAAAAGTAGATCATTTGACCATCTTGTTTGAAAAGGTTGGCTAGAAAAAATATCAAAAATTTGTAATCAAGAATCATTTGAGAATAGATAAATTTCACCAACTTAAAGAAATAACTCTTATTTCAAGAGACTATTCTCATATAGAGCACCTTTGATACTACTTTTGGTCCCATAGACTCTTTGGTCTTGTGGACATTATTAAAATCTTTATTTGATTCATTCATCAATCAATGATTTTTTTCTTAAAGTTACATCTATAGGAGAAATGATGCCACTACCATCACTACTACTTCATCACTTTTTGTGTACATGAATGTGGAAACTACCACCATAGTAAAAGGAAATTCTTTCTTTTGATCCAATATGTCATAACATATTGTTGTGTTAGGAGAGAGGAGCTATTGCTTGGGCACGGACCAATATTTGGGAGGAAACTTGAGAAAAGAATATCTAATCTTTGAAGTTTTGAACAAACATAAATGAAAATTAATTGTATAATTTACTTATTATTGTACAATTTGTATCTAGTAAAGATTTAAAGCAGCCAATCATGTCATGATACATCAAGTTTACAATTATTAGATATTTCATATATCCAATCTATTTTGTAATGTATTTCAAATTACCTATTTTAAATCAATTCAAAATGTCGTTTTCCCTCCACTTCAATATACAAAATGCTGATATGGCTCCATTTAAATGTCGCATAAATGTGAGGTTAGATTTACAAGTAATGAGTGATCTCCATGATCTCACGTTTGAATTTAAGCAATTTACTAGTTACAAAATTGATGACGCACCCAAACTTCACAAGTGATGCGAAAAAAATAAATAAACATCATATTTTCTATGGGAGACCCTACATGGATGGTTTGTGTGTGAATCTGGATATTGTTTCGTTCATGAATCCTTGCAGACTGACAGTCAATAAAGGAATGACTTAAACACCAGAATTGCCACTGTCAGACGATCCCCTGGACCACGACCTTTAGACTAATGAAAATGTCCCATCTGGAATACAAGGTATGGTAATGATATGAGACAAAATGATGGGCTTGGACCCCAGATCTGATGGTCAATACGTCATGTTGGAAATTATAGTTAGTGCTGCTGCAAGTTGATATTTAATACGTAGGCGTCTACTAAAATGAGAAATCATGGGGACATTTGCTTTTCTTGATGTGGCAACACCGTCGTCTGATAATAATGTTTTTTTCCCTCTAATGTGAACGCATGGACAAATGATATTTGACTGGCTGAAATTGTGCACTCTGTGATGTGAAAGTAGGATTTCTCTGAATCGACCTAGCATAGACCGAGATGCTGATATATATTAATACAGTTGATTCCAATAAATTTTTATAAACAAAAAGAAGAATAAAGCAAATGTAACGCAAGCTTTGAGCATCGAGTATGAAATGGAGATTACAAGAGGGTTCCATGTAAGGTGCCGTTGCTCGGAATTTATATTTTAAAAAAAAAAAAGAAGTGGGTAAGTTTTTACAGGGAAAGTTTGAGCACGAGGAAAAAAAAAAGAGGCATTTGCAGTCTACTAAAGTTGATTTATGAATGAACAAATTTCATGTAATATATTCTCAGAATGTTTATATTATAAAATTATTTTTATTACAAATATTTTTAAACTTTACAATATTCATTAGCAAATTTTAGAAACCTTTTTCCATGGAACCACTTCTTAAGAAGATGACTACTATTATTGAAAATAAAAAGGAATGTTAAGCGAAAAGTTTTTTTTTTTTTTTTTAAAAAGTGTAACAATTTTGAAAATCACAAAGGAAAGTCTATCTTGACCAAACACCACAAAGTGTGGTTTGAATGAAAAGAGAACGATCAAGGGTGAAATTCGACATGTCAATGAAAATTTAGGGATGGTCTTCGACTTTTATTATCCTCCCATGACCCTCTTTTGAAATAAGAAAGTAGGTCATGTTGTATCCTTCAAAACCTTTATTGATATAAAAAAGTGCTCTCTTAGGGTTCAATGTGACTCGCCATTGATTTTTATTGCATCTTTATGCATTCATACCTTGTTTTCTCTATAAAATTGTAGGATGTTTTTTTTCCTTGTATTTATTGTCCTTTTTTTTTTAAGGTAGTATCATTTTTGAGTGATCTCGGTGTATATACTAATATCTCACAACACTAGTTCACTTGTTAAAATCGTGACTATAGTTTGTGAAGTTGTTAAGAATTGTGGCCTTGAAAAATAATAAATCAATCTCAAAAGATCATTCCAAATGTCTTACGTGTAGTAATGAATTTCTCCCTCATATAGTCTTAACTATTCCTGAATTTGATTCTGAATGCAAATGGCATGAACAATTTTATTTAATAGGGAGTTTTCTTTCGAAAATTTCCTTTGAAAGTATGTTAAAAAATTAGGTCCAGTTTGCATAGGTGCAACATGGTCTTAGTTTAGATATTGTCCAAAATATGACCCAATACTTTTTTTTATTTCATTTTGCAGACCAACAACATGCCTCACTTATTCTATGAAAGTCCTCAAGTTGGTGTGTCCTTACTTCTCTTCGTTTTCTATCACCTTGGATGCATGACTTTATCATTGGAATTCTTAGAACTTCCCCTACCGTGTTGGCACTTCATTAAGAGAATAACAACCACCATGGTCGTGTCATATGTGAGGAACCATTGAAATTTTATTCAACTCGAACCAAAATATTATGAAACTACATAGAGAAATCAAGCTGATTCACAACAATAAATGAAATATAAATATCAAGAGCAGAGCAACAAAAATAGATTGCAATAATAAGAAAAAAAATAGAGAACATCCACACAAAATGATGGTAGTAGAGAAAAATAATATTAATATAAGACTAAGCTACTTTAAGAGGGTAACCTCCACAACCATGCAATAAGAAAAAAATTCATAATAAGATCCTCAAGTACTAACAACTGCCTCCTATGAATATCCTACTTAGGCTATGGTTGCTTCATATGACAACCCTACTAATAATATGAAAACATAAAGAATTGTGATATACCAAGATAAAATGTTGTGTTAGCCACAAGTTGACCACACATATCCATATACACATTAAAGGTGAAGGGCATAACATGCCCCTTCCTTTACAAATAATATTGTCCTCACCATTGATTAAATTTGGATACTTTTATAGGAATGTTTCATCCTCCCAGGTTACATTCTTTCAAATTAGATTCTTCCACTTGATCAAATACTCATTAATATCCCTTGTTCACAACCTCTTAGTGCATGTATAAAGGATCTCCTCATGTTCTAGAATGACTCTTCCCTCCCCATTCAACTCTAGTAACTCAGTTTGGTCAGATACTATTTATCCAATTACCGTATTGAATTATGACACATGAAATATCCCATTTAGGCTATAGATTGAGGTAACACTAGCTTGCATCTTACACTACTAATTTTAGGTAGGATTTGATAAATGTCATAATACTTAAGATAAAATTTTCAATCTTTTTTTTGTTGCTTGAAGGACATTTTATTATATGGTTGTATGTGCATAAATACCCAATTGTCCACTTCAAATTTCCTTTCACTATGGTGCTTCTCAATTTTTTGCTTCATTCAATTTTATGTCATTGCTAAATTCTCTCTTAGACTATCTAGTAGCTCATACTGGTATTGAAAATGTTCTTCAACAACTCAAACCTTTGGGTACACCCTCAAGGATGAGGTGATGGATGTTGGCTGATACCCCCATATAGTGGCAAAAATGAAAATATTTTGATGAGGTATGGAAGTTTTATGCCACCATTCTACTAGTGGTAACCAATGAAATCATATCTCATGTTTATCTAATGCAAAACAATAGAGATAACCCTATGTTAATTTGTTAACCAATGGAGTTTTCCCATTATACTGAGGTTGACATGACAAATTATGAACCAATTGAGTACCCAAACAGGAGAATAAATTAGTCCAAAAATTATTGGTAAAGACAGGATCATGATTAATCAATATGATCGTGGGGGTCCCATGTAACTTCTAATCTATATCTAAAAAATAAGACATTATTTTACTTGCACAAATGGATGTGATAACACACAAAAATGGGCATATTTTGTGATCCTATCCGTGATTACCATGATGACATTTCCCCCTTCCAACTTGGAAAACCTTGTTATTAAATCCATGGTAACTTCCTCCCACATTTGGCTATGAATATATAAGGGTTGTAAAATACATAGGTTCTTAATTATCTCACTATATTTTTTTTCTAACACACCAAGCATTCAGTTACAAATTTTTACATATTCCCATTTAGTCCTTCCTAATATAAAGCTTCCTTGATTTTATGATAATTTTTTAATAATATTGAATGCCCCTAATGGAGATGTATCAAGTTATGTAAGAACCTTGTGCTTAAGGAAATAATTATTTTACATGTGCAACCTATCTTTATACTATATGGAATTCCATTTCCACACAAAATTGTCTAAGACACTATAATATTTCAATGGATTTTGAATCAAACCATGTTAATCTCCCATCTACATTTTTTCTCATCCACCCAATCTACATGCCATATGGACATTGTATATAACAATTCATTTTTGGACTCATACTTAGATAATACATATTCCATTACATTATCCTTTTATTATATAAAATTTATAAATCATATCCCAAAATTTTGGCCACCCATTTTTGTTGTTCTTCAGATGACAACCTCTATTCCAAAAAGTATTTTAGACTATCAAAATTTGTCTTCATCTTAAAGTGTCTATCTTTCAGATATGTTCTTCATCATTTGGTTACAGAAATAATAACCATCATCCCTTTCTCATAGATAGACTTCAAATAGTTCTTAATTTTATGCTGAAAATTTTAAAATGTAATGGCTTGTCCTTCTTGCATGAGTATTTCCCCCATTCCATACCTTAGCACATTACATTCAACAATGAGGGTATTTTAAAAATATGGGGTAAAAAAAACTAGAGTGGTTCACATGTCCTCCTTTATCTTCTCAAATGCCTTGGTGGTTGCTTTGTTACAATGGAAGAAGTATTTATTTAACAATGTGATTGGTGATACTATGTTGCAATAATTTCTCACAAAATGAAGATGGTAATCTATTATCCCTAAGAATCCCTATATGTTCTTGAGGTATTATTTAACTTACCATTCTATCATGGGCTTGAGCTTATTAGGGTCTACTTTGATGCTTTCAAGCAAAACAATCTGATCCAAGTACTCCATCTCTTTCACTCCAAAATCACACTTTAAAGTCTTTTCATAAAGATGATTTTGTTCTATAGTTATTGGTACCTAATTCACATGTTGTAAGTTTTCTTCCCATTTCTTACTTATTCTAAGATGCCATCAAATAATTTCAAGACAAATTTTCATTAAAAATGTCAAAAGATATTGTTCATCAAACTTTGAAATGTAGATTGTGCATTTGTGAGACCAAAACACAATACCCAAAACTCACAATGGCCCTCATGAGTTTTTAAATTTGTATTATATATATCATCATTTCTTATTTTAGTTTCATGGTAACTTGAATGAAGATCCAATTTCATAAAGTAAACAACACTATGTCACTCATCTATAAAATCATCATTTACTAGAATATGAAATTTATCTTTGATGGTCTACTTCTTAAGTTATCTATAATTAGGACATACAATCTAGGTATCATCCTTATTATTAACCATTACCATTGGATATAAATTTGTGATTTGGCTATGTCTGATGATACCAGCTTCCAAGATATCTTTTACCATATTTTAAATTTCATTCTTCTAGACATATGAACACTTGTAAGGTATTATGCTTGGTGATGACTCCCTAATATTAGTTGAATGTCATGATCATGATCCCTTATTTTTAGCCATATGGAATTTCTCCAAAACTGACTAAGTGGTCATCAACATTACATGTAAATTTAGTTGGCTAGACATCTTTGTTGGTTGTACTTATAATGAAAACAATTGTGTTACAAACCCATCTATTCCCTTTTTGAGAATCTTCTACATCCGATATGAACTAAACACATGTGGATATTTTGCATACAATCCAAGCAATTCAAGTGTATCACATTCATAATGAAAATGCATGAACAACTCCTAAAAATTCATCTCTATTTTTCCCAAGGTTTTGATCCATTAGAATCCAAAAAATGATGTTTTCCCCACCTATAGGAAATGAAAACATATGAAAGTTTATCCTATAAACTTTCATGTAAATTTTGATACTATGTCATTTCCCTGAATAATAGATTTTGCCAACATCTACAATCATGATCTAAAATTTTGAAGTTGGATAAATTAAAAATTTAAAGCATGTTGAAAACTTATTTTTGATTAAGTTATGTCTACTCATTGAGTTAATTTGCACTATCACCATCTATTTCTTTAATAAACCCACTACTTTGAGGGTTTGTTGTGTGTTAATTCTTGAAAGTGCATGGCACATGATATTTGGTTAGATATTTTTTGATTCTTCCTATGGCTCTTCCTCAACCTTGCCTATTACTTCCTTACCATCTTTGTCTTCATTAGCATATTCAACATGGAAAATTTTATTCTCGGCACATTTATATCCCTTTTTGTATTTTATTTCATAGATGAAACATAAACTTTTTTCTCATTTCTCTTCATTATTTTAAGGAGTCAATTTGTTAGGTTAAGGGAATGATTATACTGGAGTAATGTGATATCTACCAATATAAATTTGTTTTTGATCAAATATTTTGTCTACCTGTTTGACCCTTTTAAAGAAGTATGGATGGTTAAGGGGGTTTAATAGCCTATACATGAGGATGAATAAAATGATTATAGATTAGGTAAATTAATTGAAAAATTAAATAAATGAATATTCTATTTTTTTTTTTTTTATAAATATAGAAAGTGCATTCCAAATATTCGTTTGATTACTTAACCCAAAGAAGAGATAATACTTATTTTATCTGAAAATGTGTAGGTAGATATAAGAAGTGCATAGGTGGAAACATGTATGGATAAGATTAGAGGATCTAGTCATCAAGTTCTAGAAATATTATTTATATGGGTTTGGAAACTTACATAACCTTGTTAACACTTGCATCAATGCTTCTTTCCTAATATCGATGTAATTGTTTAATATGTAATATTCACTGTATTATGAATTAATCACCTAAAAACTTCTAGGTTTTTTTATCACCTTTGTATTGATATTTTTTTGTGTGCATAGGTTTTCAATGATTATGTATGGATCAAACCCTAGCGCTTTCCCTTAGGTCGTTATACCTTGCCAAAAATGGGCTAGTGTGATCACGTAGTTGAACTGACCTCAAGTAGCCCTATGTCAATGAGTGATGCCTACATATCCATACTCCAAGGAGGGCCTTATAATTATGTAGTTCCCCCTAGGTGTTGGCTTGTGTGGGTATAAGGGTGAAATACACTATATACAAATACATGTAATGATCTAGCTTGTAGCTTGACAAATAATACTAATGGGATATTCCTTGAGAACTTATTACCTATGATATGATTTCTCCTATGAATGATATGAAAATGAGAAAGAATAGGGAATTAGAACTCAGTTGTGTGATGGATTTATTGATCTTAAATATATGCTTGCTTAATATTTACTAGATGAATAATGAGTAGGCTTAGATATTTATTTATACCACACCTTTTGAAAATATCTTAGAGTAGGAATCAATAAAGAAAAATGGGCTAACCCATAGGATTTGAAATATTTTCAAATTATATGACTTTTGAGGATCATACACTTAATAAGAATCTAGACACTTGCATCAATATAAGAGTCACTATGTGGGATGCAAGTGTCTGGTAGGCTAGGAATTACTAAGGATATGAAACTAAAAATGAAGGATATATATTAGTTTTTAATATTTTAATATAGTGCATGATATTTGTATCATAATAAATTATTGGGTAAGACCATAAGATAAATAATTAGACATAATGAGATGGAAAATGTGAGCCTTTCAAATGTAGGGAGTTATATAACTAAAGGGTAGAGCCCTATTATGTATTTCCTAAGTATATAAGATTTAGATGCTACATAAATCAAATTTTAGTGTCTACACCCCCCACCACGCCCACCCGCCCCCGCCCCCCACTTCGTGCCCCCACCCTCCCTCCCCCCCCCCCCCGCCCCGCCCCGCCCCGCCCCGCTTTAATCTATTAATGAATAAATTTTAAATTACTAGGTTAAAGGAAATAAATACATACCTTTTTGTGTATAACACACCTTGCCTTTGCATGAGTCCACTTTGAATGTTTCACTAGTGTATGACTTATAACCAAGAGCATGTTATAGTATAAATCAGTGCATATAATCAAAAATTTTACATAATCAAAATGCTTTAAAATAAATAGAGCAAAGAAGGAGTACACTTGTGTGTTGATGCAACCATGTTTCCCCTTTATACTTTGACCTTGTAAAGATCCTTCCTTATGAAGCATTGGAGTTAAGAGAGGTTCAAAACCAAACCTTAGATATTTGAATAGGGATGTTGTAAGGTAATTATGTCCCTAATCTAGTTCAAGGGTGATTTGTGACATAGCCATTAAGATCATTATATCTTAATCGCACAATAGTGACAACACATTAAAATCCAAGTTAAGTGGTATAACCAACTCAACCTAAAAAATGGAAGTAGTGCTAGGCTATTGAGGGATTTGAATATCAAACACACTACTAAAAGGAACCAAATGATATAGATAGAAGGATTAAAATGGTTCTTCCTAGTGAAAACAATAATTATTGGTAAAGTATCAATGCTTCTTGGTAAATAAGTTTGAATATGTATTTGAATTTTTTCATGCATTTACATGGAATACACACTTAAAATGTGTATCGATCTAAAGTATTTGTCAAAATGTAACCTTTGGTCTATAAGTGTGTATATTATATGTCACAAATAATGATAAAAATTGTCCCAAATATATAAAAATTGGTGCAATGTATAGGATTATATCCCAAGTGAATATCTAAATCATGTAAAAGGTAATGAAACTATAGAAATTATGAGATTTGTTATAAGTGTGAAGGGCCTATATCTATTACATGCCCCCACTGATACCCCCGTGCCCCCCCCCCCCCCACTTTGAGGTGAGGGGAATTTAATCTATTAGTTACTTTACCTCAAAACGATAAGATAACTTTATAATCTGTGTGTGAATCATGTAACATATATGAATAACATGTCTAAATACATATTTCAATGAAGTTCATAGTATGTGATCATAAAAAACCCTAAGATGCATGATATAGATCATGAAAACATATAGAAACTAATAATACAAGCTCATTAAATAATAAATCACACACACAAGAACACTCAATGTCACATAAAATGGGTCTAATGAAACCAAAAACAAGGATCATATTCAAATTTTGCACACTTAAAGGAATGACATATTCAAATGTCCATATATAAATAAACATATAGTGGCACATGAGCCAACAAATAAGGAACATGTTCAAATGTTCCACAAGAAAGATAATAGAAAACAAGAAAATGATACTTAAGGAAGTGATAATGTGAATAAATGAGGTATAAGAAATCAACATATGTCATACTAGTCCTTGCATGTATGTGTTAGAAAAAATGTCATCTAGCCTAACATATCAAGTACATTATGAAATATGTAAGCATGAGTATAATCATGTGTAAGCGTTAGTATATAATCTCAACATAATAAAGTATAAATTATCATAAAGTGATATAACATGTATCAATCATGATCAAAGAAGCATATATCCCAAACATAGTATCTCATGCAATAAGAGGAACTGTCTAAAATTTATATTTTCAAGTATGATGGGTCTAGGGTATGCATGTATCACACTCAAGTATGTGTGAAACATATGTGTATAAAAATGATATGCTAGATACTAACATAAAGTAAACATAAATTCTAAGGTACTATTAAACATGTGAATGTTGAACATTTATATATATTTTATTTTATTTCAATGTTTTTGTAATTTCTTATATGTGTGTAATATTTATAAATGGAAAAGGTCTAACCTATGATTCCATCTATGGGATTCTCATAGGTATCCCCAAACTTGGAATATGATACACCAAACTAGTGATAGTACCAAGGAATATGTATAGGTGTCATATCTAGAATTGTAGAATCTTTGGTACCCTATGTATGTCTCATATGACATTGTGGTCATGAGAAGGTAATATAATGAGTAGGGGTTTATGGAAACCATTGTTTAGTTATGTGTGGTTTCTTCAATGTAGTTGTAATTGGAATGTGTTTATTTTCTCTTAGTAACTATGTGGACCATGTAGGTATAGATGAGGATTCCATGGAATCTTTTGTGCCTTTGGTGAAATGGTATCTCAAGTATGGGCCACCTAAGAAAGGGTATTTATTATTGCTTACCATTTCATAGATGATTAATCTTAGCAAGTTGTATAATTATCTGTCTAGGAGTAAACTTCTCCTATTCAAGTGGATGCTCATATGGAATTATGGAAACTATGACTACCATGTTGGTATGAATGTATTTAATACAGTTATACATATGGAAGTTATTGATACATAGAGCATATGTATCTAAGTTCATCCCAATAGTATACCAAAGAATCCCATGTATGGTACAACTAAAAAAGAAGTAGTTGTAGAACATGATTGTAAGAAGGGTTAATTGTTATATTAGTATTCAAATACAAACAAAATCATAAAACATAACACTTCAATATTGCTCCCTAAGGTGAGATATAATCACTAAATAAAGAAATAAATATAATAAGATGAAAAATACATTCACCTTCATTGAAGACTCCATTATAGTAATTGTTTTGCATATGGTTATGCTTAGTTTTTGGATATAGGGTCTTTTTCAATGCGTGTGTTCATTCTAATGACATCTCCCCTTATCCATCCATAGATTTGATCAATTTGGTTGAGGAATGGTGAAGCATCTTAGATATATTTTGGCATAAATTACTTTCGCATAAAAGGTGAATATAAAATGGTCATGGCCTATGTATTTATATATTGATTGAAATGATATGGACCATCCATATCAAGATCAATATGTGTGGTCCAAAATAAATTCAAATTTAGAGATAAAAGCAATAAATGATACAATTAATATCTGGAAGAATGGGGAAATTAATAGGCATGTCTTGTACAAATCAGATATTTGTTGCATTAATTAAACATAGCTTGTGTAGTGATATAAAATGCAAAATCTAGTAACTTGAACATGACTAATGACACCCAACCCATAGGTCCCTCTTTATTTCTCTCATAACCCTCATACACTTATTTTCACTAATTCTTAGTCATATTTAGCCTTCTAGACCTAATTCTAGTTGAGCCAAGACCATATTTCTATGACCAATCCATCCCCTAGGTCCCGTCTACCTAGGACAATAGCACCTAACTAGGATAGGAGCATTGGTGCCACTATTATCCACTTTCGGTGCTATTGTCTATGATTATTTCTATCCTTAATGGTCAATTTATTTTGGTTCCACATCCTTCTCCTTGTTGGTCTAACATTATAAAATTCAATCCATGACCAATAGATCCCTATAAAAGCCCATTCAAAGATCATTTAGGGGGGAAATTGTCAAATATTATCAAGCAAGCAAGAATACAAGTGAAACCACTTAGGCAATCTTCCCTATTCTTTGAATACAACCATCTAGTACAGTCTTAAGTACATCTAAATCTCTACATCAATCCCTAGTCATCTCAAGCACATCTAATTTAAAATTTCTTTGCATTCCATATCATAATTGCACCAAGCACTTTAAAAGGGAGAACTACATAGGGATTGATCCCTCTTCAAAGTATTGGTATGTAGGTAGCGTACCCACACATGAGGTGTGAATCATGTCCAGTGCATCTTACACAAACTAACCCATTTCCCTATTTGCTAAAGTTTTATTCAAGTACATTGAAAGCTTAAAAATGAAGAAAACGATATCTACAAGGAGCACTGTTGATAGTAAAACTTCACAAATTTAGAGATAATGTCATACAGACCTGTTGAACAAAACCTAGAAAGCTCAGACTCTTAGGACAATAATTTTGTACAAGGAATACATCACTAGTGCCACTCTTGTCCACTTTTGATGGTCCTATCCAATCAGAAAATGAATTTAAAATCTCAATTTGTGAAAGTATCATAGTCTTGCATAGTCAACATCAAACTCTGTTTCAATCGGATCAACATAGTTTCAAGCTAAGTTTGATTTCTCTCTATTTACTTGCTATTTTTAGAAATTCTAAACAATAATCATAATTAAAAAATTAGTAGGTTAATTATGGCATAATTATTGATTGATTTTACTAATCAAAACCTTTAAATAAATTAGGAATAAAACATCAATATTCCCAAAATTCTTAAAATATTTGGTGAACCCAACTTACTTCGTTTGCACATAAAAACCCTAGAACTCTAGGGTAAAATTCCCAATAATTTTTCCAATAATTTTTTTGAATTTTTACTTGAATATTTAAATCATAAATTCATTTCAAATTTTAAAATTTGGTAGTAAATTTTAAAATAATTTTATTTCAGACCCTAGTTTCCCATACTAGGTTCGAGTATTTTTCTAGTAATTTTCCAATAAATTTTTGAATTTTTACTAGCATATTAAAATCAGAAAATCCATTCAAAATTCAATAATAAGTTCAAAAAAATAAAATTTCTCAAAACCCTAGTTACATATACTAGGTCCTATTCACTCAAGTATTTTTGAATAATTTTTTGAAATTTTAGTTGCATATTTAAATCATAAATCCAATTTTATTTTCAAAATTCCATAATATTTTATAAAAATCTCATTTTCCAAACTGTAGTTGCATATACTAGGTCCCATTAAATCACAAAATTCCCTATAAATTTATGATTTTTTTTTACTTGCATATATAACTTAGAAATTCACTTTCAATTTCAAAATTTCATAATACATTTTTAAAATAATTATATGTAAAACCCTAGTTGCACATACTAGATCCAACTACTTCTTGAGGTATCACCTTATATGATTGTAAGCTTTGTATCCCTTTTTTATGCACATTCTAGTTCCTTGTTTAGATTATATCCATTTAATCTTTTCTACTATTATCCAATTATTTTACCTTATGCCACCTAAGTTCCTTTCATCTCTTCTTTCAAGACGAAGTGCAAGACTTAGTGGCAATCCTCTTGAATTCACCTAGATTGCTTAAACTCCACCATATACTATGGATAAACAACCAATTCAGACTCTAACTATAGATTCTACACATCTAAATTACACCAATTTCAATGAGAATGATTCAAACAATGAGAAATATGAGAATACTAATGATGATGTACACACCAATGCTCACACTATACCACATTAGACTACTGATCTACTTCCACCCATTGTTGATAATGAAGTTGTACTCAAAAAATATTTGATCCTCCAAAGTTTTAGAGAAAGAATCAAGAAACAACCTAGAGATCATACTCTTATATTAAAATCTCTCATGGAAATCAAAAATGCTAAACAAATTGAGTTTTTCATTCCTATAAAGTAATCAATTGTAAATGACACTACAGGGGGAACTATGTCTCAATAACCCCCTATAGCATCCCAACCTTCTTATATACCACCAACTATAACTATTATATCTTTATCTCCTAATGTGGTATCCCTTATGTAAGAGATAAAATATCTTCAATCCAAGGTGCTACATTTTGAGCAAAGTGCCCCTAGACTTACACAGGGTTTGGACTCTTTTGCTCTACTACATACACCATTGGTATGTCACATTGCTTTGACACCCTTGCCATAAGGTTTTGTTCAAACCAAGCTTACTCTTTATGATGGAACGGGTGATTGAGAGACACATTTGAGAGCCTCTCATGCAGCATGTTTAGACTATATACCAAATGATTGGCTACTTACCAAGATCTTTCCACGAAGCCTAAAGGATTATGCTTTATAATGGTTCTAAAGTTTATCGAATCAGTCAGTTAGCAAATTCAATCCTTTAGTCAACATGTTCCTAGCTCATTTCAACATTAACATTGGTGACAAGGTTTCATACACCCAAGTTGTACAATAAAAACAAAGGTCAAATGAGCATCTCATAGATTATGTTCTTTGATATAAGACTATCTTGGTTAAGATGACTAGCCCCATGGCCGATCAAGAGTTATAAGATCTATTCAAATAGAGTCTCTTACCAGATTTGCATGAATCAATTATGTTCAAAACATTTTATTCCTTCATTGAATTGTGTCACACACTAAAGGAAAGAGAAGTCAAATTAATTTCAATGGGTAAACTCAAGTACATAAGTATCTCAAAAACAACCAACAAGAGTAACAATAAAGTCCCATATAATGTCAAGGTCAATGATAACAAGACTCAGAATCAACTAATAGTTAATGTGGCTTCAGAGCCCCCTAAGCATGTGGTTTTATAAGCACCTCTTTGATGTATATTTACTAATCTACCAGTTTCTCTAGCCAGAATTTTACAATATTTATTGGATTGTAACATCATATCTCTCCCTCTTATTAGGTAAGTTGACCCAAAAAATCCTCTTCAATGGGGATATTATTAGCATTCATTTTATGAGTTTCATAGGGCACCAAGCCATACAATAAATAAATTCATTAGTTTCAAACACAAGATACATGATTTAATAGATGGCAATCATATTGATCTTGGCACTTTAGTTGAGCCTCCTCAGTCAAAGTAAACATAGGATAAATCATTTGAATCACACCATTTGAGCAACATGATTGATGTATACAATTCTAGAGTTTTGGCTAGACCTTACATCTCCTTCTTACAGTACGAGATCATCGAGGATAATTTGGATTATCATGTACTATTTATTAGAGCTCACATTCATAATCATCCTATTCATATTGTTCTCATAGACAATGAACCCAATGTGAACATGTGCATTATGACATTATTACAGCATTTGGGATATTCAAAGTACGATATTACACTGACAAATGCAATTATCAATAGATTTAGTGGGAATATACAAAGTTCATTGGGTGAGATTGTACTTGAAGGATTGAGCAGGAGATACACAGCCTGCTCATTCCTTCATGGTATCAGAGTAGGAGATACACAGGATCCACAGGATCAATCCAGGAGAAAGAACCCACAACAAATAACCTGCAAATATTTCCAGAGAATAAATAAATTTGTCACACCTAGAAAATAGGTGATAATCCACAAATTTCTCTATATCCTCTTAATAATCTCTCATTAATTTCTCATATAATGCAAAGTATTTATAATACAAATAGTTTGTTTCATGTTAACAAACTATTTGTAATGATTACAAAATAGAGAAAACAAACTATTTGTTTTCTCATACTACAAACAAATATATTGTTGAGAAATTCTCAAAAATAAAATAAATTAACTGAGGTAAATAAATTTTACCCTCGGTAATAAATAACTTACCCTATTAACCCTAGGTAAGCTTAAATATGCATTATTCCAACAGTACTTCCTCTATAGGTTGGTCTAACACATGTTGCCACACCATTCACTATAGTTCTTATTGTAGAAGTTTTTGATATGTTACTTGGTTGACCATAGATTCAAAAAAATTGAGTAGTACCTTATACAATTCATTGATGCAAGAAATTCATTCACACTAATGATGGTATTATAGTTGGTGGAGTTCCATATGAGTTCCCACTCCCCACTTCAGAGCCATCTTCTATATAGTGCAGTCACTATTTTTAGTACAAATTCTAGTTTCAATTTCTCCACGAGTTATAGTTCTAACTCTAATACAGATTCAGACACAATTGAGGCATCCATCACTAGCATAGAGGGTCCATACACCTCTATACCTTTAGGATTATAGATAGCTTCTAGTTACAATGTTCACACCCAGGGTAGTCTCATTGAGATCTCATGCATCTACACATAGAACACATGTTCAAAGATCTTCTCCTACTATCAGATGGGTCCCTAAGATCCCTACAATTACATCTACTTCTTAGAGTTACAACGGGACCCCATAGTTGGTTTCTTCTTTAGACATTTTAGAGAATTTTGTAATGTCCCTTACTTAGGGGCTCCTTTTCCTAAGCAAAAGCTCTGATACCACTATAATATCCCCTTCAAATAGGGAATATAGAAACACAAAAGCTCTGAACAAAGATACAATTTTGTAGAATAAATTAGAAGATAAACAATAATATAGTCTCTCAATAACAAATCATAGATCTTATCACTTGTTCTTCTAGATGATTACACAATTGAATCTCTATCATACAAATAAAATAATATGAAATATTCTGTCTTAAAACCCTGGGCTTTTGCAAATCTATAAATTGAGCTTAAATCTGGACGTCTCAGCCTGTTGTGTCAAACACACAGTCACCTGCATCAGTCGATATACTACCGATGTCAGTCTTTGTTGGTCCTTTTTTACCAACATCAATCTTCAGTCAGCCGATGTCGGTCACTGGGGATCTCTGTCTACCGAGGTCGACATCTGCATGGATCTGTACAGACCTATATGGACTTTGTACGGCCACCAATAAAGCACAACCTGTCTGTTTTCAACCCCTGATCTAAAGATATATGGTTCTAATATAGAAGATCTCTATCTGTATAATTTATTGAATAAAAACTAAATAAAGAAATACCTGGAAAGCTCTGTGACAACTTTTGTATGAAGTTACGTCTCAAATCTGTAAACCTCTATGATAACTTCTGTATGAAGCTATCTCTCAATTTGGCAATAGATTAGCTGATATTTCACAGCCTCTAAATTGCACACACTGAAGAGTGGACATTCTCCAATGCAGATGGAATCTTGGAACCCTTGGTTCAATCTTCATAGAAGAATTCTTCAATATCAAAAATCAATAATCAATGCCTAATTCAATAATGGCCTCCATGAGAAACCCTTATACTCTCAAAAAGATGTGTTTGCCCTAATTAGGGTTTTCTTAAATTAGAATTAGGGTTTCTAATTAAAAAATAGGTCAAATAATTAATATTTTATTAAATCAATCAAATATTAATATCTCCCTTAATATATGTCTGATCCTCGAACCAATTGAAGCTGGTGAATCAGGGAGTGATTATGCACATGACCATACCAAAATAAGGGCACTCCGCTGCATGTCAAATATCCCTAAATAATAGGAGCTCAGACCAACATGCTTGAAAAAGCCCAAATGAATTCCAACTATAGAAATTTTGCTAGTCAAAGCCAAGCCAAGCTCCATCATGACCCTCTATCCATCCTATCAGCCTACGAAGGTCGTATAATAGGCTAATCATCAAGTCTATCAATGTCCACTAAAAAAAGGGGACATGACAATCCGCCCCTCCTAAAATTGCTTGTCCCCAAGCAATCTCGGAATAATGAACCACTCGATCCACCTGGATCCTAGATGTAGTTATGCTATGCACTGTTGTTAATCAATGCAAGTTCCTGTAATATCCTCTGAAATATAACCAAGAGGAATTCATAATCAAACTGGTGAATGTAACTCAACCAATCTCTAAAATCACAACTACCCTGAATGTGTTGATATTGCAGTCTGTGTAACTTGCTACTACCAATTCCATCTACAAAAGATGGTACCAATCCATCCCATAATGGATAGTAAGAACCTGGAGCCGATTTACACCTGTGTGAAATCAAATTTTCTATCTCTGGATCAAAAGAAAAATAATGAGCATATCCTACCATATAATGTCAGTAGGAACCCCCAAACTCTGCTACTGGCTCACCATCACTGAGCTGGGAATCATCAGATAGCTCCAATCTCTAAATCCAAGTGGCTTTAGGCTGGATAAGACCCTATGCAATCTGCTCAACAAATCCCACCTCAAAATCCCTGTGAGGTAGCATAGTAGAAAGGATCACTATAATCTCCCCACCCAATCTACTTATAGCACTAGTACCTCAGATGAGAACACCTTCTATCACTTATGCGAGTCCAAACGAACATCTGCACTATCCAGTAATACTCCATGAATGATTTAGTGCAGTAAAAATTATATGAGGAAGTATCAACATACTCAGATACCGACCTCGATAGACAAAGATCCCTTCTCTACTGATGTCGGTCTTCAGTGGGCCAATGTCGGTCGCTGGGAATCTCTGTCTGCCGAGGTCGGTATCTACGTGGATCTATACGGACCTGTACAGACTTTGTACAACTGCTAATAAAGCACAACCTATCTGTTCTCAACCCTTGATCTGAAGATATATGGCTCTAATACAGAATATCTCTATCTGTATAATTTATTGAATCAAAAACCTAATAAAATAAATACTTGAAAAGCTCTGTGACAACTTTTGTATGAATTTACCTCTCAAATCTATAAACCTCTATGATAACTTCTATATGAAGCTATCTCTCAATTTGGCAATAGATCAGCTGATATTTCATAGCCTCTGAATCACACACACTGAAGAGTGGACGTTCTCCAATGCAGATGGAATCCTGGAACCCTTGGCTCAGTCTTCACAGAAGAATTCTTCAATATCAAAAATCAATAATCAATGCATAATCAATAATGGCCTCCATGAGAAACCCTTATACCTCAAAAAGATGTGCTTGCCCTAATTAGGGTTTCTTAAATTAGAATTAGGGTTTCTAATTAAAAATAGACCAAATAATTAATATTTGATTAAATCAATCAAATATTAATATCTCCCTCAATATATGTCCAATCCTTGAACCGACTGAAGTTGGTGAATCAGGGAGTGATTCTACACATGACCATACCAAAATAAAGGCTCTTTGTTGCATGTCAAATATCCCTAAATAATAGGAGCTCAGGATAAATGTGTCTGAAAGAGCCTGAATGAAAGCCAACTATAGGAATTTTGCTAATCGAAGCCAAGCCAATCTCCATCATGACCCCCTACCCATCCTCTTAGCCTATGAAGGTCGTATAATAGGCTAATCATCAAGTCTATCAATGTCCACTAAAAAAGGGGACATGACAATCTGCCCCTCCTAAAATTGCTTATCCCCAAGCAATCTCGGAATAATGAACCACTCGATCCACCTGGATCCCAAATGTAGTTATGCTCTACACTTCTGTTAATCAATGCAAGTTCTTGCAATATCCTCTGAAATGTAACCAAGAGGAATCCACAATCAAACTGGTGAATGTAACTCAACCAATCTCTAAAATCACAACTGCCCTGAATGTGTCAATACTGCAGTCTATGTAACTTGCTACTACCAATTCCATCTATAGAAGATGGTGCCAATCCATCCCATAATGGATGGTAAGAAATTGGATCTGATCCACACCTGCGTGAAATCAAACCATATAAATCTAGGTCAAAAGAAAAATAATGAGCATATACTACTATATATGTCGGTAGGAACCCCTAAACTCTACCACTGGCTCACCATCACTGAACTGGGAATCAGTAGATAGCTCCAATCTCTGACTCTGAGTGGTTGTAGGCTGGATAAGACCCTGTGCAATTTGCTCCACAAATCCCACCTCAAAATACCTATGAGGTAGCATAGTAGAAAGGATCACTATAATCTCCCCACCCAATGTGCTTATAACACTAGTACCTTGGATGAGAACACCTTCTGTCACTTTATGCGAGTCCAAATGAACACCTACACTATCCAGCAAATACTCCATGAATGATTTAGTATAGTAAAAATTATATGAGGAAGTATCAACATACTCCCCCACACACCACAACTAATTCCTCTATAAAAATGGCACAGCGAACGGTACCATACTATCATATCTATGAGAAGAATCGATTTGGAGACTTGACTCCACTAGTATCCCAAACTCATCAGGACCAGGTACTCCTAAATCTTGAACATGTGTTAGCCCCCACAATGTGTTCCTCAGCTATGAATGTAGGAACATACTCACAATCAACACTCAATGTACTAACCTCTGAGTATACCTCCACACTCTGAATGCCAGCATCGGACTCATCCTCATCTAACTCTAAAAAAGCTGCTACTGAAACTATCTCATCATCACAATCTCCAGCTCCCAGGTCCTCTGCAACTAACTGAGAGTCCAAATCCCCATGACTAAGCTCATCCACATGTCTCTCAGAATCTGAGTGAGCCACCTTCATTGCCTCCATGCCCTCCTTGATCTGCTATAAGTCATCACAAGAAGAACCTATTGTAACTCCTTTCTGTCTCCTTATGTTTTGAAGATGTTGTCTCGCATTGGCAGCCACTAATCTAGCCTCCTTGGCCTTTTGTGACCACATATCACATAAATTTTGGGTCCTTTCTATATCTATCCAAGTTTGATGTTCTTGATGTGAAGATGAAGGAGCAATATGATCATGCAAAAAATCCATACTCTTATTATCCATATCATTAGCATGCTCTATGTTGGTCTCCAATGTAGAAGTCTCAAGTGAAACTTCTTGCAAAGATGATATAGACAACTCATTCCCCATGGCTGCCCTCATATCCTCTTGAGTCAAATCAACATGTCTAACAACTGGTGTAGGGCTGCCCTCAACCCTTGTAGAGAACTCTTATTTCTCCTTCTTTCTATTTTGTGATGTGGACCTTTTACGAATGGATGCCATATACTGTAATAATTTGTCTTCAAATGTAGGATCTGAAAGAATTTCATTCATCCTCCTCTGGGTTTCAGCCAAAATATTCAAACTTTGTTTCAACTTCTTCATATCCTTGTCCCACAGTTTCTGAGTACTTGAAGACATCATGGATACTTCATTGATTCAATCTACCCACTCTACCCAATAGGATAGTAGGACATTAGCTCTGATGTGCCCAATAGGATGGAAGGAATTTGGCTCTAATACCACTATAATGTCCCTTACTTAGGGGCTCCTTTTTCCTAAGCAAAAGCTCTGATACCACTATAATATCCCCTTCAAATAGGGAATATAGAAACACAAAAGCTCTAAACAAAGATACAAATTTTGCCAAAATAATTTCCAAATAAATAAATAAATCACAATATAATCTCTCAATAGCAAATCAAAGATCTTATCACTTGTTCTTCTAGACTATTACACAATTGAGTCTCTGTCATACAAATAAAATAATATGAAATATTCTATCTTAAAACCTTGGGCTTCTAAAAATCTAGAAATTAATCTTAAATCTGGACAGCCTACTGTGTCGAACACACAGTCACCGACGTCGGTCAATATACTACCGACGTCAGTCTCTGTCGGTCCTTCTCTGTCAATGTCGGTCTTCAGTCAGCTGATGTCGGTCACTAGGGATCTCTATCTACCGAGGTCGGTATTTGTGTGGATTTGTACGGACCTGTACGGACTTTGTACAGCTGCCAATAAAGCACAACCTGTCTGTTTTCAACCCCTGATCTGAAGATATATGGCTCTAATACAAAAGATCTCTATCTGTATAATTTATTGAATCAAAAACCTAATAAAATAAATACCTGGAAAGCTTTGTGACAACATCTGTATGAAGTTACCTCTCAAATCTGTAAACCTCTGTGATAACTTCTGTATGAAGCTATCTCTCAATTTGGTAATAGATCAGCTGATATTTCACAGCCTCTAAATCGCACACACTGAAGAGTGGACATTCTCCAATGCAGATGGAATCCTAGAACCCTTGGCTCAGTCTTCACAGAAGAATTCTTCAATATCAAAAATCAATAATCAATGCATAATCAATAATGGCCTCCATGAGAAACCCTTATACTCTCAAAAAGATGTGCTTGCCCTAATTAGGGTTTCTTAAATTAGAATTAGGGTTTCTAATTAAAAATAGACCAAATAATTAATATTTGATTAAATCAATCAAATATTAATATCTCCCTCAATATATGTCCAATCCTCAAACCGACTGAAGCTGGTGAATTAGGGAGTGATTCTGCACATGACCATATCAAAATAAGGGCTCTCTGCTGCATGTCAAATATCCCTAAACAATAGGAGCTCAGGCCAAATGTGTTCGAAAGAGCCTGAATGAAAGCCAACTATAGGAATTTTGCTAATCAAAGCCAAGCCAATCTCCATCATGACCCCCTACCCATCCTCTCAGCCTACGAAGGTCATATAATAGGCCAATCATCAAGTCTATCAATGTCCATTAAAAAAGGGGACATGACAAATTTTCAACATATATAGATTTTAGAGCCATAGTCTTAGCATTTCCATCATGCTTCATGATCATGCATGATTCCTCTCTTTGATATAGGACACCATGATAGGGAGTCTCCCATGAGACTCGTTGGTTAGTATCATCCTTTACTTAATTTCACATGATTTCCCTATGATTGATTTTACATAGCTCAAATATTCTAAAAAAATACCAAAATAAATATAATATTTTAAAATACAAAAACATTCAATAATTCAAAAATATAAAAACATTTCAATTGTATGCATCATCCATGCTTTACATTGCTACTACTATGCCAGAATTACATTTGTTGTTATATGTTTATTGTTTGTCAATTTATCTACATTACCATGCTTCACTTGATCTTCCTTTGAGTGTGTGCTATGACATCCAACTCTTTGATTGATTCACTTTACCCATTGAGGGGGCATCCTACTTCTACATTGAGACATACATTAATATACATGCACACTGGGGGTATCTTCTACATGACTACACCATCTAGGTTATGTCATTCATATGCCACATATTCTAATTATCATGTTGATGTACATTATTTACTATATTACATAGAATACTCTATCGACACTCATTATTATTTAGCACTTTTGTATTTATTTGCACATACCTAGTCTTGTACTAACATATCTTACATACATTCACTTCTTGATTTGATTTGTTAGATGAATTTGTAATTATGGTTTCTTACATGCTTGCCTTTCTTGCTTAGCATTAGATTAATGTGATTACATTTATAGTTCTTGTATATCTCTTATTTATGCCTCAAGACATTTATCAATGTCCTTTGCCTATATATCTTGTGTGTGCCTTATGAAATTTACCAATGTCTTTTGATTATATTCATGTGTGTGCCTTGGACATTTGCCAATGTCCCTTGCATGTAATCTTCCATGTGATTATGGCTTTCATGCCAACTTGCTTGTTTTAACTATATGTGTATGTGGTATTTGAGCATGCCTTGTATGCTTATTTTCTAGTTTGAGTGACATATGCCCATATCACTTATTTATTTGGCCCTTTGGCCACCCTTGTACATTTATTATTTCTTTCCTTGTGTGATTATTTATTGATTGCTTTTAATTGTTTGTAATGAATTGATCCAAATCATGCATTATCCTCCTTTCTTGGATGTCATGATGGACATCATGCTCCATCCCTCTAACTAACTAGGATTTCATTTCTATTTTAGTACATTGCACATATTTTTACATTTTTATATCTATCTAGGTATAACCCTATTGATCCAACAATCTCTCAATACAAACCATGTTATATCTTGAGATATATTGTTAATTATCATTATTATATCACATATTTTTTATCATAACACACTTGTAGGGATCTTTCTTCTGAGGGTAGTCATTACAAGGTCTCAATTCCTACCCTAAAAAGAGAGGGAAACAAACAAGGGTTTTATCATAGAGATCAAAGCTTCTATCAACCAAAAAATCCAATTTTAGAACAATCAAAACAACAACAAAACATCAAACTAGTCAGAATAGACTAGGTAGATAGTCAAAAATCCAAAATAGTTATCAGATTTAGCCCAAGATAATAGCATCAAGACTGGACTACAATGTCGGTGGTACTACTATCCATTTTTAGCACTCTTATCCAAACATAAAAAAATAGAATTTCTAGAAGCAGACAAAAAAGTAGGTTCAATTATAGATTTGCACAGCTAGACCAGTTTAGAAACAACAATTTTAGTACACATTTTGCTCAGAGAATATAGATATATGGGGTATCATGCACAACATGATGACTCTCACTTTTAGTTTTAGATATAATATTTGGTATAACTTCCAAATAAGAATCCATGTTTTAGACACCAATGATTAGGGGTAATGTGCATGGCACATTTATTTTATTTCCTTTTGAGTTTAGTATTACCTAAGCCTTCATAATAGTTGTGTACCTTACTCCATCTACAAGTGGTTGGTATAATTTTAGTTTGGATTTCATGCTAGCCTAACTTCTGAGTTCTTGAGTGGCTTTCACATAAGATAGATTCCTAATTTTAGAGCACCTTTGATGTAAGCTTAATCTCCATCTTTCAGAGTGGCCAAGAGCCAAGAGTGGCCTTGTTTTCAACATACATTCAGCTATCCACACCAACATTGTTAGATCATAGTACACTCATGGTATTCAAGGTCCATCTCATATGACATAAATTTCATATCAATATCAATTCATAGCTTCACTTCATAGGGCAATGATGGAGCCAAAGGTCTAGCTAGATTTTGTATTCTTGAGCCACCTATTCAGAGGGATTAAACACATTGTCTAAACATCGATCAACACATGCATGATCACTTAGATTCACTTATTAGCTGACGATGGAGAAAAAGGGCCAGCCTTTGTAGTCTTGAGCCACTTCTATGGAATTGAGCACTCAGTTTCATTCACGTTATTACTCTTAGTAAAACACACATCTAGCATTACTCAACATCACTCAGCGTCACAATAGGTTTTGTATTAGTTCACGTACTTGGTGAGGTGTATTCATTCCTTTATCTTCTTCTCTTTTACGTAGCTTTGTATGTTCTTATTTAAGATATAACATATCTAGTGAGAACTAATATACTCTTTATTTTCTCTTTCCAATTTACACTTCAAAACATGCTCTCTCTATGCACACCTATCATCACACAAGCTTCATGGGCTTTAGTCTTATAGGTAAGTTCAGGTATGCTTTCTATTTTTCTTTTATCCTAGTATTTCACTTTGATGTATCACTAGAATAAATGAGGGGAAAATGTAGTCATATAAAATACAAAAACTGGTAACTTGAGCATGACTAATGACACCCAACCCATAGGTCACTCTTTCTTGCTTGCATGACCCTTATAGGCTTATTTTCACTGATTTCCAATCATTCACATCCTTTTAGACTTGATCCTAGCTGAGCCAAGACCCTCTTTTCATGACTAATCCATCCCCTAAGGTTTCATCTACCTAGGACAATAGTGCCCAACTAGGACAAGAGCATTGGTACCACTATTGTCTACTTTTGGTGCTATTCTCCAAGCTCATTTTTGGCCCCAACAATCAATTTATTATAGTTCCCCATCCTTTTCCTTGTTGGCCTAACATAAGAAAATCCAATCCATGACCAATATATCCATATAAAAGTCCATTCAAAGATCATTTGGGGGGTTGGAAAATATTTTCAAGCAAGTAAAAATACAAGTGAAAATACTTAGATAATCTTCCCTGTTCTCTACATATATCCATATAGTATAGTCCTAAGCACATCTAAATCTCTGCATCAGTCCCTAGTCATCTCAAGCACACAAAATTTAGTATTTCATTATATTCTCATATCACAATTACACAAAGCACTTTCAAAGGGAGAACTACATATGTCTTTATCCCTCTTCATAGTATTGGAATGTAGGTAGCATGCCCACACATGGGGTGTGAAGCACGTCCAGTGCATCTTACACACACTAACCCATTTTCCATATTTTCCAAATTTTTGTTCAAGTACATTGGAGGCTTAAAAATCAAGAAAATTATCTCTATATGGAACACTATTGATAGAGAAGCTTTTCAAATTTAGAGACAGTGTCACACAAACCTATCAAACAAAACCTAGAAAGCTCAAAATCTTAGGAAAATGGTGTTGAATAAGGACTATAGTGTTAATGCCACTTTTATCCACTTTTAGTGCTCCTATCCAATCAAAAAATAAAGTTCAGATATGAGTTTGCAATAGTCTCCTAGTCTTGTACAATCAATATCAACCTCTGTCTTAGTTGGATCAACATAGTTTCAAGCTAAGTTTGATTTATCTCTATTTAATTATTATTTTTGGAAAGTCTAAACAACAATTAGAATTAACAAATCAATATGTTAATTATGGCATAATTATTGATAGATTTTACTACTCAAACCCTTTAACTAAATTAGGAATAAAACCCCACTATTCCCAAAAAATTTAAAATAACTTACATATTTGACTTTTTGACTCCTTATGTCATGATGATGTCACCTTTTAGATATTTATTAAATTTATATTTTCCAAAATTAGATATTAACTAATTTCATATGGATTTTTCACTTAAGTATTTAATTAGATTTAATAATTTATCTGAATATGATTAGGCTTTCTGTAATTCTTAGAATTTAATTAATTGCCATGCACTATTGGTTGAAAACATCAATTTTATAGGTTTAAATTTGACTAGAGATGAATTTAAGAAGATAATTATTACATATAAGGTAATGTCCCAATTAAGAACATATTGATGTGAATTAGACATTACACATGAAGTGTGTAGATGATAGAGATTTTCCATGGTTTTGGTCTAATTTATTTATTATTATAGGGAGTTGTTTAGACATGAAATTTTGACATAGTAGTGGTGATAATTGGGTATGTACATTTTTCCCCAATTTGATAAGGCATTGTGAGACACTAGACATAGTAACATCTTTTCAAAGAATGAAAAAGTTATTAAGAAGAATTTTTTTTTAAAAATAGTTGAAGAGATAATAAATGACCCGTGATGTTCCCTCGAGAGGGAAGGTATATTTCAAAGACATGCATTGGCTCTTGAAAAGATATGGAAGAAATATAAATTAATTGGCCCCAAAAAGGGTGGTCCTATTTGATAGATAATGATGTACCCTAGTAAGGAAGATTTACATTATGATTAGGTAGTGAAGAAAGCATTAGGAGATAATAGATAAGGAGATCTAATTACAACATTATCAATTTAGACTCCCCACCTTTGGATTTTTATATAACACTAATATAATATGCACCATTATATGAAATACCATGATGAATAACTTATAAATTATGTAAGGACCAACCCCTGATTTGATAGACAAATGAAAACATCACACCAATGATAAAAATCATGATGGGAATGTCATTATATGATAGTGGATGACTCAAACACAACTATTTAACATGAAACATCATAATAATGTCCATGTCAACATTATGGATTGAGTTGAGGTGACAACACATGAACCATAAACCAAGTTTACCTTTTAGATAATTCAAACAATTTTCAAAGTCAACTACTAAGAACTCTCAATTCCTTAAGTGAATAGAATTGGTTAAAGAATATTCTAGGAATGAATTAAAAATACTCATAAAACTCTGTAACTCATTTCCTACAATTAAACTCTTGATTTTTTGTCATTTACAACTTTCCCATATTTATTTCTAGTGTTATATTAATTCATTTCCAACTAAATTAAAACAAAACATAGAATAAACTGAAATGGGAAAATAGAATCTAACTTGATAACAAAATTCACCCATTTGGGCTATATCTTTGGGATTTTAAAACCAAAATCTGATCCATTCAAATAATCTATTTACAAGTAATAATATAACTCACAATAATGATAAATAGACCTATAATAGTGCTAAAACTGACTAAGTGAAGACTCTAAAATTGATCAACAATAATCTCTCCTTGAAGTCCATAGTAACTATTTATTCTCTTCATGCATATGAGTAAATTTCTCCATTAAAGTCTATGTAACTCTAATACAATGAGTATAATTAGGTATAGGAGTGTTTTCTACCATTTACAGACATATAACTCCTTCAATAACTCTATAATTATATATATTTATTCCTCATGTCCAAAGGCCTTATGAAATAGAGGAATTAAAAATATAGTCGGGTTCTATTCAAATATAAAATCATGTATCAATATTCAATAGCCAACAACCTTATAAGTAGAAGAGGACGTGATCACCAAAATCAGTTCTACATACAAATGTAAACTATATAAATAAACACACTCACCTTACAATAGGTGCATATCCCATTTCCTCTTTGAGTTATCTCTAAATATCTTGTAACATAAAAATGCATTTGGGACTCTCTTCAATAATGAGTTTCTTGGCCTTTTGATCCTAGATTGCGTAATGATATCAACTGACATCCTTGGCTAAAAGGCCTTTCAATGTAGATGTTGTTCATCTCTAGGCTCACCTTATCCTTAGTCCATGGATCCAAATAATTACCCATAGGCAATTACTAATAGGAAAATATTTGTCTGATTTGAGACTAAATAATAATATCTACCATTAGCCATAGCCTCCAAGGATTTATAAAATGGTGATCTCTTTTCTCATTCCCTTTTAGGCTTGAAAACAGGACTCCTATATTAAAAAGCATTTATCATAGACCATGAGCCTTTCAAAATATACAAAATGGATGCATTATTCCTTAGGCTCGGCTCTGCTATACTTGTAAATTAAAACACACCTTCACCACGGCCCAATGGCCTTACCAAAAATACCTAAATCCTCTCCATTAATGGTCGTGTCAAATAGATAATCTTTTCTATACATCTACTTCCCCCACTCATTCAATAGAGAGCTTCCAACCTAGACATAATGTCTTCCAAAATGGAGTTTAAATCCCTAAAACTTAGAAAATTATTTTATTTTAAGGGATAAATCTCACATTCAGTGGAGTAAAAGGTTATAAATCCTTTAAATAGAGTTCATTAACCTTTGTAATGTGTGGCTTCAGCTATCTCTATCTTGCCATTTTGCTTGAGTTAAATTTGGTGTAGACTTAGGAAAATCTGAGCTTGATTAGAATAGTTATTAAGTCAACTCGACTTATGATGGTGAGTTGGTACTTAAGTTAACTATGAGATCAGTTGTATTTGCTTGGATGCATTGACAATTTGGTGGAAAAAATGGCAACTTGGTTATTGAAATAGAATTAACAAGTAACTTGAACTTTCCATAACATTGTGACTTGAAAAAAGTGAAGGTAATGGCGGTAGGCCATGTGGTAGCCTGAGACCTACCACTTAAATACTTCACCTACCACTTTTCAAAATGATAATGCATCAGAATAATATGGTATAAAAATATGATGTAATTGGAATATTAAAATTACACTAATATACCATGGTGACTAGATCCCTTTTTGAATAAGAATGGATCGTACCTGTTACAGTCTCCATAGCTAGCCTTTTACAATTATGACTAATGAAGATCGGTGAATTAAAAATCCTCTAAATCAAACCTCCCCACAAAGAGGCTTTTGGTCTCCAAAAGTACCAATAATCCAACTGAGCCAAAGATAATTGTAAATTCTCTTCTTTTCCATTGATAACCTTCCTAGATTGATTCCAAACATACAAGAGCCAAAAATAGCATATGAAGGAGTTATGAAGTCAATCTATCAAAATGATGCAATAAAACTCCATTTCTAAGACATTAGTGAAATAAGATGTCATAAAACTTCCCTATAATAAGTCAACTATCCAACTAAAACTATAACTTGATTATGGAGAGGAAAATAAACTCTTTACCCATTCTATCAAATTAACCTATAAATCCAAAATAGTCATACAACTGGTGAATTCTCTCAACCCATGCACTACATAAAAGCTAATGTGTTTTCCTTGTTATCAACATCACACAAGGGAAATCAAAATGAGTTGCATACCTCATAGGATTGACAAAAATAACTATAACATATGTATACTTATATTTACAAATGTTTCCCATTTATGGGTCTTTTAAAAGTACATCTACATGGCATGCATAAAAAACATACACATAAGTGTACAAAAGGTTTAAAATACAAACATTGCCCAAGATATAGTGGGACTTAAATGTGTACAATGTCAAGTATAAAAATGTGCAACTAATTCATACATCCAGGTTAGTAATGCACAATATAAATAATACATAAAAGAATAAGCAAGGGAACTATAAACAACATAGTTAACCATTGTGATACCAAAAATTAATTATTAATATTTCCCTGTACATGTCAAACTCCAACATCAACTTAGAAAATTTCCATAATAAGAGCCTCTTTACAAAATCACAAACTCTACAAGTAACTTTAAGACAGACCATAAACGTGAGGAGAAAACCAAGAATTTTAACACTATCTCAAGGTTTCCTTCACCATCTGACTACTCGCTAATTCATACCTCCACACTCATCCAAAATGAGTTAGTTTCCCAAATCATTTATCACAATGTAAAAACTATAATAAGAGATAGCAATAACATCCTTACAAAACACTAGGATTATCAAAATTCGTTCCTAAATCAAATAATTAGGAATTTCTCTGAAATAGTTTTGTGAAGTGCAACTAAGCATACTGCTCATACTATAGTAATGCTTTATCAAAACTATTCAAGTATACCATTTAACCAATAAGGGTTGTTCCCTATTCATGATTTCCATAACTGAATAGGAGGTGGTTTCATATTATCAAATATATCTTAATAAGAGTTAGATGATCCATATTTCATTTCCAAAAGGCTTTCAAAATAAATTTAAAATCAAGTTATTTCTTACTTTCAAAGCAACCCACACAAAGGCTATTCAGATTTAAACCAAAAATTGTGCCACACAGTTCCATTGAAAATAAATCATACCTCTTTAAGAAATGTGAAGCACACCTGTTGAGTACTAGTTAACATATTTTTGGTGTTTAAACAACTCCCTGTTTACTTCATGTAACTCTTAACTAAGCTATGAAACATAAACCAACTTATGAACTAATTAACAACTCAATCCTTAAAGTGCAAAAACCTTCTTGAACAATGCCTTATTGTCATTTCCATATCTTACCATGGAACTAGTATTTTCACTTGTTCCTATAATCAAGGACATAGGCATCCATAATATGATTATTAATCTAAAATTAAAGGTTACACAACTGGTTATCAAAGACCAAAATATTGTGTCAATACCAATATGAAATCAGATAACAACCATACCTTAATCTGCCCTCTATGTAAGAATACTAATATAACTACAATAGATTCCTCTTGGATGTGTATCACTAAAAATGCCTTGCATTTTATCTGAATGCTTCTAAAGAAGGAAAAGGTTGATCCTCTCTCAACACTATCTCGCACCATCAAGTGATAACATGTTGTGTTCTTCATCCATGTTGATCTTGTAGGGCTACTGGTTTCAGAACCTTGGTTGTTAAAAGCTTGTCTTCTTTCAATGAATTTGAACACTTTCCAATTTTCCTTTGCACTATCCTTATTGCATGGTTAATCAAACAAAAGAACACAAAATAATAATTTGATATCTAAAAACTCCAAAATGAAGTATATCAACAACTAAAGCAAGTCATGTATCAACCTAATTCGATACCAAAATTTGATCCATAAACTGGGTTTAACTTTAAGATAATTCAAATAGTTTTCAAAGTCAAAAATTGAGAACTCTCAATTCCTTAAGTGAAATATATTTGGTTGTGGAATATTCTAGGAATGAATTAAAAATACTCAAAAAAATATATAACTCATTTCATTCTCTTAAAACTCCTGATTTTGTGTCACTTACAACTTTATTATATTTATTTCTAGTGTTCTATTAATTCATTTGTAACTAAATTAAAACAAAACATTGAATAAACTAAAATGTAAAAGTAGACTCCAACTTGATAATGGATTTCACCCATTTGTGCTACATCTCTAGGATTGTTAAACCACAATCTGATCCATTAAAATAATATATTTGCAAGTAATAATATAACTCACAATAATGATAAAAAGACCTATAATAGTGCATACATTGACTAAGTGAAGACTCTAAAATTGATCAATAATAATATCTGCTCAAAGTACATAGCACTTATTTATTCTCTCCATACATGCAGGCAAATTTATCCATTAAAGTGTATACAACTCTAATATAATAGGTATAATGAGGTCTAGGATTAGCATTTTGTAGACTTACAACTCCTTAAATAACCCTAAAATTATATAGATTTATTTCTCATTAACAAAGGCCTTAAAAAATAGAGATTAAAAATACAATTGGGCCCTATTCAAATATAAAATCACGTATCAATATTAATTGGCCAATGACCTTATAAATAGAAGAAGACATGATCACTAGGATTAGGTCTGCATACAAATGTAAACTCTAAAAATAAACACACTCACCTTACAATAGGCATATATCCAATTTCCTCTTTAGGACTATCTCTAAATATCTTTCAACATAGAAAGGCATTCAGGACTCTATTTAACAGTGAGTTTTAGGTCTTTCAATCCTAGAATATGTAATGATATCAATTCCATCCTTAGACAAAAGTCCTTTCAACATAGATGTCATTCATCTCCAGGATTGCCTTATCCTTCATCCATAGCTCCAAATAATTACCAATAGACAATTACCAATAAGTGAATATTTCTCTTATTCAAGACTGAATAATAATAATATCTACCATTCATCATAGCCTCTAGGGATTTATAAAATGGTGATCCATTTTTATCATTCCCTTTCGAGATTGAAAATAAAACTCATGTATAAAATAAAATTCACCATAGTACATGAGCCTTTCAAAATAGGCAAAATGGATGCATCATTCCTCAGGCTCGACTTTGTTATACCTGTAGGTTAAAACATGCCTTTCGAATGGAAAAGTTACCAAAGAAAATGGAGAGGTTGTCAAGGAAATGGTCTAGAATAAAGTAAAAATAAGGATAGAAGATTATAATTACAAGTCCAAAAATAGAATAAAATGGTAGGTTGATTAACTATAGGAAAAATAAATATGTGACTAAATTGAGTCTATTTGGTTTGTGTTACACAAGAACATGTAGGAGTCGTCATAGTGTGTGAATGATGATTAAATGTACTATATCAACCTAATAATATGACATACAAGATTGTGGTACTATTAGAGGTACTAGTTATATGACACATAGCCTATATACTAGTCATTTGAGTAGATCATGCATACTTATCAACACTAATACAGAACTAGCATTCTTAGATATCTAATTTCCATCTACTTAGTGGAGAGGCCACTATGACCCTTGAGGATATACACCATATTTTATGTGTGTCGATTTGGGGTTGATGGGTATATTAGATGCTTAGGGCTAGATTGTAATTTTAGAAGATTTAATTAGAGTGAAAGAATTAGTTATTGCTAAGTGTTCCATTGATACTGACACATTGAAGGACTTGGCTTGGCCTTTGATGATTGTTCTGGGAGTGCCACCACCTCCACTAAGGTCTAAGTGCCCAAAGAGATGCTAATCTTGCTAGCTCATGTCACCGACCTCTTTTTACCTGAAAAGAGAAACCAATACCTTCATATTAGGATGATAGGTGTGGTGTGGGACATGTTAGATTATACTACATGCTTTATATGGGCCCCAATAATAGTAACATAGCTCTATAGATATTTACACATGATTACATATTGGAGATGGCATAATATAGGACATAAAACTTTTCTTTAGGTCTGGGCCCAATAGCACATCACCATAAAGTATTCTATTGGATATAAGTTTCAAGAGGGACCTAACAATCTAGTGGCTTACAATCAGGTTCATATGGGAGTGGGGGTACAAGGCCAACAAAGAGATCTATACTTTTATAAGTGCAACATCAAAAAGATGGTAGATGGTGATTTTATCTAGTGGTTATACCTAAAAATACAATTTGGGTGGATAGAGGATGGCATTATTTTTTAGTATATGCTAGAGTTTTCCTACATCAAGGGTCACCATGAATTCATCATGAAAGATATAGGTTAGATCATGTGTAGAAGTAGTTCAGCTTCAAGTAAGATGTGTTGGATGGGCCCCAAATTTTTGTGCATGTTACATAGGATATTTGAGTTTAGGGATACAAGCACCTAAGGCCTAGGCCATTCTATATTATGATATGGTACAACCTATAGTGTGGGATTATATAGGTAGGGTTATATATGTTAGTGTGATAGTTGCCTATGTAGCATGGTGGGTAGGTTCTTGTCTTATCAGATTGATAAGACCTCAACCCCAATAGCCAAGGAAGCATAAGAGAGTTAGATAAAAGATGGATGGGTATTATGTATAGGCACATGTATAGGGACAAGATCTCACTTAGATGATGATACCATAGGTAATTCCCTTGTAGATCATTCAAGTTCTATTACAATAACCAACTAAACAGGTCCTTCAAATGCATGTGTAGCATATAACACAATAGTAGTTATAAATACCATTTGTATAGGGTGGTGTGAGAGACAAAGATAAGGATGGAGAAGGAGGATATGGTCTTTAGATATATTTACATATGGATGAGTTAGTAGGTGGGAACTTGATCCATGGTATAAAAATAGGATAGGTTGGGGCCTATGACATAAGGATTGACACAGGTATAGGAGAGGTTGAGCCCTCTAGCTTAGGGAGATCAATTGATGATCAAACACTCATTGATAGATTATAGCATGAAATCAAAACATGATTATTATAAATTGTTGGATTATAGTAGGATGTGGTAGGGTTATGAGCTAAACTAGCCATGGCCTAGGGTGAGACCACCAGGTTAAAGGGCATCATCATATCCTAAGATTTAGAGATTTCCACTTTGAGAGAGAAGGTGGTTGAAATGATAGGTGTACAGGCTCAGTTGACTAGGGTGAAATCTTAGTTGATAATGTAGGATGCATATTTATCATCAATTATAGGTGAGCAAGATATAGCTTGAGCAGATGTCAAAATGCTCTATGGGGAGCTAGATGAGGACCAATTGCTTGAATTAGATGAGGGTACATTTAAAGCATTGGGTGATGTGATCAAAACCAAGTATTATGAATTATTCATGAAGGATGTATTATGCATGAAGGAAGAGATTATAGACACCCCATTCTGACCACAACTGGATCCCAACCAGATTTTAGATTAATTTCTATAAAACATTACAAATTAAGCCTAGAAATCACTGAGCATCCCAATTTCATCCTTATATAGTTCATCAATGATCATAATCATGTTAAGGTATCCCTATTTAGGATGCTATCTTATATATAACAATAACCTCTCATGGATTCATCATCAATCACCTTGAGACCTAACAACTAGAAGTTTAGCCTATGGACCCATCTAGTGGGGCACTTGATCAATTATCAAAAGACCTAAAATGATAATAAAATTTAATTAACTAATTAAAAAAGATTAAATTATTAGTTGAATTATCCATTTGTAATTAATTAATATATAAAAATGGAAATTCCAAAAATCAAAATATCAAGCCTTTTCATCATTGCCTTTATGAGTTGTCAAATTCTTTCAAAATATCTCAAATTACATATTGTAAGAGCCATGATTGGTAATTGAAAATCATAATTAAATGAAAAAATTTAACTCAATTTGGGTTAAACTCAACTCACCTAAGGTTAGTTTGAACTCATTTTATGTTTAAACTCAACCTTAACTCACCTTGGGTGAGAGTTAACTTTTGAGACTATAAATACAAGGCCATACCTATTGATATCAAATTTATCTTGGTGTAATGTTATAATGCTCAAATAGATGGAAAGAAACCTTCCAATTAATGTTACCATGCCAAATTCAAAATCCAACTAGGCAAGCCAAGGTGCTAAGGAAAGATGAAGTAAATGAATCTCCATTTATAAATATTTATTGATCCACAAACTAAGTAAGCCACTTCAACAAGCCATTTGAATATCCAAGTATTTTAAAAGAGTGATTTATTTTATCTTTTAGTTATGTTTTCACTTGTATGCTTATTACCTATGTTATCCCTAGTGTCTAAGATAGAGGTGTTAAGATTTAGTGTGTTATTTTGATTTTGTTTTATTGGACTAACACAATACTAACATCCCCTCTATGTATTCATTATTCACAAAGATCACCTACTACCATAGTTTATATGAGGCAATAGTCCTATTGGATCAAAGGACACCTATGTATATATATTATTCATAGAGAGAGTGGACTAGTAATACTTCTAGGTCTCGACACATGACTACTTCATAGTGTTCAAGTGCATAGCCATCTCCATAATGGGTAGTGATGGGTCCACCAACACCATGACCATGACCATCACCAACAACTAGTATAGGACAAATATTTGATCAGAGTCCCCTAGAGATGGGGTGAGCTAGAGATAATTTTATATTTTGTAGCTCCACATTTTTGTAATCATATATGAGATATGCATATTATCTTAATGTAAAAACTTGTTTATATATATATATATATATATATATATATATATGAAATTAATTTTAGCTCATGCATCATTGTACATGGACTCTCAATATTATTTTGTGATGTTTTTTACTTTGGTACAACTACAATGTTTTATGTTAGATGTTAGATGTTGATCAAAACATGGATATTGATGTATATGTTTTTACCATGATTCTATTTTCTTTTGTATTCTTATTTCATTTTGAACTTGTGTTTATCTTTTATATATACATGAAATATTATCAAATTGGATGATAATATCTCTTGATCAAGTGAATGCATGGCTCCTGAGAGACATGAATCAATCATGTATTCAACACAATAGCTACAATAAAATGAAATTACATACAATAAAGTTGCATAAATAAGATAAGAGCCAAAACCCATCTTCCATTGAACAATATCTCACCTAGAGATATGTACATAGAGGAGTGCATGAGTAACTCCTCCCAAGAAAGTCAATCAAAGAGCCAATAATATAAGAGTAACTCCCATACTTGAAATAGCCAATCAATAGAATGAATTCCTATTCATCTAGTCAAAATGTAACTCTAAGTACACCTAAGCTAGCTTATCCACAAAGGTAGGAAAACTCCAAGAGAGGGAGAAAATACCATAATAAATAAATATGGGAAAAAATAAAACCCCTACTCTAATACTCCACACAATCATAAGTTAAGTGGGTAGTGTAAAAAAATAAATGTCTCTAGACAACTAGGTATGATTAGGTACCAAATACAAAGCAATATCCCATAATGTAGAGAAAATGAGAAAACTTGTAGGAAAATTTTGCCCCCAAAAGATAGACATAGAAGAAATGAAGAGGCTAGAAGGCCTCCCTGAATATGATGTTATTGTTGATGTAGATCACACCCAAAGAAGAGCTCATATATGAATGAAATTACTCTTACTAAAGAGTTTGGTAAATATATTTACAACCTGCTTTGAAGATTGGTAAATTATCAAGTTGATGACCTAACCATGAATAATCTATCAAATAAAATACATGTGAATCTCAATGTATTTGGTATGTTGGTGTTGAACTACATTATTGCATATCTATATGGTATTCTAGTTAACACAATATATGATGGTGGGTTATCTAAAGAAATGTCAAACTCAAATATAATCCCTTGAAGCCAAAGAACCTCAGTAGTTGTGTTAATAACTTCCCTATAATATACCTTTATGGATGATATAAAAATAACATTTTTATTCTTGCTAGACCAATTGATGGGACCAAAACCCAAAGAAAAGATGTAACCTAAAATATACTTGTGATTCTAAGTATATCTAGCCCAATCTAAATCTATAAAACCAACCAAGTCAACATCTATGCCAAATCTTTACTAAATCTCAAATCTATAAGAGCCCTAAATGTAGTGAAAGATCCTCTTAGTTAATTTTTAGTGTAGATCATGGGGTTATTACATGAATTTGGAGACAAGTCCCATTGCATATGAAATATTGGTCTTGGTATGAGTTAGATAAATAAGGTTGTCAATAAGCTATCAATATCAATTGGTATTAATCAAAGGTGTATAATAACCAGCCTTAAGTTTGACTCCTAATAGAAAAGGATTCATAAATGTCTTACAATTAGCCATGTAAAACTGATCAAAAATATTAAGAGCATACTTGGGATGTGAAAGTGAAATCCCTAAATCATATTGTGAAATATTGATGCTAGAGGAGTAATTTAGAAGACCCATGTTAATCATGTCAAATATATCTTATAGAATTGTCTTTACCACTGTAATAGCCAATGAGGAACTCTTGATGATCTAAAGATCATCAACATAAAGTATTATTATTAGTAAATAATCATCCTGATGTAAAAAATATACATCTAAATGACACCTAGGGAAGCTTGAAGTAAGGAGGAAATAATCCATCTTGGTGTACCAAGCTTGAGGGGCTTATTTGAGGCCATAGATGGATTTCTTAATTCTGCAAACTAAGGATGAATCCTAAACAAACCTAGGAGGATGCTCCATGTAGATATCCTCCTTAAGGTCTCCATGAAGAAAGGAACTCTTCACATCCATGTGGTGTGTATCCCAACTATGTATTGCTTCTATATCTAGTGTGAGTTAGATCAAAGTCATCTTTGAAATAGGTGCGAAGGTCTCTGAGTAGTCAATGTTGGCTACCAGTGAAAAACCCTTGGTGGCCAATCACACCTTTTACTTATTGATGAAATCATCTACTATAAACTTGGCCAATATATCCACCTACATCAAACCATCTTCCTTTCCTTATGAAGTGAAGTCAAATCCAAAGTGTGATTTTTTATCAAGGAAGAATATTCTTCCTGTATAACACTATCCCAGTCAGGTATGCTCAAAGCCTCTCAGAATGTCCATGGATTTGAAACTAAATCAAAAGAATCATGTTGACCACTCTGATAATTTGCTTAAGTACATTTGTCATCTTCTAGATCCCACTACCCAAGTGCTTACACTCTTAAGTGTCTACCTAGCCTAAATGGTCCTAGATTTGGGCGAGCCAGGTGTTGAATCCTCATCCTCTAAAACATGACTATAGGTTGATGTAAAAAACTCCCTATCAGTACCCTCACTTTTATAATTAGATGACTAATAAGACCCTATTTATCAGGAACCTACTTTGGATGATCCAAGTTGAAAGAAGAATCATCAAGTTTGAGTGAATCCAATGAGAGAGAAGAAGTGTCAAGTGTTGATTCTTTGATACTATCCTTATCTATGAACAACTCATGTGTGGTTGGATGTATAAGTCAATACCCCTTGATACTATCTAGATAACCTACAAAGATGAAAGGCTTAGACTGAGGTTCCATAGATTTTTATATATTTCTTTGTATATGTGCCATAGTTAGAGATCTAAAAACCCTAATCTACTCAACATTTGTTTTCCTTTCATGCTAAGATTCAAAGGGTGTTATTCATTTCAAATATTTATAGGAAACCATGTTCTAAATATAGAAAACCCAATTAATGGCTTCAGTCCAATACTAAGGTTCAAATGATGTGGAGTGAATAATATAGCTAGCCATCTCTTTTAAGGACCTATTCTTACATTCTACAATTTTTTTCTATAAAGTAATTTAAGTAAATATCCACTACAAATAAATCCCCTCTATGGTGCAAAACTAATCAAATTCATTTCTGGAATATTCACCTCCATTTTTAGTTTGAAGAACCTTAATGGATTTCTCAGATTATTTGTCAACAAGTGCCTTAAAGTCTTGAAAATATTCAAACACTTCAAACTTTTACTTAAGAAAGTATACCCATGTATATCTCTAGAAATCATTAGTGGAAGTGAGAATGTACTTAGCCCTTGTAAAAGATAGACTAGGAAAAGTCCCAGATACATCACTATTTACTAACTCTAATTGTTGTGAAGACCTCTAAGATTTGACTTTTTCAAATTTTGCTTCATGATACTTTTCAAGAGAGCACCCCTCATAAATTCCCTTAGAGAATTGGACTTAAGGCAAGCCTATGACCATGTCATTTTTTCTAAGTTGCTCAAGATAGTAGTAGTTAATGTGGACAAACCACTCATGCCATAATTTTTTAACTCCATCTAAATCAATCAGCCATGATGTTGAAGAATAATTAATTAAAAAATGTTAGAAGGTGTATAACTTGGCCTGGTGATCTACCCTACCTAATGCCACTATAGTATCACTATGTAACTCCCTAATGATAGCTAAATATGGTAAAAATTTAACCTTAGTGACTTTGTTGATATGAGTGATTAGATACATTGATAGGAGATTGGATGAAATCAAAGGAACACTTAAAAATTATTAAATATTTCTCCTTCCATTTCAATAGACTCTATCCCTGCAACTAGTATAGAATTTTCATCACCTAAACTGATAAAAGATTGGCTACAAGGCTCTAAGGAATAAAACTCAATTAGTGAATAGCCTATATAGTGAGAATCACTTTAGTTAATGACCCATTAATATGTTAAACATGTAAATTATACAAGAGCCTTGCCATTTTCTTTCTCTTTCCCCTTTCCCTTTGCCTTATTAGAATCTTGGGAAGGTGATTTTTTCTTGATGGTCTTAAGAACACCTATGTTGTTCTTCTCTAGGAGATGAGTTAGGTGATCTATTTTTTTCTTCATACACATGATTTCATCATGCCCATTTTTGTTATATTAGGTATAATTAACCTTATCTTTCTTAGGTTTGGCATTAGAAGAGGAGGATTTAGTGTTGGTTCTGGTAGAGATTGATTCTTTCTTCTTCTCTTGATCCTTATTATTTTTCTTATTCTCTTTGTTTAAAGTCTTTGCTTTCCCATTACTAGTAATTTTGGTTTGAGGATTTTTGAACTTCAATTTTCCCATATAAATCAACTTATCTTGCTCCCTAGTTGAGTTGGCAGTGAAAGCATCTAAAGAGGGAATTTTTCATGTAGTTCCCAAAACACTTTTAGTAGCATGGAAAGTAGAGACAAAGACTAAATAGTCACGACCTAGTTTAGAGATTATATAAAGAACAATTTGGTCGTCTTATTTCTTTATCTCATATTATTTCAACTAAAATATCAAGGAATTGAACTTAGTAAATAAATCCTAAAGGGTATCAAAGTTGAAAGGACTTAGGTTAATGAGTTCATTCTCAAGCTCATGACCTCTCATCAATCTTGTTCCCCAAGTAGTTTACTTAGAATGGTCCATATATCATGAAGGGATTCGATAGGATCTAAGTGAAATAAGAGATTAGTTACTACAAAAAGACATAATATACCATAAGCTTCATCACTATGGTTATACCACTTAACTATCTCTGCTTTTGTGCTAAGTTTAGTTTCAACACCCATGGTTATCCTATACAAACCCTTACTCCTTAGAATGATTTTCATCTTGATTTTCCATTCATGATAGTTAAAAAGAGTTAGTGGGTTGATTGAACTTGAATCCATTAGTAAAAAATGAGATGTATTAATAGTACAAGTTAAAGTTGTAGAAATGAAAGTGCAATTATAATGTAAAGAGTAACCAAAAAGGCATAGTACATCCCCCTATGAACTATGAAATGATGAAACCCCCCAAATATTATAAATGCATGTTCAAAAGATGTTGGAATTAGATGATAGTGCATCTTGATAAATCAATGTAATGAGTCAAAAGATGAGATTTTGTATATAAAATAGGACATTGGACTCAGTTGATAATGCATCCAAAGAAGCAAGTACAATGTGAGCAAGTGAAAAAATGAATAAAACTTTCTTTTTAAATAGTTCCCACAATATATTATTTTATAAAAATAATAAAAAATATCCACTAACAATGATAAACTTGACCAATCTTCTTATTCATTACTTTTGCATTAAAATAAAAGTAGCCTACTTACCCTTTTTTAAAATCAAGCTATTAAGAAAATAAGTTAACATGATAAAGAAATTAAGGAAAAATTGAATAGACTTAGCTTGTTTTGGAATAAATTTTCAGGCCTTGGAAATATTAGGAGTCTTTTGTGATTCTTCTTGATTAAATCATGTAATGAGAGTAGTCTCAATAGGTGAAAATGTTGTAGCTACAAGATGTATGGAAGAAATGCAAAATTAGGGTCAAACATGAAGAACTAGTTGAGGTTGAACATAGTTCAATACCAAATAGAGGAGACCAAGCTCGAGGCTATAGGAATGCATTTTTTTGTAGAAAAATACACCAAGGCACACAAAACATGCAATCACAAAGAAACCACAAAAAATGTGGTAATGTTTGCTAATGAACTAGTTCTATTAAAAATATGACTCTATCAAAGATGAAAGAAATTCACAAAAATAGATTTTGAAAACTAGCTTTTATTTACAAATAACAAATCTCAAGATTTCAAATAAACTAATGACAATAAAAAACTAAATAATTGAATACCAAAGTATCTTTGATACCATATCAAAGTGGATGCCAAGATCTATAGATCAAGTGAATGCATAGGTTTGTGATAGGAATGAGTAAATCATGTACTCAACATAATATCTATAAAAAAATGAAATCGCATACAATAATATTTCATAAACAAGATAAGATCCAAAACCCATCTTCTATTGAACAATAGCTCACCAAGAGAGATGTACATATAGGAGTGCATGAGTAACTCCTCCCAAGGAAGGTGGTAAAAGATCCAATAATAGAAAATTATATCCCATACCTGAAATAACTGATGAAGGGAGTTACTTCCTATTCATCTAGTCAAAATGTAACTCTAAGTATACCTAAGCAAGCTTATCCCTGAAATTAGGAAAATCCAAGTGAGGTAAAAAAAATCCTATAATAAATAAATATGGGAAAAATAAAACCCCTACTCTAAAAGGTAAGACTATATGGAATATGTCTATTTCATGATATGCACGTCTTTGGGTACCATAGGTATAGACATGTTATTTTTATGTGATATAATTATGATCATGTATTAGATAAGTTGATAGTGATTTCAAAAATGTATTGCAGATTCATATTATTATGCATGATCTTTAACACTTGGTTTTGTTTAATTTTGTAAATAAAACTATGTATCATAAGTATGAATAACTTATAATAATCATTTTGATATCAATTACACATGGACCAATTCAAATGTGAATATTTACAACTTAGAATAATGATAAAATATCAAAACCTAAGTTGAAAACAAAACACCTCTAAACACAAAACCCAAAACAAAAAGAAAAGATTAAAAAATACAAGATGTAAAAAACTTAAATACAAGGTATGAAATATCCAAATGTAAGTGTAAAACATAATGTACTAAACACAACAATCAATACATAAAAATAGTATGTCAAATCCAAAATGTAACCAACTAAAAATCGAAATATGAATCATCAAGACTACAGTGGAAACAAAAATGTATCAAACACAACAAGAAAATAAAACAATTAAATAAAAAGTACGACTTATTAGAACCGAGATATAAAATATCAAGATACAAGTGTGATAAAAAAATATATCTAACACAAATAATCAATAAAACAAATAAACACTATACATGAACAAAAAACATAAGAAAATAAAATAAACAAAAGAACAATATAAAAAAATAAAATAAACAAACAAACAACATAGAAAATAAAATAAACAAACATAATAATAATAATAATAATAATAATAATAAGTAAACAATATAAACAACACAAGCACAAATTGTAAACCTCTTGAAATCAATGTATGAATAATCAAGACTCAAGTGTTAACAAGATGTACCAAATGCAAACAAATAAAAATAATATAAATACAAAAGTAAACAAATCAAGCCCAAGTTGAGGCAATACTCAAGCATAAACTAATTGTATTTAAGCACACAACACTCAAAACAAAAAATCAACAAAATAAAAAAGTGAAATACATAGAACATAATGTTTTTAAGATAATGGATGTAATGTAATCAATCAAAAATTGTGTGTGTGTAATAAATGAGGTGTTATGCTTTGGATAGTGTGACCTTAGGCTAAGAGGACAATGAATTAGTTTTAGTAATAGGGGAATAAAATAAGAGGAAAGGGGTGGCCAAGATGACTCCAAATGCCCAAATTTAAGTGGATGTTGCCTACATAATCCTAGGACTTCAAGATAAATGTATTTTTCTCAAGGATATGGGATAGAATAAAAGTGATGATAATTAAGTATATGATAAAAGAGAAGAAATAGGAAAAAAAAATAGTCATAAAATGGTGAGAGAATTAGGGAATAAAAATAGAAATTGGAAAGTGATATCAGTACATCAAACTCAAATGCATAAGGTCCAAAAAAGTGACTCATAAAATAGTGAGAGTGTTAGGTAAAATAAATAGAAAGTGTAAAGTGAGATCACTACATCAACTTAAAATACACAATGCTCATAAAAGTGACTTGAAAAATGATGAGAGTGTTCAAGTGTTCAAAAATAAAGAGTGAGATTAGTGCATCAACTTCAAATACAAAATGCTCACAAAAATGATTTGTAAAATTGTGAGAGTGTTCAAGTGTTCAGAAATGAAGAGTTTTCATCACTGCATCAACTTCAAATACACAATGCCCACAAAATGGACTCATAAAACGGTTAGATTGTTATGAAAAATGAGATTGGTCGAGTTGACCTAAGATGGCCCATGCATCCAAATATTGCCTACATAGTTTGTGTGGTCTTCAAGCCAATTTAGTTCTCCCAAAAATGAGAGTATAATGGCATGGTATGTATGTGGTCAGTGAAATGAAGCGGGCTATATAATAGGTTAAATCATAGAAAAATTTGGGGATTCATATCTCACATGAATATTAGAATCTATTTTTTGTGATTTTATAATTTTTTGGGTTTTTCCTAGGTCTTTTAAATATTTTTAAGTTTTTTGCATTAAGGAAATCTAGATAATATTTTAAAGTATACAATGAAACATCTAGAAAAGGGTACTCACCCTTAGGTAGAGGCTCAAACAATATCTAAACCATATTTAATGGTAATTACCATCACAAACCAATTATAGAATCTGAGGCATATGAAAAGATCATGTAATAATAAGATAGGAACATAAATGACACACAAAGGGGAAATAAATGTGGAGAATAAAGTATAATAAGTTTACAAGGAACTATCAATCAGTTAACACCCTTTTTGACACACCTTAAAACACTTGTCTATGAAGAAGCTATTGATGTTTATCATTGTGAAGTGCCTTTGGAACAATAGATAATGAATATTCCTATAACACTTGTTCCTAATCAAGATCATGATTAGTAATAGGAATGGCATGGAAAATGAATAAATAATGTTTCAAGGAATAGTACGGTATGAGGAATAATAATGGTCCAAGGATTGGTATAGTAAAAATAATGACAATGAAAATGGTGCCCCAAGTGAGGGCTCCTATAGACAATGGTTCATTGTGCAATTAAGCATAATATCATTTCAAGTGCATTATGTTCATAGGTTCCTTGAGCTCTTTCCCATCTAGTGTAGCTAGTCTACATGCTCTAAAACCATAATTTAAAATCACAACAAAGGGCCCAAGCCTATTAGCTTCAAAATTACCCTTCTTTTTGTGCTTAAAGTTGGTATTATTTTGATTCTCTTTTAGCACTAGGTCACCAATTTTGAAATATTCAAGGGAGAATATGATTGTTATAACTAGGGTGAAGCTAATTTTTTATGCTTTCAAATTATCTAATGTGATTTGTCATATATCATCTAAGAGCTCCATCTCTATCAATGTAGACACTCTATACTCTTCATCATCAAGGGTATGGTATAGAAAAATGCATAGAGAGGGAAAATTGATCTCAACAAGAATAATGGCCTCAGAACCAAAAATAAGGGAATAGGGTGTAACACATGTAGGTGTCTGGGTAATGCTATGGTATGCCCACAAGGCTAGGAATAATTATAAATTCCAATCATGTACAATGTCATTGACAATAGTTTTTTTGGATGCCTTAACTTGGTTGTTACCTTGAGGGTAAAAGGCCATGGACTTTTTATGATTGATTTGGAATTTGGAACATATGGCCTTGACATCCTTATTTTTGAATGGGACACCACTATTAGTGACAATGGTGGAGGGAATGCCATAGTGGAAAACAAGATTGTAATGAATAAACTTGGTTATACTTTTACAAATTATATATGCAAGTGGAATGGATTCTATCCACTTGGTAAAGTAACATGTGGTAGTTAGGATGTGATTATAATGGCCATCTAAGGTTGTAGGTTTTACTTTTCCTATGAGATCGAGTCCCAAAATATAAAGTGGCCATGGTGTTATGATCAGTTGGAACAGTGTAAGGAAATTACTTAGATGGTTCAAAATAATATAATTATAAATGCTAGAATGAAGAGCAAAATAAGTAGATCCAAAATAATAATTGGTGAAAGAGAAGAATACTTGAGGATTATGACTGGACCACTTAGAGGGGGAAACCTCCACAACAATAATTGGTGAAAGAGATGAATGTTTGAATATTATGATTGAGTCACTTTGAGGGGGAAAACTCCACAACAATGAAACAAGAATATAATTCATGATATGATGATAAAAGACTAACCACTACCTCCTATATATAATATACTGAGTCATTATTATTCCATAGGCTGACCATACTAAGAATAGCAAGAAATGCAACAAGCTAATATGAATATGTGTAAGTCACAATTTAGCCATGCATATCCATAGACACACTATAGGTTAAGAGCATAACATGCCCCTCCCCTTAAAAATAACATTTTCCTCAACACTAAATCAAACTAGGATGTTTTTTTAGGAATGCTCCATCCTCCCATATTACATCTTCACAATGTAGGTTCTTCCATTTGATCAAATACCAATTAATGGCTTTGGTCTTCAAGATACATAGAATACCATACATATGTGAGTGGTTGGGGTAATTTCTAACTTGTAAGCCACATTTACAAATTTTATGTAAGATCTGGTAAGGTTCATAATATTGAGGTGATAGATTTTTATCCTTTTTCTATTACTTCAAAGACATCTTATATGGATGCAAATGTACAAAGACCCAATAACCTATGGAAAAATGTCACTCACTACAATGTTGATCTACTTTTGCTTCATTCAATTTTTTGTCATTCCTAAATTCTTTCAAAAATTGATTAACTCCTCCTATTGATGGTGAATGTGTTCCTCAACAACTCAAACCTTAAGATGCACTGTCAAAGCTAAAGTTATGGATGGGGGGTGATAGCCATATAATGCCATAAAGGAAGACATCTTGGAAGAAGTGTGAAAATAACTGTTATACCACCATTTATCAAGTGGTAGCCAATGAACCCATTTATCCTATTTCTTAAAAACAAAACGATGAGGATACCCTTCAAGACATTTATTGACTATCTCTATTTGTCCATCAGATTGAGGATGATAGGATGAGTATGACCCAATTGTGTACCCAAACATGAAAATAATTTATTTCAAAAATTACTAGTAAATATGGGATCTCGATCAATTACAATGATCTTTGAAGTGTTGTGCAATTTTTGAACTATATTGAGAGAAGAAAAATCTATTGTACTGGAAACAAATGGCTGTGGTAAGGATAAAAATTTGAGCATACTTGTTGAGTTAATCCACAACTACCATGATAACATTTTTACCCTCAAACCTTGTGTAACCTCATTATGAAATCCATGGAAACCTCTTCCTAATGCTAGTTAGGGATTGATAAAGTTTGTAAAAGACTTGGTGCCTTAATGGTTTCACCTTTATTTTGTTGGCATACCATGCATTTAGCCACATATTTCTAAACATCCCCTTTGATTCCTTACCAAATGAACTCTTGTTTGATTCTTTGATATGTTTTCAAAAATCTTGAGTGTCTTCCAAGTGAAGAGGCATGAAGTTCCTAAACAATTTTATGTTTGAGGAAAAACTATTTACAAAGGTGTAATCTATTTGTATACCATAATGTGTTCCCCTTCCATATAATTTTTTTAGATTCATTATAACCCTATTGAAGATTTTGAATCAAATCCTTGTTGGTACTATCATTCTACCATTCTTATCTTGCTTCCTCTATCCAATCTACCTACGAAATGGTCATGGAGCATAATAATGCCTCAATTGATTCATGTCACCGAGATAGGGCATCTACCACCACATTCTCTTTTCCTTTCTTATACACTAATTTGAAATAATAGCCTAACATTTTAGTCACCCATTTTTGTTGTTCCTCAAATGACAAGAATTATTCTAAAAAATATTTGAGGCTATCATGATCAATCTTTACCTAAAAGTGATGACCTGTCAAATAAGATCTCCATTGCTTCACTACATGAAAACCAACCATCATATCTATCTCACGTATTGGTTTGAGCCTATTTTTTTCCTTATGTTAGAAACTTTCAAATGTTAGTCATCTTCCTTCTTGTATGATTACAACTCCCATGCCATACCTTAATGTGTTACACTCCACAACTAACATTTTTGAAAAATAAGGAGTAACAAAAAATGGAGTTGTGCACATAACCATTTTCAAATATTCAAATGCCTTGGTAGCTGAATTAATCCACTAAAAGGAGTCTTTATTTAAAAAAGAGGTGAGTCGGGATACAATGCTACCATAATTTTTGACAAACCTATGATAGTAACTAGTTAGCCTTAGAAATCCATAGAGGATCTTGAGGTTCTTAGGAATCTATCACTCCATCATTACTTGGATTTTATTAAGATCAAATTTCACTCCATGTGAAACAAAATGACCCAATTACTCCACCTCTTGGACACTAAACTCAGATTTGGAAGGTTTGGCACTAAAAGCACATGTTTCACATGCTTCAAACGGTCTTCCCAATTTTTGATGTAGATGAGGATATCATCAAAAAACACTAATACAAACATTCTAAAAAATGGCCTAAAAATAGTATTCATCAAACTTTGAAATGTAGATGGTGCATTTTTGAGGCCAAAAGGCATGACTATAAATTCATAATGGCCTTCATGAGTTATAAAATCTATCTTAGTTATGTCCTCATTACAGATGCAAATTTGATGATATCTAGAGTGAATATCTAACTTGGTAAAATAAATAGCACCATTAAATTCATCTAGAAAATAATCAATTATTAGAATAGGAAACTTATCTTTGATGGTGTATTTGTTGAGTTATCTGTAGTCTTGGCACATCCTCCAACTATCATCCTTCTTCTGAACCATCTAGGGAGGGATATTATCTTTGACTGCATTAGATGATTCCTACCTCTAACATCTCTTGTACCATATTTTTAATTTACTTATTTTGGGTATATGGATACTTGTAGGGTTTGATATTGGGTTGTGTACTTCCTAAAATGAGTTTGATGGAATGATCATATGTATGACTTGAAGGAAGTCCTTTTGGTATGTCAAGAAAAACAAAAAAATGGTCATCTAAAACATTTTACAAATTAAGATGTGTATACTCCTTGGTTGATTGAACCTCCATGTAAAATAAGTGTGCTATAAAACATTATGCACCTTTTCTGAGAATATTCATCATCTAGTGGGAACTAACTAGTGGATATTTAGCTCGTAATCTTTACAGTTTAAAAGTCCTTACTTTTGAATGGAATTTCATGAATAATTCATAGAAATTGATATAAATAGTGCCTAAAGTGGTGAGCCACTACACTCTTAGAATAATTTCAACTCCTCCCATGAGAATAAAAAACATAAGGGAATCTAACAAATAATCTCCCATAACAAGCTTAACACTATGGAATTTTATAGAATAGTTGACCATACCACCATATGCAATCATGACCTAAAATTCTAGAGCTAGGTAAATGAAATAATTCAAATGAGTGTCCAGCTTACTATTGATGAAATTATGTGTACTCCCAGATTTAATTAACAAAGTCACCTTATGTTTCTTAAATAACCTTACCACCTTAAGAGTTTAAGGAGTACTAATGCCTAAAAGTGTATGACAATAAATGGTATGTTGAGAATCTATAGAATCATTATAAAGTTTTTCTAACCCTTCCTCTGAAACCTTCTCATCTTCTTCCTCATCATTGGCATTGTTGATGTAAAACAACTTCTTTTCAACACATTGATGTCCTTTTCTCCATTTGTAATTATAACCAAAATAAAAACCTTTTGCACACTTTTCTTCCACTTGATGAGGTGTTAATATGGTAGGTTGATGAAATGATGGTGCTAGAAAATAGAATTCATGAATATTGATGAAAGGTCTTTATCTAATCATATATTTTTCCTCAACTATGCATGGCCTTGGTATGGCCTTAGATATAGTACTAGAATGAAACATGTGAACCTCTAATTGGATATTATCTTTAAGGCCACTCAAAAATAAGTTAGTCAGATTTTCTTAAGTGATGTTTACCACACATAAGGAGAGACTTTGAAATTGATGAATGTAGTCCTTGACAATCCTGATTTGGCACAACTTGGCTAGCTAACTAAAGTAAATTTTAGAGACATTGTTGCGATAGTGGAGCTATAACTCCTCAAAAAATACTGACCATGAAATTGGGACACCCATATTTTTATTTGAGCACACAACCAACAATACTAAATGAATGGCTTAGGTTCTAGATAGAGAGAGGCCATAACCACTTTTAGGAACATGGAATTTGATGTAGATCAGATAAATTTTCAATTTGGGTGACCCAAGTGAGTGGATAATTACCATCAAACTTGGGTACATCTAATTTTGGAAATATCATATTAGGGCCAGAATTGGTGTTGGTACTATTTAGAGTAGGAGAACCAAACTGAAGTGGTGGAGGACTATTTTTAAGTGGCTAAGATGACAAGTTGGCCAATTTCCCAAATATTTTTTATAATTTTTCGTTCACTTTATCCAAGTCACCTCTCAAACCTATAATGTCACCTTGAACTGTATTAAAATCAACTTTTTTGACCATGACTTTTAGCTCTAACTTAAGTAGTTGAACTACCTCCAAAATAGATGGATCAAAAGTTTAAGATTCCATGTCATCTTTATGAGGATTTTTTTGTAGTTTATTACACGTTCTTGCATCTATGAGTATTTGGACTAGTCATGAACAAACCCTAGGATGTTTTCAACCCCCAAAAAAATTTACCATTGGAATAAACCATTATGATCATCTCACCAAGATGAATCTAAATACTATTATTGTGTAAAAATGTGAAAATTTTCAACTTAAAAAAGTGTACCAATAGAATATATCATTGTAATCATCTTACATAGATAAATCCAATGACTACTAATTTGAACAAGGTAAAAAAAAATTAGACTTATTTTTAACCTAGAAAAAATGTTTTTATTTTTTTGTGAAAAATCCTCACGAACAAAGCTATGGTGATGAAAAAAACTAATTACTCCCAAATCACAAGTTATGTGTTTTTGGCCTTTTAGTGCTCATGATGCTAGATCTGAAGAAAAAATTACATCATATAAATTGGCTCAAATTGAAGCTCTGATACCACTTATAAGGAAATTACTACATGATTCCTAACAATATAATTATATATTATAGAATTAAGATTAAAAAAAAAAGTAGATCCATAATAATAATTGGTGAAATAGTAAAATACTTGAATATTATCAATGAACCACTTTGAGGGGGTAACTTTTATAACAATTCAATAAGAACAAAATTCATGATATGATGATAAAATACTAACCAATACCTCACATATATATTCTACTTACCCATGGTTATTCCATAGGTTAACCATACTAAGAACATTGAGAAATATAATAAACTAATATGAAGATATGTAAGCCACAATTCAACCACACATATCTATAGATGAATTATAGGTTAAGGTCATAACAAATGGCAAGGAAAGATCATGTATCAAATCATTGTGTCACTAATAAGAATCACACTTCTTCACATGTCTACAAGCATCTATCTCCATTGTGGGCCAGTAATACCTAGTTTAAAGGAGTTTCTTGGCAAGGACTTTCACACACTTGTATGGGCCCCAAAATTTCCTCCGTGTACATCCTTTAATGTTAATTAGGATTATATCAAAGATAAAAAATAGAGTAGTGTTCCATCATAGCCCCTATGATAGAGTGTATTTTCAAGTAATGTATATTGGGTGGTCTTATGGTCAAAGGAATTATGATGGTTTCATGATAGGTCTAGAGGAATAATGTGGTCATGAAGGTAATTATAAAGATCTTGGTACTAATGGACATTAGGACCAGCAATATTACATACCATTTCTAATTCCATTTATTCATGAGCTAGTTGAAGAAGGTTCTTGATGAGAAATTAATACTATTTAACACTATAGGACACTACTAGTATGGATACAATAGTTGTCAATGCATTGTATGATTAGTTATTGACCTTTGGTATTTTATTAAACTAAAGAGCTTCAAAATGTGACTTGAGCTTTGTTTATCATACTATTTTAATGTACAATATTTGCATCCTTTGTTTGGTACTAGTATATATCCTAGTTAATGATTAATTAGGAATCCCCATATACCATTAACTATATAATATTCCATTGTATGATGATATGGAGTCCTACATTGAGATCTTCATACATGGCCATGTTTTAGCACAATGGAAGCCAATGTGGAATGCCTTGAGAATAAGGTCACCCTATGGTTTAATAAACAAGTTACCGACCCTAAATCCATAGTATTTGAATGAGTCATCAAAATACAATGTCCATTATTTGGACTAAATAATAACTACTTCTAGATTCTAAATGGACTAGTCTAGGAAGTCAAAGTTGAGTGGTTTCATATCTAATAGAGGTTATTTATCAAGTTGGTCTATGATAATTTGTCCTTTCATGGACTTTTTATTTTCATATTTGATCTCAAATTTTCTCAACATCATTACCCATTTGGCCATCCAATTTCTTATAGATTCCTTTGACAATAGGTATTTAAGTAGATAAATCTTGGATATAACAATAGTCTGATTGTTTAACATATAGTGATCTAATGTTTAAGAGGTAAACACCATAATAAACAAGATTTATTAATTGGTATGTAATTTTTGTCATAAATAACAAGTGTATATCTCATAATAGACTACATTTTCTTTACCTTGACTATCATGTTGGACCAAAAGTTCCTCTAGTGCATGTTATATCACTAATAAGTAAAGGTTGAACTGGTATAGGTGGCATCAAAATTGGTGGATTAGCTAAGTAGGTATTTAATTATTTGAAGGCTTGATGAAAACTTGGATACAACTAAAATTTCACACCTTTATTCAAAGGTGAGTGAAAAGATGGCATCTATCAGCTAGCTCAAAAATGAACCATCAAATAGACTAAATTTTGCCTTACAAGCTACAAAGTTATTTCAAATTTGATCATGTAGGAATATCCACAATGACTTTGAATTAATAAGGATCAAATTTAATGCCCCTATGTGAAATAATGAACCATATCAATTTACTCGACATGACACCAAAGATGCATTTCTTAAGATTAAGGCATACCTTTTATTCATGAAGTCTCTTAAATATTCTCCATAGAACATTAGTTGCCCTGATCATGTTGTGGACTTAGTGAGGATATCATCAATGTAATTATCAAAAATACCATGAATCATGTCATGAAATATGATATTCATACTATGTTGATAGGTTACATCAGTATTTTTTAAGCCAAAGGTCATGACTTGATAGTAGAAAGTCCCCCATGGAGTGGTGAACACTATTTTATGCTAGTTTTTAGGTGTAATTTTGATTTGATTGTATCCTGAGTAGCCATATTTGAGGGATAACATCTCATATCCTACTATTAAATATAAAATAATGTCAATGTTTGGCAAAGGGAAGTCATCTTTCAAGCATGCTTTGTTGATGTCTCTAAAATTAGTACATAAGTAAATGACTTGTGGTTTATTATTGACTAGTCAAATATTTGATATCTATTCTAAATAAAATAGTGGGATAATGAATTTGGCTCCCAATAACTTTTTAGCTCCTTCTTAAAAAGTATAACAATGTGTGGATGTATTTTACATAATTTTTGATTAGTGGTCTTTGCATCTAGGTGCACCAGAAATCGATCCACCACTAAAGAGGGGTATAAACATGGCATATCATAATAAGACCATGCAAATATATTGATGAAGTTATTAAATATTGTAATGATGAAATCATGCTCTTTTATTATGAGGGATGTGCCTTGGTAAATTATCTTTAGATCATCATAGGTACCAATGTTCACTTTTGTGGTATATTCCACAAGGAGTGTAGATTCATCCTATATAATAGTTGAAAGTGAATCTAATTGATATTATTCATCACTTTGGGAGATACAAGGCCCACCCATGTAATAAGAATCTAAATTTTCCATTTCTAACAATGGCCAATGGAATGAAATTATTTAGGAAAATCTTGAAACAATTGTATGAAGATTCAGTTTTCTTCTAGATTGATACTGGAACCAATGATAATGCTTAAACTAGGAAGACTCTGAGATTCCTTAAGAGATGAGAAAAATCCTCATCTAAAGGCACCTGAAACAGGTTTTCACTTATGGAATTTTATTTATTTTTAATTTTTCCTTGATATAAATGTGTCTTAGAAAGTTTTTCACCCAAAGATAGTGATATTTGAATTTGTTCATGACCAAGGAAGTTTGATTGCTCTCCAAAGTAGGTATCAAGATCTAAGAAGAAGTCAAAGCCTTGTTTTTGGTCACCAAATTAAAAACCATCTCTAATACTCATGAATTCCATAATATATTTTTCATTCTAAAAATCATATAATGGTAGAATCGATCCTTGTTAGTCCCAATCGATGAATCTCGTATGATGAAGGGAAATAAGATAATAGGGCATAATGGTAAGAATGGCATTGGTATCAAATAGGTTGGTGTTCACAAGATCATCAAAGGCAATATAGTGGGAAGTTACATCACTAAAATGAGTATATTCACTAGTTAATGAAGTAGTATCACTCTAAAAATTGATGGGGTCACCCCTAAGGAGCGTAAATCCAAGGCCTCAATTTCCTATATGCATTATCATGGGTATCATCTCATGAAGACCTTAGGATTTTGGCCCTAGTCCTTTTCCTTGTTAGTCTAAATGGTCCATGATTATTTTAGGTATGGTTTATTTATCACTCTAAAAGTAATTATCAAAATAATTTCCATGAAACTAACTTTTTCTAACACCAATGGCATGATCCTAATTGGGTGATGTATCTAGTAAAAATATGAGTGGCTCCTATAGAGAGGATTTTGATTTGTTTTGCCAAATAATGTTGGGCATACCAGGAATAGGTTTGAGTCATCCATATGACTTATGATATTTGGGTGTCTTGACAACATGGGAATTATGATGGATGTAGAATGTGTAAATACCCTTATCTTTAATAGTAAAATGAGTAGAAATGTTCTCAAAATATGGATTTAAATAAATAAAGGCAAGGTCACTAGGATTAATGTAGTTAGATTTTTGAGATCTAGGAACTATTAATTTCTTTTTCTTGTGCACAAACTCAATTATTGGAGAATAGTTATAATTCACATGCTCAACCTCTAGGTGCTTGTAATGTTGATATGGTTGAAGATCACCATGGATTATGACCTCCAACCTAAAATGAGGAAAATTTATACACTGATGCAAGGTAGAAGGTAAATCTCATACTTCATGGATCTAAGGATGACCCAAAAATAGATTATAGGGAGGTTTTATGTCAATAACATGATACATAACATCATGGGTGATAGGACCAAAAATGATAGGTAAATATAATATTCTTGAAAACTTTCTCTTTACATAATCATAGGCCTTGATCACAATGGTGTTTAGTTTCATATTTATATCTTTTTATCCCAACGTTTAGATCAAATTAAATGAGGCTATGTTTAACCCTGAATCATTATTTATAAGAACCTACTTGACTTTGCGATGGGGAATGATAGCTTCAATATACATAGGGTGATTGTGTAGGGGATCAAGGGTTAACATGTATCATTGGTAAAATGTGAGTTGTTGGCCTAGAGATAAATGTCCCATAAGTGATTGGAATTGATTTGGATAAATGTTATTAATCACCTAAAATTATTGAATAAAGTCATTTAATATGGTCCTCTAAAATTTAGATGTATACAATAGGTCCAAGATGGATATCTGTACAAGCATTTTAATCAGTTGTTCACCAATATTAAATGGATTCTAGATAAATAGATAGGATGGCTTAGCTTTTGGTGGCATAAAACCTAGCACAAGGGTGGGATTGGTATTGGTCTTAGAAGAAGGAAAAATGCCTTGGATAGTAACTCTTGAATATCTAATTGTGACTACATAATATCAAGTTGGGAAAGGGTTACTTGAACTATATAAAGTTAGTGAAGGTCTAGGAATAGTAATTAGGGATGATCAAGACACAATCACATTATTATGACCTATGATTAAATTGCTAATGGTCAAAGGTGGTGTTCATAAAATAAAATAGTTAGCCATATGATGAGTGTCATTTTTCCTACAAGGGGTGACTTTGATACTAGTGATTTATTTGTTGGTACTACACCCCATGGTATTGTTATAACCATAAGGAAAACTTATATAAATAATTTGGTTAGCTTGGGTATCATGATTCTGATTATGCTTGTTTTGGTTTTGTTTTTTGCCTTTCCATTATTCTCGATGTTAACCCTTTCATTAGTTTTTAGTGGTGTTCTATTGTTGATTGTTATGCTTGAGAAATGGTTTTTTTTAGATTACCATTGCCTGCTTAGTATTATATACTCATTTCTATAATTCAATTTACCCATTCTCAATCAAATTCTCAATTAGGTGTCTCAACTATATGTACCTATAGATAGAATGAGACCACATGATGATATTGACAATAATCATTATCATGATACCATGCTAGTTTTGGTTATCCCTATAGAAATGGTTTTAGAATGGGCCAAATGATCATGTTAGTGGTAACTAACTATTGTAATACAACTTTAATAGGTTCCTAAAGGTCACTAAAAACTTTATATTTATAGTATCCTTATCATATGGGAGATATTTTTAGTGTAATATGATGGTTGGGTAGAGTATTTTGAACATTTGGTGGTTGTACCATTTATAAATGCCTTACCTCTATAACCCCATTACAAACCTTGTTTTTGTTTTTAACAAAGGCCTTCAAATTTTTAGTTGTGGTGGTCTAAATTGGCACTTGATTTGGCATTTTGTTTTATATTTATCTTTGATTTGTTGCTTGGGTCTAAGAATATATATTGATAATATACTTGTTTATAAGTTTTTTTCATAATCTATACCCCATTTCGAATGATTTCCTCAAATGTATTGGCACAATTTAGTTTGAGATTATAAGTGACCTTGTAATTGAGATTTTGTGCAAATATATAAGCTAATCGCATATCAATAAATTTATGTGAGAAATGACTAGACAAAGCTCTCCACCATTATAAGTATGTTGATAAGCTCTCTCCTCCTCTCTACTTGGTATTACACAAATCAATGACTGTCAATTCATGTTCTATGTTTTAAGAGAAATGGTTGACAAATTTTTATGATAGGTCATTGAAATTAGTGAATGATAGGTAGTTTGAGAAGCCACTCTAATTCTTATTCACCTAAGTTGTATATAAATAGGAATAATAAATAAACATTATTATATGTTATCTCTTGGCATGCTAAAAAAAATGCTTGTAGATGTTCTCTTGCATCTCCTTTTCCTTTGTATTTTTCAAATTTTGGCATTTCAAAGTGGGAAGGGCACGTAAATAAATCTAAAATCAAATGAGCAATGGAATATTTCATCAAACTTGTAATTTTTGGGTGCTTTTTTATCTACTTGTAGTTCCAAAATTATACCTTTTATTACATTCCATTCTTGAATGTCGGGAGTAGTTTGTGATAAAGGAGGGCACTTTTCTAGGTATTAGTGAACTTTTGGCCCTTGGTGGCATTAGCATAAGTGGAAGTGGCTACCCATTACATAGTTTGGTTTGGAATGTAAAACCTCTATCCTAAATTCTACATTTGATGTGGGAAATATTACTTTTTTTAATTGGAATTACAATAGGTAAGGTAGTGTTATTCTTGAGGAGGTCATTATTATGAATGGTAAGGTATCTGTTGGTATTGTGGAATTTTTTGTTTGATTTATGAATTTTTTTTGTGGTTTAGAAGAATTTTTTATGTTTTTACTAATTTACAAGAGGAACTTGTTGTCATTACTACAAATTAGAAGAGGTTGGTAATGTGTTTTGTGAATTATCCAATACCTATTAAGGTGGTAGATTATTGACAACCTATTTTGAATGGTATAACACTTGTTATGAATCATTAGGTACTTGTATTACCTCAAAAATAATTATTGATTGTTGAAAAATGTATTCTATATAGAGTGGAATTTTTTGTGAAGCATTCATTGGTACAGGTTGTTCAATAGGAGCCAAAAGATCTATATTAAATGTAGGATTGACTAGGTATTTTTGCATCTTTTTAGGTGATTTATGTTTTTTTATAGATGTTATGTTGTTAAATGAGGTCACAAAAAAATAAGTGGTTAAGTCATCAACAATCTGATCTATGTAATGTTGACAAGAATAAAGTTAAATGGTTTAGAAACTAGGAATCAATTCAACACAAGAAACACACAATTTAAATCCAAATCAAAAATGGGAAACAAAACCCTACTAATGAGACAAAGGCTATTATTATAAGTGATAAGAAAAAAACTATAAAAATGACTAAGGTTGGTTTATAAATGTGGATCACGTAATGGTATAAATGGAAAGGAAAGGAGATCAAATGGTGCCTTAGAACTTAAGGTGTAGGTTAACACAAGAAAACCTAAGTCTAAATGTAGAATATAAATGGGTAGCATAACATCTCAATGTGAAAATAGGTGGAAATGCATCTGTACTTGTTTGGTATAAGAATTTGGTATACATTATTTTCAAATGAGGTTGTGAATATGAAATATCCCCTTCAAACAGGAAATATAGCAACACCAAAAAACTTTGAACAAGATATAACTTCTGTTGAATAAATTCAGAATAATCACAATAATATAGTTTCTGGATAGCAAATTACAAATCTTATCACTTGTCCTTTTAAACTATTACAATTGCCATCTTTTCTCATGCATACAAATATGAAATACAGTCTTAAAAACCCTGGCTTATCAAAATTGGAAGTGAAAATTGAATTCTGGAAGGTCTCGGCCCTTCTGTGTCGACACACAGTCGCCGTCGTCGGTCGATATCTCACCGACGTCAGTCTCTGTCGGTCGGCTTTCTGCCGACGTCGGTCTTCAGTCGACCGATGTCGGTCACTCAAACCCTCTGTCTGTTGAGGTCGATTCTTGAGCTGACCTGTACGGACCTGTACGGACCTTGTACGGCCGCCAATTAAGCACAACTTCCCTGTTTTCAACCCCTGATCTGAAAATATACTTTTCTAGCACAGAAGATCTCTAGCTGTATAATTTATTGAATCAAAATAAGAATAAAGAAATACCTGGAATATCTGTAATAACTTCTGTGTGAAGTTATCTCTCAAACCTGAAATTCTGTGATAACTTTTGGATGAAGCTATCTCACACTTTGGCAATAGATCAGCTGATATTCCATAGCCTCTTAATTGCACACACTGAAGAGGGAACGTTTTCCAATGCAAATGGAATCCTTGAACCCTAGGCTCAGTCTTCACAAAAGAAATTCTCCAAAATCAATATCAATAATCAATAGCATACATAATGAACAATGGCCTCCATGAGAAACCCTTATACCCTCAAAAAGATATGCTTGCCCTAATTAGGGTTTCTTAAATTAGAATTAGGGTTTCTAATTAAAAATAGGCTAAATAATTAATATTTGATTAAATCAATCAAATATTAATATCTCCCTCAATACATGTCGGATCGACGAACCGATCGAAGCTAGTGAATCAGGGAGTGATTCCGCATATGACCATACCAAAATAAAGGTGCTCCGCTGCATGTCAAATATCCCTAAATAATAGGAGCATCAATCAAACATGTCTGAAAGACCCTGAATGAAAACCAAATGTAGAAATTCTATGAATCAAAGTCAATCCAAGCTCCATTATGACCCTCTATCCATCCTATTAGCCTACGAAGGTCGTATAATAGGCTAATCATCAAGACTGTCAATGTCCAAGAAAAAGGGGACATGACAATCCGTCCCTCCAAAAATTGCTTGTCCCCAAGCAATCTCGGAACAATGAACTACTCGATCCACCTGGATCCCAAGGAAAAAATTGTGTAACATCCATCATGTCACCAATCAACCCATGTGAATAAATCATCAACATCAACAACATCAACAGTATCAAAATCAGCAACTGAAAAACTGCACTTGACACCCAAACAACTATCTGAAGACCAACTGTAGATGCCGATAGAAGAAACCACTCTGAGGGACTCAAGCCAACTAAAATATCAACTCTGTCAAAATTCAAGTCCCTATCTAACTGATACTCACATCCAACTGGACCGTGGATATGACAATTATTGGTATCTGAATCACTGACACCAAAACTAATCTCTAGATGCAAAGAAAAATAAGGAGCATACCTCACCGTATGATGCTAGTAAGAACTCCCAAACTATGCTATTGGCACACTATTGCCAAACTGGGACTCAATGGATGGATCCAATCTCGGCTCAACAAACATCACCTCAACATCCCTGTAAGGTAACATAGTAGAAAGGGTTTGTAAAATCTCCTCACCCAATCTGCTAATAGCACTAGAACCTCGGACAAGAACACCTTCTGTCATCTTATGTGAGTCTAGATGAACACCTGCACTATCCAGCAAATACTCCATGAATGGTTTAGTGCAGTAAAAATTATATGTGGAAGCATCAACATACTCCCCCACACACCCCAACTGATCTCTCTGCAAAGGTGGCATAACCAACTGTACCACACTGTCATTCGTGTGAGAATAATCAATTTGGAGACTCGACTCCACTAGTATCTCAAGCTCATCAAAATTAGGTACTCCCAAATCCTGAACATGTGTATCAGCATCAGCAATATGATCCTCAGCAACAACTGCAGGAATGTACTCATCACCAACCACCTCAATATACAAATGATCAATGTCAAAGCTCATATCAACAGATGGAGTATCAACAACTATAGCATCACTGTCTAACTCTTCCATACAGAAAGAAACAACTGGTGAAACTAAGTCCTCAAAACTATCCACTGCATTCTCCTGAGTATCATCTGCAATAATAGGATCCTGGGACTCTGCTACAATCTCTACCATAGTTGAGAGATTATCAACCCTCAGTGCACTAACATCTGAGCCCACCTGTACACTCTGAGTGCAAGCATCTAACTCATCATCATCTTCACTATATCCTATCTCATAATCATAATAATTATGGGACATGCTGCTCTCTTGTCTAAGTGATTTGTAGTGCTCTCTCCTCAGATTGACAAAATGATCAAAGGTCGTCCTCTCTTGAACATGAGGAGGTAATAAGTCCCACTCATCATTCGTTGTCTTATACCTTGCGGGTTTGTTTTTGGATGTAGGATATGAAAGAATTTCCTTCATCCTCCTCTGGGTTGCTTCCAACTGCTTCAAACTGCGTTCCAGCGTCTTCATATCATTGTCCCATTGTTTCTGAGTATATGAAGGCATCATGATACTTCGCTGATTCAATCTACCCAAACTACCTAACAAGATGGCAAGACATTAGCTCTGATACCACTGAAATATCCCCTTCAAACAGGAAATATAGCAACACCAAAAAACTTTGAACAAGATATAACTTCTGTTGAATAAATTCAGAATAATCACAATAATATAGTTTTTGGATAGCAAATTACAAATCTTATCACTTGTCCTTTTAAACTATTACAATTGCCATCCTTTCTCATGCATACAAATATGAAATACAGTCTTAAAAACCCTGACTTATCAAAACTGGAAGTGAAAATTGAATTCTGGAAGGTCTCGGCCCTTCTGTGTCGACACACAATCGCCGTCGTCGGTCGATATCTCGCTGACATCAGTCTCTGTCGGTCAGCTTTTTGCCGACATCGGTCTTCAGTCGACCGATGTCGGTCACTCAAACCCTCTGTCTGCCAAGGTCGGTTCCTGAGCTGACCTGTACGGACCTGTACGGACCTTGTATGGCCGCCAATTAAGCACAACTTCCCTGTTTTCAACCCCTGATCTGAAAATATACTTTTCTAGCACAGAAGATCTCTAGCTATATAATTTATTGAATCAAAACAAGAATAAAGAAATACCTGGAATATCTGTAATAACTTCTGTGTGAAGTTATCTCTCAAACCTGAAATTCTGTGATAACTTCTGGATGAAGCTATCTCACACTTTGGCAATAGATCAGCTGATATTCCATAGCCTCTTAATTGCACACACTGAAGAGGGAATGTTCTCCAATGCAAATGGAATCCTTGAACCCTAGGCTCAGTCTTCACAGAAGAAATTCTCCAAAATCAATATCAATAATCAATAGCATACATAATGAATAATGGCCTCCATGAGAAACCCTTATACCCTCAAAAAGATATGCTTGCCCTAATTAGGGTTTCTTAAATTAGAATTAGGGTTTCTAATTAAAAATAGGCTAAATAATTAATATTTGATTAAATCAATCAAATATTAATATCTCCCTCAATACATGTCAGATCGACGAACTGATCGAAGCTAGTGAATCAGGGAGTGATTCCGCATATGACCATACCAAAATAAAGGTGCTCCGCTGCATGTCAAATATCCCTAAATAATAGGAGCATCAATCAAACATGTCTGAAAGACCCTGAATGAAAACCAAATGTAGAAATTCTACGAATCAAAGTCAATCCAAGCTCCATTATGACCCTCTATCCATCCTATTAGCCTACGAAGGTCGTATAATAGGCTAATCATCAAGACTGTCAATGTCCAGGAAAAAGGGGACATGACAGAATACAACATAGGTTTTAATAAAAAGTGCTCCAAAAAATCATGTGGAAATTGACATGGGTTATGAGATAGTCACTAAATCCTTTTGATATACTTATTTTGGAGAGAATAAAATTTATGGTTCATTAAATAAAATTATTTTTTCACATTATGGGTAGTTTTTTTAAACCATACCTTCTCTCAAAAGTTTTTACTAAAAGGTGATCTTTGAGGGTGGTTATTCTTGCACCCCTATATTAGTGATTTATCCATGGTAAATGTGGCTTTCTACCCCAAGTTTTCAATGAAAAAACAAATGGTCTTGATATACCTCTTGGTACATGGCTGCTTTAGAATAATCTATAAATTGGATGCAAGATATTGTGGACCATTCACCAAATGGTATTGTCCATTAATGAACACTTCAGTCATAGGCATTTTAGTGAAGTGATATTAATGTAACTAGGCTTTGAATAACCACCAGTTAAGATAACACTACCATAACCCCAGTTTATATAACCCACTAGATAAGTGGGGTTGGTATGATGATAGGCTATCACTTCCTATGTCAACACACCCCTAAAAACTGATGGGAAGGTGATGAAATCCACCACATGAAGTCAAAATAAAATGCAAGTAAAAATGTGTTTTTGCTTATGATTCTCAAGACCCCATGAATGGGAAAGAGAAAATCATACAATAAAATGTATTTTTTGATTAAGGCACACAAACAAGTAAGCGAATGTTATTTTGGTCACCTAGGCTACCTAAAGGGGCCAAGTGGAGAGCATAAAAGCATTGATTTACAAATTAAAATACAAACAACCTTACACAGATATAAAAATAAAATGCCTTAAGAGCATTAATGTAATGGTGTTTGATTCTTTTTAAACACTAAATACCATTTGTGGATGAAGTTTGCCTTTTAGGTTAGTTTTAAAATTTAAAAAAAAAAATAGATAGGAAAACATAGAAAATAGAAGATTAGATTGTCAAACAAAAGTTTAAATATTCAAAAAAGATAATTTTTAGACTTTTAAGCTATCAAGAAATTTATTGTAGGGTGACTTCACCATTTAGTAGTGCAACCTTACTGATTCAAGGTTAACTTCACCATTATATAGGAAACCAAAAACACAATTTTGGTGACTTCACTATTTATAATGATGACCTCATCAATTATTGGATAAGTTCACCAATTAATTTATGTGATATAACTATCTATTTTTCAAGTTTGTTTAAACATAGAGTCACTTTAGTGTTTAAAAATTAAGTTCATTATTTTTGTGAAAACAATGAATATGAATTCACTAATTAGGTTTCAACTTCATTGGTACACAAGTTGAATTTACTATTTTCTTCACAAATTTATTATTTATTATAAAATAAATAAATATCAAAGAATAATATAAAATGATATCGTTGATACAAAGGGTGGCCTCACTGATTACATAAATGACCTCACTGGTCCATAGGGTGACTTTACCATTTTACAAGGAAAATTAATCGATGCATAGGTTGACTTCACCATTTTCAAAGCAACCTCATTGATTACCAAAAAACATAAATATGTGAAATTTAGAAGAAAAACAAGTAAATCAACACCAAAACATGGCTTCATTGTTTAACTAGAAGACTTAAAGAGGTCCAAAGGAGGTTTGTGAGATGTACATTCCCACCAAGCATTCCATTATGTATAAAAATATTTAAAGAGGGGTTAGTTTCTATTTTAGTATTAAAATACAAACAAAATCACAAAACATAACACTTCAAGCTTGTTCCATAAGGCAAGCTATAATCACTAAAAAAGAAATAAATACAAGAACATGAACAATACATTTACCTTCATTAAATACTCTAAAACAACAATTATTTTGGAAATTATTGTGCTCAATTTGTGGATATAGGGGTCTTTTTCAATGCATGTGTTCATTTTGATGGCATATTCCTTTGTCCATCTATGGCTTTAATCAACTTGGTTGAGGAATGGCGAAGCTTCTTATTAATATTTTGGTATAAATTCTTTGAACATAAAAGTTTAATATAAAATTGTCATGTCCTATGTATTTATATCTTGAATGAAATGATATGGACTATCCATCTCAATATCAAGATGTGTGGTTCAAAATCAATTAATCTTTGGTGACTGTTGACATTTTGGCCTCACAAGGCTAAATGTCAACCCATAACATTAAATTTTTTTAATGACAACTATCCTAGCCTACTCACACTAATATTCCAAATGTTTATGTCCTTTTAGTCCTATTTTGATCATTGGTAGTATGGATGAAGACTTTTAATGATGTGTCATAAGGTCTACTTGTGTATTCATGTGTCATGAGTGTCTTAAGTCATATGGTGAGATGGGAATGGTCCTTTTGAGCTTGGAGTGAATCAAGATAGTGTTAAAGTGTCTTGGAGGTATATTAATTATGTTTTATCATTTTTTGAGGCTATAATATGAGTATTAATAGTGATTTTAGATCTGTAGTCCATGAGGTACTCATTTAAGCCCATTTAACACCTCCATCACCCCTCCTAAACCATAAAATACTCCTATAGCCACTTCATATGAGTTATTTATTTTAAATGCCTTATAAAAATTAAAGTAATTTGATAAAAGTGTGTTGAAACTTTCATTAGAGGTTCCATTATAATCATAATGCCATGACTTGAGCGTTTCATGCCATAAAGGGTCCATTTGAAGACTTATTTCCACCTCCCACTAGCCACATGGGCCCCACACGTGCCAAACATGTGTCCTTACAAATCCTAAAGTCATACCATCAGTTTGAAAAGACACTTTTTCCTTTTTTTCCCTCCCTTGGTCCTAAAATGTGGTTTTTGCTCAGATACAAGAAGAAAATGGTGAGAAAATGATGTGTTCAAGTGTATTTGGTGAGTTATATAGAATGGTATGATCAATCTATACAAGGGGAGAGTAAATTAATATAGAGGACTTCACTGTAGATATATGGAATAAGTTTTAGGGTTAAAAAATGAAGAACAAGTCCAAAACCATTGCTCCTTCTTCACTGGCTTATTTGACAATTCAGACAGTCTAATAGGTTTTGCTTCATTTTGTATAAGAGAGATGAATTTAGGAGATGGTCCTTTGGGGAGATGAAATATGTCCCTTGACATTATTATCCATTTATTTTTTTAGTAGGTTCATATCCAAATCTTTATAAATAATCATTAAGAAACTGGCCATTTTAATGCCCTCTTTCATTAGTGAAAGATTTAGAAAGTACAATAGTTTTGGAAAAATTTAAAGGTTTTTTTTTTGTAAACTAATGATTTGTGTGTGTTTATGAGACCTTAATATATAATATACATCACCCTCCATTATTTTATCACACATGTGGGAGTGTTAAAGTAAGTAAAATTCTAAGTTTCTTCCATTTACAAAACATAGACTAAGTTCTCAAATTGCAAAGTATTTGGTGCACATAATTAAAGGGTTGATGATGGTTTAAGGTCACCACCAAGCCTTTCATGCCTCCAATGATACCCCAAACAATAAAATATGTAACTACCAAGCTAATAATCCTCCAAACATACTCTAATTAAGGTGATTTACAACTATACTAGTGTATAAGTCATCACAAATAGAGGTTTATTATGTTGTAGGTTCTGACTACATCCAAGAAGAATAGTTTATGGCCACTTCATATGGAATACCTTCTTTATAAAAATCAAATAATTTAAATTATCAAAAACCTAAGGGGAAAAGTCAATAATAATCTCCACAAAAAAATGAGAACTATATCAAGGTTCTTAAAAACTCAGATAGTGATGAGTCTAAAACTGAAGAGCAAGATGAGATGAGTGAAAAAAGGTACTCAGAGAATCGTGAAGGTTAAAAAACTTAAGGGGAAGCAAAAATCCTCATGCATCAAGTGAACATGACATATATAACCCAATGGACACCTCCATATATGTATAAATATATGAGATAACAATGGCTACCTCTTCAAGTGAAGTCTTCACTTTCAATAACCCCATGTGGTAGAGGTTTGAGAAGAATATTATAATATAAAACCCAAGTTAGGGATCAAGATAAATTGACTTAGGTAAAATATGATTAATCATATAATATCCATGCTCATCAATCTTAGTGATGATCAAAGAGGTAATTGGTGTAATAATTGATGGAAATGGGTGAAACTCAACTTGGATGACAACTAATAGCAGTCATGATTATTGTCTCAAGATGCAAGGTACTTAGGTGGTTTAAGAAGCACATTCAGATGAGATACAATGACATTAGGTGAGCCTAAACTATTATGATAAGATTCCAAGGAAACCTAAAGGAACCCTAACTAAGGAGAGGAAGTTTTAGAGATAAGAAATATTATAAATTTTCTTGATAAGTAGAAAATAAGGTAAGTTTGAGGAGTTTAAAGTAATGTGTGTTCCTTCTCTCAATAAACCTCATAACTAGAGTGGTGCCTCTCTAGGTTTAATGTTATTTGTCAAATAATAATGATAATCCTAAGGCCATTTTTAATCTTTAAATCAATGCCATGCGTCTCCTCTATCCATATAGAGGTCTAACACCACCTACAATAGTACCAAAGAAGAATTCCAATGAATGGTTAAGGAAGTATATTCAAGAATAAGAACAGATAATAAAAGGGAGTACTTGTGGTGATTTATAAATAATACCTTAAAACTAAAAGAAAAAAAGAAGTTATCTTGATAAATCCACCTTAGGTGGCACCCTTGGACTATCTAAGTGATAATAATAAGATTTAAAAGACTCTTGACAACTAGCTTGTTAGAAGGAAATCAAAGATTCTCCTAAGGAAGAGATGAATAGTGAAGGGTCTCAAGAATATGATAATATTTTTATAATGGATCATTTTCCAACCTACCACTATATCCATCAATTTACTATCCCATACAATTCTAAACCATCACCTATAACCATTCTATTTGGATTGTTAAGAGTTATGTGATGGAAGTCATTGTTTAAGGAAATTGGTGGAAAGAGTGATATCATTGGGACCTTATAAAGGTAAAATAAGACCCAAAATGTTCAAGACACTCATATAGAGGAAGTATTACCCCTCACCTAGCCAATAATATAAGGAGAACACCAACATGTTAATCATATAGGCAAACTTGAGGATGAAAATACACAATTGTTTTAATGTCTCAAATGCCAAGTCAAGCAGAGGATCTTACTACACTAGTTTCATTCTACAGTAGATCTTAGATCATAAAAAAATAGGGTTAATTCAACTATAGCCTAGGAAAGACTAAGATCAGACTCTTAGTCAAGTCATGGATAAGAAGGTATATACTAGAGTCTTGGGGTACAAGTTGTTCCACTCAAAGATGTAGATAATTTTGGTGAGTTAAAGAAACTCATGTGACTTAGTGGATAGTGTGAAAGATTTTAGTAGTTCCATTTAATGTCCTAACCATATTTATTTGCTCTATTCAAATTAGAAACTTAATCAAGAAGTCTTATGTGAGCATACACATACATATGGAATATTAAGAGAGATACAGACAGATGGTGTATTCAAGAAGTTGAGATGTAGGAGAGACTAATGGAGATGTCCCAAGGTTATTTAAAGGAGGTTGGACTCAGAGAGCCTTAGGAAGACACACTTATAGACCTCTAGGGTCAGATTAGGTTCTTGATCCCCAAAACCTAAATAAGAACATAAGAATATGATGAGATGTTTGGGTTTGATCAGGACATAGAGCCATACAAGTTGATGAATATGGATTATAGTTAGGAAGGAATATAATGTGATAGTTTTTAGTCCATCAAGTCACCCCTAGTTACCTCAAATCCCTGCACACAGTTAGCATAAATGAGTGTACACCTATAGTAAAGTTGATACATATGAGGAATCATACATTATTTATGGTAAAAAGGAAGTACCCATGAAAATAGGATTAGGGTTCATATTGAATTATAATGTAAAGTTTATGTTCATTGCCTTTGAGAAGACATGTGAACATCTACATAGGCTTGAAACACATAGGCATACTCAGACATGAGCCCTAAGACTAAGATGAGGTGTTATGAAAAGAAAGAAACATTGTAAAATCATCATCTTAGCATGATAATATCCATAAGGAACATGATGGACACCTTATTATCATAAAAACCTCATGAAACAATAGAAAGGATCATACTCAAAATTTTCATATTCAAACACACATTCAACAAGTAGTTAACTATCACTCTAAGACAAAATGATAGTTTGAGGCCTTTATAGGCACGAACAAGTCTCCAAATTTAGTATGAATGGTCACTATGATAAATTCAAGGTACCCATACATTAATTTAAGATACAAATATAGGGGTTATACCCATTATTTTGTCTCAAACCAAGCCATGTTTGTGATAGTTATTTTATGCATTTAAAGGTGCATCCATGCCATGTAGGATTTGCAAATAGTTTTGGAACCATAAGAGTTTTTATTTCAATTCAAAATGATGAATAAGGTCTTTATACTTCCTATAAAGGGTATAACACTCAAAAATATAGTCAAGTGCCTTAGAGATAGGCTAATACAAATAGTCACACAAGCCTACTCACTAACCGTACTTCCATCTCAAGTTTCCTCTAGGCTCTTTCAACAAGTTGGATGGTTAATGAGAGGTGTATGAATATGTTTAAGACTTGATAAGGAGGTTTAAAGTTCAAAAAAATTGTAAAATGGTCTAGGTATCTTCAAACCCTCTTTGAACCACTCACCCTATACATAATCATTTCAAATCTCATCTTCAAGTGATCACCCACTTCATCACAAGGAGGCTCAAGGCCAAATATCCTAGGGAAGTTTAAGTATCCATATGGACTACATATTTAGTAAAGTTTTGTTAGAAATTGGGGGTTAATCTTTATGAATAAACCTTAAGAAGATAACTAGTGATAATTGGTCTCCAAACAACCATAATGTCACCTTCCAAAGTTCAAATATCCATACACCCTTTGCATGGGAACCCTGGACATTCATAGAAGATGAAAAGGTCACTACACCATATATTCATGGAATTTTTTTCTAGCTTGGATGTTTGTATGCTATTAAATATCACTAAGACTCCTAAGTCCCATAAACCTCTCTAAAACCTTAAGAAAACTTAGTTTTATAAATATTAACATCTTAGCATCCTCTCACCATAGAAAGGTCTTAAAAACATCTAGAATGTCAAGAGAACTTATAGTATAACCTTTTCATGGGGTTTAGTTATACAAAATATATATGAAATGCTAAAAAAACTATACTTTTCCAAGAGAATGACAAGAAAAAAGGGTGTAGATATGGTTGTAATAATTCCTATCATTGGAAGAGAAAGTTTAAGGCTTTTTTCATATTATCAATTCATAATATGTTTAAGGATACACCTGGAAAGGTCTCTGTAACTCATTTCAAAACTGTCAATCTACAAATGCTTTAGTAAGGTGGACTAGTCAATTAGGAGAAGTGAAATTTCAAGTGCCTAATTACTTTATAAGCCTATATCATGGTTGATGATGTTGTTTCAAGCATAATACTCATCCATACATAGGTTATTTATTGTCTCTTATAGGTTTCATGGTAGCCAACTCTCACACAGTCAAGTAATTAGGCCTAACTGGCCTATTTGACCCATTTGGTCAATAAAAGAGCTCAAGTTTGGCATAGAGGGGATAATGAAAAGAGTCAATGTAGGTTATAACACCAAATAAGTGATGGTTTGAATGGGGTAAATTCACATTTAACATCCATTATGTAGGATTAGATTTAGTTTCATCATCAAGACAACATGTGCATTAAAAAAGAGGTTGTTCGATGCCTCTTTGAGACCTAGTAACACCACATATATGCCATGTAACTACCATTGGGAATGGTGATGTAATATTTTTAGCATGGTAAAACTTTTAACAAGGATAAATGAAGATGACTCAACATCTATTACACCCTAAATTCCTAAGATCTATTGAATAACCTCAATCAAGAGGAGGTATGCATGGAAAAGGTTGAAAGATGACTATTTATCATTGTTGTAACTACAAGTAGAGTGGACCTTGGTCATTAATGACCCATTTATCTCACTTTTATACCATTATCCTCATCTTATATCCCCATTTATGTTATATATTAAATTCATTTCATCTTGTATTATATCCCTCAATATGGTATGAGGAAACTTTGCTAGTGTTTGTACTTATGCACCTACTTAGACTAATGAATGGAAATATACTTCTTTATGATAAGTAGTTAGTGTATTAATGTTTTTTTTATATGCATAGTGGTATAGTCTTACCTTTGCAAGTCCAAGTTTTACCTAAGTAGTAACAAGCTTTCCTTGCAAGTTACCTAATGTGTCATGATGTTTATGGCTCAAGCTTAAAGATGATGTCTAATTTTAAGTGCCTTGAAATAGGCCTTATTTTCATTACTCTCTTGCTTTAATCACTTAATCTAACCTCTAGGTTTAACATTTTTGTTTAGAATCCATTTAAGCTAGTGTGTTAACTCCATGTAATGTCCACTAGTGTTTTAAGAGTTCAAGTTCAGTGAGTGGATGAAAGATCATCTTAGGTGCATCGCCAATAGTTAGTGTAGGTTTCCTTCATGAAAATTGGTTACCATTTTCATCCCAAAAAAATAGTACTTAGAAAGAGAGATAAAGTGATAAAATTAGAGGAGCTAGCCCCATAAAATCTAGAGGTTTAGCCTAATCAACAGGTAACCCACAACCTATAGGCCACTCCCATGTTAGTCTAGGTTTGAGGTGGATGTGAACATTCTTTTCCTCAGCAAGGGTAAAACCTATTTACCTAACAAGTTCTAGCATGCCTAGTGGGACAAACTTCCATGTGACTTAAATCATGCCTTGACATTGTTGTAGGGCATTTGGAAGCTAAAGATATTTAGTAGCAACATTTATAATTAGAAGTTGACAATAATGTTCATGACCAGTCATCATTTCAAGGGTAAGAATGGTTATAATTCATGGTTTCATTCATTCTCATGTGTTTAATGATGAAACATGGAGGTATTTGAGGTAGAATTGTGTTGTTCACTCACCTATGAGCATCCCCATGATTCTTTCCAACTTCATCATGATCCCTACCCACCCTATTTTGACCCTTATCAGTCTTATACTAACCTTTGTCAGTCATATGATGGGTCTTCCTATTGTTAGGACTATCAACTTTATTATGAGCCTCATCAGCTTCTTTGGTAGCCTAATTACCCATTTAATCAATCAGTACATTAGCATGAAATTATGAGCCATTCCACTCATGCCCTAAGTCAATCCATATTAGGCCTTAAATAGACCTTATTAGACTATGAGAGTCATATGATAAACATTGATACATTGAAGGGGTATGGACAAGAGATTCCCAAGAATGTGATTAAGGGTGTTAGGTTTTCATTATAGCAAGCCAAATAATAGTGGATATCCTTCATTATGAAAGGTCATTCAAGAGGCAATAATGACATGCTTAACATAAAGGGTCTAATTTCTAATATTAAGGATAAGTTGGTAGTACATGAAGGGAAATGAACTCACCAACACGAACATTTTATCCCTTCCTCCATATCATGTTAGTCTTATGTTGATCTTCCCATCAACCCTCAAAATCTTCAAACAATTGAGTGTCAAATCCCTCCAAATCCTTCACAAACCCTACCAAATTTTCCATCATGGAATTTTGTTCAAAAGAGAGTGAAATAGGAAGAAAGAGTAGGCATTGATGCCATTAGTCATCATGATCAGTAAAAGCTTAATTTTGAAGCATTCCTTGATTAAAAAAAATGAGGCTACAGACAAGCATCGACATCAATTCATAGCATCTAAAGAATAATGCCATTTTAGCTACATATATCTCTTTTCATGCCCAAATCAATAGTGCACACTATACTATAAGCTCATTAGCCTAAGTTTCCATCCTGGAACTAAGTGTTGCAATCAAGGGAGAGAGAAGAGTATCCAAGAAAACCTAAAATAATTCAATATTTTAAGTTATTCCCTCTTGGAGATCCATCCAAATTAATGTCCAAAAGAAGGAGAAGATGATGGTTGTTGAGGACAAATAACTAATTGAAAGAAATGTGGCTTACATCTCATATCTCATGAATTCACTATAAGAATATCCTATGCCACTTATTGAGAGAGAGTCTATCCCTAAAGGGGTAATCAAAGAAAATCAAATTGAGATGATAGCTTATGATCATGACTTAGTAGAGATTGAAGAGGAATTTATCCTTGGAACACCACATGCAAAGGAGGGACACCGTTTAGCCTTCAAAGATGCATAAGATGATTAGTTATAGTAATATGATGAACCACATGAGAGATATGATTCCATTGGACTAGATGAATATTACTTTTAGGAACTCCTTGATGACATCAAAACTACCCTTCATCATGGAAGTCCTCAAGAGCTTTCAGTATTTGTGAGAAACACTTGTAGACCAACCCTTGAGGATAGAAGACATGGAAAATATGAGAGCTTTCAAAGTCATCAAGTGTTTTTTGAAGATGAAGGACTTTCAAAGGATCAGATAAGTGACATTTTTAACATTATAGAGGTAAGATACTTCCCCCTTGAAGCATGTTATGAATTAGTCTAGGTTGAATAAACCAATGTCATCAATAAAAAAGAAGCTAACACTTTAAGCATGCCACTCTAAGAGACTGTGTTTTGTGAAGATGACTTTTTTGAAGTGTTCAAGTAAGGCTACTGACCCCTTCTTCCACCTAAAAATAACCTTTCACTCTTAGAGGATAGAATTTAACTTAAGTGGCCTCAAGAAACCATCAAACAAGGTTCACTTATTTTTGATGGAAACCCTCTAGATATATTGTAATATTAAATTCAAACTACTCAAACTAATCAAAAGTATTAAATAACTGAGGAAAAATTAATGTTGTTATTACAAGGAAGACAAGTATGGAATTATGATGATTGGGTATTAGATTCATATAGTCAACCTATGTAGATAAAACTTGAGAAATAAGATATATTTACCTTCTTGAGAGGCCATGAATATGACAATGCTTTTATCTTTAAGTGGGATCCTTCATGTAGCAGGTAGTACATGATTGCACTTCTATCATCATGTGCCCTATTGACCTCATGGATCCAACTGGATCAAAGGATTTTCCCTTTTGATCTTAGAGGAGAAGTGAGGTATGCTTTAGTTAGTTATTATTAGTAGTTGTTATCATAGTTCAATAAGTTTGTCACACAAGTTTTTAGGTAGTTATCTATTGCTTTAGTTCCTTGCCTTATTTGTTCCAAGGTGTTAAGTGTGTTTCTTAGGCTAAGGTGTTGTTTCTTTGTTGTTGATTTATGTGTCTTGTTGTGTATTCAAGTCCAATAAGTGTCCTTAGTGAAAATCAATTTGGCAGTACAAGTAGTCCACAAGTCATATTAATTTGTTTGATTCATCATGTCATCCTTGTCATGGAAGTGGTTGGGTTCTCTTGACCAACAGGCTGATCACCCCTTAAAGTCACTAGAAATGTTGACATTTTTACCTCACAAGGCCAAATGTCAACCCATAACATTAAATTTTTATAATGAAAACTATCATATCCTATTGATAGTGATATTCCACATGGTCATGTCCTTTTAGTCCTATTTTGAGCATTGGAAGTATGGATGAGGAGTGTCATGATTTGTTATAAGGTCTGCTTGTGTATTCCTGTGTCATGAGTGTCTTGAGTCATATGGTGAGATGGCAATGGTCCTTTTGAGATTGGAGTGAATCAAGAGAGTGGTAAAGTGTCTTGGAGGTCTAGTAAAGATGTTTTAGAATTATTTGAGGCCATAATATGAGGGTTAATAGTGGGTTTAGATCCATTGTCCATGAGGTACTCATCTAAGCCCATTTAACACCTCTATCACCCCTCCTAAACCATAAAATACTCCTCAGGCCACTTAATATGAGTTATTTGATTTAAAGGCCTTAGAAAAGTGAAGGTATTTTGATGAAATTACATTGGAAAGGTCTTTAGAGGTTCCATTATAATCATATTACCATGACTTGAGGATTTCATTTCATAAAGTGTCTATTTGAAGACTTATTTCCACCTCCCACTAGCGACATGGGCCCCACACATGCCAAAAATGTGTCTTTAAAACTCTTTAGGTTGTAACATTAGTTTGAAAAACCATTTTTTCCTTTGTTTCCCCTCCCTTTTCCCTAAAATGGTGGTTCTAGCTTAGAGACATGAATAAAATGGTGAGAAAAAGATGTTTTTAGGTACATTTGGTGAGTTGTATAGAATGGTACGATCTATTTGTATAAGGATGGAGTTAGGTACTATAGATTAATTTAGTGTAGAGATGTAGAATAGTTTTAAAGTTTAAAAAATTCATAATAAGTCTGAAACTATTGGTCCTTCTTCACTAGCTTCTTTGGCAGCTCAGACACTCTATCATTTTTTTTAAATTTTGTATAGGAGAGATGAATTCAAGAGATAGTATTTTAGGGAGATGAAATATGTCTAGTGAACTTATTATTAATGTATTTTTTCATTAGGTTCATGTCCATATATTCATGACCAATCATAATAAACTAACCACTCTAATGTCATCCTTCATCTATGTAAACTTTAGAAAGTACAATGATTTTGGCATATTTCTAAGGAGTTTTTACAAACTAATGATTTTTTTGTGTTCCTAAGACCCTTATGGCTCATATAAATCACCCTCCATTCATTTTTTACATGTGTTAGAGTGTCAAAGTAGGTAAATTTTCAATTTTCTTCCATTTTCAGAACATGGACTAAATTCTCAGATTACAGTGTCTTTGGTGCACATAATTGAAGGGTTGGTGATGTTTTGAGGTCACCACCAAGCCTTCCATGCATCCTCTATTGTTCGAATCAATCATATAGGTCACTAAAAAACTAAAAAACATTGATAAACACTCTAATGAAGGCAACCTATACCTATAATAGTACATCAATCATCATGAATAGAGGTTTTTTATGTTGTAGGTTCTGACTACATCCAAGAAGAATATTTTGTGGCCACTTCATATGGAATACCTTAAAATTCCATGATATAGATGATTTTTTATTCATCGGTCCTCAATTTTTAAAATTCTAGCTATGAAGGCTATAGCTAGTAGAGCCCACTTTTATAATGGAAGGGGACTCTATCATCTTATATGGTAATGGTGTTTTAATTTCAAAATTACACTAAAATTTACCATATATTATTTTGTCACTTATGGTCCTATTGGCCATTTTTGGCCTACATAGAAATATTTCAAGGAATGATCAATGTTCTTAATTGAGATAAGGATCTAATGTTAAATGGATGATGTAGATAAATTTACACAAGTAATATTGTCATTCAGGTCATGGACAAGTTTTCTTATGGTTCAGAAGTTTATTCGAGCTTCCAAAAATTAATCAAAATATCAAAAAAATGAGTTTAGGATCCATACCATCATCAAGATGTCACTCAAAAATGGACTGGTTATCTTGTTTTCACATTTTATAAGTATGCTCAGAAATCTTTACAAACCCTTAGGTCATGTAGACATGTTACTCTTAATACCTGGATCATCCTTTACAATTTTTGTGCCTCCATGAATTTTTTTCTTTGATATCCAAGACTTCAAATATAACATAAAAAATGAAGATGTTCATGTGAAATTCAAGTTTAAACTTAGGAAAAACCTCATCAGTTATTAAAATTGATGGTTTGTAAGATGTTAAATATGTTTGCATGAATGTCAAATGACATTTGCATGAATGTCAATTTTAATCAAGGTATGTAACCATTTGGATTCAGAAGGTCCTTAAACATTTTTAAGTTGGTCAAGATCTAATGATCTGTGGAAGCCCTCATATTGACACATATGATCTAATGATCCATGATGAGTCAACCAAATCAAAATGTCCCTAGGTTAAATCCTATAAAGATCTACAAGTTAGACATAATCCAATGGTGAGATGATCAAGCCAAGATCCAATGAAGCAAATTCAATGATAAAAGGATGGGTCCAAATAAATCAAGGGCTCATGCTCGCTCATACGTCTTGATTGAATGGCATGCATGAGTCAAACTCATCAACAAATCCAAAGAGTTAATTATTCAAGGATAAGTGGTACAATCACATTCAGTTGGTAAAAAAATGATGGCTCATGGGCATCCATGCATGAATAGATCAATGAAGTGATGCAAATTCAATAATTCAAAAGGATTTGTGAAACCATTAAACATAAATATAATTGAGCATGATGTAGATAGTCCAAGTTGGCAATTGACAGCCAATAAATGAGAGTGATCTTGGGACATCTTTGATGAAAGTCAAAGAAGTTTAAATGGAACTAGGAAAAGCAAATATCAAACATTCAAGTTCAATGGTGAACTAGAGTTAAATAATGGCCACATTTAGAGACCAAACATTGCCATTAATTCTCCATATAGGTGAAATATATCCTCTGGGTCTAATACAAAAGTCAAGGATAAACTAGTGACTATGTGAAAACTAATGGTTGAAGATTGGTTTTCACCTATAGTGGACCTGTGTCTCACCTTATCATGGTTCTTATTTTTAGGTTAAAATGGCCACCTAGTGTAGATGTGGCATTTTTATACCAATTCCAAGACATGATCATATAAATATATCATTAGATTATACCATGGGGTTCCAAGAAAAGATCTGGTGGTTGGATAAGGGTAATGAGCATTCAATTATTTCACAAGGCCTTTTGAATTGTGCCTTCTTGATAAGATCTTGACTCAGTTGCATCCTCAAATTGGTGATAATCTATCATAAGCAGTTGGTCCTTTTCTAATGCATAGTTCTCTCTCTCCTTTTTCTATAAATGTAGGCTTCTAAGCCTTAAAATAAATCTATCCTTCTCTTTGGTATGACCAGACTCTACCAAAAATTTTACTATGCCACCTCTTTGATGCAATGAAGACTAAATTACTTCATTTTATAAGCTTTATTGAAGTATTTTCTATGAATTGATACACTCTAATTAAGTGAATGTATGTTTCTTGCTCATGTCTAGAGTTTCTCACCTTCAAGAAGTGCTTAATAGTTCTCATTGGTCACTATAAGTTTAATTTACAATTTATTGTCTAGCATAAAAGTAGATATTGTCCCTCTCTTGCTAATTTGATAACTAATTGATGGTTTGTTTTGAAATATTTATGTGAGATTGATGTTCTTTGGTCTAAAAAGTGTCTCATAGTGTGTTTTGTGTGAGCTGGAATGATCAAATAATTGGTACATCACCGCTTATTACATGATTTTATAAGTTTTGTAAATTATCTCTCCCTTTTCTAAGTAAGTGCTAGTTTAGTTTTAGTGTAGGTGATAAATCCATAAGGAAACTAGCAGTCTCCAAAAGTATAATCCACTTTTAGAATACCCATAGACTAGAATAAGTCCCATGTTGGAATAGATTTGAGTAGGAAGATTTGAACAATCCCCTCGTTAGTTAGGGTGTAAATATAGAACCTCAATAGGTCCTCAAGCCACCACATTTCATGCCACCACTTTTTCTCTATTTTTCAAGTCTATATGTTGATTTCATTATTAGTTTAATATATGGATAGTTTATCAATTAACTTGAGTCCAAGTTATAGTTTTGCCAACTCAATAAGACAAAGTTTGATTTAAGCCCACTCAAGAACTAGCTCATCATTTTAACTCACCAACTCACCACATTTACAACTATGCCCAAGTTTATAATAAAAGGGAAAGAGATGTGGTTGAATCCATGATTTATTTGTTTAACATAAGGTTATTTAAAACCTTTATCATGCTCCCACCAAAGAATGTGGGATATTATCCATTAAAAATAATCCACACCAATAATGAAGGGATTCAAACCATTGGATTTGAATATAAAATACATGGTGTATGTGGACAAGTATAGAAAAATATAGTTGAGACCATTGACATTTTTTTCATGATGATTATATGATCTTGCATTTGAACAGGGGGTCGATCTTGGTGAAAGGCATCTATGTGAATGGCATTTTGGGCCATGGATGCACTATGCTTGTGGGGCCTATTATTAAATATATTAAAATTTGTTTGATATCAAATTGAGCCTATTTAATAATGACATTATGATATGAATCATGAAGAAAAACATTCTGGGATGGGAGATTTAATAGAGCTGAGTTCAGGATGGCATTGTATAAGCTTATTGATTGATTGGGCTGGGTTATCAAACATGAATTCAAATGTCCAAGATGTATAAATACAACATTTTAGGTATTATAATATGATAAGGCACTTTTTGGCCATAAATGTTTGAGTTTAGGCATGCAAAATTAAACTAGGGAATGATTATGTAGAGGTATCATAGTATAAACCTTTTTGCTTGTATGGCCTTTCATCTATAGTCTGATGGTGAAGGAAGTGTCAAGTATTTGGAAAAATACATAGTCTTGGATATGAATACGTAGTCCTGAGCCTGTGACAGAGATGTATACTTTACATAGTTCATTGAAATGGATAATGTAGTTTTGAGGAAGGCATCAACTTTGTTGATCCATGTTGTTAAGATACACAACTATTTATATTCCCAAATAGATTGTGGTAGAGTATGATGCAAAATTATATGTGTGTGTAGATGATTAGAACCCTACATCATTTACAAAGATTACACAATACTATGTTCACACGAAAAAGACATATTCATGGAAGATATGTTTATCATTAAGATAGTCTCGAATGGAAATGATGGTCATATGACTATTTGAAGGCATTAATCATGATTACAAAAATAAAGGGAGATCACCCATTTGAAAATATGCTTGGGACCATGGTGATTAAGATTCTTTGATTATAGAATCTGATTTGAAGAGTTGAGCCTATGAAAGGTGTCTTTCATCTATATGCAAGGTTGTTGGAAGATCATTGTTAGAATGAGTATGGTCATATAATTAGCATTGGAGGATGCATTTTATGTTTGGTCAGATGTGGACCTGATGTATTTATATTATGCCTATGTGTGGTCATAAGTGAATTCATAGACCATAGGTAAGGTTAGATACATATTCTTTTATTTTCAAGGTGTTGACCATGTGAGACATACTAGGTGTGAGTATTATTTTCAGCCATATTCTTCTATGTTTGTAGGTATTTTGGCCATGAAGGATATATATAGGTGATGATATATGTTATAGGATATTTACACAAAGACCTGAACTCTTCCAAGGTATTGGTAATATATACCTGAGTCTATATTAAATCATTTTTTCTATTATAGGGTGATAGGTAAGGAGGAAATGTATGTGAGACCTATGACTATATAAAAATTTTATTTACCTTTGGACATAGAGGGATTTAAATAGTTGTAGGGTTATTATCAAGAGTTGTAGGTCTATAATAAATAGAGGCACTTATATTGATTATTATGTCCATTTAAATTTTTATTCAATACACTCTAATGGATAAAGGTTTGAATGCAATGAGAAGATGAATAGATGCTACAAATTTGATAGACATTATTGATGACTACTTTCAGAGTCATCAAAATCAATTATAGTACTATTACAAGTTTTCATATTCCATTTGGATGTAAGTTATAAATTTTAATAGTTATATCCTCTATAATGGAGCAAATTATGGTTAAGCAATCTTCGATATGTATCCCAAATGATGGGTAAACTTTGTTATCATGTTTTGGTGTTTATCTTTCCATTTTAACTATGTTGTGTTTCATTTTAATTTATTTAAAATATAATAGATGAGATACAAAGAGAAATTATGGAAAGCTATAAAATATAGTAAAAAATAGGGAGATATAACTCAATAAATTAATATTAAAAGTTTTTAGAACCACTTTCATTCATTCCCAGAATTCCACATTCCAATTTATATTTTTACTTAAAAGGGAATTGAGAGTTTTAGTATCTATTGTCAGAAACTATTTACCTAATTTACATATCATTCCACATTAAACAAGTTAAATTATGGGAAGTTTAAGGTGAAAATTCAAGAAGATTCTCCACACAAAAATGAGAACTCAATCAAGCCTCTTAAGAATTTAGACAATGATGAATATAAAAGTGAAGAGCAAGATGAGATGAGTGAATAAGGTACTCAAATAATCATGAAGGTTGAAAACCTTGAGGGGAAGCATATATCCCCATGCATCAAGTGAACATGTCATATAAAACCCAATAGACACCTCCATGAAATTATAAATAGTTTAGATAACAATGGGTGCCTCCTCAGGTGAAGTCTTCACTTACAATAACCCCATGTAGTAGAGGTCTGAGAAAAGGGATATTGTGCTATGAAACCCAAATCAGGGCTAAAGAACACATGACATAGGTGTAATATGTTCAATCATCTAAGCTCCATGCTCATCAAAATTAGTGATGCTCAAAGAGGTAGTTGGTGGAATATTTGATGGAAAGTGAAACTCAGCCTAGATGACCACCTACAATAGTTATGACTATTGTCTCAAGATGTAATGTGCTTAGGTGGTTTAAAATGTGTTAGATTTCAGAATGTACTCATAATTCCATAGGACCACTCCTACAACACCAATACCATAGCCAAATAATCATGGTGACACATAATAATAATTATTCATAGTCTAGTCTCATTATTCCTCAAAATAATAATACAAATTTGTAGCTCTCTCTTCTAAACATAATAGGAGAAGAATAGGGAGTGCTTAGTAAATAAGAAATATGAGTTGATTTCATGTAATGATAATTTATTGTGTGAAACCAAGATTAGTTGATATGGAATATTTTTATGTATAAAATAGCAATTCAAATATTCAAAAAATATCAACTAAATAACCAACTCTTAATTAATCTTAATGCTTACTCTAATACCCTCCCTTAAGTTCAAAATAGGGAGTAAGAAAAGAGAAAGCAAAGAGACTAAATGGGTCTTAACAACAAGGCATGATTAGGTACCCATGTACAAATCATAGTGAAATATAAAGTGTCTCTAGGGTAACCAATCCATCATAATGGAGTACATGGATATCGAGTCACTATAACTTCCAAGTCAAATAGGAACTGGTACTCTATACAAAGCTCACTCTGTAAAAATACTGATCACCAAACTGGGAAAAAAGAGTTATCAAGGATGAAAATTATCGCCATAAGGTACCCAAAAACTAGTAGAACCATAGTGAGAGTGAAAAATAGAACATATGTTGCAAGATACCCCAAGAATTATGACTCACAATATCAACACAATCCTATAGTAGGTGCACTGAATGGAATGAGTCTCATCAAATAAAAGATGCACTTAATAAACTACCTCTAAAATAAAATGTGGTGTACTAACAATAAGTACAACACTTGAAGTAGTATGTCCACAACCTCTCCCCCCCACCCCATAATAATTAGATGGGTTTAATGACTCAAAAAAACCATCTAAATGAGTGGGCCCATCCCACTAGGTAAACACTAAAATTATGACACTAGGCTACACTAGTCTATCTATGCTCTAAAAGAAGAATAAGCTCCACCAAAACATATAAAAGAGACTATAAACAATTAGATACAAATATGAAATATCTAAATAATTATGTCCCTAGTAATGATGGGATAGTCATGCAACTAGATAAGTGCTCAATCATAGATCACACACATGCAGAAAAATATCCATGAATTTCAATGTGACTACAAACAAAAGTCCTCTCCTACAACAATATCACCAAGTGATGCAAGAAACTCCAAAATGCAATCAATTTATGGAATATATCATATATGCAATGAGAGATGTATGCTCTAAAATAATGCATCTACCTAATAAAGGATCTCAAATAACAAGGAACATCAATAGGCAAGAGGAGCAATGTGTAGTCAAAAAAGTTGAATACTGAAGGAATGATGTCTATAGTTTCCTCACCAAGAATGATTATTATTCCACCAATAATAATCATAAATCCACCCCAAATGAACAAAAATAGTGGATGAAGATGCCAACATATGTGTGGGTGTAAATTCCATAGTTGAAGAATGTGATGTAACATCCAAAGAAGTGTTAGGTAGATCATGTCTTACCATTGTAATATCAAGTTTCTCAAGCCTGAGTGAAGGTGTAGAAGAGCCCATATGTAGCTCATAATCCTAACAAAGATTGGAGCAAACAAAATATGGAGTTATATTAATATATCCCAATGAAGATGAAGCACTTGCATCATAGCCAACGCCATGCTAAGTAATCCACATAATAGGCTGAATAGGGTGAGCAATGCCTTATAACACTTCCTAATGCCTACAAATCTGGTAGTGTGACCTATAAAATGAAATGTGTAAGAGCCAAATCCATTAGTATGCTTCTTCAAAGAAGTAAGCATATATGTAGGTGAAACTGGATTGGGATGTGTAGAGTGTGTAATAATAGTAGGCACATAAGTATCATCTATAATAAGAGAAGTAATAGGAATAATGGGATGCTCAGAATCTAGTAAATCACATTGTAAAAGTGCATTAAGTGGATGCATACCAGATTTAGTAAGACTACATGATGGCATACCAACTAGTTTCTTCTACAAAGAACATATGAGGGAATATTTTCCTTGAATCAAGGAGCATGGAAGAGAATTCTACATCAAAAATTTCATGTTTTCTTCTTAAAGTGCTAAGAAAGAGGCCATAGGATCAATGTTTTTCTTAGGAATTGGTAGGTTACCACCAAGAGTCATACCAAAGTCATAAATAAGAGCAAGAACCATTATATCAAAATGTGCATTAGTAAGTGGAGGAGGTGAAGGTACCTCATCCAAATGACCACCAGTAATAACTGCCTCATCTTCAAAAAATATGCCCTCACTAACAATCACAATAGGATAAGAAATAATAGAGAAGATGAAGATGCCAAAGAGTCCTCATTAAAATCACCATCAATATTAGCATCCTCACTACTAGAAAAATATGATGGATAAACATTGTCACCAATAAAACAATCCTCACTACGAGAGGGAGGAGAAGAAAGAGGAACATGTGGATGTCAATTTACCTCATCAAACAATGTAGAAAGATTGTCCTAAGCTCCTTTAGGTGATGTGACATGCTTAATATGAGTTTAAAAACTCTTAGAAACATGGAGGTGAATAAACAAAAGTTCCTCCTTTTGAAAGGATGTAAGCCATACAATATCATCCTCATCTGTAAAATAGGAAATTCACCAAACATAAATCTCCATAATCCCTTCATCTACAACTGTATCCACATTTTGGTTTTCTAGGTGGTGTAGTTTGAGGAGATGAGTGGTTCAGACATACAAGAATAAATACTTAGAGTCATGAAAAACCAACAATGGTGAAAATGGCCAAACAGGGACATCAGTTACCACCAAAAATGTGTTCATGAGTACAAGTGGCATAAAAGAGGACAAAAACACTCTAAAAAATGGGATGTCAGACTCTACCAAAAATGTGTCCATAAGTGAAAAGATTAAAATGTAAAAAGTACAATAAATTCAACTTGTGGCATCAACCCTTCATCTCTAACAACATGAGAATGATTGAGTGTAGGTGCTAAAAGACACTAAAAAAATACACCCTAAAAAATAGGTCCTCTATAACAAATTTCATCCCAAGACAAAATTTAGGAACCCTTTTACAAATAATTTCCCCTTTACAACAATTTAACCACCACTTAAAATAATTTCCTTCCAAATAATATCACCACATGTTATAAAGGACACCTTATCTACAAATCATCTCTTCTTTTAGATAAAGCCTCCACCAAAGAAAACTACATTTGAACTCTTGATCGCTAACCCTTAGAGGTTCTTATAAAATGTCATATGTTCAAATTATTGATAAAATCAATAATCTAAATAACAAAATTATTACTTAGATTTGAAAACTTTGACTTTTGAATCAAATTACAACACACCTTTATAACCAAGATGATAATTTGTGGGAGATATCTCCTAGGAGGTTGTTACTTGAGGAGCAGCTTGTGAACTATTGAAAGAGTGGCAATGTGGTGTGTGAAAGAGAAGTTGGAAATGTTTTTGGGATAACAATAGATGGTGAGTAGGATGTTGAACCTGAAGAGGACTAAGTTGTGATTACTGGAAGAAAATAAACTAACTACAAATTTTTTATCTGTCGATCTACTCCTCAAGTAATGAGAAAGCAATTAGATCTAAAAATGATCTATCTTTGTTTGAAGGAGATGTGTCTAAGCTAGAATAACTAATAGGTGAGTATATTATTTACCATAATCATGAGTTCATTACTAAAAGAGAATACCAAGGATAACTAAGAGTGTGGAACTCATAAATTAATGCTAAGACTCATGAATAAAATGCAAGCTTTTATTACTCGACAGAGATATTATGAGGGACTAGATAACTCAATGACAAAGGAATAATAATGGAGGAAAATGTTGAGCCATAGCAGGCCTGACTATATGAATAAAACCATAATATAATATTAGCTATTATGTTTTAATGATGAGCCTTTCAGATAAAATGATTGGATTTGAATGGTTAGTCTCTGACAAAGAACAACTAGATTGAATGACATGCCCATTCCACACAAAAAAAGGAATAAAATGAGTTTAGTCATGTGAAATGGAGTGGGGTATAATGGATTCTAATTTTTAGGGTTCCAACCCAAAGCCAAAGTTGATTCATATGGATCTATTGATGGGAAGTCCATAGAAACATTTCAGGGTAAAAAGTAATAGAGGATCAAATGTGGAGTGAGCAGAGATGTATTTAAGTAGTGATCACATATAATTATGAGTATTATATATAGGTAGTAATAATAAAATTCAAGATCAATACATTATATATTGATGCAACTCAATTTTGATCTACATTCAAGACTCTATAGTGTTGTACCAGAGATAAACTATAATTCATAAAGCATAGTGGAAAAACCAAGCAAATCTAGATCCATTAAACAAATGCCAAGGCCAAATGGTAATTTCATTTAATGGCCAATGATTCATACAATTTGATTCATAAAATTTGAAAAAAGGTGTGGATCTCATAATAGCAACAATAACATTACGACCAACAAATGTTAATAAGAAAATAAAGTTGTTTGGCCCTACAGATAATAAATCTACCAAATGAAATGAATGGGCATCCCAAATATACCACAAATGTCAATAATTTGAATTAAATATCAAATAATCTTACCATAAATTCAATTAGGTAATCTTGGTTTATAAACTAACAACATAGGAGCTTGAAATAATGCTAAAACACTGATTAATGGCTATAAAAGCCGATTTGATTCCATGTCAAAGTTTAAAATGAACTCATAATTCCTCAAGACCACTCCTAAAACACCATTACCATAGCTAAATAATAATTAAGACACAAAATAATAATTATTCACAATCCAATCGCATTATTCCTCAAAATAATAATACAAATTAGTAGTTCTCTCTTCACCAACATGATAGGAGAATAATAGAGAGTGCCTAGTAAATAGGTAATATGAGTTAGTTTCATGCAACAATAATTTTTTGTGTGAAACCAAGATTGGTTGATATATATTATGTGCATGCATAAAATATTGATGAAAATATTCAACAAATACCAACTAAATAACCAACATTCATTCAGTCTATTCAAATCATAAACTCAGTCAAGAATCCTTAAGTAAACATACACATGCATATGGAATTACAAGAGAGTTGTAGATAGAGGGTGGATTCAAGAAGGTGATACCTAGGAGATACTAATGGAGATGTCACAAGGATATTCAATGGATTTTAGACTTAAATAACCTTAGGAAGGCACACTTACAAACCTCTAGGTTTATATTAGGTTATTGATCCCAAAGCCCTAAATAAGAACATAATAATATAATGATATGTTTGGGGTTAATCAGGACATAAATCCATAGAAGTTGATGAATAAGTATTAAAGTCAGGAAGTAATATGGTATGATGGTGTTTAGTCCATCAAGTCACCCCTATTTCCCTCAAACCCCTACACATAGTTAGCATATATGAGTGTACACATACAATAAAGTTGATGCATATGAGGAACCATATATTTATTATGGTAAAAAGGAAGAATTTATGTAAATATGATTAGTGTTAATGTTGAATGAGAATGGAAACTTGATTGTCGTCACCTTTGAGAAGGTAGACAAACATCTACATAGGCTTGAAACACATAGGCATACTCAGACATGAGCCCTAAGCCTAAATAGGGGGTGTTATGCAAAGAAATAAACATTGTCAAATCATCATCTAAGCATGATAATATAACTAAGGCACATTATGGAGACCTCATTACCACAACCACCTCATAAAACAATAGAAAGTATCATACATAGAATTTTCATATTCAAACACACAGTCAAGAGGTAGTTTACTTTTGGCCTAAGTTAAAATGATATTTTGAGGCCTTTATATGAATGAAAAAGTCTCTAAATTTAGTAAAAATGGTCATTATGACCAATTAAAGGTAACCATGCATTAATTTTATCTAGACAACTAATGGGTATACCCACTATTTTGTCTCAGACCAAGCCCTATTTATGATATTTGATCTGTGGGTTGAAAGGTGCATCCATACCATGTAGGGTTTGGAGATAGTTTGGGATGAAAAAGAGGTTATTTTTCAATATAAAATGATGTATAAGGTCCTAAAACTTATTCAAAAGGTTGTAACACTAATAACTATAGTAAAGTACCTTAAATAGATAGTCACACAAACCTACTCATAAACCCTATTGCCATCTTATATTTATTCCAAACTCTTTCAACAATTTGGATGGATAATGACAGATGTATGAAGATGTTTGAGACTTGATAAGGAAGTTTCAAGTGAAAATAAATGATTAAAATGGTCCAAGTGTCTTAAAACCTTGCTTGATCCACTCAAACTATACACAGTCAATTTGAAGCTCATCTTCAAATGATCACCCACTTCATCATAAGGAGGCTAAGGGACAAAGCTCCTAGGGAAGTTTAAGTCTCCCTATGGAATAAAGAGTAATGAAATATTGGTTTTTATTTAGGGGATAATCATTATGAACAAGCCTTAATAAGATAACTAGTTAGAATTGATCTACCAATAACCCTAGTGTGACCGACCAACATTCATATCTACACATACCCTTTGCACTAGAACCTAAGATATTCATGGAAGATGAAGAGGTTAGTGAACTATATATTCATTCTTGGATTATATGTTTGTATGCTATGAACTATCACTAAGACTTCTAAGCACCATAAACCTTGCTAAAACATAGGAATACCCAATTTTAGAAATATTAACATCTTAGAATCTTATCACCTTGGAATGGTCTAAACAACATGTGGAATGTAAATATTTCTCATAGGAGAACTTGTTCACGGATTTTAGTTATAGGTAATCCATAAGAAATGATCAAAACATTGTACTTTTCTAAGATAATGAGAAGAAAGAAGGGCACAAATATGTTTAGAATGATTCCAATAACTAGAAGGGAAAGTTTAAGAATTGTTTCATATTATCAAGTCATAATATGTCCAAGGATACACTTGGAAAGGTCTTTGAAACTCATTTCAAAAATACCAGTCTAAAAATTCTTGAGGAAGGTGAACTATTCAACTAGAAGTGAAATTTCAAGTGCCTAATGACTTTATAAGCATATATCATGGTTGATGATGTCTTTTCAAGAATAATACTCATCCATATGAATATTATTTATTGTCTCTTATAGGTTTTGTGGTAACCAACTCTCACGCAATTAAGTAATTAAGACTACTTAGCCTATTTAACCCATTTGGTCAACAAGAGAGCTCAAGTTTAGTGCAAAGAGGCTAATGAAGAGAGTTAATGTAGGGTATAACACCTAGTAACTAATGGTTTGAATGGGTTAAATTCACTTTCAATAGTCATTATGCAATATTGGAGGCATTTTCATCATCAAGCCAACATGTGTATTGAAAGGGAGGTTGTTCAACACCTGTTGGAGACCTAGTAACACCCCATGTACACCATGTAACTACCATTGGGAAGGGTGATGGACTATTTTTAGCATGGTAAAAATTTTAACAAGGATAAATGAAGATGACTCAGCATCCATTACACCCTCAATGCCTAAGAGCCATTGAAGAACCTCAATCAAGAGGAGCTACACATAGAAAAGGTTGAAAGATGACTATTTATCATTGTTATAACTATAAGTAGAGTGGACCTTGGTCATTCATGACCCCTTTCTCTCATTTCCATGTCATTATCCCCTTCTTATCTCCCCATTTATGTTATATATTGAAGGCTTTTGGCCTTGTATTAAATTCCTCATGCTAGTATGAAGAAACTCTACCAATGTTTGTATTTATTCACCCAATTAGACTAACGAATGGAAATTTGTAGCTTTTTCATTATCAGTAATTAGTGTATTCATGCCTTTCTTGATATGCATAGTGGTATGGTCTTCCCTATGTAGGTCCAAGTTTTACCTAAGAACCAATAAGCTTTCCTTGTAGGTTACCTCATGTGTCATGATGTTCATGGCTCAAGCTTGAAGTGGATGTCTAATTGCAAGTGCCTTAAACTAGGCCTTATTCTAATTACCCTCTTACTTTAGTCACTCAAGTTGACCTATAAGTGAAACATTGGTGTTTTTAATCCATTGAAGGTAGTGTGTTAACTCCATATAACGTCCACTAGTGTGTTAAGATTTTAAGTTGAGTGAGTCGATGAAAGATCATCTTAGGTACATCACCAACATTTAGTGTAGGTTTCCTTAATGTAACTTATTTACCATTTTCATCCCAATATATTAGGAATTAGAAAGAGATATCAAGTAAGTAAATCAGGGGAGCTAACCCCATAAATTATAGAGGTTTGGCCTAATAAATAGGTAATCCATAACCTATAGTCCACTCCCATGTTAGTCTAGGTTTGAGGTGGATATGAACAATACTTTCCTCAACAAGGGAGTAACCTATTCACCTAATAGAGATTAAATAAAATAAATTTTAAAAATAATATTTGGAAGAATGGGGAAATTAATAGGTATGGCTTACACAAATTAGATATTTTTTGTGATGATTAAGCATGTCTTGTATATTTGACTTTGTGACCACTTATGTAATTATGATGTCACCTTTTAAATATTTATTGAATTTTTATATTTTAAAATTAGATATTTACTAGTTTGATATTAATTTTTCACTTAACAATTTAATTAGTTAGGTGAATATGATTAGGATTTTTACAATTCTTAGAATTTGATTAATTGTCATGCACTATTGGTTGAAAGCGTCAATTTAATAGGCCATAATTTGAATAGAGATGAATTAGAAGATAATTATTGCATACAGGGTAATGTACCAATTAGGAACATATTAATGCAAATCATGTATGCCATGTATATGAAACAAAGCTTTTTGATGGTTTTGATTCAATTTGTGTATTATTGTATGAAGGTATTTAGAATTGAAATTTTGACATGACAATGGTGAGAAATGGGTTTATACAATAACCACACGTGTTAAGCTAAATTGTAAAGATGAATCAATCTTTCCATTAACATGTTATAAAGTCCCATGAAATGATCTCACTCTGTTGGTCAAAGGGTATAAAT